>OX451740.1:298097798-299297798 GCA_948472305.1 Vicia faba | reverse complement strand
TTTTCTCCACTACCAAAGATAGTCATTGTAGGTATATGACCTAACACCTGTACCTACTCACCAGAAAAACGGACCAGTGTGCCCTTAAAAGGTAGTGAATCAGCTGGGTCCATATTCACGCCCTTGATTGCATCCCATAATAAAATATATGCATAACTACCTGGGTCAATTAGTACTCATATTTCACTTAAATCATGGATTTGTAATTTTATAACCATGGGATCATTTTTGTGAGTCGGCACTCCTTCTGCATCTCTTTTGGAAAAGCTGATAGCGGCGAGCTTTTCTTCTGATTCTAAGAGAAACTTTTGAGAAACGTGCATCACTTATCGTGCATATCATTTCCTCCGCCAACATATGATATGTTACTCTGGTTTCTCATATTTCCTTAGTGTTTTTCCCTTTTTTAAGAGAAGGATTCTTCGAGCCAGGCTCTCGTTGGGGAGGGCTTCTCTTCCCGGTGGCCTGTTAGTGTCTTTGACATAAGACAATAGACGACCTCTTTGGATCAAAATTTTGATCTCTTTCTTTAGCTTATAGAAATATTTTGTGTGATAACCTCGTATATGATGGTAGAAACACCATGTGCTCTCATCCTTCCCCATAATGGAGTTAACTCCCTTAGGTCGGTATGGTTCTGGGAACAACTTGAGGTGATAAAATTCTCGCAAGATATGTCCACGCTTTTTGTTAAGTGGGGTATAGTTTTCTGAATGGATTTTATTATGTCCTCCACGAAGGCTTCATTGTCGCATTGCCTAAGGCTTTATGATAATCTTTCTTAAACATGTTCCCCTCTTGCATGGGTTTTGTTCTATCTTTGGTATCTATGGATCTCTTCTCCATATTAACTTATTCACCTTTAATATAACATTCCTCCATGGTTATCACCTCGTCTATGCTGGTTTTTGGCTTTTGCGCCAAGGATTCATTGAAATGCTCAGCCTTCAGGCCATGCTAAAATGCTCCGATGAAAATCTCCTGATTTAGATGAGGGACTTTGATGGTCTCTTTGTTTAATTACGCCAAATATTCTTGGAGTGATTCAAAATATCCTTGATGAACATTGAACAAACTAGTGGTTGACACCTTTCTACACTTGCTACTAGAGAAGAGTTGTACCACCTTCCTGGTCAAATCTTAATAACTGACGACTGAGAATTAGGTAATCACATTTACCATCAAAAGGACATGTCTTTGAACTTCCCCTTCATGAGTTTGCATTGTAGAGAATCAGAGGTGCCGATGATGGCCATCTGATAGTTCATTACAATGATGAGCTCTTTAGAATCATTCTTGACATCGAAAGATGCCAAGGGCGGTGGTTTGAAGTTTTCTGGAGCTTGATTGCCTCAGATTACTTTTGAAAGAGGTTAGGGTTCCAGAAGCCCATCTTCTGCCCCTCCCCCCTATTGGCTCTGAGTTTGCTGGAGTGTATGAATGCTCTCTTATAGTGATCCATTCTGCTGTCTTAGAGCTTCAACGATCATCAGTAATTGTGCAATGTCTGGCAGAGTACAAGGCTCACTTCTGCTGGGTGATGATCCATACATTTTGATTTTGTAAGATTAATGATTCTTTAATGATTTCTGTGAGGCGTGGGAAAGTTTTTCGAGGCCCTACGGTGGGTGCCAAATATTCTTGCAAAAAAGATTGTTTGTATAACCTCCCTGATGGTCGCCATGGAAGGTCACAAGTGTAGGGAAATTGGTTGATTGTGTGCTTCTTTTCAATCTTTATTTTCCTCCTTTACTGATGCCTTAACATTTGTTTTGGTGTTCTTTATATATTTTTAGTCTCATCCCTCTGATTCCTTCAACAATGAGCCATATTGATTTGCCCCTATGTTTCTCATGCTTTAAAGGCTTAAGGCAACATCCTCTGTCTCAATAATGATCACTAATCAAGAGTTATAATGGTTCAAACTTCAATTTTGTAACCTCTATGTGACCCTTGGGTTGCCTCTTAACTGTTACACTGGGCTACCAACCCAATCATCCGGTATCTATCAAGGGATTTTCTATGTGTTCTACTTCGGGAACTTGCACGACCATGACATATGAACAGCAGCTCGGATCCTTGCTAGTTATGGAAATTCTTGCACCTCAGCTCCACCATCTCGACCAAAAATAATAGAGATACCCCGATAGAGCTAAAATTACAAAATGTTTAATATGTGAATGTGTGTGTGTGTGCGCGCGCGTGTGTTTGTGTGTTTTATTAAAATACAAATTTTCTTAATTTTACATTATTTTTATTTCAATATATCAATATAAGTTTGTTGAAAATTTTTGAATATTTTTCATCATCATCCATCTAAACCTTGATGAAGATGAAATGTTGGATTTTGTTGCATACTCATATGTATGCAATATATTCTCAATGGATTTTCGTGCATTTGTTTCTGATGTTAAATTAACAAAGGTTATATAAACAAAATAAGTTATCATGTTACAAGACAAGAGATTATATAAGGAACACCAATATTAAACCAATACTTTTTTCGGGTCTTGCATTCTATCTCAGAGACCGCTTTCCCGCTTCATTAAGTTTCATTGTTTTCATTCCAAATTCTTTCATTATTCATTTTTGTCTTTCACAATGTAGCATCCAAGATATATAGTTGTGGTGTTTGCATTCTGATTGGATGACTTGAGGGTCTCACGCGGATCACTGATGTTTCGTGTGGATTGATGTGTTGGAAATGTCTAGAGTGTTGGTACTTTATAAATGGACGACAAAGATTTGCTTTATCGGAAAAACTGAGTTACTTTTTACCTTATATATTTATGAACACCGAGGTAGTATGTTATTTATTTTTTAAATAAAAATTAAATTAAATAAGGACTTTTCTCCTCGGTTGTCAGCCCACTCAAGAGAGTAAATTACTTCTATTGCAGAACCAAAAAGAAAATGGTGAATGGTATGGAATATCACTTACAACTTCTTAACATCCACCATTTTCTTTTTGGGTTTTAATATCTTCTCTGTTTGATTATGAATATGTTTCTCAATATTGTCAAGCAAGGAAAGAATTAAATTATTGAATGTTTTCCTAGGATGACGATAATATTGAGAAATTATTCCCAAATAAAAAAATGGATTGTAAGAGGGGGAATCATCAACAACAATAACTTCATTTTGTGAGATAGATTGTAATATCAGAAATATGTTATGCTCAAGGCTGCGAAAATTAGTTTCTTCAAAGAATGAATGTAACAACAACAATGCACAATCTTGAAAAAGTTCCTAACTAATTAAGAAACCTTAAAAGATTTTTGTTGTCTTACAATCCATCTCAGATACTGATGTTTAAGATTTTGGAGCGGCATCAGATGAGTTAGGTTAGAGAAAAACCGAATGAGTGAATGCTTTTATAAACAAAACTAGTAAGCTTTCTCATCGGTTGGTGGTATACCCGAAGAGATTGATGACTTAATATTTAAATAAAAAATAAAATAAAAATTATGGTGCCATTATAAAAGATATAAAACATAAACTGCAATTGTTGAGATTCGAAGTATGTTTCTTAGTTAGTTTTCTCCTCAGTTTTGTGTATCAAACAAGGGAATAAATGATATTCTTTTTAAATTAAAATGTGGTGTTGTGAATCTTTTTGTAAATTACGAAAAAATTCAATATCAATTTGTGAGAAAAGTAATAGTAGCAACCAAAATAAATGGTCTACAATAATAATAATCTGTACAGAGATAATATAACAAAATAAGACGAGAAAAATATGAACATTTGTTTACCCAGTTCGATCAAACTATCTACTCTGGGGGAGAGAGCAACTCTCTGATTCACTATACTCAGAAAGTTATTACAAGAGATTACAGATGAGTTACAAGAAAATAGTATTTTCCTTCACGTTCCCAAGAACAACCCTGAAGGCACCCAAAAATTAACTCTATTTTCTACTCAAGTGTTTTCCATCCTCTTCAACCTTCAATATATGAATAACTCAAACTCAAGGTGTAAACAAGTATTTCCCAATTCCCCAATTCCCGTAGATAACTTCAAAGGTTTTCCAAAAACCCTTATACATTTAAATCCTTGTTCTCCCTTTTTACTATAAGCTCTAAGATTGTCACACTATAATAACAGAAGATATACATGTTTATAATAGTCAAAATCCAACAACTCCATAACAAATTCCAAAACATATCTCCTTAATTGTTAGAATAAAAAATATTATTATAATCTTATAATATCTCTCAAATATTATAAATATCTTATAATATCTCTTAGACTATTATAAGTATATATCTTATAATATCTTTTAGAATACTCTGAATATCTTATAATATCTTTTTATATTAATTTATATGATCTCCAAATTAATATAAGATATTATAACATTAATGAATGAATCAATGAACCGAACCGAGCGAATTCGATACCCATAAATCGCTCGGACCAGATTATTTTTTGACTTTATGATTTTTGGAAATCTCGAAACATGTTTTCTTTCTCTTCATCAATAAAGGTTTTTAGGCATATTTCAACAGTATTCACCTTGGCTTAAAACCATGTTGATACCAATTTAACCATCAATAACATTACTACTCTCTACCAGGTTGGAACTCTAATCAATAATCTTGATCAAATTCAAGCAACCCTTAAATCTTGATTTTGCAACTTGGATCCACTTGTTTCCAATTATCCTTTTCTTCCTAGGTAATTTAACAGGCCTAAAAGTATAATTTTTCAACCTCCCTTGACTCCACATGTTTTCAAAAGCCTCCATGAAGGTTTTTCATCTTTTATTTTGCAGTCCTTCAGCCACATTAAAAACATAATATCCAAGGCTAGAATAATCATCCCTTTGAGATGCTACAATAACCCTCCTTACCTTATCATGAGTGAAATGATAATCAGAGATCTTTGTGACCATTCCCTCACTACTTCTAGAATCCATAGTAGGAAACTCCACCTCAAACTGAGTTTTCTCTGTTATAGTTTTTACCATGTTTCTCCCATGGTTTTCACTATTCTCCCTCTGAAAAAATTCTCTACCAACCAAGTAAGTTGTTTTAACCTTAGCTCTTCCCCAAAAACTCAATAACAACTCAGCGGTAACATGCATATTCATCCCTTGATTTGTGCAAAATTCGTTACACTCTTTAGAAACTTTCTTCAGGCATTCATAACACCTTATACCCAAATCTCATAGTTCTTCCTTGCCATGAAAGCCTGCACTAGTTAACGATGAATGAATAATAACATATGAACCATCTAAAATATATAGACCACATATTTTAGACCCTTTAGCAATAATCAATTCATCATATGATATCTTCGACATTCCATGTTCAACTCTAGTACAATAGCCTAGATCGTCAAACATACTTATAAATAACAAGTTTTTCTTGAGTTCTAGAACATACCTCACATTGTGAATAATAAGTTCACGATCATCAAACATTTTAAGTCTGGCCATACCAATACCATGAACTTTGCAAGCTTTATTATCACAAAGGCGAACTACTCCACCTTGCACAATCTTCAAAGTTTCAAAGTATTCTATTCTTGGACACATGTGATAAGAGAAACCTAAGTCAATGATCCAACTATATTCAATTTACAAACTCGATACTACTAGTGCATAGGCATCCTCATAAATTTCCTCACCCAAGGAAACTGCAACTTGAATAGAATCTTCATTGACCTTTTTCTTAGGACAATCCCTTTTAAAACGACCATTTTTTTATAATTAAAACATTTTACCTTTGAGTTGTCAAACCTCTTTGATTTGGACACCCCTTTATCCTCACCTCCCCCTCTTGACACATTTAAGCCTTCACATTTTCTTCAATCTTCAAATCTTTCAACTTTGAAAATTCTTTGGATTTCGCCGTCATTTGGACTTTATCCAAGTAATAGTACCTTTCTTACCATAAAGAAGGCCATCCTTAAAGTGCTCAAATATATGGGTAATGAACTCAACAAGAGTAAAGCCTTGTCCTCATCTTCAATCTTCACTTCAATATTCTCAAGATCATCAATAATCTTGTGAAATTATGTAAGTTGCTCAACTATAGATTTGTGCTATACCATACATAATGAATAGAGTTGTTGTTTCAGATACAACCCGTGAGCCAAAGACTCTGTCATATACAATGATTCAAGTTTTTGACAAATAGCAATTGCAGTTTTCTCCCTGAGGACTTCTCTTAGAACTTTATCCCCGAGGCACAAGATAATGACACTCTTTCCTTATCCATCATCTCGGTCTTTTGTACATGTGTAAGCCTTGCAAGCATCAATGCTTCACTCTTCAAAGCATTGATACACTTCTCTTGAGTTAAAATTGCTTACATCTTAATTTTCTATAACCCAAAGTCGTTGTTACCGAAAAATTTCTCGATCTTCCATCTATTAACCATGGTGCTCACTTGTAACAATACCTCTTTTCTCCATGCTCACCCCACCACTTGTTGTGAATCTTGTTGTAAATTACAACAAAAATTCAATATCAACTTAGGAGGCAAAGAATATTAGAAATCAAAATAAATGGTCTACAATAATAATAATCCGTACACAGATAATATAACAGAATAAGGCGAGAAAAGATGAAAGTTTGTTTACCCATTTTGATCAAACGATCTACTCCGGGGAGAGAGAAACTCTCTAATTCACTATACTTAGAAATTTGTTACAAGAGATTACAAATGAGTTACAAGAAAATATCCTTTGCCTTCAAGCTCCCAAGAACATTCCTGAAGACGCCAAAAAATTAACCTTATTTTGTACCTTAGTATTTCTCAATCTCTTCAATCTTCAATATTTGAATAACGCAAACTCAAAGTGTAATCAAGTGTTTCCCAATTCCCTTAGATAACTCCAAAGGTTTTCCAAAAAACCTTGTTTTTCTAAGGTTTCCCTTGAGAATAACCAAAACTCTATGTTATACCTTTTAACCCTTGCTCTTCCTTTTTACTGTAAGCTCTAAGATTATCACAATATAATAACAGAAGAGATACATATTTATAATAGCTAAAATCTGACATATCCATTACAAATCTCAAAACATGTCTCCTTAATTGTTAGAACAAAAGATATTATTATAATCTCATAATATCTTTCAAATATTATAAATATTTTATAATATCTCTTAGACTATTATAAATATATATATATATATATATATATATATATATATATATATATATATATATATATATATATATATATATATATATATATATATATATATATATATATATATATATATATATATATATATATATATATATATATATATATATATATATATATATATATATATATATATATATATATATATATATCTTATAATATCTTTTAGAATATTATAAATATCTTATAATATCTTTTTATGTTAATTTATATGGTCTCCAAATTAATATAAAATATTCTAACATTAATGAATGGATCAATGAACCGAACCGACTGAACCCGATATCCGTAAATCGCTCGGACCAGATTACTTTTCGGCTTTATGATTTTTGGCAATCTGAAAACATGTTTTATTTCTCTTCATCAACAAAGGCGTATTTAAACACATGGTTTATCCAGGGTTTATACCTCGATTTTTGTTAGGTGAGGGAAAAACTTTGTCATATAATATAATATTTATAGTAGAGTCTAATAATATATTAAATTAAAAATAAGATCGACAACTTAAGATAAAAGAAGGATAAAATTGTGAAATATATTGGTCTGCGAAATTACACATCTGGTTGAGGATAAAATTGTGAAATATGAACTTGAGAACTTGTATTATTTTATAAGGTTGCGAGATTATGATCACTGTAAACTTTTTATACTTACCAAATTATCTATTTAACAACCAGTGATACCCTACTTATAAGATTACATTGATTATCTTGTCATTTTTTATTATGTTGGTGTTGTACCCCAAAATTTTCCCTCTCATTTCTCAAGAATTTTCTCACAAGATATCTATATATTCAAGATTGCACAAGGTTTGATCAGCTCAAGATACCTCCTCAAACACCGATGACTCAAAACTAGGGTTTGAGTTTGCACATGTACAATTGGACTTTTAATTCCCCATATAGTTTCCATGGATCATATTGGGCTCTCAAGCATCAGGTCGAAGATAGAACTTCTGAATCCCCAAAAGGAGGAAGAGGAAACTGTCGAAAGGGAAAAGCATATAAAAAAGGTATGCAGTTGCAAATAACCATGTTGAATTCAAATTTTGGTTCAGGTTGTTCGAACCACATGACTAATCAAAAGGAGTGGTTGGAGGATTTTGACAAGTCGAAGAAGAGAAAGCTTCCTTCGATCCCTAAGCTTTGACTGGGAAATGGCTTCCTTCGAGCAACCTGCTTCGATCCACCTCTAAACCCTTTGACGCACATAGTTTCGACACTATGAATTACAAGTCTATCTTCATACTTGCTTCGATCCACCTCTAAACCTTTCGACACACATAGTTTCGACACTATGAATTACAAGTCTATCTTCATGCTTGCTTCGATCCACAAGCTTCGACTGGGAAATGACTTCCTTCGAGCAACCTGCTTCGATCCACCTCTAAACATTTCGACACACATAGTTTTGTCACTACGAATTATAATTTAACAAAAACTTACTGATAATAGTTCATTGCAAGAAAAAGGTACTGGCAACATAGTCTTTCAAATGAGTAATGGAGGAAAATGTATGATTAAAGATGTGCTCTATGTACCTGGAATAAAGGGCAATTTGAAGAAGTGAAAAACACAAGAAGGGGGGTTGAATTGAAACTTTAAAAATCAAAAGCAATAGACACAAGACTTTTATCCTAGTTCGCTTGATCTCAAACTACTCCAGTCCACCCGCCAAGGTTATTTTGCCTCTCTCCAACGAGGACTTAATTCACTAATCAAACTGATTACAGTTTTACTTTGACAACTGCCAAAGTCTTCTTGAGTACAACCACACACCGATTTATCTCAAGGAAAAATGACTTTATCAAAAGAAAAGATTTACTGTGTACTGTTTGTTTTTTGTTACAAAAATGGTATCACTACTATGATGTATTACATAAATTGAATGTAGAATGAATATGAATTTTTGCAGCCTTTTTGATATTTTTTTGGAGCAGTCATGTTGAAATCGTTAACGATTTACCCTTTGATATTGTTTATATAGACGTGACAAATCTGTCCAAATGGAAACATGATAATGGTCACTTAATGCACTTTCCATACTGAGAAGATCCTTGTCTGAATGAAGCCGTTGCACATGATATTGCCTTAATGGAAAAGTAATGCTTCAGAACTTAGGAATCTTGCATGCTGATTTACTTCAGAACTTGGGAAGTCAGAAATGTAGGATTCAGTTAGCGTGTTAGACTTCCGTTCAGAATCAGGATATCTTTCTCTTTGGTGCAGATTCTAATCATCATACTTCAGAACATTCTGATTACTTAGCTTGAGTGCTTATGTGGCTTAACTTCTGATGTCGTTTTAGTCATAACTTATGTACAACATAAAACACAAATTTAGAGTTCATATTTGTTCTTTGTGTTTGTTATAATCAAAACTCTTATGAGGGTTGTAGAATCAAACTATGTTCTAACAATTTCCCCCTTTTTGATGATGACAAAAACTAGGATTTTTCAATAAAAAATTACAGAACAAAAGCTTAAGAGAGTCTCCCCCTCAGTTGAGTACTCAGATAAAGATGAGATACTTCCCTGAGGTTCCTTCGTACCAGAGCTTTTTATGCATCTCCTTCTGTCTTTATCAGATTTTGTTCCTGTTTAAGCTTTCAGAAAACAAATAAGAAGTTAAGATATTTAGAAGGTTTGAGACTTAGTCCTAGTAAGCTGTTATTGAAAATATCTTACGTTCTCCCCCTTTTTGTCAGGTATTAAAAAGCAATATAATCATGAATTATCAGAGTAAAAAAATGAGGATTTGTATTGAAAACAGATTGCAATGACATCTTTCAGAAAAAAAGAAGATAAGATGAAGAATATAGAAAACAAGTTAAAGAAAATCTAAGATGGAGGGGGAAGTCGTGTGAACAACGCTTCCAACAAGCTCTTAATCCGAGTGCTTGATTCTTCCTAATTTCCCAGTATATCCTTGATTTCTTTTGTAGATTCTTCTTATTTATCCAACCTTGTGTGAATTAAAGAATTCTTCTCCTTCAACTCTTCCAGAGTTTGCATGACTAGAGACGTAGCTGGTGTATCCTCAGAGGTTGCATGTCGTTCAGAACACTCTGCAGCATCTTCTGATTCAACTACTTCTTCTGTTACAATTTCCTTTTCTGGAGCAGTAGTTAATGGGTGACTATCAGAACCTGGTTCAGTGGCTCTTTCAAGGGAGCATTTTCCAGCAGAAGAATTTCTTTCTTGTCCCAGTGACTCAGAACATGGTCTTTAAAGGCTTTCAGCTGCTCACTAAAGTTCTGTTGAGCCATCTCATAACTCAATTCTTTCAGCCTCTGGGATTCAGAGTTGAACCATTTTCTGAATCTATCCCAAAGAGAATCAGAAGCAGCAGGAGCACTGTTCTTATAGGTTCCTCATACTGTTCTTTTGAGGAAGAACCAGGAGCACTGTTGAGATTTTTTATGCTTGATGAGGATGCCATTGTTCACACGGATTTGTTGAAGAAAAACTGAGAAATGGGTTTTTTTGCAAAAACGATAGCGAGAGAAAATAATGGATGCAGTAAGAAGTGAATGAAATAGTGACATTGAATTTATAAACACTTTTGAAAACTTAATCAGTGAGAAAGAGAAAATAAGTAATGATTATACTGAAATTATGAAACCTGAAATTAGGGGATAGCGTGTAGATATTTAACACTTACCATTGACAGGTGTCTCAATGCATCCAATCAGAGCCTTAGACCCTTCAGAATTTGAACGCGTGTTCAGCCTCAGAAGGTAACTTGTGAGAGGATGATAGATGTTTGATGGTGTGAACTGCACGCCTCTATCTTTGAAATGAAGGGTTCAGATCTTCATAGATAGATTCTGAAGCAACTGTACTCCTAACTTCTGAAGACAAGTCGATCAGATGTTCACAAAAAAAAAATGATGAGGGTTAGAGTATGCAAATAAAACTTCTTATTCTGGACATAATTTCATGCTGAGATGTTTCATAATGAAATTAAATCTATCTTCAGAAAGGCGTTTTGTAAACACATCAGCCCATTGATGGTCTGTGTCAATAAATTTTAAAGAGAGAATTCCTTTCTGAATATAGTCCCTAATTGTCATACCCCAATTTTTGACCTAAGATCCCATTTTTATTTTGCATTTTTATACAAAAGTCAAGGTCACGAAGTACGATCGATTTTAACTTCTCACCTTCGAGCATTGACTATGCATAAATTGTCAAGTATTTTGAACATTCTTAGCCTATGTATCACTAACTTCTAATCAAGCACAAAGTATGTGTTTTTTGTTTCTTTGATTTAATTTACAGGAAACAGACCTGAATCAAGAGCATTAGGCGTCACGCCTCGATTAAGGTTCAAAATCTCTCAAGCTTCTTCCAAAATTCCCCAAAGCACAGTCAAGATTTCATCATCACTGGTTTACATGTGCATCAAGATGCTTTAGAATGCAAAGAAGGATCAAGTTTGCTTCCATCCAATTCCAAGCCTTGAACTGCAATTTTTCAAGAAAGTCATCCGCAAGGGAAAAATGGTCAAAAGCACACTGAAAAGTCAAACTTTGACTTTCAGATCAAATCAAGTTTCAACAATTTTATTTCATCAAGACATGAGATTGGTTCATCAAAAAATCAGAAATCAGAAGTTACTTTGGAAAAATCAATTTTTCTAAACATTTAGAAAATTTTCTAAGTGTTAAGAGTATGTGATACTTCAGAACTTCTGAGCCATCCTCCATGCAAGTGCAGTCAGAAGTTGCAAATTTGGTTCAGAACATAGTCGTCAATCAGAAAATGGCTCTTCCGCCTCCATGCAAGTGCAGTCAGAAGTTGCAAACGTGGTTCAAAACACAATTTTCCATCAGAACGTGACTCTTCAACACATAGAGGTTACGCTTCTGATCTTCTATGATCAGAACATCACCAAATTCTAAAACCTCGTTTAAAGTAACCTGCTGCCCTGCTACATTATAGTGTTACAGTCAACTGCTGACCCAGTCCACGCCTGTACTTTCTCAAACCCCATATTTGCATCAAAATAGCATACGAAAACTGTGATGAAAAAGCATTGTAACAGTATACCAAAAAGGTTTGATCCTATTTGTTTTCCCCCCAAAACCACAACAAACCCACCTATAAATACTTTGCTCCATCACACGTTCAAAGGGCTGGTTTTTTGGAGGAGAGGTTGGTTAACTGTTTTGGAAGAGGGCTGGCTGGCTGGCTTTTGGAAGAGAGATTGGTAAAAAAAGGAGAGAAAAGGAAGTTGAAACCTTCATAAAAATCCAGATTTCCCAAACAGAAAACCAAACCTTTGTTCTTCCCTTTAAATCAAAGAACTTGGCATTTTCTCTTCCATTACTCTTGCTGATTCTAGAACATCCAAAGGCAGCAACTCAAAGCTCCAAGCACGCTCCAGGTTCAAGGTAAGTCTTTTTGACTTTGCTTGTTTTTCATTCTGAAAATCATTAACATGTAAATATCATAGTATTAATGTTTGTCTATATCATTGCATGAATAAAAGAACTGTGGATCAGAGTTTCTTGATTAGGGCTAGATTCAGATTTAGGATTAGAACTTCTATTATTGTTGTTTATTAAGAACTGAATAAATTGCTGATGTGCTTATTAAGAGTTGAAATATGGCATAGAACTTCTGATTTTCATATGCTGATAACAAGCTGAACTGCTGATTGTTCACTCACTGTTTTAACACACAAAACTTCTAGGATTTTCTCACTGTTTAAGCATGCTGAACTTCTGAGTTCTCTTCACTGTTTTGACACACATAACTTCTATGATTTTATTCACTGTTGACACACGTTGAACTTCTGATGTTCACTCACTATTCTAACACAGCACAGAACTTCTGAGTTCTCCTTACATGTCAAGCACACTGAACTTCTAATGTTTTCACTCCCTGTTTTAAGACTTAGAACTTATGATTTTTATGCACTAATAACACGTTGAAGTGCTGATTGTTCGTTCACTGTCATGGTGTCATACATAACTTCTGAGTTCTTCCTACTGTTTTGACACGCACAGAACTTCTAAGATTTTCTCATTTTTCTAACATTCAGAAGTTCAACACATAGCAATCCAGAACTTCTGTGTTTTCCCTCTAACATGTCTTACAGGACCTCAGAGTGTATCAATCCAGAACTTCTCACGCTTTCTTCTGAATCACCACGCGCCTGGCTTTAGAACTTCTGATCCCTGTTTGTTTTGCTTGCAGTAGTAAACTGTTTTTATCTTTCATTTATTTTCTTTCTCATAATTTTTAATATTAACTCCTTTTTTACATTAACCTAAAAAGACATAAAAAATATTTTCCTTTTAATTTATTCTTTTTTTTAAAATTCATTAAGACAAAAAACTCCACTTTCAAACTCACACCTATTAAGTCAAAACTTCGACATTAGGTCGTCGTATTTTTAAAATCTCGTCCACACCCATTTTATCCAAACAAACCATTTTAATTAAACAAACATTTTTAATAAATGAATATTTCAAAAGGTTCATATAGGATACTATAGATGCATTGGGTGCTAATACCTTCCCATTAACCAACCCCCAGACTTTAGATCTCTTTTCAAAAATGCATTGTATTTTCATTACTTTAAATATTGTTTTACATTGCATATTTTAGGATTTTATTTCGCTCTTTTCCCTTTTTCCCTTGGAAATAATAAAGCGCGGTGGCGACTCTTGCTATTTGCGAGTTAAGTTAATTAATAGCTTGATCTCTGATTTTCACCGCTACAGAATTGGCGACTCTGCTGGGGATAGATTGACCTCTTGCTAGTCCATCCTTAAGTGGGTTAAGCCTAATTTGTCATATCTGTTTTTTATTATTACTTGTTTGTTTGATTATATGTGATATATTGTGATTATTTGGGTGTTGATAATATTTACAAAGGACAAGTCCTATACCCAGACTAAGTTACACTTAGGAATAGGACGGGCGGTATAGTCATGTTAACTTTGAGGGAGTAATCCCGAAGAAGGAGACATGAAATCCCCCACTCAGTAGAAGCCCCTTTGAACGTAGTATTTGTTTACCGAGTAATTGGGAAGACATTATTTCTTTCGACCTGGGAGCCAGAGAAGCTGAGAACCGTAGAGCCCTAACCCATCTTGGCCTCTTAGGTGTAGTGCGGAGACTATAACGAAGTAATCCGGAAGTAGTTGTCACGTGATGCTGCACTCAGACGGGTTTCTCTTGAGAATATTGCTAATTATCGAGTAATCGGGATGTTGGTAATATCCGAAGGAGGAATGTAGACTCTGGGAACTTTTAGAACCTTGTTTTATAGGTGTGATTCAACCTTTAGTACATAACTTGGGGATGATCTTTACCTTTTAATCCATGCTCGTGACGTTGAACCTTTCAACTTTGTTTATGACCTTGCTTGTGGTTGTTGCATATCCATGCCTTCATGCATCCATAAAATCCTTTTCACTCGATTTTCAAGGAATTTGGAAGTCTTTCTTTGTAAACATCACAAGTTTCATCAAGCTCAATGGATCTTGGGTGTTGATGGGGTGAAAACCCTAATACACCAAAATGGATGATTGATCTTAATGATAACTTGATCAACGCTTTAATCCAATTTAAAATTCATCTTCTATCTTCATACTTTGATGTTTACAACTTAATATCTTGAGTTCCTTGAAAGTTAAATAAAAACTCTCTTTTGCATATCATGCATCATTCTACATTTTTTGTTTCACTTTCAAAGGTCTTTTTCCAAGTCTTATTTTTTTCTTTGGTCTCACCAGTACAACACTCGCGCTAAGAGAACAATGGAGAATATCAAGCAAGAGGTTTCTGAACTCCGTAGAGAGGTGACTAATTTAAAAGCTACTGTGGAGCACTTAACTGTTTTGGTTGAAATTTTGGTTGCCGCCCAAGTCAATCCTTCTAGGAAGGAAGAAGCGATGGTAAAAGTCTTCACTGAAACTCTAAAGTCATTCATGAGAAGGTGATGGTTAATGCACCTAATGAATTTTCTGACAAGGTGAATGTGGGAGTGCGTCTAGAAGAAGATGTTTGAAAGGGATGTTTATACGAAGATGGTAGCTCAGCTAGTGGTGTGAAGAAGTTTAATAATAACTTTTCTAAGAAGTGAGTCTTCTCAGTTTAATTAGCATTTTTCTTGTTTGTTCATTTGTAATTTTTCTTGTTTATCATTGCATTGTTTGCATGTAAGACATTGTTTGCATTTGAATGATTATCTTAATACAATGAGTATATTTGTCTTGAAGAAATTCATTCGTTTCACTCGTATTTACTTTCAAATTTTAAATTTATTTTTATGTTATGATACTAACTTATTGCCCATTCTCTTGCCTAGGCAGAGATTGAAGGGAGGATGATGATCTAAAAAACACAAAATCTCTGGTTGTATGCTTTTTGAATAAAATCTTGTTGAAGATGTACAAGCATTGTTTCAAATCCCTAAACACCGGAGATATAAGGAAGATAATCCCTTGCTAACCCCTTTTGAGCCTTTGAAGTAGAAGTTTCTTTTCTATACGAAAAAAACCCCAAATTTTAACCTGGGGCGGGGTAGTTTTCAGTTAATCTGATTGAGTGTTCAAAATTCATAAGGAAGATATTTCTGAAGAGAAACTACGAGGGCTATCCGTCATGTATAATGAATCCAGAAGATGTGGAACCATAATGCTATCCCTCATTCATCAAGAAACAAGGCAATCAAAATCCTCTCAACAAGTAAAGACAAGCTAATGTCACACGCTTTGTTAAAAAAAATCAAAAATCAAGAAAAAAGAAAAAGCCTGCTAAGTCAAAAACTTGAAAATGTGCGGCTTAGGCAAAAATTAGGGCATCCCGCTGGACTATCAATTCAAAAAATTTAGTTCAGGAAAAAGTTAGGGAAAATAAAAATTGCAAAGAAAGGAATACAAAGAAAATTCCTCAACAAAGAAAAAATTGGTGACTACAAACACGAAGACATGAGGGTGGTTGCTACTCCGAAAGCCTCGTCGTTTCCTTAACCGTCACAAAATCCTTTTGAGAGATGAACACTCATGTTGAATTAACTGAACATAGGGTTGGAGAACATCATGAAGAATGGGTGGGCACCTATAAATTTTGAGCCTTAAAAATATTTTTTCTAAAAACCATGAACCAGGTCACGTTACAACCTTCAAAAGTCCTAATTGAAGCAAGGTTATTTTGAAAGCATACTTCAATGAGATAGTGTTCCTGACTCCCATGAATGTTTGCTAAATAGTTATGTTGGTATCACATGCTTTTGCTATACAAAAATAAATGGTGCTCTAACTCGGGAAATTTGTGCGATATCTTTTCAAAATCATCAAGACTTACATAATTGTTGCATTAGAATTTTAATTCTGATAATAAACTTTTTCTAAATGCAAAACATTTGTCTGATATCAAGGAAGCTCACATATAAGCACTGGTGATGAGTTTATTATTTTAAGGCCTGAAACTATGTTGAGTAATTGGCGAATCATTTCAAGAAAATCATATCCAGCAGCATGTCACATGAAGACCTTAAGCACGGACAGGTTGCTTCTCCCAGTTAATGCTTTCCCAACTTGTTTACCCTTTCGAGGCAAATTTGAAGACTTTGTTGTGCCAAGTCCAATCAATCCGGGGAAATCACGTCAATATTCGACGAATCTCTCTAAGAGTTTTAAGACACTAGATCATTGAGGATTCCAGGTCTTTTGTAAAATCCTCTTGATATGATTTCTTGGGACATTTTAGAAGTGAAGTTATTCGTAAGAATTGTCGTGCATCCCATAACTTATCAGCAGTAAACTTGGGGCATACAAAATTAGTTCCAGGGGAAATCCAGATTTGTCAAGATATGTGATATGTTTTGTACACATTATCAAAGGGAGGTGTTCCCAATATCTCCAGCTAAGCAAGACTTTTTTCCAGCTGAAGCATTGTTCGTGTTGTTATCCTTTTAATGGATTGTTGACGATAAAAGACTGGACTTTGTGTTTTCTACCGAAAAATACCTTCCTCTCCAAAGAGATTTTAGCCTTGTAAAAGGACTTTACTCCAATGATGTCTTTTGTTTTATCTCCTGTAATATTCCCATCTTGTTGAGATTAGCCGAGTGTCGAGTTGTACTGTGATGTCTTATCATCTCCAGTTTATCTTTTCTATCTGTTTGTCAATCATATACATGACATTAATTTATTCATCCACACTTGCATCATGCACGCACATTTGTATTTGCTGATGTTATTAGGTTTGTATACCTTGGTTATGTCTATTCAAATAGTGTATCTGCTCTTTCCAAATAGAGTGTCAACTTAAGCAGAAAGTGCGCCTCCTTTGTAATTCCCTACTGAGCTAATCCTCATGGAAGAATTTTTCTTAGCCTTCCTTGTCCACCTTTGGATAGGATGAATCCCCAATTGAGTTATTTCCTCATTGGGTGGAGTCTTGTTTGATTGTTTTCTCTCCAGTTTATTCCTGGATTGAGCTTTGTCTCTTGTGAATGATACCCTGTGGATCTCTCTAGGCTGTGAAACCTAGATGGAGAGTGCATTTATTTTGCAATTTAAATACTTGGTCTCCTCATGGAAAAATTTTGCTTAGCCTTTCTTGTCCATCTCTGGATAGGATGAATCCCCAATTGAGTTATTTCCTCATTGGGTGGAGTCTTGTTTGACTGTTTTCTCTCCAGTTTATTCCTGGATTGAGCTTTGTCTCTTGTGAACGATACCCTATAGATCTCTCTAGGCTGTGAAACCTAGATGGAGAGTGCATTTATTTTGCAATTTAAATACTTGGTCTCCTCAGAAAGAATGTATTCATGGTTTCCTATTGAAGATGAACTTTATTTCTAGGCAGTGTTTTTGCAACACTCTTTTGGAATCTCAACAAAACAGCAAGCGGCGGTCTCTTCATGAGCAACTTGTATGTTATTGATACCTTTGAAAAACAGCAAGCGGCGGTCTCTTCATGAGCAACTTATGTGTTATTGATACCTTTGAAAAAATAGCAAGCGACTGTCTCTTCATGAGCAACTTGTGTGTTATTGATACCATGGAAAAAACAGCAAGCGGCAGTCTCTTCATGAGAAACTTATGTGTTATTGTTACCTTTGAAAAAAACAGCAAGCGAAAGTCTCTTCATGAGCAACTTGTGTGTTATTATTACCTTTGAAAAAACAACAAGCAGCGGTCTCTTCATGAGCAACTTGTGTGTTATTGATACCTTTGAAAAACAACAAGTGGCGGTCTCTTCATGAGCAACTTGTATGTTATTGTCACCTTTGAAAAAATCAAGCGGCGGTCTCTTCATGAGCAACTTGTATGTTATGGATACTTTTGAAAAAAAAACAACAAGCGGCAGTCTCTTCATGAGAAACTTGTGTGTTATTGTCACCTTTGAAAACAACAAGCAGCGGTCTCTTCATGAGCAACTTGTATGTTATGGATACTTTTGAAAAAACAGCAAGCAACGGTCTCTTCATGAGCAACTTGTGTGTTATTGACATCTTTGAAAAACAACAAGCAGAGGTCTCTTCATGAGCAACTTGTGTGTTATTGTCACCTTTGAAAACAACAAGTGGCGTTATCTTCATGAGCAACTTGTGTGTTATTGATACTTTTGAAAAAAAACAGCAAGCGGCGGTCTCTTCATGAGCAACTTGTGTGTTATTGATACCTTTGAAAAAACAGCAAGCGATGGTCTCTTCATGAGCAACCTGTGTGTTATTGATAACTTTGAAAAACAGCAAGCGACGGTCTCTTCATAAGCAACTTGTATGTTATTGATACCTTTGAAAAATAGCAAGCGGCAGTATCTTCATGAGGAACTTGTGTGTTATTGATACCTTTGAAAAAACAGCAAGCGACAGTCTCTTCATGAGAAACTTGTATGTTATTGATACCTTTGAGAAATAGCAAGCGACAGTCTCTTCATGAGCAACTTGTATGTTATTGATACCTTTGAAAAACAGCAAGCGGTGGTCTCTTCATGAGCAACTTGTGTGTTATTGATACCTTTAAAAAAAACAGCAAGTGGCGGTCTCTTCATGAGCAACTTTTATGTTATTGTTACCTTTGAAAAAACACAAGTGGAGGTCTCTTTATGAGTAACTTGTGTGTTATTGATACTTTTGAAAAAATAGCAAGTGGTGATCTCTTCATGAGCAACTTGTGTGTTATTATTACCTTTGAAAAAACAGCAAGCGACGGTCTCTTCATGAGCAACTTGTGTGTTATTGATACCCTTGAAAAATAGAAAGCGGCGGTCTCTTCATGAGCAACTTGTGTGTTATTTACACCTTTGAAAGATAGCAAGTGGCAGTTTTTTATTTGAGCAGCTTGTGTATCCCCAACAATAATGTTTACTCACCAAACGACACCTCTCCGGAAAAGTTCCATGGGGAAGCTTGTATTTTATCCTTTTCAAGCGATATATTGGTTAAAGAAGGAATGTGTTACCGTTCTTGGTATAATTCAGAAGTCAGAGATGTTTATTTCTAGTCTCAGTACTGATGTTAATCATTTCCTTTTCCAGTCACGGTGCTGATGTCAATCATTTCCTTTACCAGTCTCAGTACTGATGTCAATCATTTCCTTTTCCAGTCACAGTATTGATGTCAACCATTTCCTTTTCCAGTCATAGTGTTGATGTCAATCATTTCTTTTCCAGTCTCAATACTGATGTAAATCATTCATTTCTTCCCTCAAAGTTAATCTCTAAATAAGAGTCTCTCATTTGAAGTCTATGAATCTATTTCCCCAGTGGAGTTATAATCTCTTCCCCTGTGAGATTACTGTATAATGTGCTTGGTTTCTCCAGCAGTAGTTTGTCTCATGCGGCATCATTCCTCATTAAAATTCAAAATATTACATTCGTATCATATCATAAACATAATTGCGGTATCTTAAGGCCAAAAATTGTGTATTCTATATTTAAGTCCCTCTAATCTCGTCGAAATGAAGATTCCAATCTTCATATCTCCGGATAGAAGAAACATAAATAGGGGCAACTGTCATACCCCAATTTTTGACATAAGATCCCATTTTGATTGTTTGCATTTTTATACAAAAGTCAAGATCACGAAGTACGGTCAATTTTAACTTCTCACCTTCGAGCATTGACTATGTAGAAATTGTCAAGTATTTTGAACATTCTTAGCCTATGTATCATTAACTTCTAATCAAGCACGAAGTGTGTGTTTTTCGTTTCTTTGATTTCATTTGCCGGAAACATATCTGAATCAAGAGCATTAGGCGTCATGCCTCGATTAGGGTTCAGAATCTCTCAAGCTTCTTCCAAAATTCCCCAAAGCACAATCAAGATTTCAGCATCACTGGTTTACATGTGCATCAAGATGCTTTAGAATGCAAAGAAGGATCAAGTTTGCTTCCATCCAATTCCAAGCCTTGAATTGCAATTTTTCAAGAAAGTCATCCGCAAGGGCAAAATGGTCAAAAGCACACTGAAAAGTCAAACTTTGACTTTCAGATCAAATCAAGTTTCAACAATTTTATTTCATAAAGACATGAGATTGGTTCATCAAAAAATCAGGAGTCGGAAGTTACTTTGGAAAAATCAAATTTTCTAAACATTTAGAAAATTTTCTAAGTGTTAGGAGTATGTGATACTTCGGAACGTCTAAGCCAGCCTCCATGCAAGTGCAGTCAGAAGTTGCAAATTTGGTTCAGAACATAGCCTTCAATCAGAACACGGCTCTTCAGCCTCCATGCAAGTGCAGTCAGAACTTGCAAACATGGTTCAAAACACAATTTTCCATCAGAACGTGACTCTTCAACACAAAGAGGTTACTCTTCTGATCTTCTGTGATCAGAACATCACCAAAATCCAAAACCTCGTTTAAAGTAACCTGCTGCCCTGCTATATTACAGTGCTGTAGTCAGCTGTTGACCCAGTCCATGCCTGTACTTTCTCAAACCCTATATTTGCATCAAAATAGCATACGAAAACTGTGATAAAAAAGCATTGGAACAGTATACCAAAAAGGTTTGAATTCCATTTGTTTTTCCCCCCAAAACCATAACAAACCCATCTATAAATACTTTGCTCCATCACACGTTCAAAAGGCTGGTTTTTTGGAGGAGAGGCTGGCTGGTTGGTTTTTATTGGAAGAGGGATGGCTGGCTGGCTTTTGGAAGAGAGATTGGTAAAAAAAGGAGAGAAAAGGAAGTTGAAACCTTCATAATAATCTAGATTTCCCAAACAGAAAACCAAATCTTTGTTCTTCCCTTTAAATCAAAGAACTTGGCATTTTCTCTTCCATTACTCTTGCTGATTCCAGAACATCCAAAGGCAGCAAATCAAAGCTCCAAGCACGCTCCAGGTTCAAGGTAAGTCTTTCTGACTTTGCTTGTTTTTCATTCTGAACATCATTAACATGTAAATATCATAGTATTAATGTTTGTCTATATCATTTCATGAATAAAAAAAACTGTGGATCAAAGTTTCTTGATTAGGGCTAGATTCAGATTTAGGATTAGAACTTCTATAAGTTGTTGTGCTATTATCCTTATGATTTGCTGTTTATTAAGAACTGAATAAATTGCTGATGTGCTGATTAAGAGTTGAAATATGGCATAGAACTTTTGATTTTCATACGCTGATAACATGCTGAACTGCTGATTGTTCACTCACTGTTTTAACACACGTAACTTCTAGGATTTTCTCACTGTTTAAGCATGCAGAACTTCTGAGTTCTCTTCACTGTTTTAACACACAAAACTTTTATGATTTTTCTCACTGTTGACACACACTGAACTTCTGATGTTCACTCACTGTTCTAACACAGCATAAAACTTCTGAGTTCTCCTTACATGTCAAGCACACTGAACTTCTGATGTTTTCACTCCCTATTTTAACACTTAGAACTTTTGATTTTTATGCACTGATAACACACTGAATTGCTGATTGTTCGTTCACTGTCATGGCATCATAAAGAACTTTTGAGTTCTTCTTACTGTTTTGACACACACAGAACTTCTAAGATTTTCTCATTGTTCTAACATTCAGAAGTTCAACACATAGCAATAAAGAACTTGTGTTTTCCCTCTAACATGTCTTGCAGGACCTCAGAGTGTATCAATCCAGAACTTCTGACGCTTCCTTCTGAATCACCATGCGTCTGGCTTCAGAACTTCTGATCCCTGTTTGTTTTGCTTACAGTAGCACGTTGTTTCTATCTTTCATTTATTTTCTTTCTCATCATTTTTAATATTAACTCATTTTTTATATTACCATAAAAAGACATAAAAAATATTTTCCTTTTAATTTATTCTTTTTTTTTAATTCATTAAGACAAAAAACTCCACTTTCAAACTCACACCTTTTAAGTCAAAACTTCGACATTAGGTCGTCGTATTTTCAAAATCTCACCCACACCCATTTTAGCCAAACAAACCATTTTAATCAAACAAGAATTTTTAATAAATGGATATTTCAAAAGGTTCCTATATGTAGATGCATTGGGTGCTAATACCTTCCCATTGCATAACCAACCCCCTAAATTTAGATCTCTTTTCAAAAATGCATTGTATTTTCATTACTTTAAATATTTTTTTACATTGCATATTTTAGGGTTTTATTTCGCTCTTTCCCCTTTTTCCCTTGGAAATAATAAAGCGCGGTGGCGACTCTTGCTATTTGTGAGTCAAGTTAATTAATAGCTTGATCTCCGATTTTCACTGCTACACTAATAAAATGATGTTTTATTTCTATATGCTTAGCCCTAGAATGCAAAATAGGATTTCTGGATAAACAGATAGCAGAAGTATTATCGCCGAAAATAGGGATGTTACTCTCAAATATGTTAAAGTCTTCAAGTTGACTTTTCATCTAGAGCATATGTGTGCTACATCCAGCAGCTGCAATGTATTCAGCTTCTGCTGTTGACAACGCAATTGTGGACTGCCTCTTGCTGGTCCATGAGATCAGATGGTCCCCTAGAAACTGACAGCTTCCAGAAGTACTTTTACGTTCTACTCTGTCTCCAGCAAAATCAATATCATAATATCCTACTAAGCTGTATTCATTGGATTTTCTCTATATATTCTCTACTCTACCTTTTTACTTACCTCTTCCTTTTCTAGAATGCACGTGGGATGCATTGGAGTCTTTGATGGCTTATATTCTGAGAGGTCAAATTTCTTCAAAAGTTCTCTGACGTATTTGCTTTGGTGAATTTAAGTTCCTTCTGGAGTCTGATTGATTTGAATGCCCAGAAAGAATTTAAGTTCTCCCATCAAGCTCATCTCAAACTCTACCTGCATGCACTTAGCAAATTCTCTTCCCAGAGAAGGTTTAGTGGATCCAAAAATGATATCATCTACGTAAATCTGACAAACTAAAATGTCATTCTTAAATATCTTACAGAACAAGGTTGTGTCCACTTTCCCTCTGGTGAATTCCTTTTCTAACAGAAAGTTACTTAGTCTTTCATACCAAGCTCTGAGAGCTTGTTTCAGGCCATAGAGTGACTTCTTTAGATTGAAAACATATTCTGGGTGTTTGGAATTTTCAAACCCAGGGGGTTAGTGTACACATACCTCTTCGTCAATGTAACCATTTAAGAATGCACATTTGACATCCATCTGATACAGAGTGATGCCATTGTTTACAGCAAAAGAGATTAAGAGTCTGATATATTCTAACCTGGCGACTGAAGCAAAGGTTTCTATATAGTCTACCCCTTCTTGCTGACTATAACCTTGTGCAACCAGTCGTGCCTTGTTTCTGATGACTTCTCCTTGCTCATTCAGTTTGTTTCTGAACACCCACTTTGTTCCAATGACGTTGAATCCTTTTGGTTTAGGAACCAGATCCCATACATCATTTCCGGTGAATTGGTTTATCCTCCTACATTGCCAGAATCTAGTTGTTGTCCAGAAGAGCTTCATCAATTGTTGTAGGTTCAATCAGAGATACCAATCCCATGAGGGATTCTTCAGAGTTTCTAAATGTTGATCTTGTTCTGATTGGATCATCCTTCTTTCCCAGAATCTTATCTTCAGGGTGAGCTATGGTGCTTCTGGATAACTTTTTCTGGAGTTGATCAACAGAAGGTACTGGAATGCTTGTGACATTTCCTTTTGACGTTGTTGGAGCGTCTCTGTTGGGAACTTCTGATGAGTTTCCTTCAGCACCTGTGAATTCAACTTCTATATCTGCAAAAGATTCATTCTTCTTTGACATTTGAGGGTCAAGCTTATCATCAAATCTAACACTAATTGACACTTCAACAATCTGTGTTTCTGTATTGTATACTCTGTACCCTCTTGAGCGCTCAGAGTATCCTAACATAATACACTTCTATGCTTTAGAGTCAAACTTGTTCAGATGATCTTTAGTATTCAGAATAAAACATGTATATCCAAAAGGATGGAAATAAGAAATGTTGGGCTTTATGTTCTTCCACAATTCATATGGAGTCTTTTACAGAATAGGTCTTATAGAGATTTTATTCTGAATGTAACACGCTGTGTTAATTGCTTCTGCCTAAAAGATCTTAGCAATGTTAGTCTCATTGATCATGGTTCTTTCTTGCAATGTTCTGTTCTTTCGTTCTACAACTCCGTTTTGTTGGGGAGTTCTAGGACAAGAGAATTCATGCGAAATGCCTTTTTCATTGAAAAATATTTCAAATTTTTTGTTTTCAAACTCTCCACCATGATCACTTCTGACTTTGACAATTCTAAGATCCTTTTCATTCTGAACTTGGTTGTAGAAAGCAATGAACACCGAATGTGACTCGTCCTTGTGTCTTAAGAACTTTACCCATGTTTATCTGCTATAGTCATCTACGATCACTAACCCATACTTCTTGCCACTAATATACGCAACCTTCACTGGTCCAAATAATTCTATGTGCAGAAGTTCTAATGGCCTAGAGGTGGAAACAACATTTTTAGCTTTAAAAGCAGGTTTTGAAAATTTGCCTTTCTGACATGCTTCACACAGAGCATCTGAGCTGAACTTCAGATTAGGAAGTCCTCTGACCAAATTGAGTTTGTTAATCTGAGATATTCTTCTCATACTAACATGCCCCAATCTTCTGTGCCAGAACCATTGCTCGTTGTTAACAAAAAGAAGACATTTTACATTCCGACTCTTTAGTTCAGAAAGTTTTATCTTATAAATGTTATTTTTCCTCTTTCCATTAAACAAGATAGTTCCATCTTTCTGACTAACAGCTTTGCATGAATTTTGATTAAAGATTATATCATAACCGTTATCACTTAATTGACTTATGGATAACAAGTTATGTATCAATCCATCAACTAACATCACATTATTAATAGAAGGAAGGTTACCATTACCTATTGTTCTAGAGCCAATAATCTTCCCTCTTTGATTGCCTCCAAAACCTACGTAGCCTCCAGGTTTAAGTTCCAGGCTTTAGAACATACGCTTTCTTCCCGTCATGTGTCGAGAGCATCTAGAGTCTAGGTACCATGACTGGTGTTTAAGCCTTGCTGCTAAAGATATCTGTTACATATATAATTTTGTCCTTAGGTACCCATATCTTTTTGGGTCCTGGTTTGTTAGTTTTACCAAAATTCTGTTTGAATTTTGGTTTGGCAGAATAATCATTGCTAGTGAATTTCAGATCATGTGTGTGCCCATAAGTGAAGTGAGATTTTAGTGGTGTGTGTTTAATTACTAGGTCCATGACTTTCTTAGGTGGAGATACCTTACCTTAGTATCCTATTCCTTTTCTTCCATTTCTGCTAACTCCATAGATCATTGAAGTCATCTTGCTTCTATCTATGTTTTTAGCCAGAAACTTCTGAAAGCCGTGATCATATTCTTTTATGATTTTATCAGCACTACTGGGAGCCTTTGAGATTATTTCTTTCTGAGAGTTTTTGTAAATCATTTTCTAGTTTTGAAATTTTTTCTTTTAACTCAGAATTTTCTAACCTAAGACTCTTAGTTTCTTCAGAGTCAGAAGCAAGATCCTTTTTCAGGTTCTTGAATTTGACTCTGAGCTGCTGATACCTTTCCAGAATTTCACTCAGACTTTCTCCTAGTTTAACTTTGGTAAAATTAACAGTGAAGTCAGGAAATACCTCTTCTGTGTCTAATTCTGAGTCTGACCCAGATGCTTCGTTGTCTTCTGTCACATTTTTCATAAGAGCAATGTTGGCTCTTTCATCATCTGATTCCGAGTCTGCGTCAGAAGTGTCTGAATCATCCCATGTTATCGTGAGACTTTTCTTCTTCTCCTTGAAGAGCTTCTTTTTGGGCTTCTCCTTCTGAAGACTTGGACAATCACTATTGTAGTGCCCCTGTTCATTGCACTCATAGCAGATGATGTCTCTCTTGTTTGACTTTCTTTGGCCAAACGAAGCTTCATACCTTCTGTGTCCAGAGGAGGGCTCAGACTTTCTGTATCTGGAGGATGATTCATTCTGATTCCCTAATCTTCTGGAGTTTCTGAATTTTCTTTGCCTTTGCTTCCACCGTTGATTGACCCTTCTAGAGAGAAGAGAAAATTCGTCTTCTTCTGATGAGGATCCATCAGAGGTTTCTTCCATAGCCTGAAAAACCTTAGAATCAAGTTTTTTGTTAGATTTTAATGCTAAAGGCTTACCTTGCTTCTAAGGCTCGTCATCTTCTAGCTCTATCTCATGGCTTCTGAGGGAGCTAACAAGTTCCTCCAGAGATATCTTGTTGAACTCTTTAGCCAGCTTAAGAGCAGTGACCACTGGCCTTCATTTCTTTGGTAAACTTCTGATGATCTTCTTTACGTGATCAGCAGTAGAATACCCTTTGTCAAGAACTCTCAGCCCAGACACTAGAATCTGGAATTTTGAGAACATTGCTTCTATGGATTCACTATCTTCCATCTTGAAAGCTTCATATTTCTGAATGAGCGCAAAGGCCTTGGTTTATTTAGCTTGTATGCTGCCTTCATGCGTCATTCTCAGAGAGTCAAACATGTTTTGGTTATCTCTCTTTTTGAGATCTTCTCATACTCTGAGTATGAGATGGTATTGAGAAGAATTGTTTTGGCCTTATGATGGTTTCTGAAATCACGCTTTTGTTGGTCAGACATTGTTTTTCTATCTATCTTCTGACCACTTTCATCCACTGGATGCATGTATCCATCAATTACAATATCCCATAAGTCAACATCATGAGCCAAAAAGAAGCTCTAAATTCTGTCTTTCCAGTAGTCAAAATTTTCTCCATCAAAGACTGGAGGTTTACCGCTGATTCTGTCCTTGTCATCGTGATAGTCATTGCTGATGTTTTGGCTTGGTCCCACCATAGTGTTTTTCAAAATATTAGATCTTGTACTGACATGGTTAAGTGTGTGAACTCAAAACCAGGCGCTCTGATGCCAATTGAAGAAGTGAAAAACACAAGAAGGGGGGTTGAATTGAAACTTTAAAAATCAAAAGCAATAGACACGAGATTTTTATCCTGGTTCGCTTGATCTCAAACTACTCCAGTCCACCCGCCAAGGTGATTTCGCCTCTCTCTAACAAGGACTTAATTCACTAATCAAACTGATTACAATTCTACTTTGACAACTGCCAAAGTCTTCTTGAGTACAACCACACGCCGATTTATCTCAAGGAAAAATGACTTCATCAAAAGAAAAGATTTATTGTGTACTGTTTGTTTTTCGTTACAAAAAATGTATCACTACTGTGATGTATTACACAAATTGAATGTAGAATGAATATGAATTTTTGCAGCCTATTTGAGATTGTTTTGGAGCAGTCATGTTGAAATCGTCAATGATTTACCCTTTGATATTGTTTATATAGGCGTGACAAATCTGTCCAAATGGAAACATGATAATGGTCACTTAATTCACTTTCCACACTGAGAAGATCCTTGTCTAAATGAAGCTGTTGCACATGATACTGCCTTAATGGAAAAGTAACGCTTCAGAACTTAGGAATCTTGCATGCTGCTTTACTTCAGAACTTGGGATGTCAGAAACGTAGGGTTTAGTTAGCGTGTTGGACTTTAGTTTAGAATCAGAATATCTTTCTCTTTGGTGCATATTTTGATCATCATATTTCAGAATAATCTAATTACTTAGCTTGAGTGCTTCTCTGGCTTAACTTCTGATGTCGTTTTAGTTAGAACTCCTGTACAACATAAAACACAAATTTAGAGTGCATATTTGTTCTTTGTGTTTTTTATCCTCAAAACTTTTATGAGGATTGTAGAATAAAACTATGTTCTAACACAACTTGCTAAGTGGTAGACAACTATTCGAAAGAAGTTTCTCAGTTGTCATGAAAGATGGAGTTTTGAGATTGTTCGACACCAAGAACATTTTGGTCTTAAAATATTTATTGTCGAAAAACAAGACATTTAAGACAACGATCAATTCAACAAAAGTTCAATGTTTGAAAACTATTCGGCCACAAGAATAGTTGGTTGTGGCATTTGAAGTTTGGACATTAGAACTTTCGACCACTTAATCAACTAATTATTCAAGATATGGGTTACTGGTATTCCAAGTCTTGAGATGCCTGAAGAAAAACTTTGTGAAGTTTGTTTAGTAGGAAAGCAACCCAGAAATTATTTCGTTTCGACTATGCCAATGAGATCATCTTGCATACTCAAAGTGGTACCTTCAGATGAATGTGGTCCATTCGAAGAACATACAATTGGTGGAAACAAATATTGTTTTGTCTGTTGATGAGTTTGGTCAAAAGTTGTGGATCTATGTGATCAAAACGAAAGGATGGAGTATTCGACATATTCAAGATGCTTGTCGAAAACCAGAGTAAAGAAAAAGATCAAATCCATAGTTCATGCTACATGATCTTGCTTTGCAGGCCTCAAACTCGTGTTTCACTCCATAATTAATTGTTTACACAATTAATCAATCTCTTACCCAAGTGTTTAAATTATTGTCCAATCCAATTTTCCCTTAATGGCACAAAGTTACCATTGCCATTTTAGAAATGAAAGATTTATGCAAATTGTCAATGCATTGATCCTTATGACCTTTATCTCTGATTGCAAGCAATATCAAAATCATGAATCATGTCTCCTGCAACCAACAAACATCAGGCCCTGCTTGTACTTGAACTTTGGAACCATGGAAATCAATTCAACTTGATTTTTTTCATTTTCAACTAAACCATAACATGTTATCTAAAGATATTGGTTACTACAAGATGTTAAACCTCTTCCCTATAAATAGATACATTATTTGCAACATAAAAAAAAAAGAGATTACCAGCCTTATAATACTCCCAAAACTTCTCAAAACTCCTTGAACTCAGAATCCGAATCGAAAGCCACATTGTTTTCCATTTCTGGCTTTAAAGAGAAAAATCCAAAATCCTTCTGGCTTTCAAAGCAAAATAGTGATCCCACTAGCTCAAGGAAGGACCCTGCAAGCTTAATCCATCATCAAACCATTTCTAGAAGTCATATAGAGGTCATTCAAATTTCACTTCAAAAAGTAAGATTTCTTAACTGTGACATCTTGATACAAGCATTTTCAGCGCATACAAATAAAAGAAAATATGTAGATATCATATCTAAGAAGCTGACCATGCTCTTAGTTTTGATTTTCATTGCTTGTTGTGTCTTAAGAATTTCAACTCTGACCAGTTAGGTTTTGATTTTGGTACCAAACATAATTCGTGCTAACCTCTGATTCATAACTTTTAAAAGTTACATGGTTAGATTCGTATTAAACTTTTGAGCAGGTTTGGTGTTTACAATTTTGATTTGGATGAGAAATGAAAGTTTTAGAAGGTTAACAATGGTGATATGCATCCCTGCGCGCACGAAGGAAGAAGATGAAGCCATGTTCAAAATTTTCAGAAATGAGTTCCTTTTATATTTAGTGCAAGTTGGATAACTAACAGATGAAACAGACCACCCCAGTGGTACAAATAGCGCACACGTAAGGAATTTATGTATAAGATCCTAGGTTGGAGCCCCAGCGACACCTTTTGTATTTATTTTGTCATTTTTTCCAAACTGACATGCAGGTTTATAACATATTGAGGGTTTGCTGTTTTGAATGGAAGGTGTGGAAAAACTGGATTCAAACCTTGGTAGGACCAAAACAAATTTTTATCACTTGTTTGTTTTCATTTTTTTTCAAAAACTTCAACATTTTTTCCAACCAATCAGAACAACTCCTTTTGAGTTGATTTTTTGCACACTATTTATTTACAATGTCTATTTTATGAATATATAAAAATATCACAAAAAAATATTTTATTTTCATATTTATTTTAATTAACCAAAAGCCTTCCATTAAAAACCTTAAAAAATGATCTCTTGATTAATTTGATTTCCTTTTAACTTAGCATTAATTTACCTATTTTTTATTAATCACAACCATTTAGGTTAATTATGTCAAAACAATTTTCTTAACAAAAATCCAAAGAAAAATCCATTTCATTTTATATTCCTTGTACATTATATTAATGTCATTTCTTGTACAAATTCAATATGGTTGTAATAGATAATTAGGGTTTAATTTCTAGCAATCCCCATTTGTAAATTTGTATCCCCTTCCCAAATGATGTAATAGCATAGTAAATTTTCTTTCCGCAATTTATCGCTTTCATATCAATGCTAGTAAATTAGGGATTGTATGGAAAGATAAAATCAATACTTAGAAAAACCTAATTCAAGATAAATCAAGCATGAAATACAAACACTTGCACACTTGCACCTCTAGGGTTAACTCCACTTGTTGCCTTATGAAAAATGGTCATGTTATGCATGTGAGACGTCTTAGCAAAAACAATCAAAAAATATAAGTTCGTAGTCCCTCGATGACGCTTCAAATGTTATCTTATAAATGATCTTAGTCCTTCAAGAGAAATTCTAAGATATCTCAAAACATTGCTATTCATGACTATACGATGATCCACACCCGTCCCTTTACATCCAAAGATAAGGCTACTTACCAATCAATTATGAGATAGAAATATCAAAGGAAGGAAGAAATGAACAAAAGACTTTTGAGTAGGTAGAACGTTCTTAGTTGCTTGCTCACAATCCATCCTCAAAACAAACATCTTTTCAAACACACTAAACACTTTCAAAACATGAAATATTTTTAAAAGTCCAACACTTTGTATGCATTCTTATAGAGACGAGAATCATTACAAAGTTTTCCTAAATGAAGGCGCTTTTCAAAAATACTTTCAAAACCCACCAAAACACATTTCAAACAAAGAAATTTAAAAAGTGATCTAGCAAGCAACTAATAGCCCGTAGATAACTACGGATGAAAAGGGTGCTAACACATTCCCTTTTCATAACCTACCCCCTGAACTTAATAAAATATCTCAAAGGTCTTTCCTGTTCTTTTCACCCTTTCCTTATTGGATAAAAGAAAAGCCAGCGGCAACTCTTGCTATCCACAACAATTGCAATCAAACACAAAATAATCAAGTCAGTTCTCCCACCGTATTACAGAACTGGTGACTCTGCTGGGGAGTACTTAAAATTTGGGTTACCTTAGAGTTAGATCACATTTACTTGCTTTCATTTTTTGATTTGTTTGCTTAACCTTTATGGGTCCTTGTTTGGGTTTGTATTGATCCTCTACCCGGATCGGGGAACACCATTAGGTAAGTAGCAATAGATTGAAGAAATTGTGCAGGGTATACCGACATGGTTGAAGCAATGTCTATGTTAGTGTGACACATTTGTTGGTATCGGTAGCCCTTGAGTTTAGTCAAGTAGAATACGGGGTCGCTGTCTGGTGTCATGAAGCACTAACTGACCGTGGAACCTTTAAATTGAACAACTTGGCCATTAGGAAGTAGTGAGATAGTCGACTTTGGTGAAGTCCGAAGTTGGTTGATACTCGATACTATGCTCATTGAGATTGGACTTTCGGGATATTTCGGTCGCCAATAAAGAGGCTTGTGCTGAAACAATGCCCGATGAAGAAACATTATTGATATTGAGATTCCCTAGAACCCAATTACTTTCTAGGACAGGTTGAGCAAACTAAACTTCAAGAGGGTACTTACCTACAAACCCCATGAAAAGCCTAAACCTAAGGACTTGTTTGATTTTCTTGTATATGATTACTTGTACATAAACATCATGACATCATACCATGGCATTTTCATTAACCATTTCAAGGATCTCAAGGGCCTGTGATGCAGGGTCATGATGAACCAGACGTCTATCAAGGGGTAAGAGGATTTATTCTCCTCTAACCAAATGCTCTCAAAGACCAAAGCCTTGTAACTTTAGTCAAGGGCTATGACCCACTTGACATGGTGAGCTTGATTCTCGTAGAAGGACATTCAACGATACAAAGTTCTTCAATCAAAGCTGTAATCAAAGTTCAACTTCTGACCTTTTCTTGTGTTTACCCCGCGAGATACTTGAAAACATTGCATTTTACATATCATGCATGTCATTGCATAACAAGTATTCTCAAGACAGGTTTCTCATTTTCTCGCTGTTTATTTCAGTAAGAAAATGGCTCTAGAGCAAACAATTAAAGATCTCCAAGCTCAGAACGCCCAGTTCTAACAAATGTTCCTGAACTTAGCCAATGGGAAGGAAAACCTGAAAGAACTATTCATCAAAGGGAGCAAGAAGAAGGAAAAGAAACAAACTGGCATCCTAAACATGGGGAAAAGGTTTAAAGGTCCAGTCCGTCAGGTGCAGATAGTTGAAAAGTCATCTGAGGAAGACGAGAACCAGGATGAAGAGGCAAGGAGCACCCATGCTGGGGGTGCAAATGATCAAGCTTCCGAGGACGAAGACTACTTTAATAAACAATATCTACCAGATAAGGATAAATATAAGCAGTTAGAAGATAAACTGAAAGCTGTTGAAATTCAAGCCGTACCTAGTTTAGATTTTGGTGATTTGGGCTTAGTACCTGGGATCATCATTCCCCATAAGTTCAAAGTACCAGTCTTTGCGAAGTATGATGGAGTTTCATGCCCAAAACTTCATCTGAGGTCCTACATCCATAAGATAAAACCACATAATACTAACAAGAAGCTCTGGGTCCATTTCTTCCAAGAGAGTCTAGATGGGACTCAGCTAGAATGGTTTTACCAATTGGAGGGTTCCCGAATTCACACATAGGAAGATCTAGCCACTACTTTTTATCATCAGTATCAGTACAATGCTGATTTGGAACCAACTAGAGTTCAACTTCAAGGAATGACAATGGGTACTAATGAAGGGTTTAAAGAGTACGCGCAAAAATGGAGGGATCTTGCTGGTAGGGTCCAACCACCACTAACTGACAGAGAACTAGTTGATATGTTCATGGGTACGTTAACTTGCCCCTTTTTCAACTTGTTAATTGGGAATTCTTCATCTGGTTTCACCGAGTTAATCCTAACTGGTGAAAGGGTTAAAAGTGGCATTAAGAGTGGAAAAATTCTCAGGACATCTACTTCTGCGTCCAACTCTGTAAAGATGCCCTTTACTGGTAAAAAAGAGACTAATGTTGTGTATGGATCAAGAAGTCGTGCTAAGACTGACTGCCATCACTCAGTGGGGGCAGTTTTAATTTCCAATCCTACATCTACTCAATCACAATGAGAGGGTAGGCATAGGATGAAATTTCAAGAAAGACAATACACCAAGATTGGTATGTCCTTACCACAAGCCCTACAACATTTACTAAAAGCTGAGCTTATTTCACTAAGAGACCCTCCACTAAATCCCAATACATCTTCATCTCAATACAACCCCAATGCCAAATGTGCTTACCATTCAAATAGCCTCGGACATGATACCAATGATTGTTGGACTCTAAAGAATAAAATCCAAGACCTAATTGATAACAAGACAATTGAATTCGACACTCCGTCAACTCCCAACATGATCACTGCTCCCATGCCAAATCATTGAGAACGTCCATTTCATTTTGAATTTTCAATTGTAATCTCTTTTGTTTGTTCGAACATTTATCTATTAATGTTAAACTTTGTTTCATTAATGCATTGCATATGTTTGTCTTGAACTAATCCATTCGTTTTCACTATATTTAAATTGTGCTTTTATTCCCTTTTTATGATATTCAACTCTCGTTAAAAGATGTAAGCCTTTAGAGGGAGGATGACGAAAACAATGCCGTAATCTCATACAATATGCTTTTGGATAGACCTTGCTGACGATGTACAGGCGTTGTTTCAATTCCTAAACAGTGGAGTTATAAGGAAGATAATCCCTAGTCAACCCCTTTGAGCCAAAGAAGTTGGAGTTTTCTTTTTCGCACAAATTTAAACCTTTAATCATAACCTGGGGCAGGGTAGTTTCTCAGTTAATTCAAACGCGCATTCAGTCGCAAGCTTTCACTTCATACACAACGAATGACATCAAAAACATCCTTCTGAATCAAAAGACGGTGATGGTTCCCCATAAAATAGGCAGTCATTATATCTCAAGAGAAAAGGCCGCTAAGTCAAAACCTATGAAGGAAGCTTAAGAAAAACTAGCGCATCCCGCTGGCTGTAATCTCAAAACAAAAAACAGTCAGGCAGAAATTAGGGATAATAAATCAAAATAAGTCTCTACAAATCCTTGACAACGACAAAATGTTGCAAAAAATGACTTCCTTCTCTAATAAACTTAACTTATCTAAACCATCACCAAAATATCATTCCAGATTCAATAGGAATTCAAACGCATAATTAACTGAGTTTAGGATTGGAGAACATCATGAAGAACGGGTGGGTACAAATAAACTTTGAGCCTTATCCTTTGTTTCTTAAACCGTGAACCATACCACATTACAACCCTTTAAAAGTTTTAATTGAAGCATGGGTTAGTTCAAAAACATATTGTTACAAAAGGTATCCTGACTCCTGTAAGGCTTAGTATAAATCCTGAGTTGAATTCATATTCTTACAAAATTCTTTGATTTTCTAAAAATGCATTTTAAAAAACTTTAAGACAAACATAAACTTTGCGTTGTTTGAATACCGTTGTTTTCCTATGGCTATTTGTTTGACAATAGAGAAATTCGCACGACGAATATCCAATGAACGGAAGTTCTCTCAAGAAACAGAATCACTCCAAATTGGAAAACACTTTCAATAATAAATCTCCTATAAGCAAGGGGGCATGACATGTTACTGTCCAACTCGTCTGGGGAAATCAAGTCAAGATTCCAAGAAACCTCTCATAAAGTCCTGAATAGCCAAGGGCAGGTCTCCATCTGAATCACTTAGGGCATTGAACATAAATTCCAGTAAAGGGTCACGTACGACCAAGCAAACCTTTTCTGGAAGTGCTACAACACTTACTACTATGGGCAGTGACAAATCCCCACAAAGTCCCTTTCATAAGGTGATCCCCAGTGAAGTCACCAGAGCCACCTCTATAAGATTACCCCCACAGAATAATCTTCACGAATAAGGGAACAATCCCCACAAGGCTATCCCTGAAAAGTGCAGAAGCATCTTCAAGCAAAAGTGGGGCATCCTCCAGCCAATGACATAGTCAAACTCACCAGCGGTTAGAGGAGTTTGATCTTCTCCCAGCGAACGGCCACATCATTCCAGTTCCCAAACGGATGGAAATTGTCGGTAGTTTATCATCTTCTAGACACAATGCAGATACGATCTAAATACAAATTTATTATGACATTCATTACAGACTCTTCTGATACGATTCAAATATGGGTGACATTCTGACACTCGTTCAATGTCTCTTCAGGTACAATCAAGGCTCGGATTTATTTTGACATTCCCCGGCTGAGTTATTCTTAATTGAAAAAAGAAACCTTGTGGAGTTCTCCCCAAAAGAATTCATCTCGTAATAAGGTCTTCAAAATATTCTCCTCAACAGGGTTTATTTCCCCAACGGATTACAATCTCCCCAGTTTGAGTTTATTACTACGTATCAACTGACAAAATTCCTTTTTCCCCAGCGGAGTTGATACTATCTCCAGAAAGTTACTGCGAAGCCTGGAATTCGACCAGATAATAGTTAACTTTATCCTTCCCCAGATAAGTCGAAAGTTTAACCATCTCTTTTATCCCCAGTGAGGGTAAATAAGAATTAAATTCCCCAGTAGAGTAACGAACGACTAAGATTCCTGAACTTTACTCCCAAAGCAGAAAGCAGTATCCCCTGCAGAGTTTCCTCATAGCAAACAGGAATTCCCAGTGGAAGCACTCTAAGAAATATCTAAGATACACACACTCTTCATCTCCAGCAGTAGTCTGGGATTTGAGCTTCCCAAATCTCCCCAGCAGTTGTCAAGGATTTATTTTCCCAAACATAGATACATTTCAATAACATTACACATTCACACATCATGACATATGCATACAAAACGCATATAACATAATCTCATTTATTTTGAGAACATCATTACACAACGCATGCATTATGAGATTTCATACAACTAACTCTTTACCTTTTCAACAAAAGATCAATCAACAGATGAACGTCATCAACTATCTGTAAACTTCTCCAAGACAAAATCAAGCTTGGATTTTTTATGATACTTATTGAAGTAGTAGTCGTTAAAGATTCCCTAATTACCTGTTGAAGTAGTAGTCGTCCAAGATTCCTTTATTACTTGTCGAAGTAGTATTCGTCTGATTCCTTCATTACCTGTTGAAGTAGTAGTCATCAGATTCCTTCATTACCTGTTGAAGTAGTAGTCGTCAGATTCCTTCATTACCTGTTGAAGTAGTAATCATAATATTCGTTCATTACCTGTTGAAGTAGTAGTCATCAAATTCCTTCATTACCTGTTGAAGTAGTAGTCGTAAGATTCCTTTATTACCTGTTGAAGTAGTAGTCGTCAAAGATTCCTTCATTACCCGTTGAAGTAGTAGTCGTCGGATTCCTTCATTACCTGTTGAAGTAGTAGTCGTCAGATTCCTTCATTATCTGTTGAAGTAGTAGTCGTAATATTCCTTCATTACCTGTTGAAGTAGTAGTCGTCAAAGATTCCTTTATTACCTGTTAAAGTAGTAGTTGTCATATTCCTTCATTACCTGTTGAAGTAGTAGTCGTCAGATTCCTTCATTACCTGTTGAAGTAGTAGTCGTCAAAGATTCCTTCATTACCTGTTGAAGTAGTAGTCGTCAGATTCCTTCATTACCTATTGAAGTAGTAGTTGTCAGATTCCTTCATTACCTGTTGAAGTAGTTGTCGTCAGATTCCTTAATTACCTGTTGAAGTAATAGTCGTAGGATTCCTACATTACCTGTTGAAGTAGTAGTCATCAAAGATTCCTTTATTACCTGTTGAAGTAGTAGTCGTCAGATTCCTTCATTACTTGTTGAAGTAGTAATCGTCAGATTCCTTCATTACCTGTTGAAGTAGTAGTCGTCAGATTCTTTCATTACATGTTGAAGTAGTAGTCGTTAGATTCATTCATTATATGTTGAAGTAGTAGTCGTAAGATTCCTTCATTACCTGTTGAAGTAGTAGTCATCAAATATTCCTTCATTACCTGTTGAAGTAGTAGTTGTCAGATTCCTTCATTACCTGTTGAAGTAGTAGTTGTCAGATTCCTTCATTACCTGTTGAAGTAGTAGTCGTTAGATTCCTTCATTACCTGTTGAAGTAGTAGTCGTAAGATTCCTTCATTACCTGTTGAAGTAGTAGTCATCAAAGATTCCTTTATTACCTGTTGAAGAAGTAGTCGTCAGATTCCTTCATTACCTGTTGAATTAGTAGTCGTCAGATTTCTTCATTACCTATTGAAGTAGTAGTCATAACATTCCTTCATTACCTATTGAAGTAGTAGTCGTCAGAGATTCCTTCATTACCTGTTGAAGTAGTAGTCGCCAAATTCCTTCATTACCTGTCAAAGTAGTAGTCGTCAGATTCCTTCATTAACTGTCGAAGTAGTAGTCGTCAGATTCCTTCATTACCTGTTGAATTAGTAGTCGTCAGATTCCTTCATTACCTGTTGAAGTGGTAGTCGTAATATTCCTTCATTACCTGTCAAAGTAGTAGTCGTCAAAGATTCCTTCATTATACATCACAATCAAGCTTTATACTTACCAACAGTCACTTTAGATGGCATCTATAAGCCCATCTCCGATAGCTCTTCATCATTTCTCCAAATGGCATCTTTAAGCCCATTCTCGACATAATCAACTAACACATAATCGAGTGTAAATTTTTGGGCACTCTAGTGTTCAATCATCTTCCACCTTCAAGTCACGAATGGTTGACTCGCCAATCTAACTCTTCAGGTTCAAGAAGATTGAACAGGGGCAGTTGTTGTACCCCAAAATTTTCTCTCTCATTTCTCAAGAGTTTTCTCACAAGATCTCTATTGATTCAAGACTGCATAAGGTATGATTAGCTCAAGATACCTCCTCAAACACTGATGACTCAAAACTAGGGTTTGAGTTTGCACAAGTACAATTGGACTTTTAATTCCCCATATAGTTTTGATGTATCATATTAGGCTCTCAAGCATCAGGTCGAAGATAGAACTTCTGAATTCTCGAAAGGAGGAAGAGAAAACTGTCGAAAGGGAAAAATAGATAAAAAAAGGTGTGTAGTTACAGATAACCATGTCGAATTCAAAATCTGGTTCAGGCTATTCGAGCCACATGACTGATCGAAAGGAGTGGTTGGTAGATTTTGACAAGTCGAAGAAGAGTAAGCTTGCATCAATCCCCAAGTTTCCACTGGGCAATGGCTTCCTTCGAGCAACTACTTTGATCCAACTCTAAACCTTTTGGCACACATAGTTTCGACACTATGAATTACAAGTCTGTCTTCTTGCTTGCTTTGATCCACAAGCTTCGACTGGGCATGGCTTCCTTCGAGCAACCTGCTTCGATCCACCTCTAAACCCTTCGACATACATAGTTTTGACACTATGAATTACAAGTATATCTTCATGCATGCTTCGATCCACAAGCTTCGAATGGGCAATGGCTTCCTTCAAGCAACCTGCTTCGATCCACCTCTAAACCCTTCTACACACATAGTTTCGACACTATGAATTACAATTTAACAAAAACTCGCTGATAATAGTTCATTGCAAGAAGAAGGTACTGGCAACATAGTCTTTCAAATGAGTAATGGAGGAAAAGTTATGATTAAAGATATGCTCTATGTACCTGGAATAAAGTGCAACTTGCTAAGTGTTAGACAATTAGTCAAAAGAAGTTTCTCAGTTGTCATGAAAGATGGAGTTTTGAGATTGTTCGACACCAAGAACAATTTGGTCATAAAATCTCTGTTGTCGAAAAAAAAGACATTTAAGACAATGATCAATTCGATTGAAGTTCAATGTTTGAAAATTGTTCGACCACGAGGATAGTTGGTTGTGGCATTTGAAGTTTAGAAATTTGAACTTTCGACCACTTAATCAACTAATTATTCAATATATGGTTAATGGTGATATGCATCACTGCGCGCGTGAAGGAAGAAGATGAAATCATGTTCAAAATTTTCAGAAATGAGTTCATTTTATATGTAGTGCAAGTTGGATAACTAACAGATGAAACAGACCACCCGAGTGGTAGAAACAACACACACATAAGGAATTTATGTATAAGGTCCTGAGTTTGAGCCCCAACGAGACCTTTTGTATTTATTTTGTCATTTTTTCCAAACTAACATGCAGGTTTATAACATATTGAATGTTGGCTGTTTTGAATGGAAGGTGTGGAGAACCTGGATTCAAACCTTGGCAGGACTAAAACAAATTTTTATCACTTGTTTGTTTTCATTTTTTTTAACAAACTTCAACATTTTTTCCAACCAATCAAAACAACTCCTTTTGAGTTGATTTTTTGCACACTATTTATTTACAATGTCTATTTTATGAATATATAAAAATATCACAAAAATTATTTTATTTTCATATTTATTTTACAATCAAAACAACTCATTTTGAGTTGATATTGTAATAGTGTAGTAAATTTACTTTCCGCAATTTATCGCTTTCATATCAATGCTAGTAAATTAAGGTTTGTATGGAAAGATAAAACCAATACTTAGAAAACCCTAATTCAAGATAAATCAAGCATGAAATACAAACACTTTCACACTTTCACCTCTAGGGTTAACTCCACTTGTTGCCTTATGAAAAATGGTCATGTTATGCATGTGAGACATCTTAGCAAAAATAATCAAAAAATAAAAAGTCATAGTCCCTCGATGACGCTTCAATTGTTGCCTTATAAATGATCTTAGTCCCTCAAGAGAAATGCTAAGATATCTCACATCATTGCTATTCATGACTATACGATGACCCACACCTGCCCTTTACACTAAAAAATAAGGCTACTTACCAATCAATGGTGAGATAGCAATATCAAAGAAAGGAAAAAATGAACAAAAGACTTTTGAGTAGGTAGAATGTTCTTAGTTCCTTGCTCATAATCCATCTTCAAAATAAACATCTTTTCAAACACACTAAACACTTTCAAAACATGAAATATTTTCAAAAGTCCAACACTTTATATGCATTCTTATAGAGACGAGAATCATTACAAAGTTTTCCTAAACGAAGACGTTTTTCAAAAATACTTTCAAAATCCACCAAAACACATTTCAAATAAAGCAATTTAAAAAGTGATCTAACAAGCAACTAAGAGCCCGTAGATAACTACGGATGAAAATGGTGCTAACATTTTCCCTTTTCATAACCTACCTCTGAACTCAAGAAAATATCTCAAAGGTCTTTTATGTTCTTTTCACATTTTTTTATTGGATAAAAGAAAATTCAGTGGCAACTCTTGTTATCCGCAACCATTGCGATCAAACGCAAAACAACTAAGTCATTTCTCCTATCATATTACAGTTGGAATATAAAAGTATAAATTTAAAATAACTATTGCATGTTCTCATATAAAATTATTCACAACTGCAAGAGTTATTGTTGACTTTTGTTGTTCATAAAATTTCAAAGGTTAGTAAAACATGTGAAAAGACCATCACTAACTTGAAAATTCATAATTTATATTAGTGTCTCTCTGCAGCATCTGTGGCACAAGCTCAATTAAGATATCGACAATAGTCTTGATCTCACTCACAATATCTTTTGGATTTGTTGGCTGAGACATTCAAATCATACAAAATATTATCTGACTTAAACTCAAAATAACAATACTTCTAGACTAAATGGGAACATGCAAAAAGAAGTAAACACGTGGATGCCGCATAACACTTCCATCTACTGGTGATTCTGCTACTATGACATTCAATAAAGTTTTGTTAAAACTAGACTTAACTTAAAACATTTTGAATAACCTAATTGGAGCATGGATGTAAATGGACTGATAAAAAATAAAATAGTATGATCTAACAAACCATTGATATAAAACTAAACTCAAATAAAATTTGAATAACCTAACTGTTGGGATGTAAATAGACCGACAAAAATAAAACATTATGACCTAATAAACCATTGATATAAAACTCAGATTTAACTTTAAAATATTTTAAATAATATATATATATATATATATATATATATATATATATATATATATATATATATATATATATATATTAGAAAGGAAATTGAAATTTTGTTCCTGAGGAGACAGATGTTAGACACAAAATAATTGGTCCAACTTGTTAAATCAGTGTGATAGTAGAATAACAACAATAATGACACAATACAGAAAATAATAAAATAACACAAGAGATTGATAACCCAGTTCAGTGAAACCACAACTATATTTAGAAGGAACTTTACTAAAGAAAGGAACTTCACTACTTCAAATTAATACAATTAGTCATATAGGAACATCAATCCTATGATGTCCAATGACTCTTCCAAATCCTAGTGACTTTCTATTTAGGAGTCTCCCTAAATATGAGAATCCCTCTCACTTTCTCTGAATCACTAACCTCATAGTGATCAACTTAAATAACAACTCTATTGATTGTTGAATTTATAACTCAACTAAGATAAACCAACAACTATGCAAAGTTACTGAAACATAGAGTGGTGTACCACAAATAGATTCAACATTAATCCTTATGATGGCATTAGAGTGAAATTCAAGAAACAAGATACTCATAAATCCTAGACACTAAGATCTTAATCATGTGCAAAAAAACCACACTTAAACATGAGAATTGTGTCTCAGTATATCGTAATGTCTTCTGGGCTTTTCCTCTTTGAATATATGTTCAGAATAATAACTGAAATTGTTGGATTTGATTTTCTCCATAAAAATATCCAACAAAATATATGATTTGTTATATTTCAAATTCAAATTTAAATCTCCATTTAAATCTAATTTGATCTTCACATCTGTCAAACAAATCACACAAACATTATTAAACAATCTGTAACAAATCTGATTGAATCCCAATAAGAAATTTCACACCTAGCAACATCCATCATGGCTTGATATCCAGGGCTAAATGTTGTACTACACACATGTTAAAAAACCGTGCTCCACATATTGCACTAGTACATCCAAATTTACTCTTCTCTGTGGATTGTAGATCTTCTTATAGAGTGAATTTTGGATAGAATAAATCAATATCAATACTGCAACACCATCTATTTGTTGTCAGAGATCACCATATGTTGCAACACACATGTTTGAACATCATGTTCCACACGTGTCCCTTCTCCACCAGAATTAGCTTGAACATACTCCATGTTGTTTTGCATAACGCAACCAATCCAAAAGGACTAACGATCCCCCCTTTGGAAAATTATGGCAAAACAACTCTTCTAGCAGAAAACAACTGAGTAAAAAAAATTCCCATATTCAGATCATACATCAGCAACAACATAAGTACAACCATAGGTAGAAGTAGAACAATAGCAACACAATTCAGTAGCATGGTAGTTACTACACATCAGTCAGTTGACACATGATGCTCCCATAAACAATTAACATGACATCATCTGTGATAGGTTAGTCATGCATGCACACATAGTTAGTATTCAATAGTCAAAGGTCAGAAGCTACTGTTAACACACAACAAGATCATCACACACAGATCTGGGCCAGATGACAGGCCAGGTGCTTTTGCATGTGTTCTTTCCACAGAAAACCATAAAATTAGAACATTTAGTACCAATTACATCAGTTAGTACTAAAAACATCAGATATCAACAAATATCATCTCTTCACAGTTAGTAGTTAGAAAAACAATCCATACACACCATTACTACCCCTTTTTGTCATAATTTGGAAAAGGTGTTCCTCAGAATTATTGGTCAATCATCACAGAGGTTAGTATGTTATCACATAAACGCAACAGATCAGGAGTAGGAAAACATGATTTTGAACACGATGCTAAAGCATCAATCCTTAACATTCAACACTTGATGATACTTGGTTCAAGGTTAAGGTTACATTACCATTACAGCCAAAAAGATACCCATGTAAGGGCCAAAAATACAAGTGAAAAGAAATTCAAAAAAATGTAGTTTAATCAGCTACCAGCTATATCAGGTACCATATGTCAGACCAGATGTCCGGCACATCCTGGTTGACAACATCAGACGACTTACTCTCTAGAGATGTCCTCTTCTTCTTCATTTCTATATTCACTTCTAGATTCCTCCTTCTCACTCTTAGCTTATTCTTCACTAGAGGATTCTGAGTTATAATAATCTTTGTTAATGGCTGACAATTCTTCCTCTTCCTCTTCACTTTGAACCTCTTTTGTCTTGTCAAGTTCCTTCTCATGGGATAATGACTTGATCAGTTCATCTATATTCCTTTTTCCAGCAATACTAGTAGTAATAGTCTCTTGAAGAGCCTTAGAAATATCCACCAATTCAAGGAGCATATTATTCTTGGTGGTTTTCAAAATTTGAGAGGAACTCCCACCAGCAGTTTGATTTTTATGTTGAGACAAAACAATGTTTGGGACATGTGTCCCAATAAACAACTTTCTGTCAAAATTCAAAGGCACAACCTTTTTACTCTTAACATCCCCTTGATTCACAATATTAGGGTGATATTCTAATATGATCCCAAAGACCAGACATGTAAAATTTATTGGAAGTTTAATAGTAAATGATTCAACATGCTTCATTGTCTGCTCAAACACATAGTTACCAATGTTTATCTTGGCCTTTGTTCCTATTTGAAAAATGAGTTTGGCCAATCCTAAGGTAATACAATATTTTTGTTTTGTAATTTCCCAGTTTACTGCTCCAATTCTATTCAGCATAACATATTTCACAGTTAAGCTCCATGTAGACTAATATACCCCAAATTTTGCCCCTAAGATTTCTCATCATCTCATGTCACAATGCATCAAGACACACATATTATGGTTGTTTCTCTCTTTATCCTATCTTTAAGTTTTCTCTTGAGGGATTACCAAGTACCTTGAATTGTGTATCTTGTACATGTGTTCTTTTAACTAACATTAATATGTGTATATATGTTCCTTTGAATGTTTATGTTGTAGGTGATCACAATTGCATTCATCTCACCATCTAATTTAGGGTTTGACGTGTGATTCTCAATCAAATGCTTCTCTAATGAATTGTAAGAGGTCAGTCTTTAAGGTCATATCTATGGCATTAAAGATTTGTGGTTAAAGGAACTCTCTCAATTTATTTAGGTCAAAACCTCCTCAAAGTTGGTGGTGGAATTCATCAAGAATATTCATAGGTCATGTGTTTATTTACATGCCTTCTTCAACAAGCTTCATTGAGACTTAAGCTCGAAATTTGAGTGTTATCCAAGACAACATCATTTCAAGGCTCTTATGATTCATCATGATTATTTTCCAAAAAAAAGTCCAAATGGTTCAAGGTTGATTCAACAAGTTTGACCTAATTGAGCAAATACTAGATTCAGTGATCACAAGTGCATAACTCTCTTAATACCGACATATAAGATTGTTCTTGATAAAGCATACTACCACTTGCTTGGTGACATTAGTATAGGAAGCTTCTTCCACCCACTTGGTGAAGTAGTCAATTGCCACCAAGATGAAACGGTGTTCATTCGACGCCCTAGATTCAATCATTTCAATCTTATCAATACCCCACATAGAAAGTGGCCATGGGGAAGAAATAACATTGAGAAGCGTTGGAGGTACATGAATCTTATCAGCATAAATCTGACATTTATGGCACTTCTTCATAAATTTGTAACAGTCAGATTCCATTGTCAGCCAATAGTAACATGCCCTAAGAATCTTCTTTTCCATCGCATGTCCATTGGCATGGCTACCAAAGCAACCTTCATGGATCTCATGCATCAACATGTATGCTTAGTGTCTATCCACGTATTTGAGGAAGACCATGTCATAGTTTATCTTGTATAACACATATTCATTGAGGAAAAAGCTACCTTCCAACCTTCTCAATGTTTTTCTATCTTTATTTGACGCACTGACCAAATATTCCTGAGTCTGAAGGAAGTGCTTGATATCATAATACCAAGGTTTTTCATCTGACGTCCCCTCTGTAGAAAACACATGAGTTGGTCAATCAAGACGTCGAACCATAATTTTAGGTTTATCGTTCCGAGCATTTACCTGGTACATGGAAGACAAAGTGGCCAACGGATCCGCCATCTGATTCGCGTCTCTGGGAATATGATGGAATTCAACTTTATTAAAGAAAGGTAGTAACCTTCTTGCATAATACTTGTAGGGAATCAAGCCAATGTGACGAACCTCCCATTCTCCTTTGATCTGACTTATTACCAAAATTGAATCACCATATACGTCAAGAACTTTGATTCTAAGATCTATAGCTCGTTCAAGACCCATGATACAAGCTTCATATTACTACATGTTATTGGTACAATCAAATGCCAAACTTGCAGTAAAAGGGATATGTGACCCATGGGGAGTGATAATCACGTCACCAATTCCTTTTCCATAAGCATTTACAGCTTCATCAAACACCATACCTCATCGGGATTCAGGATCAGGACCTTCCTCAGGAAAAGGTTCATCACAATCTTTCACTTTCAAATACATCACATCCTCATCAGGAAAATCATAATTAATAGACTGATAATTGTCAACTGGTTGGTAGGCAAGGTGCTCCGGCAACACACTTCCTTTTATAGCCCTCTGAGTACGGTATTAACTATCATATTCAGACAACAACATCTTCCAATGGGAAATTCTTTCCATAAGAGCAGGCTTTTCAACAATATACTTAATCAGATCCATTTGGAAATCATCCAAGTAGTGTGATACAACATATATTATCGCAATTGATTTGCCGCCCAGGCTAAAGCACGTGTTTTTCTAGCATAGAATACCGCAACTCACATTTAGTGAACTTCTTGTTGAGATGATAAGTGGTATATTCTTCTCTTCATGTTTCATCTTGTTGTCCCAAAATATAGCCCAAGGAGTTATCCAACAAGACAGTCAGATACATAATCAATGGTTTTCCTTCAACAAGAGGGAGCAAGATAGGAGGCTTATGCAGATACTCTTTAATTCTCTCAAATCCCCTTTGGCAATCATCTGTCTACACACAACCTTTATCTTTCTTCAACAACTTGAAGATTGGTTCACATGTTGCAGTCATATGAGAAATAAATCTAGAAATGTAATTCAAACGTCCAAGGAAGCCTCTAACTCGCTTTTCAGTCCTTGGTGCTTGCATTTCTTTAATTTCCTTAACTTTATTAGGATCAATCTTAATTACGTTTTAGATGACAATGAAACCTAGCAACTTTCCTGAATGAACGCCAAAAGTAAACTTATTTGCATTCAAATAGAGATGATACTTCCTCAAATGCTGAAATAACTTCAACAAGTCTTCTATATGCCCTTCCCCAGTCTGAGATTTGGCTATCATATCATCAACATAAACCTCAATTTCCTTATACATCATATCATGGAATAGGGTGTTCATAGCCCTCGGGTACGTTGCACCAGCGTTCTTCAACCTAAAAGGCATCACTTTGTAACAGAATATTCCCCAGGGTGTGATAAACATTGTTTTTTCCATGTTCTCACAAGCCATCATAATTTGATTATATCCAGAAAATCTGTCCATGAATGAGAAAACTTTGCATTTTGTTGTACTATCAACCAACATATCAATATGCGGCAATGGAACGTCATCTTTCGGACTTGCTTTATTTAAATTTCTGTAATCAATACACATGCAGACTTTTACGGCTTTCTTTGGTACTGGAACAATATTGGTAATCCACTGAGGGTACACTGATATTACAAGAAAACCATCATCAATCTGCTTCAAAACCTCTTCTTTAATCTTCACTTCCATGTCAGGATGAGTTCTTTGCAACTTTTGCTTGATTGGTGGACATTCTGGCTTTAGTGATAAATAATATTCCACAATATCGGTATCCAAACCAGGCATGTCTTGATAAGAACAAAAAAAGATATCCACATACTCTTTTAGCAACTCATTCAACATACTCTTCACATCAGGATGAAGCAGTGCCCCAATCTTGACTTCTTTCGGATCATCCTCTGAACCCAACTTAATCGTCTCCAACGGTTCTTTATATGGATGAAGAGTATTTTCCTCGTGCTCGAGCAACCGTGAAACATCTTTTGGGATTTCATCATATTCTTCTTCTTCAACCACATACACAGGATATTCAAAGTTGGGAGAGGGTGCAAGGTCATTGCACTCAACGGGTTTTTTTAACTAATCTGCACATATGATTTATGATTAATTTTAGAAACTAACACATGTAACAAGTGATTATGAAGATTTATTTATAGTTGTTATTTATATTGAAAGGTTTTTTATTACCATTTTCCAAGAAAAAGCAGAAAATAAAGACACAATTCAGAAATCAATAATAACTTTTATTAATGATCTTAAAAATCAAAACAACAGACACGCCTATACAACATCATTTTCACCTTGGGCAGAGTGAAAGACTTTTGAAAAGACCAACAAAAAACAAATTACTTTGAAATGTGAATGCAAGTAGGAACATTAACAATGATCTAATTTTGGATTCTGACTCCATGTGTCACAAAGTTTGACATCTCTTGCTCTGACTCATCTTCGGGAATAGCATTGATCCTTGGAGTAGTTGGATGAAGATATCCTGCACTATGAAAGATGTCTTGATATTTACTCAAAGTGAACTTCAACTTAACAACTTTCTAATTTATGGAGAAACCCAAACCAGTCCCATTTATGTTCACATGTGGATTAATAACCTGCCTCCACACCTTGCAAGGGCCTTTTTGCACTACCTATTGCACATCTTTAAATGAGGTGATAAAATCTTCATTCTTCCTTATATTATCAATGGACAAAGCTTGGAACTCAGTTTCAACATCGGCTTCATCAACTTCTACAATTCTAAAGGAAGAAAAATGAGATATTAACAGAGCTTGCTCACCATTCATAATGACTACCTTTCCTTCACGAACAAATTTTATCTTCTAATGCAAAGTTGAAGTAACAGCTCCTGCTTCATGGATCCATGGTCATCCCAATAAAAAACTATAGGTGGGGACAATATCCATAACCTGAAAGGTGATTTGGAATAGATTCGAACCTATATGAATAGGTAAATCCACTTCTCTTATCATAGACTTTCTCGAACCATCAAAAGTTTAACTATAATGCCACTAGGGCGCATATGAGTTCCTTGGTACTTCAGCTTCATGAGAGTGCTTCTCAGTATGACATTCAAAGTAGATCCATTTTCTATCAACACATTGGACAAAGAGTCATTCTTACAATTCATAGATATATGTAGAGCTAGGTTATGGTTTCTCCCTTCACCAGGAAACTCGTCATCACAAAAGCTCTTATTTCTACAAGATGTAATATTACCCAATACATTGTCGAACTGATTCAAGGACATATCACTTTCAACAAAATCCTGACCCAACACCCTCATCAGTTTCCCGATGAGTAGAAGAGTTTACCAATAAATCTAAATGGAAATCTTAGATGGAGTTTGCAACAACTGATCCACAATCTTGTAATCACTCATCTTGATAATTTTTAGCAGATCACCAACATCCTTTTCCAAGGTAGCGCCACTAGATTCTCCTATCAATTTCTTAAACTCGTCATAAGTTTCAACAATCTTTTTTCCAGGATTAACATCTCCTCGAAAGTTAGGGGCAAAGAAATGACCACTACGAGTTACCTGACTAGCTTTAACAATATTCTCAACATGGAACAAAGGTTGGATAGGAATTTCAACACCATCTTCCAGGATAGTTGCATTATACTTATAAGGCACAACTTTATCTGATTCATATGGGATAGAACGAGGAAGACATATAACCACAGGAGCAACAATAGCCTTATTATGGTACTCAATCTCTACAGGAGAGGGATCACCAAATTATGGTACAATAACATTCATCCCCAGTTCTTCAGAATATTCAGGCATCACATAATCATTATAAAAAAAACATACCTTCATCAGAAAAATAGAATTCATCAGCAGAAACATATTCATTATTTAACATGGCCGTAACTGAGCATTCTTCAATCACATTAACTCCATTATAATCATATTTGTTTCCTGTGATTCTGATAGTACCATTATCTAACAGCAATTGAACATCTCTTCTTACAATAGAACAACCACGGGAATCCCTACAGCAGATCTCATAGGACCCATAATGATGTACTTCCTAGCCATCCGTGTGACAAAATGTGGCGTGCAACTATACTAGATCATCATTCATGTAATTCACAACAAAAATCTGGAATTCACAGGAACATCCATAAACCATATTCACATCTTCTTCATATTCAGCCCTTGGTCTGATTATATGGGTAAGACCTTCATCCATAATCTCTTGAAGATCATCTCTCACTTTATCGCATCCACGGATATCCGAACTGCAAATATTACAACCCGCATGATCGTGTGTATAATAGTTGAACTCATAGAGATCAACATGAATCTTCACTATATCTCCTCTGACTAGGTTGATATCAAAAATCTGGAAATCTCAAGGACAACCACCAACCATATTTATAACATTTCCACCTCCATGTTTGGGTAGTGTATTATCCTTCACATTGGGACCAATATCTTTAAAAGATAGGAGACCAGATCTTACCATCTTCTGCACCTCAAACTTCAAGGGATAATAATTTTAAATGTTGTGCCCTGGGGCTCCTTGATGAAAAGCACAAGTATGACCCGCCTTATAATACCATGCTAAAGGTGAAGGTATAGCAGGGGGAAGCCTAGCCTGCACCAATTTCTTTTGAATCAAAGTTGGAAATAACTTTGCATAACTCATTAGGATAGGATCAAAAGCTTCTCTCTTCTAAACTTTCCCTTTATTACATTGAGAACGTGCTCTCTGATATGAAACAGCGGTCAGAGCTACATTAACGACTTGAGTCATATAAGAAAATTATTGTTGGTACTGATGACGTCTTCTCGGAGGTCTAACCTTACTTTCCTTGATGACAACATTTGTATCATTTTCTTTCTTCCTATAAAACCCATATGATTATTTCTTTATTCCACTAGAACCTTCGTCTTTTATTAATCATCCTTCCCTGACAGCTTCTTCTAGACGAACACCCATACTTACCATCTCAGTGAAATCACTTGGTGCACTTGCAACCATCCTTTCTTAATAAAATGGTACAAGGGTTTTCAGGAAGACCTTGGTCATTTCTTTCTCTCCCATCGGGGGTACCACTTGGGCATCAATCTCGCGTCAACGTTGCGTATACTCTCCGAATCACTCATTATCTTTCTGAGCCATCGCCCTTAATTGGTCACAGTCAGGTGCCATAAACATGTTGTACTTATACTGTTAGAACATAGTTTGATTCTACAACCCTTGATTAGAGTTTTGATGATAACAAAATACAAAGAATAAATAAATACGAAGGTATATACAAAGAACAAATATGCTACTTAAAATTATGTCTTGTATATGCATAAGTTCTGATCGGATCAGCATCAGAAGATAGGCAATAAAGCATTACACGCTGAAAGCAAAGCAGGCTTTACGCTGAAGTTTGATGACCAGAATCTGCGCCTAAACAAGTACACTCTGACTCTGAATAGAGACATCTTAACCAAGTCATCAACACTCTGAAGCGTCATCAGCAGTTAAAGCAAAGAAGACTCTAAAGCGTTATTAATTATTCAAGACAGAATTAAATGCTAACGACTTTCTTCTTCAGACAAGATCTTCTTCAAAAGGAAAGTGTGTTATTATCATTAAACTTTCTTTATGGACAACGTCTCTTGCTTTCCTATATAAACAAGTCTTCTTGTGAAAGAAGCACGTACGTACACACACATCAATTTGCAGAGAATTCCAAATCACGCATATTCAAGCTCTAGCAAATTTATTTTATTCCAAGCTTAATTTGTGTATTTATCACAGTTGTGATATACTGTTTTGTTAGAAAACAACAACACACTCTTGTTCAATTATTTGTAAAAATATTTCCTTGAGATAAACCGGTTTGTGGTTATACTCAAGAAGACTTTAACAGTTGTTAAAGTAGCTGTTGTAATATTTTGAAGATTAGTGGATTAAGACCTCGTTGGAGAGAGGCGAAATCACCTTGACGGATGGACTAGATTAGTTTGAGATCAAAAGAACCAGGATAAAAATAATGTGTCTTTAAGCTGTTTTGATCTAAGTTTTTCAATTCAACCCCCCTTTCTTGTGTTTTTCACATCTTCAATTGGCATCAAAGCGCCTGGTTCTGAGCTTAAACACTTAACCGTGTCAGTACAAGATCCAGCGTCAGAAAAACACAATGGCAGGACCAAGTCAAAACATCAGCAATGACAACAATGAAGAAAGGGACAGATTCAGTGGCAAACCTCCAGTCTTTGATGGAGAGAACTTTGACTACTGGAAAGACTGAATTGAGAGTTTCTTTCTGGCCCATAATGCTGATCTGTGGGACATGGTGATTGATGGATAGACGCACCCAGTGGATGGACGTGGTCAGAAGATTGATAGGAAAATGATGTTTGATCAGCAAAAGCGTGAGTTTAGAAATCATCACAAGGCCAGAACAATTCTTCTCAACGCCATCTCATATTCAGAATATGAGAAAATATCAAACAAAGAAACTGCCAAGAATATGTTTGATTCTCTGAGAATGATGCATGAAGGCAACATTCAATTCAAAAAAACCAAAGCCCTTGCGCTCATTCAGAAGTATGAGGCATTCAAGATGGAAGATAGTGAATCAATAGAAACTATGTTTTCAAGATTCCAAATTCTTGTTGCTGGTCTAAAAGTTCTTGACAAAGGGTATTCCACTACTGATCAGGTTAAGAAGATCATCAGAAGCTTGCCAAAACAGTGGAGGCCAATGGTCACAACGCTTAAGCTAGCCAAGGATCTCAACAAAATCTCTCTGGAGGAACTTGTTAGCTCCCTCAGAAGTCACGAGATAGAGCTAGAAGCAGATGAACCTCAAAAGCAAGGTAAGCCATTAGCTTTAAAATCTAACAGAAAATCTGACTCCAAAGTTTTGCAGGCTGTGGAAGAAACCTCTGATGGATCCTCATCAGAAGAAGATGAATTGTCTCTCCTCTTCATAAGGGTGAACCAATTGTGGAAGCAGAGGCAAAGGAAGTTCAGGAATCCCAGAAGGTCAGAAAATCAGAATGAATTTTCCTCCAGATACAGAAGGTCAGAATCCTCCTCTAGACATAGAAGATCCGAAGGTTCTTCAGGATATAGAAAGCCAAACAACAAAGACATCATCTGCTATGAATGTAACGAGCAAGGGCACTACAAAATTGATTGCCCAAATCTTCGGAAGGAGAAGCCCAAAAAGAAGTTTGGCAAGGAAAAGAAGAAAAGTCTCATGGCTACATGGGATGATTCTGACACATCTGAAGCTGACTCAAAATCAGATGATGAAAGAGAAAACATAGCTCTCATGGAAAACGTATCTGAAGATAGAGAAGCTTATGATTCAGACTCTGAATCAGATACAGAAGAGGTATTCCCTGACTTTACTATAAACTTTACTAAGACTGAACTAGCTGAAAGCCTTAATGAAATTTTGGAAAGGTATCAGTAGATCAGAGTCAAATTAAGAAACCTGAAAAGGAATCTTTCTTTTGACTCTGATAAGACTGAGAGTCTCAGATTGGAGAATTCTGAGTTAAAAGAAAAAAATTCAAAATTAGAAAACCAGTTGCAAAACTCTTAGAAGGAAACATTCCCTGAAACTCCCAGCAATGCTGATGAGATCATCAAAGAGTATGATCACAGCTTTCAGAAGTTTCTTGCTAAAAACATAGACAGAAGCAAGATGGCTTCAATGATCTATGGAGTTAGAAGAAATGGCAGAAAAGGGATAGGATATCAAGGTAAGGTACCTACACCAAAAAATTCCATGGACTTAGTTATAAAACGCACTCCACTTGATTCACACTTTATATATGGGCACACACATGACATAAAATATACAAGTAGTGATTACTTTGTCAAACCAAAATTCAACCAGAGTTTTGGTAAAACTAACAAAGCAGGACCCAAGAAAATGTGGGTACCTAAGGATAAAATAATACATGTGGCAGATATCTTTAGCAGCAAAGCAAAGACACTAATCATGGTACCTGGACTCTAGCTGCTCACGACACATGACGGGAAGAAGGCATATGTTCCAAAGCCTAGAACTTAAGCCTGAAGGCCACGTAGGCTTTGGAGGCAATCAGAGAGGAAAGATCATTGGCTCTGGAACAGTAGGTAATGGAAATCTTCCTTCTATAAGTATTGTTTTACTAGTTAATGGATTAATGCATAACCTGTTATCCATAAGTCAATTAAGTGATAACGGTTATGATATAATCTTCAATCAAAATTCATGCAAAGCTGTTAGTCAGAACGACTGGACTATCCTATTTAATGGAAAGAGGAAAAACAACATTTATAAAATCAAACTTTCTGAACTGAAAAGTAAGAATGTAAAATTTCTTCTGTCTGTTAACAATGAGCAATGGATCTGGCACAGAAGATTGGGACATGTTAGTATGAGAAGAATATCTCAGATTAACAAACTCAATCTGGTCAGAGGACTTCCTAACTTGAAGTTCAATTCAGATGCTCTGTGTGAAGCATGTCAGAAAGGCAAGTTTGCAAAACCTGCTTTCAAATCCAAAAATGTTGTTTCCACCTCTAAGCCATTAGAACTTCTGTACATTGACTTATTTGGACCAGTAAAAACTGCTTCAGTCAGTGGCAAGAAGTATGGGTTAGTAATCGTAGATGACTATAGAAGATAGACATGGGTAAAGTTCTTAAGGCACAAGGACGAGTCACATTCTGTGTTTGTTACCTTCTGCAACCAAGTTTAGAATGAAAAGGATCTTAGAATCGTCAAAGTCAGAAGTGATCATGGTGGAGAATTTGAAAATAAAGATTTTGAATTATTCTTTAATGAAAAAGGCATTCTGCATGATTTCTCTTGTCCTAGAACTCCCCAGCAAAATGGAGTTGTAGAACGAAAGAACAAAACATTGCAAGAAATGGCTAGAACCATGATCAACGAGACTAACGTTGCTAAGATCTTCCGGGAAGAAGCAATAAACACAACGTGTTATATTCAGAATAGAATCTCGATAAGACCTATTCTGGAAAAGACTCCATATGAATTGTGGAAGAACAGAAAGCCCAACATTTCTTATTTTCACCCATTTGGATGTACATGTTTTATTTTGAATACAAAAAATTATCTGAACAAGTTTGACTCTAAAGCACAAAAGTGTATTATGTTAGGATACTCTGAATGCTCAAGAGGGTACAGAGTATACAATACAGAAACACAGATTGTTGAAGAGTCAATCAATGTTCGGTTTGATGATAAGCTTGACTCTCAAAAGTCAAAGCAGAATGAATTTCTTGCAGGTATGGAAGTTGAACTCACAGGTACTAAAGACAACTCAACAAAGGCTCTCAACAGAGACACTCCCTCAACATCAGAAAGAGTCACTGCAAGCAATCCAACATGTTCTGTTGATCAACTCCAGAAAAGACCATCCAGAAGCAGCATTGATCACCCTGAAGAAACAATTTTAGGAAGGAAGGAAGATCCAATCATAACAAAGTCTACTTTCAGAAATTCTGAAGAGTCTCTCATGGGACTGGTTTCTCTGATTGAACCAACAATAATTGATGAAGCACTTCTGGACAATGACTGGATTCTGGAAATGTAAGAAGAGCTAAATCCATTCACCAGAAATGACGTATGGGATTTGGTTCCCAAACCAAAAGGATTCAACGTCATTGATACAAAATGGGTGTTTAAAAACAAACTGAACGAACAAGGTGAAGTCATCAGAAACAAAGCACGACTGGTAGCACAAGGTTATAGTCAGCAAGAGGGGATAGACTACACAGAAACCTTTGCTCCAGTCGCCAGGTTAGAATCTATCAGACTTTTAATATCTTTTGCTGTTAATAAAGGCATCACTCTGTATCAGATGGATGCCAAGAGTGCATTCTTAAATGGCTATATAGAAGAAGAGGTATATGTGCACCAACCCCCTGGTTTTGAAAGTTCCAAAAATCCAGAATATGTTTTCAAACTAAAGAAGTCACTCTATGGTCTGAAACAAGCTCCCAGAGCTTGGTATGAAAGACTAAGTAACTTCCTGTTGGAAAAGGAATTCACCAGAGGGAAAGTGGACACAACCTTGTTCTGTAAGACAATTAAGAATGACATTTTAGTATGTCAGATTTATGTTGATGACATCATATTTGGATCCACTAAACCCTCTCTGGGAAGAGAGTTTTCTAAATGTATACAGGCAGAGTTTGAGATGAGCCTAATGGGGGAACTAAAATTCTTTTTGGGCATTCGGATTAATCAAACTCTAGAAGGAACTTACATTCATCAGAGCAAATATGTCAGAGAACTTATGAAGAAATTTGATCTCTCAGAATGTAAGCCATCAAGGATTCCAATGCATCCCACGTGCATTCTGGAAAAAGAAGAGGTAATTAAGAGGTAGAACATAAGGTCTACAGAGGTATGATTGGTTCTCTTCTCTATCTGACGGCTTCAAGGCCTGACATTCTATTCAGTGTTTGCATTTGTGTTAGATTCCAATCAGATCCTAGAGAATCTCACTTAACAGCAGTTAAGCGAATTTTCAAGTATCTGAAAGGTACTACTAATCTGGGTTTGTTTTATAGAAAATCAAGTGATTACAGCTTAGTAGGATAATGTGATGCTAATTTTGCTGGAGACAGAGTAGAACGTAAAAGCACTTCTGGAAGCTGCCAGTTTCTGGGAGAAAATCTGATCTCATGGTCCAGCAAAAAACAATCCACAATAGCTCTATCAACAACAGAAGCTGAATACATAGCAGCAGCTGGATGCAGCATACAAATGCTCTGGATGAAGAGTTAACTTGAGGACTTCAATATATTTGAGAGTAACATCCCTATCCTCTGTGACAATACTTCTGCTATTTGTCTCAGTAAAAATCCTATTTTTCCTTCTAGGGCTAAGCATATAGAAATAAAACATCATTTTATTAGGGACTATATTCAGAAAGGGATTCTCAATTTAAAATTCATTGACACAGACCATCAATGGGATGATGTGTTTACAAAACCTCTTTCTGAAGATAGGTTTAACTTCATTCTGAAACATCTCAGCATGAAGCTTTGCCCAGAATAAACTGTTTTATTTATATATCTTAACCTTCAGAATTTTGGTTATTTTCTGTGAACTGCTGATCAACCTGCCTTCAGATTTTTAGAAGTACAGATTGTATCAGAATCTATCCATAAAGATCTGAGCGTTTCATTTCAAGGATAGAAGTGTGTTGTTCACGTAAGCAAACAGTTGTCATCCATTCATCAGCTACCTTCTGAGGCTGAACATGCGTTCACTTTTCTGAAAGGTCAAAAACACTGATTGGGTGCATTAAGACACATGTCATGGGTAACCGTTCCAATATCTTTCTGAATCCCCTAAAATCAGCTGTCATTAATGCTTATAATCATTACAAATTATTTCTCTCTCTTGCAGTTTATGTTTTCAAAATCTATTTAAACGCAGTTTTCACTCTTTATACTCTTTCACTTTCACTTTCTCTACAATCTAATTGTTTTCAGTTTGCATTTTTAAAAAACCCCTTCATTTTCTTCTCAAATTTTCTGTGTGAACATGGCTTCCTCAAGCATCCCAAATACCAGTACTCAGAGAATAGAATCCATGGAACAATATGAAGAACTGTTCATAACTCTTCTCACGCCCATTGACAACCTAAAAGTGCTTTCAGAACTGATTGTAGATTTTGACAGTCTTCAAGAAAATGGTTTCAATCTTTCTGAAGAAGTAAAGGCTCAAGGATGGAACATGTATTTTGACCGTCTTCTAGGTCCAACGTTTCCAATCCTTGTGAAGGAATTTTGGATTCATGCTTCATCCTCCAACCATCAAGTCACTTTGTACGTAATGGGGAAGAAGATAGTCATAACTGAAGACCTTATTGCAAGATTGATAGGTTACAGTGGTGGTGGCGTAAGGTGTATAGACATGGCTGAAAGATGTGTTGATGTTGCTTCAATTGCAAGGGAAATTTTCACTCTGGGTCTTCCCTCCAGCAAGATAAGGGATCTGAAGGATCATCACAGAATATGGGCTAAGATTATTCTTGGATGCATAAACCACAGGAATCCAACCAGCTCTCCTGACTACATAAACATTGATCAACAGTTTCTGATCTACTTTATCTCCCAGAAGACTAAGGTGAATCTGGCTCATTTGCTTTTCAATCATCTGAGGACCAGTGTTAAGGAGACTAGAGAAGATGAGCGCACCAAAAGGGACTGGATACCCCTTGGAAGGCTCATATCAAATATTTTGACAGAGAATAGGCTGATAGAGCATCTAACAGAAGCACAAGAAATCAACTCTCTAGAGGCAACTGCTGGGAAGCCTTTAAATGCAAAGAATCTGAAAAAGATGAAGATTATTGAGAACATCAGAAAGGAACCCAATTTTACATCCTTTGCAACCATTACTTCCAGAAGAATCCCTCTGGATGATTTCCCTATGTTCTCAGAAATTGACTCCAAGCCTGAAATTATCGTCAGATATCTGGATGCATGCAAGGCAGATGGCACTGCACCAGATTTAAATATTCAGGACTTGCAATAGAAGGCTCCAGAAGTTGTGCTGAAAAAGAATAAGAAAAGAAAGGCAGCAGCAGAAGGATCATCCCAACGGACTCCAAAAGCTGCTAAAAGGAAAGGTAATCCTTCTTCTGTAACTGTTAATGTTTTAGAATCAATATCCGTATCAACATCTGGACCCTTACCTACCCATTCAGAAATTCTTACCCCTCAAATCTTTGATGATTTTGACATAGGTTTTGACCCCTCAGAAACTCTAAGTGTTAGAGAATCTCACTCCCTACCTATCAATCCAAATACAGAAACAACTCAACCAAAGCTTGCAAAAGTTCTGTCTGACATTGAATCTTTTGACCAAAATATTTCTGCTCCCACACCAGAAAATCCAAAATCTGAAACCATCACAGAAGCACCACAACCAGATATTCCCCTCTCTCCTCAACCAAAAATACCACTACCTCCATCTCCTCAACCATATACTCATCCACCATCTTCACAACCTGAACAACCACAACCAGAAGTTCAAACTTCTGAAATCCAACCTTCTGAGACCTGTGAACCAGACCTCTTAACATTCAATCCAACCAATCTGAAGAACCCACTTCAGATTCTGATACCATTCCCATTCCAGGTATCACTGAACCTCTGGCCATCCGTATGACCCTCACCATTCGGGACATTCCCCAAATTCCCTCATCACTAGAATCAACTCCACCAAATTCCCCAACTAGTCCAATAATTATACCAGACTCTCCCACTCCCTCACCAAAGAGCAATCCAGATGACAACGCTAAACTTGTCATTGATCTAACTGTTTTTGAACGTCTTGCTGCCATAACTCACAAAATGGCCATTCCAAAACCAAAACCATCTGAACCCTCACCAGATGTTGGTACTAGTTTATTGATGTTTGAAACAGAAATGCAGAAATGGATAACCTCCCTAATGCAAGCCAGTCTTGAGATGATTAACCCTGCTGCTTCAGATTATCTTTGGACAAGTTTCAGAAAATGGATCATTTCTGAAACTCATAAGATGCAAGAACAGTGCTAGGGACAAGTTCAGCAGAATTTCAGTAATCTGCTAAAGGTAATTGAAGACCAAGTTCTGAGCCAACTGCTCAAGGAAGAGATTCTCCCTATGGACAATGCTCCCTGGTCAGAACATCGTCCAACAGACAAAGTTCAACCAGAGTCAGAAGGTCTCACTCTGACTACTACTCCAGATGAGATGATCCCTGCAGAGGATTTGGTTCAAAAAGATCATGTTGCAGAATGCTCTGAGAAGCATCCAGTTACTAAAGATTCTCAAGCTTCCTCCTATGACAGGCAGACTCTGGAAGATCTGAAGAGAGCGGATATTATTATTCAGGAAAGGATGGATAAACATGATGATAAAATTTTGGAGATCAAGATCATGTTAAGCAAATAAGAGGAAACCAACACCCATTTCAAAGGCTTGTTGGAAGATTTGTTCACGCGTCTTCCTCCTCCATCTTAGATTTTCATTTGTTTTTAAAATCTTTTTATCTGTATTATTTTCTACATTGCTGTTGTTCTGAACTTTATATCGTTGCTTCTTATATTTAATATAAAACCTTTTTATCTGATTATATGTTCTTTTTGATAACTGACAAAAAGGGGGAGAAAGAATAAGATATTTTCAATAACGGATTACTGAGACATAAGTCTCAAACATTCTGATCTACCTAATTTCTTTCTTCTAAGAGGCTTGAACAGATACAAAACTCTGATGAAAGACGTAGTCAAATTTTGATGCTCAAAGATTCATGGAATTAAAGGGAAGTAATCAACTCAGGGGGAGTTTTTCTTCTTAATTCTATACTTTTTATTCTTTATTCTTAATTGAAAAATCTGGTTTTTGTCATCATCAAAAAGGGGGATATTGTTAGAACATAGTTTGATTCTACAACCCTTGATTAGAGTTTTGATGATAACAAAATACAGAATAAATAAATACAAAGGTATATACAAAGAACAAATATGCTACTTAAAATTATGTCTTGTATATGCAGAAGTTCTGATGGGATCAGCATCAGAAGATAGGTAATAAAGCATTACACTCTGAAAGCAAAGCAGGCTTTACGCTGAAGTTTGATGACCAGAATCTGCACCTAAACAAGTACACTCTGACTCTGAACAAAGACATCTTAACCAAGTCATCAACACTCTGAAGCGTCATCAGTAGTTAAAGCAAAGAAGACTCTGAAGCGTTATTAATTATTCAAGATAGAATTAAATGCTAACGGCTTTCTTCTTCAGACAAGATCTTCTTCAAAAGGAAAGTGCGTTATTATCAATAAACTTGCTTTATGGACAACGTCTCTTGCTTGCCTATATAAATAAGTCTGCTTGTGAAAGAAGCACGTACGTACACACACAGCAATTTGCAGAGAATTCCAAATCACGCATATTCAAGCTCTAGCAAACTTATTTTATTCCAAGCTTAATTTGTGTATTTATCACAATTGTGATATATTATTTTGTTAGAAAACAACAACACACTCTTGTTTAATTATTTGTAAAATATTTCCTTTAGATAAACCGGTTTGTGGTTATACTCAAGAAGACTTTAACAGTTGTTAAAGTAGTTGTTGTAATATTTTGAAGATTAGTGGATTAAGACCTCATTGGAGAGAGGCGAAATCACCTTGACGGGTGGACTGGAGTAGTTTGAGATCAAACGAACCAGGATAAAAATACTGTGTCTTTAAGCTATTTTGATCTAAGTTTTTCAATTCAACCCCCCCTTCTTGTGTTTTTCCCATCTTCATATACTACCTCACGAAAGCTTCACCCAAATCATTGAAGGTGCAGATGTTGCTATTGTCCAATCCCATATACCATTTCAAAGCATTACTGGTTAAACTATGCTGGAAAAAATGAATAACTGTTAGAACAAAGTTTGGTTCTAATCATATCTTAGAGTTTTGATGATAATAATGAAATAAATTTTGTATAATATATTTTATACTCTGATGTGCATGTTTTCTAATTCAGATGATGTTCTGACTCAAGCATTCTCAAAAGTGAAACATCATTCTACGCTGAGCAGAAAAAGGATAAAGAAGTTCCTAAGAGGATTTATGTAAATGCAAGTCTGAAGCAAACTCTGAAGGAAGCACTCCAAGGCAAAATTTGATAAAAAGTAATCTTAAGCAACCTCTGATAAAGCTAGATGAATCAAAGATTTGAAAGAAGCATGCTGAAAGCAATATCTGATAATGCAAGCTAAAGTAAACTCTGATGAACATAAAATGAAGAAAACTCTGACAGAAAGAGTGATATAGAAAACTCTGATAGAAGAAAGTTAAAGCAAACTCTGATGTTGCAACGTTGCAAGCAAACTCTTAAACTTCCAGAGACAAGCTCTGACAGTACCGTTGATCATTTAATGCTAAGACGGCTAACACACTCAAGTGGCACTACGCACGAGAGCATTGGAAACATAAAGGTCAAGCTAACACGCATCATCAATGCATACTCTCTTTTCAAGGCAGTAACGGTCAAAATTTAAAGCTATATTTAGAAGATCATTTGTTTCAAAGCAAGGTTACTGATCCATGCAAAATATACTGAAGCTCATTATTTTCATTCTTGTAAACTCTTTGTATATAGTGGGTAATTATTAAGTACTGGGCTAAAATCTTAGTGATAAATCACAGTTTGTGATATAGCTTATTAGAAGCAATCTGATTCACTACTGTTAAGAGATAATCATTGTAATTGTTTCTTGAGAGACCAGTTGGGTCAGATTTCTCAAGAGGGCTAGGATTAGTTGAGTCTTAGAGGTGTTAGTCACTTGCATTTGGCTTGTGCATTGTATTGTTATTCACAATAGTTTGGTTGTGCATTGTAATTGTTCCTTGAGAGACCAGTTGGGTCAGATTTCTCAAGAGGGCTAGGACTAGTTGAGTCTTAGAGGTGTTAGTCACTTGCAGTTGGCTTGTGCATTATATTGTTAGTCACAACAGTTTGGTTATGCATTGTAATTGTTCCTTGAGAGACCAGTTGGGTCAGATTTCTCAAGAGGGCTAGGACTAGTTGAGTCTTAGAGGTGTTAGTCAATTGCAGTTGGCTTGTGCATTGTATTGTTAGTCACAACAATTTGGTTGTGCATTTGTAATCAATTTTTATTATAGTAGATGAAGTCCTCGTTGAGAGAGGTGAAATCACCTTGGCGGGTGGACTGGAGTAGTTTGCATTTTAAACGAACTAGGATAAAATTACTTGTGTCCTTCCATTATTATTTTGAGAGAAAAAGTAAAAACTTATTCACCCCCCCCCCCCCCCTTCTAAGTGTTTTCTCACCCTTCAATTGGTATCAGAGCTCTAGTTCTGGGTGCAAACACCTAACACTGTCAGAAAAAGATCCAGAAGGAAAACACTATGGCAACTGAACAAAATAACAACAACTACACCAAACCTCCTGTGTTTGATGGAGAATACTTTAAATACTGGAAGGGTAGACTAGAAAGTTTATTTCTAGGTCTTGATGATGATTTATGGGATATGGTCCTAGATGGTTACACACATCCAGAAGACAAAGACGGAAACAAGATTGACAGAAAGAACATGGATAAACAACCGAAATTATATTTCAAAAATCACCACATAGCCAGAAATATATTTCTGAACGCTATCTCTAAAACGAAATATGAGAAAATCACCAACAGAGATACAACACATGACATATTGAGTCTCTCAAAATGACTCATGAAGGCAATGCTCAAGTAAAAAAGACAAAAGCTTTGGCTCTCATCTAGCAGTATGAAGCCTTCAAAATGGAAGAAAATGAGTCCATTGAAGTTATGTTCTCAAGATTCTAAACTATATCCGCTGGCCTGAGAGTTCTGAACAAAGGATACACCAAGGCAGACCATGTTAAGAAAATTATTAGACGTTTTCCCAGAAGATGGGCACCTATGGTTACTCTATTCAAAGTGTCAAAATATTTGAATGAAGTATCTCTTGAAGAACTTATCAGTGCATTAAGAAGTCACGAGATAGAACTTGACGAACATGAGCCTCAGAAGAAAGGTAAGTCTGTCGCTGTTAAATCTATTAAAAAGTGTGAAACTAACGCTTTTCAGGCTGAAGAAGGAAAATCTGAAGACTCTACATCAGAAGAAGATGAGTTATCTATGCTCTCCAGAAGGATCAACCAGATGTGGAAGCACAGACAAAAGAAGTTCAGAAACTACAAGAGGTCAGAAGATAAACCAAAATCTTTTGGACATGAGAAGTCAAGCAGAAGAGATATAGTCTGCTATGAATGTAGAGAACCAGGACACTACAGAAGTGATTGTCCTAAGCTACAAAGAGAAAGACCAAAGAAAAGGTTTGGAAGAAAGAAAGGAATGATGGCCACCTAGGATGATTCAGAATCTTCTGAAGCTGAATCTGACTCAGAATATGAGCATGCTAACCTAGCGTTTATGGCTACCACGACAGATGAAGATGACTCAGACCCTGATTCAGAACCGAAAGAGATATTCTCTGAATTCTCTAGAGCTGAACTTGTAGAAAGCTTATCAGAACTTCTTGAAAACTACAGTTAACTTAAAATCAAATACAAGAAACTCAAAAAGAATCTTGCATCCGATTTTGAGAAACTTGAAACAGAAAACTCTGAACTTAAAGAAAACAATTTTAAACTCAAAGAGGAAGTTCAAAAAGTTCAAAAAGTTCAAAAGATTTCTATTTCATATTCTGCTTCAAGTTCAAGAGATATTCTTAAAGAATATGACTCTAGTTTTCAAACATTTCTTCCTAAAAGCATAGATAGAAGCAAAATGGCTTCAATGATCTATGGTGTTAGTGGAAATAACAGAAGAGGAATTGGATATGAAACTCCCAAAGGGACAGAAACATATAAACCTAAACCTGTTGAGGAAATGGTTATCACATATAAACCACTGAACAAACAATTTAGTTTTTGGCACATACATGATATCAAATACACATCTCACTCTGAAATTTTTTATGCTAAATCAAAGTTCAAATAGAACTTTAGAAACTCTAACCAAAAAGGATCCAAAAGGATATGGGTACCTAAGGAGAAAATAATATATGTTGCAGATGTCCTTAACAACACAGTTGAAACACCAGTCATGGCACCTGGACTCTAGATGCTCATGACATATGACAGGAAGAAAGTCTATATTCCAAAGTCTGGAACTTAAATCTGGAGGAGATGTCAAATTTGGAGGAAATCGAAAAGGAAAGATTATTGGTTCTGGAACCATTGGAAACGGTAACCTTCCTTCTATAACTAATGTTCTTTTGGTAGAAGGATTAGCGTATAACTTGTTGTCCATAAGTCAATTAAGTGACAACGATTATGACATAATCTTTAATCAAAAATCCTATAGAGTTGTTAGTCAAAAAGATGGAACAATCATTTTTACTGTCAAGAGAAAGAATAACATCTATAAAATTGATCTTTCGGACCTTATAACTCATAATGTAAAATGCCTTATGTCTGTTAGCGATGAGCAATGGGTCTGGAATAGAAGATTGGGACATGTTAGCATGAGAAGAATATCTCAAATTAAAAAACTCAATCTGCTCAGGGGACTTCCCAATCTGAAGTTCAACTCAGAAGCTCTATGTAAAGCATGTCAAAAAGGAAAATTTTCAAAACCTTCTTTCAAGTCAAAAAATGTTGTTTCTTCCTCTAGGCCGTTAGAACTTCTTCACATTGATCTGTTTGGACCAGTTAAAACTGCATCCATCAGAGGCAAGAAGTAACGATTGGTCATTGTTAATGACTATAGTAGATGGACATGGGTTAAGTTTTTAAAACACAAGGATGAGTCACATTCTGTGTTCTTCGACTTCTGCAACCAAGTGCAAAATGGAAAAGAGTTTAGAATCATAAAAGTTAGAAGTGATCATGGAGGAGAATTTGAAAACCATTATTTTGAAAAGTTCTTTAAAGAAAATGGCATTTCTCATGATTTCTCTTGTCCTAGAACTCCCTAACAAAATGGAGTTGTAGAACGAAAGAATAGAACTTTGCAAAAAATGGCCAGAACCATGATTAATGAAACCAATGTGGCTAAACACTTCTGGGCAGAAGCAGTGAATACAACATGTTATATTCAAAATAGAGTCTCTATAAGACCTATTCTTGAAAAGACTCCTTATGAATTGTGGGAAAACAGAAAATCCAACATTTCATATTTTCATCCTTTTGGATGTACTTGCTATATTCTGAATACTAAAGATAATCTGAACAAGTTGGATTCTAAGGCACAAAAATGTTTTCTGCTTGGATATTCTGAATGCTCAAAAGGCTATAGGGTATACAACACAAAAACTCTGATTGTTGAAGAATCAATCAAAGTCCGATTTGATGATAAGCTTGGCTAGAAAAAGCCAAAGCAGAATGAAAATCTTGCAGGTACAAAAGATTATCTTACAAACTATGAAGAGTCAGAAGCAAAGGACAACTCAGAAGATCCTTCTATTGCAAATGCTCTGGACAAACCTCACAAAAGATTCCCCAGAATCACATCAGCACATCCAGAAAATGTGATTATTGGAAAGAAAGAAGATCCCATCAGAACAAGATCCTTCCTCAGAAACAATGAAGAATCACTATTTGGATTGGTCTATTTGATTGAGCCAACCTCAATAGAGGAAGCTCTGCAAGAAAATGATTGGATCATGGATATGCAAGAAGAACTAAATCAATTTTCCAAAAATGATGTGTTGGATCTAGTTCCAAAACCTAAAGGATTCAATATCATAGGAACAAAATGGGTATTCAGAAACAAGTTAAATGAGCAAGGAGAGGTTGTCAGAAACAAGGCACGATTGGTTAAACAAGGTTATAGTCAACAAGAAGGAATTGATTATAATGAAACTTTTTCCCCAGTCGCCAGGTTAGAATCAATTAGATTATTAATTTCTTTTGTTGTTCAATATAACATCTCATTATATAAATGGACGTTAAAAGTGCATTTTTAAATGGTTACATAGAAGAAGAAGTTTATGTCCATCAACCTCTGGGTTTTGATGACTCAAACTATCTAGAACATGTTTTTAAACTGAAAAAGTCTCTGTATGGTCTGAAACAAGCTCCCAGAGCTTGGTACGAACGTCTAAGTAACTTTCTTTTAGAAAAGAATTTTACCAGAGGGAAAGTGGACACTACCTTATTAAGAAAAACACTTAAAAATGACATTTTAATTTGTCAAGTATATGTAGATGATATTATTTTTGGAACTTCTAATGTCTCTCTTGGAAGAGAATTTGCTGAGTCTATGTAGGCTGAATTTGAGATGAGCATAATGGGAGAACTAAAATTCTTTCTGGGAATTCAAATAAATCAGACTCCAGAAGGTACTTACATACATCAAACAAAGTATGTTAAAGAACTCCTAAAGAAATTCCAGCTATCAGAAAGTAAATAAGCAAAGACACCAATGCATCCTACATGCATTTTGGGAAAAGATGAGGTAAGTAAGAAAGTAGATCAAAAACTCTACAGAGGTATGATAGGATCTCTTTTCTATCTGACTGCATCTAGACCAGATATATTATTCAGTGTATGTTTATGTGAAAGATTCCAATCAGATCCTAGAGAATCTCACTTAACTACTGTTAAGCGAATTCTGAGGTATCTGAAAGGTACTACTAACCTTGGACTGTGTTACAGAAGATCCAAAGAGTTTAAACTAGTAGGTTATTGTGATGCTGACTTTGCTGGAGGTAGAATAGAACGAAAAAGCACATATGGAAGCTATCAGTTTCTGGGTGATAACCTTATCTCATGGTACAACAAGAAGCAAGCCACTATTGCACTATCAACAACTGAAGTAGAATATATATCTGCTGTTGGATGTAGCACTCAGATGATCTTGATGAAGAGCCAGCTAGAAGATTATCATCTCTATGAAAGTAAGATTCATATCTTCTATGATAATACCTTTTCTATTTGTCTTTAAAAAAATCCTATCTTACATTCTAAGGCAAAACAAATAGAAATTAAACATCATTTCATAAGGGACCATATTCAGAAAGGAATTTTAAGTTTAAACTTCATAGACACAGACCATCAATGGGATGATATTTTTACTAAACCTCTTTCTGAAGATAAATTTAAATTCATTCTGAAAAACATCAGTATGGAACTTTGTCCTGACTGGAATTTTTTTTCTATATATGTTTTCATAATGTTTTGAAATGAATGTTCTGATTAATAACTCTTCATAAGTTAGAAGAGGAGTTACTTCAGAAACCATCTATAAAGTTCTGAAATGTTTCTAACATTTCATTACAAAAATGGTTCAGAAGTTCATTACATTAAAATAGTTGTCACGCGCTATCCTCAGTAGTTGAACGCGTGTTTCAACTCTGAAAGGTCGCGCATGCATGTACTGCTATTGAGACGCCGTTCTTAGGTGTTGTACCCCAAAATTTGCCCTCTCTTTTACACAAGAAATCACAGCTTCGGGCTTTTCCTGATTTTTCAGATTGGCTTAAGAATCGGTCAAACAGACTTTTCTCATCAGTCAGACAAAATTAGGGTTTCCATTGATTTTGAATCAGTTCAAGCAGATTGTTAGGGTTTGGTTGAGTTTGGCTCAGGGTTTGATCAGGCGGACGTTTCTTTGACAATAAATCAAGAATTAGGGTTTGCGTGCGCATTCTCAGAAGGAATTGATTCTGCATTTCTTTTCAATTGACTCTGGGACATGGGTTGAGGTTTCTGATTGAAAGTTTGAAGTTTAAGTTTGATCAGTGAGATAAAGGACATATGGACGTTTGTTTGTTTAACTGTGCAATGCTTTTGGTTATTCAGAACTCCAGATGTTTATTGATTATTTATAATTTCTAAGTTAAAATTATTGGATAATTTCCAATTATTATAATTCAAGAAATTTAAGTAATTAAATAAATAAATGCAGAAGAATTAAAGAATTAACTGACAAAGGATTTTTTTATTCATTTTCAATTGTTGTTACAAATGTTTATTTGATACAGTAAATTTATTTACAGTGTTACAATGACATTTATTACAATGATTAAAAATAAATTAAATCTACATTCTAAATTGCTTGAAATCTTCATCTTCTACTGCTGCTCCCCTTTGCTCAACTGGTATCTATCTACAAAGACAAAAAAGAAAGAAGTCAAACACAGATGAATTTGGAAAAGCATTCTCAGACAGATAATTAAAACTCATCATTAAAAGTGTTGGCCGGAATCAGTTTGTTCGTCCTCTTTGCAAATCGCAAGAAGACTCTCTTCTTGGTTCACAAAGAGGGAAAGTAAAATGTTGCAAGCATACAAATCATTTAAGAAAAATACAAGGCTGCGTAATTTCAAACCAAATTGCAAACTGAAAAGGCAAACCAAACTGAAATGCCAAAACCAAATTGCATTGTCAAAATGTCAACTAAGCTGTCAAAACTGTCCAAAGAAGATATCAAAGCAATGAAGAAAATCTGGGAGATAAGTACAAGATGCAGAGGAAAGCTAAAGTAACAAGCAAGCAATATTGTCAAAATCCCTTCATCATTTCCCAACCAACACTTTTTCAGAGAAAAAAAGTACAGTTTAAGCAATAAAAAATGCTTTTATCTGTGGAAAGAGAAAAGAGAGAGAGAAGTAGAGGTTTACAGTGGGCAGGCTTAAGACAAATAAATATAACAAATCAGAACACTGTAAAGAGAGGGGGAACACCACATAGAAAAATATAACAAATCAGAACACTGTAAAAAAGAAGCATAAACAACAGCCTGCCTGCATAAAGCAAACAAGCTTCAAACTTCTTCAAACCTCAAAGCACAGTAAACCTGAATAAACAAACAGCCTGCCTGTTACATAACACAAACACAAGCCTGCTTCCAAGCATCTTGCACCATAAGCCTGCTTCCAAGCAACCTGCACCAGAAGCTTGTAACCTCAAGCCTGCTTCAGACTTTCATACCTGCTAAAACCTCAAGCCTAAAAAAACCTGTAAAAACATCACTAACCCTAACAAACCTTTGTTCAAAATCCAAACATCCAGATATCCAAACAATAAAATTAGGCGCCTCAGAACTAGGTTCATCATAGGCAAAGCCAGCCCAGTCCAAAAGAGAGAAAGAGAATCAGAAGAAAGTAAAAAAATCTCAGAACTAGGTTCATCATAGAATCAACACATCCAAATATCCAAACCATTTCAAAATCAAAACACCAACAAAAACCCTCAGAATCAAATTCATCATAGGGTTAGCATATCAACAACTCAGAAGCACAACAATAGGCATCTCAGAATAAGGCAACAACAACATCGTCAAACTCTGAAGCAAGCAATCAGAAGCAAGCAGTCTGAAGCAAGCAATCTGAAGCAAGCAATCAGAAGCAAGTATTCAGAAGAAGAAAAGAAGATGCAGAACTGAAATATCCTAGGGTTTTTAGAGAAACTATCATCATAAAACCACAGAGGCAAGCATTCAGATACAAAATACCAGGAAGCAAGCCAGCAAGCAAGTCATCGCGTTCCCTCCGCCCGGCCGCCTAAGACGCCTCTTGTCCACTCCTCCATCTCCTCTCCAAAGGTATCGTCCATTCTTCCCTTTTTACACTTCACATAAACAAATAACAGAAGATCAAAACGTGTCAAAAATCAATCACATGCATGAATTTTGAAACCCTAAAACATGAAAGAACATAAATCATATACCTTTTTATCACCACCTGAGCAATTGTGGAAAGAGGAGGATGGAGGTAGCATCCGGCGGCTGAGGCGAGTGGAAGGCATCAGGAACTTTGATTGAGAGAGGACGAAGAGGGGAAGAAGGAGATAAGAAGTGGCGCCGTTCCAAAACTATAAAGCTTAGTTCTGAAACAAAACAAAACAAACCCTAAGCAAATTTCCAAAACGCGTAGTTGGGCTTCTGCCCACAAAAATGCCTAAGCCCAAACTTTCTGGCGCCTTACCCCCCCCCCCCCCCCCCCCCTTTTGTTGTTTTGTTTGTTTTTTTACTTGGGCCCATTATCACATAAGGCCCATACAAATCTTCTTTTACCTTTTTTTTTTACCAATAATTTTTTTTAAACCTATTTTTTTTTTTTTTTCTTAAATAAAATAAATACGTTAACTTTCTTTTTCACAAAATTTTCTTAAATACCTTTTTATTTAGTATAATGAAAAATACATAAAAATAGAGTTTACTAGGTTAATTAATTTTCTTATATTTCCTTTTCTTTATTAAACCTTTTGTTTCTAGCATTAACAAAAAAACACAAAAAATAATATTAATACTTAATATGGCATTAGGTTAACAATTTGATCACTTGTAAATAATCATGTGCATCATATTTTGCTTTTGATTCTTTTTACTCTTATACCTTGCTATATTTTTACATTGAGAATACAATGATTCGATTTGGTTGTAAATAATATTTGGACACTACTATCCTGATAAGACTCATCCCCATTTGTAAACATTTGTACCCCCATCCCCGGATACTTATTTGTAATAGCTTAGACTTTAAATTCCCGCAATTTATCGCTTTCTATATACTGTATAGTAATTAGGGTTTGTATGCGAAGATTCAAAATCAACCACTAGATAACCTAATACAAGACATGCATGAAAAGTAAACACAATACACATTTGCACCCCTAGAGTTACTCCACTTGTTGCCTTCAAAAATGGGCCATGTTTGCATGTCAAGTACTTTGGCAAAACAAAACAAAAACAATCAAATGATCATAGTCCCTCGATGACGCTATCTTGTTGGATAAGAAAAATGATCATAGTCCCTCAAGAAAATTGCCAAAGACACTTGACACTATTGCATTCATGGTCTAAACGATGACCCGCGCCCGTCCCGTTAACATCCTAACACAAGGTTGTTCACCAAATACAATGGTGAAACAACACTGTTAAAAGGGTTAAAACATGAGAAAGATCTTTGAGAAATTTAGGGGTAGACAACTCTTAGTTACTTGATCAAACTTGTAAAACACGCTTGCCTACTTTCAAAACACACTCCACAACACAACTTTCAAAAACATTGAAACATCTTTTCAAAAAGACAAACACCTTTGTAAAACATTCGAGTAAAGAATTGTTACAATGGTTGCCTAGACAAGGCATCTTTTTCAAAACATTTTCAAAACCACACACACACAAACACCATTTCAAGCAATTGAAAAACAAAGGCGAGTGATCTAAAACAAGTAACTAAGAGCCCATGGATAACCATGGATGAAAAGGGTGCTAGCACCTTCCCTTTTCATAATCTACCCCCCCGAACCCACGAAAACATCTCAAAGGTCTTTCCTGTGATTTTTGACCTTTCCTTAGGATAAATAAAAAGTCGGTGGCGACTCTTGCTAAACCGAACAAGTGCGAATACAAACGCAAAACCTCAAGTCAGTTCTCCCACCGTATCACAGAACTGGCGACTCTGCTGGGGATTTTTCTAAAAGTGGGGTTACCTTAGGGTTTAGATCACCTTTACATACTTGCTTTGATTGCTTTGATTGCTTTACTTTTTGGGTCCTTGTTTGGGTTTGTTGTAAATCCTACACCCGGATTTGGGGGCACCTTTTTAGGTAAATAGCAATCAAATTGTGAGGGAACTGTGCGGGGTATACCGACATGGTTGAAGCAGTAAGCTATGTTAGTGTGACATATTTGTGAGTACCGGTAGCCCTTGAGTAGTCAAGGAGAATACGGGGCCGCTGAGCGATGTCATGAAGCACTAACGAACTCTAGAACCTTACTTGGCCATCTTAGCCTTTTTAGGGGTAGTGAGATGGCCGGCTTTGGTGCAGTCCGAAGTTGGTAGATACTCTATACTACACTCATTGAGGGTTGTTATCTTGGAATATTTTGGTCGCCAGTTAAGTGGCTAAACCAAAACAATGAACACAGAAAATAATCCAGTGATATTGAGCTCTTTAGAACCCGGTTTCTATTTTAGGACAAGATGAGCCAACTAACTTCAAGAGGGTACTTACCTACAAACCCCATGCAAGCCTAAACCTAAGGACTTGTTTGCTTTGTGTGAATATGATTACCTGTATATACACTTACTTGCTTTTGCATACATGTACATAACATCATAACATCATACCATAGCATTTTCAATAACCATTTCAAGGATCTCGAGGGTCTTTTAATGTAGGGTCACGTTGAACAAGACGTCTACCAAGGGGAAAGAGGTTTTCCTCTAAACAAATGCCATCAAAGATCAAGTGCAACAACTTGAATCAGGGGCTATGACCCACTTGACATGGTGAGCTTGATTCTCGTGGAAAGACATCCACCATTACAAAGTTCTCCAATCAAAGATGTTGACGAAAGTTCGACCTCTAACATTTTCTCGTGTTTACCCCGAGAGATCCTTGAAAACATGCATTCACATATCATGCATTGCATCATAACAGTTTTTCCTTTTCAGGTTTCCTTATTCTCCTACTGTTTATTTCAGTAGAGATGGCTCTAGAGAGGATTGTCAAATATATCCAGGATCAAAATGCTCAACTTCAAGAAATGTTCTTGAACCTGTCCCAGGGGCAAGAAGAAGTGAAAGCTCTCCTCACAAGGGGCTTGGTCCAGGGGAATTCAAGTAATTCCAGGAGTGATTAGTTGGAGGAACTGCAGTTTGAGCTAGAAACAATGAGGATCCAGATGATGGGACAACTGGTGGGCCAGATGGCTCTCATCCAGGACTTGGCTCAAAGACAAGAGGAGCTCAGGGTTCTTGTCAACCAACTGCTTCGGGACAACCAAGTGGGGCAAACATCTGAGGTTAAAGAGCAAGTCATCATTCAATCCCCTTTGAGACAAGAAGACAAGGGAAAAGCTCCTCAACTTGCTTCAGGGTCACAAGCTCACCAACAACCTCGTCAGCGTCAACGGGGTAATCAGCGTAAGCAAAATACGTCGGGAAGACAGTTCACTGAGACTGACATACCTTCATCTCTAATACTGGAACGCTTGTTGGAGGTCAATCTGACTGCTTTGAGGGATCCCATTCGGAAGCCCAATACCTCTGCTCCTAGCTATCATCCTGACGCATTTTGTGTATACCACTCCTATAGTTCGGGACATGACACCGACGACTGTTGGGCCTTGAAGAATAAGATTTAAGATCTGATTGACATTGGAGTGCTGAGATTCATTCCAGATGGCGAGATGAAAATCTTCCGTTAAGGGTTTCTCCACCTGAAATGACAAAGCTCGAACTGAGAGAATTTTGTTTCATTTGAATTTTCAAAGTTGTAATTTCTTTTGTGATTCAAACAATTATCTGTTGATGTCAAACTCTGTTTCATTAATGCATTGCATATGTTTGTCTTGAATTCATCCATTCGTTTTCACTACTCTTATGCTTTCTTTATGATATTTAACTCTTGATAAAAAGCTGCAAGCCTTTAGAGGGAGGATGACGAAACAATACCATAATCTCATACAGTATGCTTTTGAACAGACCTCGCTGATGATGTACAAGCATTTCTTTCAAATCCTAAACACTGGAGTTATAAGGAAGATAATCCCTAGTCAACCCCTTCGAGGCAAAGAAGTTGGAGTTTTCTGTTCTAAACAAATTGAAACCTTTGATTTAAACCTGGGGCAGGGTAGTCTCTCAGTTAATTCAAAAAGATGCGCATTAAAGTCGCAAACTCTCAGTTCGTAATACAACGAACAACATCAAAAAACATTCCTTTGGAATCAAAAGACAGTGATGGTTCCTTATCTCATAGGCAGTCAATCTCTCAAAAGAGAAAAGCCCACTGAGCCGGAACCTATAAAGGAGGCTTAAGAAAGCTGGGGCATCCCGCTGACTGTAATCTCGAAAACAGGAACAGTCAGGCAAAAGTTAGGGATAATAAATCAAAAGAACGAGGTCATTACAAATCCTCAACAACATGAAAAATGTTGCAAAAGAAAAAAGGAGATGATGACTGCCGTCCAAATTCAACTTGTGTGAACCATCACCAAAAAAAAGTCGTTCCAAATTCGAATAGATTGCGACGCACAATTAACTGAGTTTAGGATTGAAGAACATCACGAAGAGCGGGTGGGTACAAATATACTTTGAGCCTTTATCCTTTGTTTCTTAAACCGTGAACCAAGCCACGTTACAACCCTTCAAAAGTCCTAATTGAAGCATGGGTTAGTTCAAAAGGATACTGTTACAAAAGGTATCCTGACTCCTGTAAGGCTTTGCCCTAAATCTTGTGTTGAATTTGTCTTATAAAAAGTTTTCCGCTAAAAAACGCATTTTTCAAAACTTCGAGACAAACATAAACTTTGCATTATTCGAATATCATTGTTTGCACATGGTTTACTTGTTTAACAGCGAAGAAATTCATACAGTGAATGTTCGGAGGAACGGAAACTCTCTCAGTGAGTAAAAATCACTTCAAGTGGAATGACACTTCCATTGACAAATATCCTATCAACAAGGGGGCATGGCATGTCACTATCCAGCACACCTGGGGAAGTCCAGTCAAGATTTCAGCAGATCTTTCAAACTTCAGTTAACCTGGGGCAGTCCAGTCAAGATTTCAACAAATCTCTCAAAAGTTTAGTGAACTTGGGGCAAGTCTCCTTCATCATCACTTGGGGCATTCGAATGTCAATCTCAAGGTCGTTCAAAATTTCCTTCATCACCTGCTGGAAGTTACGATCAACATCACAAATTCCTTCATCACCTGTTGGAAGATACAGTTTCAGATACGCTCCAGACACAGTAGCCATTCTGTCACTCATTCAGATCCCAGTTACAGTTTCAGATACACTCCAGATACGGAAGTCATTCTGCTACTCATACAGATCTCAACACCAAGATACAGTTTCAGATACGCTCCAGACACGGTAGCTATTCTGTCACTCATTCAGATCCCAGTTACAGTTTCAGATACACTCCAGATACGGAAGTCATTCTGCTACTCATACAGATCTCAACTCCAAGATACAGTTTCAGATACGCTCCAGACACGGTAGCCATTCTGTCACTCATTCAGATCCCAGTTACAGTTTCAGATACACTCCAGATACGGAATCCATTCTGCTACTCATACAGATCTCAACCCCAAGATACAGTTTCAGATACGCTCCAGACACGGTAGCCATTCTGTCACTCATTCAGATCCCAGTTACAGTTTCAGATACACTCCAGATACGGAAGTCATTCTGCTACTCATACAGATCTCAACACCAAGATACGGTTTCAGATATGCTCCAGACACGGTAGCCATTCTGTCACTCATTCAGATCCCAGTTATAGTTTCAGATACACTCCAGATATAGAAGTCATTCTGCTACTCATACAGATCTCAACACCAAGATACAGTTTCAGATACACTCCAGACACGGTAGCCATTTTGTCACTCATTCAGATCCCAGTTACAGTTTCAGATACACTCCAGATACGGAAGTCATTCTGCTACTCATACAGATCTCAACTCTAACATACAGTTTCAGATACGCTCCAGACACGGTAGCCATTCTGTCACTCATTCAGATCCCAGTTACAATATTAGACTACCGCGAAGCCTGGATTACGACCAGATAGTGGTATCTCCTAAGAGCAAGCTATGAAGCCCGGATTCGACCGGATAATAGTTCAATCCCCAACAAGTTATTGCGAAGCCTGGATTTCGACCAGATAGTAATATAAGTTTTTGTGAAGCCTGGATTACGACCAGATAGCAATACAAGTTTCTGTGAAAGCCTGGAGATCGACCAAATAACAGTTAACCGTTAACAGAATGAAGATTCTCATCCTTAAAACCTCATAAGATTGGTATACTCCCAATTTCTAACCGTTAACAGAATGAAGACTCTCATCCTTAAAACCTCAGAAGATTGGTATACTCCCAATTTCTGACCCTTAACAGAATGAAGATTCTCATCCTTGAAACCTCAGAAGATTGGTATACTCCCAATTTCTAACCGTTAACAGAATGAAGACTCTCATCCTTAAAACCTCAGAAGATTGGTATACTCCCAATTTCTGACCCTTAACAGAATGAAGACTCTCATCCTTAAAACCTCAGAAGATTGGTATACTCCCGATTTCTGACCCTTAACAGAATGAAGACTCTCATCCTTAAAACCTCAGAAGATTGGTATACTCCCAATTTCTGACCCTTAACAAAATGAAGACTCTCATCCTTAAAACCTCAGAAGATTGGTATACTCCCAGTTTCTGACCCTTAACAGAATGAAGACTCTCATCCTTGAAACCCCGGTAGATTGGCATACACCCAAGCTCCTGATATCCCCAACAGAATGAAGATTCTCATTCTCAAAGTGGTATATAACCTGAGTTCCTGATATCCCCAACAGAATGAAGATTCTCATTCTCAAAGTGGCATACAACCTAAACCTGAACTTCTTCCAGACAGGATTAAGCTTCTTCCAGAATCCTGAGTTTAACTTTTCAACAGGATAGCTACTTTTCAACAGTATGGCTATTCCCCACAGAATTCTTAATCCTCGAGCAGAATGAAGACTCTCATTCTCAGTTCCTCACAGGATATTCAGATATTCCCCAGTGAAGATCTCCTCAAGACAGGAATCCCCAGTAGATTGGCATACAACCCAAGCTCCTGATGCCCCAGCAGTGGTCCCAGTACTTCTCATTTTCAACGATCAAAAGATTCTTGCAGTCCCCTGCAGCAGTCAAGGATTCACTTTCCTCGACAGCAGTCAAGATTCTATTATCTCCAGCTATCCATGATTCATCTATCTTCAGCAAGACAGCTCATCAGCTTACATGCGCATTCATTACATTCATATATCATAAACATTGATATAACATATGTATTGCATCATACATTTCATGCAACATAACTTTGTGTTTCAGCTAATATTTTACCCTTTTCAGGATAAGATTGACAAGCTCAAACTTCTGAAAACAGTTTACGGGTTCTCCAGACACAGATGTTAACCTATCGCTTGTGCAGATTCCAAGACTTCTGAAAACAGTTCACGGGTTCTCCAAACACATATGTTAACCTATCGCTTGTTCAGATTCCAAGACTTCTGAAAACAGTTTACGGATTCTCCAAATACGGATGTTAATCTATCGCTTGTTCAGACTCAACTTTTGAAAACAGTTCACGGACGCTTCCCAACATGGATGTTAATCTATTGCTTATTCAACTTCAAGACTTCTGAAAACAGTTTACGGGTTCTCCAGATACGGACGTTAACCTATCGCTTGTTCAGATCCAAGACTTTTGAAAATAGTTTACGGATGCTTCCAAACATGGATGTCAGTCTATTGCTTATTCAGACCCCCAGTTCAAAGATGTTCCAAACAGGGACACCTTTCTGATACTCACCCACTCACCAACGACATACAGTTCAACAAACATCCTTGAATGGCATCTACAAGCCCATCTCCAATAAGATACAATCACCTTCTGATGGCATCTATAAGCCCATCCTCCTACCAACAATTTCCATATGGCATCTATAAGCCCCTCCCCCGACAAGATTCTGTCACATCCCCAGATGGCATCTTTAAGCCCATCTCCAAATGGCATCTTTAAGCCCATTCCCTCAAACTACGCTTTGACGAGTGCAAATTTTTTGGGCACTCTAGTGTCCAATCTCCTTTTACCTTCGAGTCACGAACGGCAAACCTGCCAATCTAGCTCTTCAGGTTCAAGAAGATTGAATAGGGGCAACTGTTGTACCCCAAAATTTGCCCTCTCTTTTCCACAAGAAATCACAGCTTCGGGCTTTTCCTGATTTTTCAGATTGGCTTAAGAATCGGTCAAACAGACTTTTCTCATCAGTCAGACAAAATTAGGGTTTCCATTGATTTTGAATCAGTTCAAGCAGATTGTTAGGGTTTGGTTGAGTTTGGCTCAGGGTTTGATCAGGCAGACGTTTCTTTGATAATAAATCAAGAATTAGGGTTTGCGCGCGCATTCTCAGGAGGAATTGATTCTGCAGTTCTTTTCAATTGACTCTGGGACATGGGTTGAGGTTTCTGATTGAAAGTTTGAAGTTTAAGTTTGATCAGTGAGATAAAGGACATATGGACGTTTGTTTGTTTAACTGTGAAATACTTTTGGTTATTCGGAACGCCAGACGTTTATTGATTATTTATAATTTCTAAGTTAAAATTATTGGATAATTTCCAATTATTATAATTCAAGAAATTTAAGTAATTAAATAAATAAATGTAGAAGAATTAAAGAACTAACTGACAAAGGATTTTTTTATTCATTTTCAATTGTTGTTACAAATGTTTATTTGATACAGTAAATTTATTTACAGTGTTACAATGACATTTATTACAATGATTAAAAATAAATTAAATTTACATTCTAAATTGCTTGAAATCTTCATCTTCTACTGCTGCTCCCCTTTGCTCAACTGATATTTATCTGCAAAGACAAAAAAGAAAGAAGTCAAACACAGATGAATTTGGAAAACCATTCTTAGACAGATAATTAAAACTCATCATTAAAAGTGTTGGCCGGAATCAGTTTGTTCGTCCTCTCTGCAAATCGCAAGAAGACTCTCTTCTTGGTTCACAAAGAGGGAAAGTAAAATGTTGCAAGCATACAAATCCTTTAAGCAAAATACAAGGCTGCATAATTTCAAACCAAATTGCAAACTGAAAAGGCAAACCAAACTGAAATGCCAAAACCAAATTGCATTGTCAAAATGTCAACTAAGCTGTCAAAACTGTCCAAAGAAGATATCAAAGCAATGCAGAAAATCTGGGAGATAAGTACAAGATGCAGAGGAAAGCTAAAGTAACAAGCAAGAAATATTGTCAAAATCCCTTCATCATTTCCCAACCAACACTTTTTCAAAAAAAAATTACAGTTTAAGCAATAAAAAATGCTTTTATCTGTGGAAAGAGAAAAGAGAGAGAGAGAGAGAAGTAGAGGCTTACAGTGGGCAGGCTTAAGACAAATAAATATAAAAAATCAGAACACTGTAAAGAGAGGGGGAACACCACATAGAAAATATATAACAAATCAGTACACTGTAAAAAAGAAGCATAAACAACAGCCTGCCTGCATAAAGCAAACAAGCTTCAAACTGCTTCAAGCCTCAAAGCACAGTAAACCTGAATAAACAAACAGCCTGCCTGTTACATAACATAAACACAAGCCTGCTTCTAAGCATCCTTCACCATAAGCCCGCTTCCAAGCATCCTGCACCACAAGCTTGTAACCTCAAGCCTGCTTCAGACTTTCATACCTGCTAAAACCTCAAGCCTAAAAAAACCTGTCAAAACATCACTAACCCTAACAAACCTTTGTTCAAAATCCAAACATCCAGATATCCAAACAATAAAATTAGGCGCCTCAGAACTAGGTTCATCATAGGCAAAGCTAGCCCAGTCCAAAAGAGAGAAAGAGAATTAGAAGAAAGTAAACAAATCTCAGAACTAGGTTCATCATAGAATCAACACATCCAAATATCCAAACCATTTCAAAATCAAAACACCAACAAAAACCCTCAGAATCAAATTCATCATAGGGTTAGCATATCAGAAACTCAGAAGCACAATAATAGGCATCTCAGAATAAGGCAACAACAACATCGTCAAACTCTGAAGCAAGCAATCAGAAGCAAGCAGTCTGAAGCAAGCAATCAGAAGCAAGCAATCAGAAGCAAGTATTCAGAAGAAGAAAAGAAGATGCAGAACTGAAATATCCTAGGATTTTCATAGAAACTATCATCATAAAACCACAGAGGAAAGCATTCAGATACAAAATACCAGGAAGCAAGCCAGCAAGCAAGTCATCGCGTTCCCTCCGCCCGGCCGCCTAAGACGCCTCCTGTCCACTCCTCCGTCTCCTCTCCAAAGGTATCATCTATTCTTCCCTTTTTACACTTCACATAAACAAATAACAGAAGATAAAAACGTGTCAAAAATCGATCACATGCATGAATTTTGAAACCCTAAAACATGAAAGAACATAAATCATATACCTTTTTATCACCACCTGAGCAATTGTGGAAAGAGGAGGGTGGAGGTAGCATCCGGCGGCTGAGGCGAGTGGAAGGCATCAGGAACTTTGATTGAGAGAGGACGAAAAGGCGAAGAAGGAGATAAGAAGTGGCGCCGTTCCAAAACTGTAAAGCTTAGTTCTGAGACAAAACAAAACAAACCCTAACAAATTGTCAAAACACGTAGTTGGGCTTCTGCCTACAAAAATGCCTAAGCCCAAACTTTCTAGCGCCTTACCCCCCCCCCCTTTTGTTGTTTTGTTTGTTTTTTTACTTGGGCCCATTATCACATAAGGCCCATACAACTCTTCTTTTACTTTTTTTTTACCAACACTTTTTTTTAAACCTATTTCTTTTTTTTTTCTTAAATAAAATAATACGTTAACTTTCTTTTTGCACAAAATTTTCTTAAATACCTTTTTATTTAGTATAATGAAAAATACATAAAAATAGAGTTTACTAGGTTAATTAATTTTCTTATATTTCCTTTTCTTTATTAAACCTTTTGTTTCTAGCATTAACAAAAAAACATAAAAAATAATATTAATACTTAATATGGCATTAGGTTAACAATTTGATCACTTGTAAATAATCATGTGCATCATATTTTGCTTTTGATTCTTTTTACTCTTATACCTTGCTATATTTTTACACTGAGAATACAATGATTCGATTTGGTTGTAAATAATATTTGGACACTACTATCCTGATAAGACTCATCCCCATTTGTAAACATTTGTACCCCCATCCCCGGATACTTATTTGTAATAGCTTAGACTTTAAATTCCCGCAATTTATCGCTTTCTATATACTGTATAGTAATTAGGATTTGTATGCGAAGATTTAAAATCAACCGCTAGATAACCTAATACAAGACATGCATGAAAAGTAAACACAATACACACTTATACCCCTAGGGTTACTCCACTTGTTGCCTTCAAAAATGGGCCATGTTTGCATGTCAAGTACTTTGGCAAAACAAAACAAAAACAATCAAATGATCATAGTCCCTCGATGACGCTATCTTGTTGCCTAAGCAAAATGATCATAGTCCCTCAAGAAAATTGCCAAAGACACTTGACACTATTGCATTCATGGTCTAAACGATGACCCGCGCCCGTCCCGTTAACATCCTAACACAAGGTTGTTCACCAAATACAATGGTGAAACAACACTGTTAAAAGGGTTAAAACATGAGAAAGATCTTTGAGAAATTTAGGGGTAGACAACTCTTAGTTACTTGATCAAACTTGCAAAACACGCTTGCCTACTTTCAAAACACACTCCACAACACAACTTTAAAAAACATTGAAACATCTTTTCAAAAAGACAAACACCTTTGTAAAACATTCGAGTAAATAATTGTTACAATGGTTGCCTAGACAAGGCATCTTTTTCAAAACATTTTCAAAACCACACACAAACAACAACCATTTCAAGAAATTGAAAAACAAAGGCAAGTGATCTAAAACAAGTAACTAAGAGCCCATGGATAACCATGGATGAAAAGGGTGCTAGCACCTTCCCTTTTCATAATCTACCCCCCAAATCCACGAAAACATCTCAAAGGTATTTCCTGTGCTTTTTGACCTTTCCATAGGATAAATAAAAAGTCGGTGGCGACTCTTGCTAAACCGAACAAGTGCGAATACAAACGCAAAACCTCAAGTCAGTTCTCCCACCATATCACATTAGGTAACTATTCAGATTTGATCAAATCCCACGCATCCGCTCAATGTCAAAACTCATTAATTGCTTGTAATGATTAATTTTTTTAACTCAATTGTTCTAAATTCTTTAACTGTTTTATTACTTTAAAATTCTTTTTCATAAGCTATAAATACTTTGCAAAATTCCTTTTTTACTTTTTACTCTCTCTCGTCAATCTTAGTTTTAATTTTTCCCATTTTTTGTACTTCTGTCCTTTGACATCTTCTATATAAAAATCTTTTGAATCTCTTTAATTTTTTTTTATTTTTGATTATGACAAAAAGGGGGGAGAAAATGTGATTTTGATCTGATCCATGATAGCAGTTATGGGACTAAATCTCAAACATTCCTAACAAAATACAAAGTTTTTTTCCTGTTTAAGAGATATGCAGGTACCTCAAGACTCTGAAAGACTAATCTCTAAACATCATCTGGTAAAGATCTGCTAAAGAAACTATGAAGAAAAGATCAGGAGCTCTTAAAGAAACTCTGAAAGAAAAATGTCCCAAATCTCTGAAGAACAATCTCAGGAAGTTTCTCTTATGCATTTAAGTTCTTTTATTATTTATTTTAGAAGAAGAAATATTTATCTCAGGGGGAGATTCTCACTCTTGTACAAAATTTTTTAAAAATCAAAATCTGAATTGTTTTGTCATCATCAAAAAGGGGGATATTGTTAGAACAAAGTTTGGTTCTAATCATATCTTAGAGTTTTGATGATAACAATGAAATAAATTTTGTATAATATATTTTATACTCTGATGTGCAATTTTTCTAATTCAGATGATGTTCTGACTCAAGCATTCTCAAAAGTGAAACATCATTTTACGCTGAGCAGAAAAAGGATAAAGAATTTCCTAAGAGGTTTTATGTAAACGCAAGTTTGAAGAAAACTCTGAAGGAAGCACTCCAAGGAAAATCTGATAAAAAGTAATCTTAAGCAACCTCTGATAAAGCTAGATGAAGCAAAGATTTAAAAGAAGCACACTGAAAGCAATATCTGATAATGCAAGCTGAAGCAAACTCTGATGAACATAAAATGAAGAAAACTCTGACAGAAGGAGTGATATAGAAAACTCTGATAGAAGAGAAGTTAAAGCAAACTCTGATGTTGCAACGCTGCAAGAAAACTCTTAAACTTCCAGAGACAAGCTCTGACAGTACCGTTGATCATTTAATGCTAAGATGGCTAACACACTCAAGTGGCACCACGCACGAGAGCTTTGGAAACATAAAGGTCAAGCTAACACGCATCGTTAATGCATACTCTCTTTTCAAGGCAGTAACAGTCAAAATTTGAAGCTATATATAGAAGACCATTTATTTCAAAGAAAGGTTACTGATCCACGCAAAATATATTAAAGCTCACCATTTTCATTCTTGTAAACTCTTCGTATATAGTGGGTAATTCTTAAGTACTGGGATAAAATCTTAGTGATAAATCACAGTTTGTGATATAGCTTATTAGAAGCATTCTGATTCACTACTGTTAAGAGATAATCATTGCAGTTGGCTTGTGCATTGTATTGTTAGTCACAACAGTTTGGTTGTGCATTTGTAATCAATTTTGATTATAGTGGATTAAGTCCTCCTTTAGAGAGGCGAAATCACCTTGGCGGGTGGACTGTAGTAGTTTGAGTTTCAAACGAACTAGGATAAAATTACCTGTGTCCTTCCATTATTATTGTGCAAGAAAAAGGAAAAACTTATTCAACCCCCCCCCCCCTCTAAGTGTTTTCCCACCCCTCATAAGCAATCGTTGGTCATCGGTATGAGTGGACATCCTTCTGATATACATCACCAGGTGGTCATAGGGACAAGAGTTTCCCCTGTACTTCTCAAATTCTAGCACCTTAAACTTTTTTGGCACTTTCACATTAGGAACTAAGCAGAGGTCATGACATTCTATCAGAATAACTCTTTCCCTCGGAGAGCCTTCACTTCTTTCTGCATTTCATTAAATTGGTCCTGAAAATCATCCAATCGGTCATAAAAATCCAAACATTCACTTGGTGGAGGAGCAGGATGATAAACTTAATCATTAATAACAAGCATAACATTAATTGTAGGGGGCACAATATGATGAATATCATTATTGGCAATAGGAGTAGCATGCACCACATGAGGTGCAGAAGCAGCAGTAGTTTGAGCAATTGGAGCAACTTGAGTTGCAGGATTGTAACCTTCTGGCACAAAATTCTCAGGCATTCCCCATGGGTAATCGTGAGGCATAAGGTATTGATCAATGGTAACTGGAGTAACATAGATGGGAACTGACAAAACTTCTGAAGCAACAGTCGTCTGTTGTGGCTGAGTAGCATGAGGAGACGAAGGAGGAGGTGGTGGCCAATTTTGAGCAACCACCAACGATTCCACCAAAGCAGTTAAGTTGGCCATAATAACTCTCAAATAAGTAACTTCTTCGCGCAGCTCACGATTCTCTTGTTCAAGATTTTCTATCTTCTTCTAGAATTAGTCCGAGTATTGTAGCAAAATGAACAAGAATTCAAAAAAATATGTGCAAAATGATGCATGAAATGCAATGCATATGCTTTATTGTGTTTATTCAAGGAACTCAAAGAATTATAAACAATTACAAATATTAAAGCACTAACATTTTTTTGGAAATACTGAAATTTTCATTTTAATAATAACTTCAGACTGGATTACAACTTTTAGTACAACTTTCAGTAATCCTATATACAAGAGAATAAATATAGAGTCTGCAAATCCTAAGGAGCCAAAGCTGGTGAAGATCTCTCCACACACTGACACTTTTCCCTGAGTCTTGCTATATGAACCTTCAACTGCTCGTTCTTTGCTGCTTATTTGTTGGAAACTTCTTTCAAATTACTAGAGTCAGAAAATAACTGATTGGGACCTGGCTGAGCTCTAGAGGAATATAAATTCTCTTTCTTCTCCATCATCTCCACAACACAACTCTCAAGAATCTCGATCAAGCCATCCTTCTCTTTCAATTCTGTTTTGTAGGACACCTCTAAAGTCTGGTTCTTGTACCCCAAAATTTTCCCTCCCATTTTCTTCAAGACATTCTCCTAGGATTCTCAAATGCTCAAGATTGCTCAAGAATTGATCAGACAAATTCTCCTCCCAAATAATGGACTTACAACTAGGGTTTCATTTTTCTCAAGGAAGTTTGGGTTTATAAGGCCTCAAGTGGCTTCCATGGTTCCTTATATGTCTCTAAGAATGCTCATACTAAGTTTCATGCCTTGCATCACAAGTTTTCTCAATCAATGGCTCAGATGATTGAAAACCAATTGTATTGGATAAAAAGTCAAATGTGGTCAACATACAGTCAAACTTTAAGATTTTTGGTTAAAATCAAGATTTTGAAGTCATATTCATAATTTGATCAAGGGTTGATCTTGATTCATCAATGAAAACTCTCAAATCATAAAAAGTCAAAAGTTGCCAAATTAGGGTTTTCCTAAGGAGAAGTCAACTGAACTTTGACCAAGCATAACTTTCACATGTTTCATCAGATTTTCATCAACCAAAGCTCATTGTGAAGGAAATTAAATTCTATACAATAAAAATTTAACAAAAAGACACTTTTTGTCAAGTCAACTTACATCAAGATGAAATATTCAAATGAAAAAATTCTAGGTCAAAATATGCTTCATTTGAGGGATATGGGCCAAAACATTCTAGGTCATTTCAAAAGTTAACAAAAATACACTTTTTGTCAAGGCAACTTACATCAAGATAAATATTTAAATGAAAAAATGAACATTATAGAGATTATAGGGGACATCTTAAGCTTTCCAAAAAGTCGAAGATCACCTTCATATGATAAAAATTGAGAGAGTTATGATTGGCACAAGTTGGGAAATTTCGAGAAAATTCATGAAACCCAAATTTATCAAACTCGAATTTTTGGGCTAATGGGCTTGTGTTTTAAGGTTCAATCGTGTACTAGGCCTCATAGTGAACCTCTGAACCTATTCATACACCCCCATTGATTTTTATTCCATTTATTTTGATTTTATTTATTTAAATTCAAAATTAAATAAGATAAAGTCAAGGATTTTCTTACAAGGTCCAAGCCCATAATGGTTTAACCTAATTCTTCTATATATATTGCTCTTCATTTAGACATAACACTACATGAAAACCCTTACAGAGAAAACTATTCCAAAACTTCCAAATATTCAAGAAACTAGGGCAACACAAAACTCTTGTTTTCAGCCTTTCTCAATTGAAACCAAGCATTGCATTATCAACTTGAAGTACCCAGGAATCCATTCCAATCCTCAAGCAGTCAAGATCGTTCCTAGAACATCACGTTCATCCTCACCGGTTTTGGTAGTTTTTTTTAAAAAAAATTCAAACCTTTGATTTATGTATTGTTAACTAATTTGATACGTTTAAATGTGTTCATATACATCATTAGAGCAGGTTTGATGCATAATATGTGAGCTCTGGTGCACTGATAAACCATGCATCGTGGAAGGCTAAGGGTGTGGGTTCAACATCCACCCCTGACATTTTGTGTGATATTGCTTCTAACTTGTCATTTTCCCCTATTTTTTCCCTTAATGCAGTATGGAAGGCTAAGGGCGTGGGTTCAACACCCACCCCTAACATTTTGTGTGATTTTGCTTCTAACTTGTTCTTTTTCTCTATTTTTTCCCTTAATGCAATGTGGAAGGCTAAGGGCGTGGATTCAACACTCAACTCTGACATTTTGTGTGATTTTGCTTCCAACTTGTTCTTTTTCCCTATTTTTTCCCTTAAACCCTAAGTTCACCTAACCATGAAACCACAAGACTTATTTTTTACAAACCTAAAATACCTTTTTTTTGTAAACCCTAAAAATAATTAGGTTTTAGATTTTTTTTATAATTACCCTTTTTAATTAATTTAATTAATCAATTATTTTGTTAATTAAAATGAATTAATTTTTAGGTTTTTCATCATTAATATTTTTTTATTAATTTAATTAATCAATTATTTTGTTAATTAAAATTAATTAGTTTTTAGGTTTATTCATCATTAACCTTTTTTATTAATTTAATTAATCAACTATTTTTGTTAATTAAAATTAATTAGTTTTTAGGTTTATTTTAATCATCATTAAAAAAAAAACCTTTTCCATAAAAAATCATCAAAAACATTTACTTTTTTCTCTATTTTAATTTTATTTTATTTTCATAGATAAAGTGTATGGGGTTCGCAATTTGTAATAACTTAGGTTTCTCGGTTTCCTTTTTCATTATTATGTAACTGTTTTCCGGGTTGTAATAGCTTAGGGTTTTTACTTTCCGCTTTCTATTATGTAACTGCCCCAAAGTCGTGTAATAGATTTAGGTTTATCTTGTTTACTTTTACTTTTCGCACCTTTACAATCTTTTTTATACTTGCTATATTATCACTTAGTAATTAGGGTTGTATGGAAAGATAAAAACCAATCGATGGATAACCTAACTTCAAGACAAAATAACTGAATACAAAACACTTGCACATGCGTACCTCTAGGGTAGCCTCTCTTGTTGTCTTTCGATTAAAAAGTCATGTCCCTCGAACGTGGGGGCACTTTAGCAAAGTCCCTCCGATACAAAAGATCATAGTCCCTCGATGACCCTTTCGAGGTTGCCTTTGGTAAATGATCTAGTCCCTTAAATGATAATTGCAAAAGCATCTTTACGAGTTGTCTTCGATGACTGTACGATGACCCACGCCTGTCCCTTTACATCCAACGATAGGGTTTCCTACTAACTAATTGTAGGGTAGCACTATCTAAAGGAGGAGGAAAAGTACAATAAAGACCTTGAGTAGGTAGACCGCTGTTAATCGCTTGCTTACAAATCTCTTCAAAACAAAAACAATTCACACAGACACTTTCAAAATATTTTCAAAACACTTTGTATGCATTCTCGTGGATGAATACGAGAATCATTACAAAGTTCACCTTACAATTGGCATTTTCAAAATATTTTAAAACACACAACACGAAGCAATTTTCAAACAAAGTGATCTAGCGATTAAGAGACCGTAGATAACTACGGATAAAAAGGGTGCTAACACCTTCCCATTTCATAACCTACCCCCCAAACTCAATAATATCAAGGTCTTTCCTGTTCTTTTCACCCTTTCTTTATTGGATAAAATAAAATAGGTGGAGACTCTTGCTATCTGTTACATTTGCGATAAAATGCAAAAACAAGTCAGTTCTCCCACCGTATTACACTGTCACTTTTTCTTCCATGCTTCCTTCTCTTATAGCATCCTAACCAGGGCAAGCGGAAGTTCTTCCACATCATCTAAGAGAGGAGGGGTAGTCCTCATAAACAGATCAGGTATAGGTTCTTCACGAGAATATGGCATCTTCAACTGAATTACTCTTGCTTGTACCCAACAGAGATGAGGCTCCAAGGAAACAACTCCTCTTGGTCCCAAATATTTTCCACCTTTTCTATTAATATGGTGCCAAGCCTTCTCAATCTATTTCTTAGTTTCCTTATAGCCTTCTCCTTCTTTGAGAAAGAAACCACTCAGATGAATGTAGTTTGGCTTGTCTCTCATTGGATATCCAAGTTGACGATGCACAAGAACAAGATTGTAGCTAGTTCCTTCATTTGTACCAAGAGGAGGCACATTGGGGAAACTACCAAGCTATAAATAATATCCTTATCAAAATAAGGTTGATGATACCAATCAATATCAGAATGAGTGAGAGTCATAATCTTCGGGGCCTAACGAGGTTCCTTCTTGATATCCTAAAAAGAAACAGTCTGAGATAAGTGAAAAATAAACCATTGGTATAACAATGGTGTGAAACATATGATCATCCCTCATTTATAGAAATTATGAAGATGGATGGAATAATAAGTATCTCTTAGCAATGTAGGAACTGGATTCCAAATCATAAAGATCCTAATGGCATTAACATCCACAAATTTGTTGGTATTAGGAAACAAGAACAACCCATAGGCAAGCAAAGCAAAGATAGCCTCAAAAGCAGTTGTGCTCTTCATTTTGGAAAAATAACGAGCTTTCTCCAATAAAAATTGAGCAGTTAAACCCCTGATTCCTCCTTCGGTAGTCATATTAGCCTTAATATCAGATTTCATTAAATGATTCGTGGTGGAAATCTCATGAGACTTGGGGTCTCCTTCTAAGCCGATGAAAGGAACATGATCAATAATAGGTAAACCAAGTAAGTAAGAATACTCCTCTAATGTGGGAATCAATTGATAATCAGAGAAAGTAAAACACCTACATATTGGATCATAGAATTGGACCAATGTAGAAAGAATATCCTCCTTCATCTTGAGCTTCATAAGAGGCACGATGAATCCATACTTCTTTTGGAAATTTGTAGAGCTCTCAATCTCAAGAATAAAACTCATCAGTTCCTCTATCTCAGGATCCTTGAAGTTATACTTTCGAGTATTTCTTTTTCCAAAATCCATGGTCAACAAGTACCTGAGATATTTGCAAAATTAAACCTTAAGTTCCTTGAAAAACTATTTTAAAAATTGCTCATGGGTGCATGAATGCATGATGAAACAACAATCACACACAAGATCACAAACATGGGGGTTCATAGGTTTGACGTCACGGGCATGAATTCAAAGTTACTACCCACAAGGTAAGGAAAAATAGTTTATCACCTGACAAACAAGGTTCTCAAAGGTTCGTATAGTCTACATCCTTCCTTCGGATATCACCAACGTCCCATTTAAGTTGGTAATTAGTAATATTCTCAGGAAAAACTCGTATGAGTGTAGCATCGCATGACAACCACTTCAGGATTTCTCCTTCATAGTTTCTGCACTACACATAAAAGGCCAAGATGGGTTAAGGGTTTTACGGTTCTCAGCTTCGGTAGGCTCCCAGGTTGATAGCAGTACGTCTTCTTTATTGCTTGGTAACTTAATACTATAGTCAAAGGGGCCTCCACTAAGTGAGGGATCTCATGTGTCTTTTTTTGGGATTCCTTCCTCAAAGTTTACATGAATATACTGCCTTTTCTATCTTAAGTTTTCCCAAGTTTGGTAGAGGACTTATGAGAAATCACCAAGCACCCTGAAAACCAGGAAAATCTAGACAAACATATATACAACAAATAATATACAACAGATAATAGCACATACACAATATGAACAAAGATAGGCTGAACCCACTTAGAGATGGACTAGCATTTGGTCGATCTTTCCCCAATGAAATCACTAGTTTTTTGTAGCGGTAAAAATGTTGAGGCTAATCCATTGGATTGACTTCACTCGCAAATATAAAATAAAAATCTCCACCACAATTTATTGTTTCCAAATGAAATGGGAAAATAGAGAATAAACCCAAAAAGAATAGGGAGAGAATCTAGGTACGGGGGTTGGTTATGCAAAGGAAAGGTATTAACACCCTAAACATCTACGGTACTCTGCAGGAACCTCTTTGAAAATTTGTGTATTTTGGATAAAAATGGTTTATACAAAAATAAATGGTGGATATGAGAAAAGAAGTATTTTTTACAACTTTTGCATCCGCCGCAATTTTGAACCTTTGGTGCCTACGTAACCCCTTCTGTGCAATAGGGGATCAGGGTACTCGTAGTTCACCTCAAGAAGCCAATACTTGACACAAAGAGTCAATGTAGAATCCCTACCCTTTGGATTGAAACCATGCAAGAAAATATACTAAACCTCTTAGGAATACCAAGCTTCGGATGAATTAAGTATTCACAAAAATTGGGCAGAGTAACAGTTGTATATAGAGGAATTCCCAATCACAGACAAATCATATACGTAGAATAACCTGCACACAAAGAAAATCAACACAATATCTTGGAGTAAACCCCAAGGACTTCACAAGGGTAATCAAGGCTTCTAATCCTAAGTCCAAGATGTCCATCACTCCATTATTCCAAGGATAGCAACCAAATAGTCCAAGTAACCTTAGAGTTTTTTTAATACTCAAGTTGATTATTAAGTGTCTTCAAAAATAAAAGAAAGCTCAAGTGAGCAATATAAAAAAGACATAAAGATAAATGCTTAAATGAGCAAAGATAAAATGACATAAATATAAATGCTCAAGTGAGAAGAGATGAAAATAGTATGAAATATTAATGTTAAAAGTAAATTGTGGATAAAAGTAAAGGCATAAAATAAAGGGCATAAAGTAAAAGCACAAAGTAAAGTCAATTGTTAGTGAATTAGAAGTTAGAAGTTAGTTAAATGAACATCTTGAAACTTGCATTTAAAAACTCATTAGAATATTAATAAAATCAAAGCTTCTCAACAACAAGTTTCATTTTCTTTTTGTCAAGTATATCATTTATTTCAAGCACTCCAGGCAAGCATATATGATCAATGATGTTTAAATGATTCACTTAGACCAAAATTCATGAAAGTTCATTAGAGGATTGATAAGATCAAAGCCTCCAAACAATGAACCCCGAGGTTATTGGATCAAATGTTTCAAAATAAACATACTCAGGCTTACAAATATAGGTTTGAGCCACGAATGATAATTTTTTGAATCGGGACAAATTTAGCGCTATGTTAAGCAATCGTAAATGGACTTATGTAGAAGTCACACCTATTTTGAGGCCGGTCAATAGCAATATATGTACCACATGTTAGAGAAATGATACGTAGATTATTCTCCAATAACATGTAGCATAAGTAAGAAAGGGATGAGATAAAGAGAGAGGGGATGTATCAGATGAAATTAGGGTTTCAAATATCATCAACATCATTCATCCATATTGGTGAATTTGGTTTTTTAACTTATCAACACCCAAAATCCAATGAGGTTGAGGAACTTGTCCCAAAATAACACCCAAATTAGGACCAAAGAAAAATGATAAAATAAAATTCAATAAAACAATATTTAAATGATTAATAAAAAGGAAATAATTTGTGAAAAATACAAAGTATATTAAAACACCAAATAAGAATCCTATAAAAATAGTCAGAGGTCAAACGTGAGTTAATAAGTGTTAACAAAAATTTTCAGAATTTTTTAAAGTCAGAAACTATTTTTAAAATGTAAAGAAATAAGGAAAATAAACCAAAATTGGTAAAAAATCATAAAATCAGAAATAAAAATAAAATAAGGTCACCAACATTAGTCAAGAGGTAATTGGATCCTCCCATATTTTTTCAAGAATTCAAAAATCAAGAAAATTATTTTTAAATAATTAAAACTATTCAAATAAAGTGAAAAATCATAATAAATACCAAATCATAAAATAAAATTGTGAAAAAATAAGAATCGGAAAGAGAAAAATCAATAGTATTTTTGAGTGTTTTTTCAGAATTTTTGAAGTCGAAATGAATTTTTTATGAATTTTAAAGTTTAAAATAAATAAATCAAAAATAAGAAAATAAAAATAATATCAAAATAATATGGACCATCTGATCATAGTCAAAATTGGGCCAATGAAATTAAAATTGGTCCAAAAGACTTGGCGCAATGTGCTTGATATAAACCTTAGTGAGAAATAGACACAATCAATTAAAATTGGGCCAATGAAATTAAAATAAATGTCACACCATCATTGGTTCAAGAACGACATGTAGGTCGTCTTCAACCTCCAGCCCCCTTGCCTGTTGTCTTTTTGTGTGTTTCTTCAAATGGAAAAATCAGAAACCCATAGTGGTATCATTGGGTTCGTCTCTTCAAGACGATTCTAACTCTACCCCCGCAAAAAATTTATATAAAACATAGTTTACTTGATTTGGAAAAAACCAAAGAGTTTTGAAAATTTTGAAATAAAAAAACAGAAGCATCAAATGCATTGATTCACCAAAAGAGAGGGTAAGGAAGTCAATTGTGCAAGGGGAAGGTATTAGCATCCCTCACATCTGTTGTACTCAACATGATCCATTTTGGTTGTTTGCTTCTAAGGGTGTGTTTATTTATAACTATACTTTCTAAAGGGAATGAAATGGTTTTTTATTAGTGCGTTCGTGAGGGTCTCACAACCCTTTTCCCACGTATCCCGTGAATCAGAATACTATAGTTCTTCTAGAAAATGTTTGTTTGTTGGTATTTTTTAGTGGGCGATGTTAACGCACGCATTCTAGCAATAGGCACAACCGGTATCGTCGTAGAATAGAGATAACATGCCCTTTTGAGGAGATCTTTGATTTGTAGAATATTTTTGTTAAGTTTGAAATGAGTTTGAACAATGATTTAGTGTTTTTGGATTTTTGTTTAAGGAAAGAAGTTTTTAATTTAATTTACAAAAGAAGAAAGAGTCTAAAGGGGGAGACTAAAAAACCTAATTGTTGTCATACAAAGATGCACCTAATGTTGAGTGTAAAAGGGAAATTCTATCCTAAAGTTATCATAAATAGTTTCGACCCTGATGTCTAATTCAAAATGAAACGATCAACATGAGTATAATCGATTCGGGGGAATCACCTAAGGGAACATGTAACCAAGTAATCAAACAAAATCAAAGAAATTAAGTTCTTAAAATTTTTTATGATTTTTTATCAAATAAATAAAAGAAAATAATACTATAATATTTTTATGATTTTTTGGTGAAAATAAATATTAAAATCTAATTCTAAATTATTATGAATTGCGAAATGGAGGAATTCTAAAATGAGGAAATCAAAATTTTAATACTATTTTATTCTAATATATTTTTATTTTTTTTAGTAAAGAATTAATCAAAAGAAAATTAAACATTCTAATCTAATATTTTTGGTATTTCCTTCTCTCCTGTTCAACACTCTCTTAGTTCAACAAACAACATAACCATACAAACACAAATCATAAGACAACAATAACAACATCCAAGTGGAATTGTGCCAAATCGGAATTGAAACAAGCATTAACAATAAAAAATTGCAAAAACATCAAATATCAATGCAAATAGAAAGAAGAACAAAAAAGGAGAAGTGTGCTTTGAGGCACCCTAACCAAAAATGGAACAATTTCCGACGATACTCAGGAGAATCCTCGATCAGGTATTTGCTCTTCTTCCAATCCTCTGTGCAGTTTGTTCTTCTCCTAAAATCCTTCTGATTCTCTCTACTTTTTTTGCATTTTTGTTGTTGTTGTTATGACATTGCCGTGTGCATATCTATTGTGATATTGTATTAATATTACAGACACGTAATGAAGATGTATGCAGGTTCAGTTGAAGATGCAAGAGTGTCGTTATGGCAGCTGTAATGAAATTGCAGGAATGGAGAATGAAGGTGATTGACAATTCGGTTATGGGACTTCAGCGGTGTGGTTGATTGAAGATTGAGGGTGTTGAAGGTTATTGATGCAGTGGTCTGAGTTGCGGTTTATGAAAGGTGTTGAAGTTTAGTAAGGTTGAGGGAATATGGTGTTGCAATATGTTTTAGAAATGGTTGAAGATTGTATGAAGGTGGATGTATGGATAAGTTTGAAGGTTGCAATGGTGATGTCGTACCCCAATTTTTGCCCCTAAGATTCCCCTATCATATCATACTATCACAATGCAACAAGACTACATTAGGGTTGGTTCTTCCTCTTTTTATATCTCCTATCTTTAAGTTTGCTTTTGAAGGATCTCCAAGCACCTTGGTGGTATATTTTGTATATGTGTTGTTGACTAACTTCTAATTAGAGTACAAAAAATAGTTGTCTTTGAATATTTGTGTTTTGTAGTTACCGAGTCAAAGCATCTGACAAATAAGGATTTTCGGTTATTTTCCTAAAATCTCTATTTGCAAAGGAAAAAATAAAAATAAAAATCATTTTTTCACTGATGCAATCGATTGCCCTTAGAGTGCAATCGATTGCACAAAGTGCATTTTGCGCCATTTTTAGAAAAAATACACTGATGCAATCGATTGTTGCTATAGTGCAATCGATTGCACAGAGTAAAAATTTGAAAAAAAATCAGAAATTTCAAGCTTTTCAGCTTTGGTGCCAATTTTTTATTTTTTGAAATATTCATTAATTGAAATTTTGGCTCTAATTTTTGAAAGATATATCATTAATTCAAAATTTGGCTCTAATTTTTGAAAGTTATATCATTAATTCATGTTTTGGCTCCAAGAATCAATTACCAAATTACCACTAATCCCAAGCATAAAACTCTATAAATAGAACCCTCATTTCATTCAAATCTAAATCTTTTGATAGGCAAAATCACTTTGCTTAAAAATCTTTCAATTCTCTCTATCTACCAAATTCACTCAAAGCTCCATTTTCAAAAAAAAAAAGTTAGTAAGCTTTGCATTGAAGCTTACTAATCTTTGAGCTAAACCTTCATCAAAAACTTTTTCTTCATAAATTTTCTACATCCAAGCTTGGGCAATAGATTCTTGTTGTTGAATTGAAGCAAATTCTTGAAGTTATTTTGATAATTCTCTACATCTACCTTTGGTAAGTTGGATTATTAATCTTTCACAATGTGATCTCTTGTTGATCTTTGGTTTTGATTCATTAAGCATTGTTTTGTGATTCCATTGGTGCTATTTTCTCATAATTTGATAGAATTTTCGTGCTCAATTGGATCCATGATCATAAGATGTTTGATGGAAAGTTTGAACAAGAATTTTTCCTTTTAAAATGCTAATTTTCTGTTTTTCACAGTGAGCACTTGATTGCTCCCAGAGTGTAATCGATTGCACTAAGTAAATTTCGCGCAAATTTTTGAAAACTTCACAGTGAAAATCGATTTGCACTGTAGTGAAATCAATTTGCACGGAAACAAAATGCATTTTTTTACCTTGTTTTGGGGCAGCTTTGATCCAAAATGCTTTTTCTGCTCACTTATTTTGATTGTTGATTTGGATTGCAATTTTAAATGTCAAATTTCTCTTTAAGTTCAATGGACTTTGTGTTGTAGATGAAGTTGGATAATTTCTCATCAATTTAAATATATCAAAGAGTGAATTTTTTAATTCATTTTTGGTGTTTTGGATTAATGATATGTTTAGTACTTTAATCCATCTATATGAGTGATTGAATTTAAAGATGAAAGAAATTTGAGGTAGTGATCCAAATTAGCTTATCATTCCCCTCCCTCTTCATCTTATACCTTTCTTTTTTAATTGTGATACATGTTAAGGGATGATGATCTCTATATCATTTATCCAAACATGAAGTACATAGATTGTTATTGACCGACCTCAAAATAGGTGCAACTTCTACATAAGTCCACTTACAATTTCTTAACATAGCACTAAATTTTGTCCTGATTTGAGAAAATGATCATTCGTGGCCCAAACCTATGTTTGCAAGCCCAAGCATGTTAATTTGATCTCTTTGATCCAATAACCTCGAGATTCATTGTTAGGAGGCTTTGGTTTTACCAATCTTCCAATGGATCTTCATCAATTTTGGTCAACGCGGATCACTTAAACATCGTTGACCATTGAATGTTTCCTTGAGGATTCTAAAATGGATGATAACTTGAAAAAAAGAAAATGCAACTTGTTGTTGAGAGGCTTTGGTTCTACCAATCCTCTAATGAGTTCCAAATGCAAGTTTCAAGATGGTCATCCAACTAACCACTAATTTCTAACAATTGACTTTATTTTATGCCTTTATTTTGTGCTCTTTACTTTACGTACCATTTACTTTAGCATTTACATTACATGTTATTTTCATCTTTGCTCACTTGAGCATTTACTTTTATTTCATTTTTATTTTGCTCACTTGATCTTTTCTTTTCTTTTGGAAGATACTTAATAATCAACATGAACCATAAAAAACATTAATGATACTTTGACTATTTGGTTACTATCCTTGGCATTATGGAGTATTGGACTTCTTGGACTTAGGATTAGAGATCTCGGCCTACATTGGAGGCCTTGTGACCTTAATTAATATTTTTTCTGGAGTTCTTGAGGTTTACCTCAAGACATTGGGTTGTTTTTTTGTTTTGTGTGTAGGTTATTGTGATTACATACTTTGTTTGTAATATGGGAATTCATCTGTATACAGCCGTAACTCTGCCCAATTTTTGTGAAGACTTAATACACTTGAAGTTTAGTTCTCTTAAGAGGTCTAGTATCTTTTCTTGCTTGGTTTCAATCCAAATAATGGGAATTCTATCTTGACTCATAATGTCAAGTATTGGCTTCTTATTGGTTAGCTGATTCTTATCCCTAGCTTTTACCTTCATGCTTTAGGATAGTCCCTTCTTCTCCTCCCATCTTCTTTAATTTCAAAAATCTTCTCCCTCCTTTTGAAAACTCTTCTTGTTTTTTAAACTTGAACCACTTTCATAATAAACTTGGACTTATGTCCATGCATTTTCAAAACATTTTCATAAATAAACATCAATCAACTTAATAATATCTTGACGTTTTCGTGAGAAGACTAAAAGTCAATCAATCTCATTCAAACCATTTTTTACATGTTGGCTCTTATCTTTAAAACTTTTCTCAAAATATTAGACTCTTGTCAATCGTTGTAGTGATGTAAACCACTATACTTCTATAATATGTAGTGAAGTGAGATATTTTCCACTTGGGTGTTGAGTGAGGCCTTTTTGATTTTAAAATCCAAGCCATATCCTCCACTTTAAGGTGATGCAAATTTTCCTTTCTCATGATTGTGGGTAGTAAGTATGTTTTCCACACGGACAATGACGATGATGTCTTATCTCATAAAATTAACCAACACACTTGTGTTTTAAAATTTTTAAAGGTGAACTACGTGTACCTTGATCCCCTATTGCACGAAAGGTAGTACGTAGGCACTAAAGGTTCGCAACCGCGGCGAGTGCAAAAATTATAATAACATTTCTTTTCTTACTTCCACTATCTATTTTTATATAATATTTTATAGCCAAAATATACAGATTTTACAAAGAGGTTCATACGGAGTACTGTAGATGTTTAGGGTGCTAATACCTTCCCTTTGCATAACCAACCCCCTTGCCTTGAATCTTTCCCCCTCTTTTTGGGTTATTCGCTCTTTTCCCATTCCTTTGGAAACAATAAAGCGCGGTGGCGAATTTTATTTTGATTTGTACAAGTCAAGTCAATCCAATGGCTTAGTCTTAAACATTTATACCGCTATAGAAAAAAATGGCAACTTCACTAGGGAAAGATTAACCTCTTGCTGGTCCATCCCTTAGTGGGTTAAGCCTATCTTTGTTTATATTTGTATATGTGCTATTGTTGTTTATATGTTATATGTTGTATATATGTTTTTCTGGATTTTCCTGGTTTTCAGGGTGCTTAGTGATTACTCATAAGTCCTATACCCGGACTTGGGTAAACTTTAAGATAGGATGGGCGGTATAGTCATATTAACTTTGAGGGAGTAATCCCAAAATGGGAGGCATGAGATCCCCCACTCAGTGCAGGCCCCTTTGACTGTAGTGTCATTTACCGAGTAATCGAGAAGATGTACTGCTTTCGACCTGGGAGCCTGCTGAAGCTGAGGACCGTAGAATACCTAACCCGTCTTGTCCTTTTAGGTTTAGTGCGGAAGCTATGAATGAGTAATCCAGAAATAGTTGTCACGCGATACTATGCTCGGACGAGTTTTTCTTGAGAATATTACTAATCACTGAGTTAATCGGGAAGTTGGTAATATCCGAAGGAAGGATGTAGACTATGGGATCCTCTAGAACCTTGTTCGGTAGGTGATAGCTTTTATACCAACACCTTATGGGTAATACCTTCGGCCTCATGCTCGTGACGTTGAACCTATGAACCCTATGTTTGTGATCTTGTGTGTGATTGTTGCATCATACATCCATGGATCCATAAGCATCTTTTGAAGAAATTTAATTTCAAGGGACTTAAAAGTTGACCATTTGCAAATATCTCAGGTGCTCTTTGACTATGGATTCTGGAAAAAGAAAGACTGGAAAATACAGTTTCAAAGATTCCAAGATATATGAGTTGATCAGTTTGATTCTCGAGGTTGAGTGTTCTGCGGATTTTCGGAGAAAATATGGGTCTATCATTTCTCTCATGAAGCTTAGGATGAAGGAGGGTATTCTCTCGACCTTGGTCCAGTTCTATGATCCGATGTATCATTGCTTTACTTTCCCTTACTATCAGTTGATGCCTATGCTAGAGGGGTATTCTTATCTACTGGGTTTGCCTATTACTGATTGTGTTCCTTTTACTAGTTTGAAGGGTGAGCCAAAGCCACACGAGATTGCTGCTTTGATCCATCTGAGGAAGTATGAGGTTAAAGCTTATATGACTATTAAAGGAGGGATTAGAGGATTACCAACTCAATTATTATTAGAGAAAGCTCGTTACTTTTCCAGGATGAAGAGTACAGTCGCTTTTGAGGCCGTCTTTGCTCTGCTTGCTTACGGGTTGTTCTTGTTTCCTAATATGGACAGTTTTGTTGACATTAATGCTATCAGGACCTTCATGGTTGGAAACCATGTTCCTACATTGTTGGGTGATGCTTATTACTCTATTCATCTTCGAGATTCTTATCACGGGGGATGATTATCTGTTGAACGCCTCTTTTGTACCGGTGGTTTACTTCTCATTTGCCTCACTCTGATGCTTTATGGGATGTCAGGAAGGAACCCCATTGGGCTCCCAAGGTCATGGCACTTACTCACTCAGATATTGTTTGGTATCATCAGGCTTACCATGATGTAGAGATTGTCGACAGTTGTGGTAGTTTCCCCAATGTACCTCTTCTTGGTACAAAGGGAGGAATTAGTTACAACCCTGTTCTTGCACGATGACAACTTGGTTATCTGATGAGGGATAAACCAAATAGTATTCATTTGAATAATTTCTTCCTGAAAGAAGGATAAGACCATAAGGAAGCAAGGGAGCAGATTGCGAATGCCTGCTGTCACATTTATAGGAAGAGTAGGAAGGACTTAGGACCTAAAGGGGCTGTTTCTTTGGAGCCTCATCTTCAATGGGTACAAGCGAGAGCTATTCAGTCGAAGATGTCGTATTCTTGAGAAGCACCTATGCCTGATTTGTTTATGAAGAGCACTCCTCCCTTATTGGATTACGTGGAAGAGCTACAACTTGCTTTAGTCAGGATGCAGTAGGAAAAGGACGCTTGGAAGAATAAGTGCCAAACTTTAGAGATTTCCTACAAAGCAGACTTCAAGGAGAGAGACGACTTGATTGAGATCCTTGAGAGTCAGGCTATAAAGATGATGGAGAGGCAAGGGGATTTATTTTCTACTAAGCCTCATTTAGATGCTAGTTTCTCACTTCCTAATTCAAATGATTGGAAGGAAGTCGCCACCAGATATGCAGAAGAAAACCAAAGGTTGAAGGCTCAGATTTCCAGACTTACTGGGAAGCGCCAGCGTATAGAGTGATCTCCATCATCTTTGCTTCTTAGGGTTTTAGACTTCATTTTCATCTTGTACTTGGGATTATTGAAACTTGTGATCCATTTTGAAGTTATTATAATAAAAAATTTCAGTATTTCAAATATGTTATTACTTTGATATTTGCAATGTTGTCTATAAAATATTTAAGTCCCTTTAAATAATAATAATAAAATAAATCATGTGCATTGCACATCATGCATCATATTGTACACACTCCTTGCATTTTTTATGCATATCCATGGGTCTTACTAAGATTCTTTACTTTGTTCAGCAAGTTGTCTCACCACTATAATACTCGAGCTAATTTCAAAAGGAAGATGGACAACTTAGAACAAGAGAATCACGAGCTACACGATAAGGTTTATGCTCTGAAGGCCGGTATGGACAATCTCACTACTCTGATTGAATCTTTGGTGGCTGCTTAGAACCAACCACCGATTGTTTAACCTCAACAAACAATGGTTACTACTGAAGCTCTAACTGTTCATGTGTCTACTACTCCAGCTATTAATCAGAATCACATGCCTCAAGGTTATCCATGGGGAATTGCCAGAAAACTTTGTTTCTGAAGGTTTCAATCTTGGTCCTCAAGTTACTCTAGTTGTTGAGACTAGTGTTACTCCTGCACCTCCTGTGGTGCATGTTACTCCTGTTGCACCTCCTTCGGTGAATATGGTCCCATTTGCTAATGATGATATGTATCGTCCTTTTCCTCCACCAAGTGAAGGCTTGGGTATTTATGATCGAATGGACGATTTTCAAGATCAGTTTGACAAGATGTAGAGGGAGATGAAAGCCCTCATGGGAAAGGAATTGTTAGGGCAGAATGTGAATGATTTATGCTTGGTCCCGAATGTCCAGATACCTACGAAGTTTAAAGTCCCGGAATTTGAGAAGTACAAGGGCAACACTTGTCCTCGTGATCATCTTGTGATGTATATAAGAAGAATTTCTACCCACATTGATTATCAACGTTTGCTAATTCATTTTTTTCAGGATAGTTTGACTGGTGCCATGTTGAAGTGGTACATGAGTTTGGACAGTGTCAATATCCATACTTTCAACAACTTGGGAGAAGCATTTATCAGACACTATAAGTATAATATGGACATGCCACCTGACCGTGATCAACTCAGGGCAATGGTCCAGAAAGACAGAGAATCATTCAAAGAATATGCACAGAGATTGCGTGAGGTAGCCGCCCAAGTGATTCCTCCCATGGAAAAGAAGGAGATGACTAAGATTTTCTTAAAGACTCTGGGTGCTTTCTACTATGAGAGGATGGTAGCGAGTGCGCCAAGTGAATTTACTGAAATGGTGGGCACGAGTATCCGTTTGGAAGAGGCTGTAAGAGAGGGCCTTCTAACCAAAAGCGAAAGTTCTAGAGGTACGAAGAAGCCATCCTATGGGTTTTTCAAAAATAAGGAAGGAGATACAAATGATGTTATAAAAGAGAGAGAGGTTAATACCCCTAGAAGAAATTATCAGCGTCATCAACAGGTCGCCTCGGTAACTCCAGTTGTTGGTGTAGCTCCAACCACCATTGCTTATTAGAGACTATCCCATCAGGGGAATCAAGGGTATAATCAGAGGAGAGAGAATTATGACCCTATCCCTATGACCTATGTAGAATTACTCATGGCGTTAATTCAAAATAAGTTGGTTCAGACCAGGCCACCTCCCGCTATACCAGCATTGTTTCCTTGGTATTACAAGGCAGACCAGGGCACAATGTTGAGAACTGGTATCCTTTGAAAACCGAAGTACAAAAATTGGTAAGGACCGGTATCTTATCCTTTAAAGATGTTGGGCATAACATGAAAGATAATCCTTTTCCAAAGCATGGAAGAACAAATGTTGTGAACATGGTGGCTGGTTGTCCAAGAGAATTCCAGATTTTCGAAATTAATTTGGTTAGATGAGATATGGTAAAAATGCATGCTGACCTCTGCGGGTTTAGTTACTACACTCATGACCATGAATGTTGTGGTATCTGTAGCACTAATATACAAGGTTGTGACAAGATAAGGGCTGGTTTGCAAGAGATGATGGATGAGGGTCTCATTCATATAATCAGGCCTAGGGAAGAGTATGAGGAGGAAGTAAACATGGTTTATGGATGTCCTGGAGAGTTCAGATACTTTGATGTGGAATATATGAATGATGACTTGGTGCAGTTGCATGCTACCTTCTTCCATATGGAAGGTCAAGAGAGGCACCATTATGGATCTTGTCGGATCTGCTGCAGAGATGCACGCGGTTGTTCCATTGTGAGGAAAGGTATTCAGTTATTGTTGGACAACGATACTATCATGGTTTCAGGAAATAAGGATGATTATGTCAATATGACAGAAGATTGTTCGGATGAGACTGTGTCAGATGATGAGTATGCATCTGTAGATGAGTTTTTCTTCTCAGATGAAAATATGTTTTCCATAGATGACTCTGTAATGACTGAATGTGTTGAAGAGGGAGTAAATGTTGTTGTGCCTGATTTTGGTACACCCACCCCTTTTGAAGTTGAATATCATGGCAAGCCAGCAATTTCTCCATTGGTGATTAGTTTTCCAGGTCATGTCCCTTACGAGTCTGATAAGGCTGTACCCTACAAGTATAATGCTACAATTTTAGAGGATAGTGTGGAAGTTCCCATACAACCTATGTCTAATGTTGGAAATTTTGCTGAGACTAGTAGAGTGACCTGTAGTGGTCGCGTATTTGCACCAATTATTCGTGGAAATGATAATGCTGGAAAGAAAACTGTTGAAGATGTTGAACCCAAGAAGGATGCTGTTGAATCTAGTGGATCTACGCTAGAAAAAGAGGTGGATGATATTTTGAAGATTATAAAGATGAGAGACTACAGGATCATAGATCAGTTGTATCAGACTCCATCATAAATATCTACCTTTGCCTTGCTTATAAACTCCTCTGCTCTTCGAGAATCTTTGATGAGGGTATTAGACCAAGCTTTCGTGGAAAGTGATATGCCAGTAGACCAATTCAGCGGTGTGGTAGGGAATATTACATCATGTAATAACCCGAGTTTTTGCGATGATGAACTACCCGATGAAGGAAGGAATCACAACTTCGCCCTACACATCTCTATGAACTACAAGAATGATTCATTATCCAATGTTCTGATTGATAATGGATCCACATTGAATGTTATATCGAGGAGTACGCTTATGAAGTTGAAATATCGAGGAACACCCATGCGCCCGAGTGGTATTATTGTGAAAGCGTTTGATGGATCAAGGAAATTTGTTATTGGTGAAGTGGACTTGCCTATTCATATAGGCCCACATTTGTTTCAGATTACATTCCAGGTCATGGATATTATACCCTCTTATAGTTGTTTGTTGGGACGGCCGTGGATACATGAGGCAAGGGCTGTCACTTCAAATTTACACCAGAAGTTGAAGTTTGTACGTGAAGGAAAAGTGGTAATTATAAATGGAGAACAGGCGTTATTGATATCTCATTTGTCCTCTTTCAGTATTGTGGAGGCGGATGAAGTTGCTGTTGGAACCCAGTTCCAAGCTTTGTCCATTGATACTATAAGAGGAAATGAGAATTCTATGGCTTCATTTATGGATGATTAGCCTTCTTAGTTTATTAGCATTTTTACTGCTTTCTCATTTGTAATTTTTCTTATTTATCATTACACTGTTTGCATGTAAGAACTTGTTTGCATTTGAATGTTTAATCTTAATACAATGAGTATGTTTGTCTTGAATAAATTCATTTGTTTTACTCGTATTTGTTTTCAACTTTAAATTGCTTTACGATACCAACTTGTTACCCATTCTCTTGCCTAGGATGAGATTGGGAGGAGGATGATGATATTAAAATGCAAATTTTCTGGTTTTATGCTTTTGGATAAAACCCTTTTAACAATGTACAAGCATTGTTTCAAATCCTCAAACACCAGAGATATAAGGGAGTGAAACCTTTGTTAACCCCTTTTATCCTTGAATTAGGAGTTTCTTTTTCTATTAAAAAAAACCTCATTTTAACCCGGGGCAGGGTAGTGTTCAGTTAATCTAATTGAGTATTCAGATCTCATCAAGAGTGCGCATCTAAGGATACAACAATGGTTATCCCTTGAAAGGTTAAGGAAAGTCAAAACCGCAATGGTTAATCTTCACTTATCAAGAGGGTGAGTCAATTGACAATATCTTAATGGCTATCTCTCGCACACCAGGTGATCAACAGATGACGATACAATAATGGTTATCTTTCATCTACCCAGAAATAGGGCAATCACAATTCTTCCGACAAGTCACAAATAACTCAAAATCACGCGACATGTTCAAAAAGAAAAAAAAAGAAAAAGATGATATGAATAAAAAATAATAAATAAAAAATGATGATGAAAAATAAAGAGACAAAAAGGCCCGCTAAGTCAGAACTTGAAGAAACAAGTCGCTTAGGCAAAAGTCAGGCTATCCTGCTGCACTTTAGAGTCAAAGTCAAAAGGAATTTGTCCAGAAAACAAGGAAGAAATGGAAAGCCTGAAATGAAATAAAGGATTACAGTGTGAAATTCTCAACAAAGAACAGAGTCTTGTGACAAGAAATCCAAAATAAATAGGAATGAGTGACTTGCATGTCCAAAGAAAATCTTGTTTGATTCCTCAACCATCTCGAAATTTCTTTTGAGAGATGAATGTTCGTGTCAAGTTAACTGAACTTAGGACTGAAGAACATCACAAAGGGGGTGGGCACCAAATATTTTTGAGCCTTAAATCTTTTTTATTTCTAAAACCATGAACCAGGCCACGTTACAACCCTAAAAAGTCCTAATTGAAACAAGGTTTATTTCGAAATCATACTCCAATGAGATAGTGTTTCCTAACTCCCATTGATTTTGCTAAATTATTGTGATTGGTATCATATGATTTTGTTATCTTTCATACAAAAAAATTCATGTCGCATCCTGGCTAGTGATTCGCTCACAAGGTTTTGCAACATCTTTTCAAATAAAATCTTCAAGACTTACATAATTGTTGCATTAGAATTTTCATTCTTAGAATAAACATTTTCTGCTTGTAAAACAACAACTTGATATCATGGAAGTTTACATTTAAGTATCAGTAAAAGGCATGTTGTTGAGAAGATTCGTGGAGCAAAGAGGATGCAACATTCAGCCAATCTAGGGTAGTTACGTCAAGATTCGACAAATCTCTAGAAGCCATTTGATTAGAAAGGTTATCTTAAAAGCATGCAGCCAAAGGCAAGTTATGAAAGTTACCTTGATAAGCACGATAAGCTTGGGACACTAGATTGGTTTCCAAGGGCATATCCAGATTTCATCAAGATAGCTGCAATGCCTACCCCAAGCCGAGAATCTTCCTCAAGCAGGATTAATTCTTGTGATCTATTTTGTAGATGTGTGTCTGGCTTCCTCTAACAGTTGTTGATCAATTAAAGGGTTTCCTATAAGATGTGTTATGGTGTTGGGTTTATGATCCCATTTTTCCAGTCTTGTTGCAGACTTCTCCAACTGAGTGTGATTCTTTACCCAGCCAGGTGGTGATCAAACTGAGGTTAAAAGAGCTATGAAGCGTTTGCTCATTTGATGGAGTTATTTCTCCCTTTGTGTATTTAGAATTGATATGGAACCTCTTGTAGAGCATTTCTCCCTCTAGTTACGACATTATTGTTGTTATGTTCTCCCTAAGTAGCTAGACAAGGGTAGTATATTTTCTAAGAAGTTTTGAGACAATTGTCAAATTTTTTGGGTTCTCTGTCACCAAGTGTTGAGTTTGATTTAAAATCCCCATGAGTTATACCTCTTTCTATAATGTTAACTTCTTGATTCCCCAGGAAGGCTCTCCAAGGTCACTTTTGCTAGTATACATACGATCTTCTTGTGTTTCTCAGACAGTTGGAGATGATACCAATTGGCGTAAGGTATAGTATTGAACTTAAGATCCCATTGTTCCCAGTCAAGTATTGGTTCATTTTTTTTTTGATTTGGGGTTTGCATGGTCTGAAGCCTCTATACCAGATTCCCCAGTGAGGTCTTCACTCATATGACGAAAGTTCTTTCTCCCCTTGCATGCTGAGGTGGAACTATTTGCAAAATGTCGCTCTTTTTGGCAGTGTTGGCATTATTGTTGATATTTATTTCCCAGCCAACTAGACTAGGGAAATATATTTTCTAAGAAGTGTTGAGACAGTTGTCAACCCTTTGGGTTTTCACCCTCCAAGTGCTGGTTTTGATTTAAAATCCCCATAATTTTGAATTCTTGTTGTAATGTTAACTTCTTGATTCCCTAGGAAGGTTTTCTCAGGTCGTTTTCACTGGTATGCGTGTGATTTTTGTATATCGAAGACGATACCAATTGGCGTAAGGTGTGGTATTGGGTTTGTGATCCTATTGTCCCTAGTAAAGTCTTGGTTCATTTTTTATTTTGGATTTGCATGGTCTGAGGCCTCTATCCCAGATTCCCCAGTGAAGTCTTCCATCATATGACGAAAGGTCTTGTTCCCTTGGTGTGTTGAGATGGAACTATTTGCAAAATGTTTCTCTTTTTGGCAGTGTTGGCATTATTGTTGGTATTTATTTCCCAGGAAGGTTATCCCAGGGCATTTTTTGTTGGAATAGGTTTGCATGATATGGAGAATCAATTCAAGTTTCCCCAGTGAAGGCGTCACTTATTTGGTAAAAAAATATCTTGCCTCCCTGTGCATGCTGAGTTGGACTCATTTGCGAAGCATATCCCTTTCGGCAATACTTTCATTTTGTTTGATTGCTGAGACATTTGTCAATTTTTTGGGTTTTCACCCGCCAAGTGCTGGGTTTGATTAAAAATCCCTATAAGTTTGATTTCTTGCTGTAATGTCTGACTTCTTAACTCCCCAAATTTTTATCCCCATGAGGTTTCATACTTTTTCACCAGAGAAGTTGGTGCAATACTTACTCTCAATGTTGAGGAATGTGTCTTGGTTTCCCCTCGATGATATGGTGTCGTCCTCCCCAATGAAGTCAACAAGAAGTCTCCCAATGATATCTCGATGATGAGGCATTAGCTCCCCTAGTGAAGTCTGTATGATATTTCCCCAATGAAGTCAACACGAGATCCTCAGTTGGTGTTTTGACGATATGGTTTCCATCTCCCTTATTTGAAATTAGTATTGCAATCCCCAGTAGGAGTATGGACCGTGAAACTTTTTTTCCCCATTGAAGTCTGTGTGTTATTCCCCGGTGAAGCCTGAAGAAGGATGTTATATCCCTATATCTACACTGATTTATCGATATGATTCGATTACTTCTGGATTATGTTCCTTCCTAGTGAAGTTAATCCGTAAAATAGGATTTCGTTTCCTCAGTTGGTGCTTATTTTCTTATGGAATTTTCATCTTGGATGTGTTTTAGCCGAGTATTGAATGTACCCGAGTTAGGTTTGTCTGGTTATTCTCAGTGTTATATGTCTGTTTTTCCAGCATATACATAATATCACTCATACATTCACACATACATCATACATAGTTGGACTTAGCAAATCATTTATCATTTGCATTCATTAATTTTTTGTTAGCATATTACCTTATTTTATAGAGTTGTGACGTTCTCTCTCCAATAGAGTGCCAACCTTAAGCAAAAAAGTGTATATTCTTTCATTTTCCCCACTGAGTTATCCCTCGTGGAAGATTTTTGCTTTAGCTTTCCATTGTAGCTCTTTGTCTGGATGATTTGGATTTCTCTCTTGAGTTTATTTCTCAAAGGATGTATTTTTACTATTTTACTCTAGTTTATTTCTGGTTTGAATCTTCGCTTCACTTTGGATTTCCGCAAGCTTCGAGCCTTGGTTTGAGAATGTGCATTTATCTTGGCACGAAAAGACTTTTACCTCCTCAGTAGGAATATGTTGGCATTCCCCAAGAAGTTGTATTTCGTTCCCTAGGATGCTGCATTTCATTCCCCAGGAACCCATATTCATTCACCAGGAAGTCATATTTCTTTCCCTAGGAAGTCATGATATATTCACCAGAAAGTCATGATTCATTCCCCAGGAAGTCATTTTTACAATCCTTTCCATAACAGCAAGTAGCAGGTCTCTTTATTTGAGTAACTTATACTTCCCTGTAAAAGTTGGCGTTACTTTTTTTTCTATCTTCTCTATGAGTGGATAGTTTGCAGTTCATTGTCAAATTACTCCAGTGGATGGCAAGTCTTTTCAATATGACAGAGATAATTCATTAAGAAATCTTTGCAAGTGATAGTCTCTTTATTTGAGACATTTTATATATTACCCTTTCTAGGGGGAATGCTTTGGTTAAAGAAGAAGTTGAGACCCATTTTAGGTGAAACGCCATAATTTTGGGGAAACTTGTGTTCTCTTTCTACCTTCAGTGAACGTTGGTAGTTCACCTTCAGTGAACGCGGGTGTTATCTTTTTTCTACCTTCAGTGAATGTTGGTAGTTCACCATCAGTGAACGTTGGTGATTATTATATTTTCTCTCTACCTTCAGTGAACATTGGTAGTTCATCGTTAGTGAACGTCGGTGTTATTCTCTTTCTACCTTTAGTGAATGTTGGTAGTTCACCATCAGTGAACTTTGGTGATTATTATCTTTTATCTCTACCATCAGTGAATGTTGATAGTTCATCGTTAGTGAACGTCAGTGTTATTCTCCTTCTACCTTCACTAAACATTGGTAGTTCACCTTCAGTGAACATGGGTGTTATCTTTTTGCTACCTTCAGTGAACATTGGCAGTTCACCATCAGTGAACGTTGGTGATTATTATCTTTTCTCTCTACCATCAGTGAATGTTGGTAGTTCATCGTCAGTGAACGTCGGTGTTATTCTCTTTCTACCTTTAGTGAACTTTGGTAGTTCACCTTCAGTGAACGTGGGTGTTATCTTTTTGCTACCTTCAGTGAAAGTTGGTAGTTCACCATCAGTGAACGTTGGTGATTATTATCTTTTCTCTCAACCTTCAGTGAACATTGTCAGTGAATGTTGGTAGTTTACGATTAGTGAATGTTGGTGATTATTATCTTTTCTCTCTACCATCAGTGAACCTTGGTAGTTCATCGTCAGTGAACATCGATGTTATTATCCTTCTACCTTCAGTGAAAGTTGGTAGTTCACCTTCAGTGAACGTGGGTGTTATCTTTTTTCTACCTTCAGTGAACGTTGGTAGTTCACCATCAGTGAATGTTGGTGATTATTATCTTTTCTCTCTACCTTCAGTGAACGTTGGTAGTTTATCGTCAGTGAACTTCAGTGTTTTCTCTTTCTACCTTTAGTGAGCATTGGTAGTTCACCTTCAGTGAACATGGGTGTTATCTTTTTGTACCTTCAGTGAACATTGGTAGTTCACCATCAGTGAACGTTGGTGATTATTATCTTTTCTCTCTACCTTCAATGAATGTTGGTAGTTCATCGTCAATGAACGTCACTGTTTTCTCTTTCTACCTTCAGTGAACGTTGGTTCACCTTCAGTGAACATGGGTGTTATCTTTTTGTTACCTTCAGTGAACGTTGGTAGTTCACCATCAGTGAACGTTGGTGATTATTATCTTTTCTCTCTACCATCAGTGAATGTTGGTAGTTCATCGTCAGTGAATGTCGGTGTTATTCTCTTTCTACCTTCAGTGAACGTTGGTAGCTCACCGTTAGTTAATGTCGATGTAGTTATTCTTTTGTCTTTCTACCTTTAGTGAACGTTGGTAGTTTCGCCTTTAGTGAAAGTTGGTGTATCCTTTGATCTTTTACCTTCAACTGTGAGTCGGTATCTCTTTATCTTCTACCTTCAACTATTGAGTTGGTAGTTTACCGTCGTCTATGAGTCGGTATCTTATTACTTTTCTACCTTCATCCATTGAGTTGGTAGTTCGCAGTTATCTTTCGTTCGTTATCATTCTTTACTTTTTCCTCAATATTTGAGTTGATGCTACCTTGTCTCCTTCTTGGGCTTTACCCTGATAGAGTCAATTTTTTTACTCACCAGTGATTTACTTTCTTGGTAGGGTTTATCTTTTGATCCTTATTTCCTTTGCTACATCCCTAGTGGAGTCTTGCATCCCTTTAGACTTATTCATCTGCATTCATATTCATAAGCATTACATGGTATCTTAGGGCCAAAAATAGGGCTTCTTATATATTTAAGCATCTGCAATCGCGTCGACACAAAGATTTTTAACCTTCGTATCTCCTGATAGAAGAAACTTAGATAAGGGCAGCTGTTGTACCTTAATTTTTTCCCCTAAGATCCCCCTATCGTATCATACCATCACAATGCAACAAGACTACATTAGGGTTGGTTCTTCCTCTTTTTCTATCTCCTATCTTTAAGTTTACTCTTGAGGGATCTCCAAGCACCTTGGTGGTATATTTTGTATATGTGTTGTTGACTAACTTCTAATCAAAATACAAAAAATATTTATCTTTTAATATTTGTGTTTTGTAGGTACCTAGTCAAAGCATCTGACAAATAAGGATTTTCGGTATTATTTTCCTAAAATCTCTATTTGCAAAGGAAAAAATTAAAAAAAATCATTTTTTCACTGATGCAATCGATTTCTCTTAGAGTGTAATCGATTGTGCAAAGTGCATTTTGCGCCATTTTTGGAAAAAAATACATTGATGCAATCAATTGTTGCCAGAGTGCTATCTATTGCACAAAGTAAAAATTTGAAAAAAAATCAGCAATTTCAAGGTTGTCAGTTTTGGTGCCAATTTTTCATTTTTTGAAATATTCATTAATTCAAATTTTGGCTCTAATTTTTGAAAGATATATCATTAATTCAAATTTTGGCTCTAATTTTTGAATGTTATATCATTAATTCAAATTTTGGCTCCAAGAATCAATTACCAAATTACCACTAATCCCAAGCATAAAACTCTATAAATATAGCCCTCATTTCATTCAAATCTCAAGCTTTTGATAGCCAAAATCACTTGGCTAAAATATCTCTCAATTCTCTTCATCTACCAAATTCACTCAAAGCTCCATTTTCAAAAAAAAAAAGTTAGTAAGCTTTGCATTGAAGCTTACTAATCTTTGAGCTAAACCTTCATCCAAACACTTTTTCTTTATCAATTCTTTACATCCAAGCTTGGGCAATTGATTCTTGTGGTTGAATTGAAGCAAATTCTTGAAGTTGTTTTGATAATTCTCTAGATCTACCTTTGGTAAGTTGGATTATTCATCTTTCACAATATGATATCTTGTTGATCTTTGGTTTTGATTCATTGTCCATTGTTTTATGATTCCATTGGTGCTATTTTCTCATAATTTTATGGAATTTTTATGCTCAATTGGATCCATGATCATAAGATGTTTGATGAAAAGTTTGAACATGAATTTTGACTTTTGAAATGCTGATTTTTTGTTTTTCACAGTAAGCAATCGATTGCTCCCAGAGTGCAATCGATTGCACTAAGTGAATTTCATGCAAATTTTTGAAAACTTCCTTGTGCAAATTAATTTTCACTGTAGTGCAATCGATTTGAACAAAAACACAATGCATTTTTTTGCCTTGTTTTGGGGTAGCTTTGATCCAAACTGCTTTTTCTACCCACTTCTTTTGATTATTGATTTGGATACTTTAAATGTCAAATTTCTCTTTAAGATCAATGGACTTTGTGGTGTAGATGAAGTTGGATAAATTTTCATCAATTTAAATCTATCAAAGAGTGACTTATTTAATTCATTTTTGGTGCTTTGGATTAATGATATGTTTAGTGCTTTAATCCATCTAGATGAGTGATTGAATTTAAAGATGAAAGAAATTTGAGGTAGTGATCTAAATTAGCTTATCATTCCCCTCCCTCTTTATCTTATCCCTTTATTTTTTAATTGTGCAACATGTTAAGGGATGATAATAACTATATCATTTATCCAAACATGAAGTACATATATTACTATTGACCGACCTCAAAATAGGTGTGACTTCTACATAAGTCCACTTACGATTGCTTAACATAGCGCTAAATTTTGTCCTGATTTTAGAAAAAGATCATTCACGGCCCAAACCTATGTTTGCAAGCCCAAGCATGTTAATTTGATCTCTTTGATCCAATAACCTTGAGATTCATTGTTAAGAGGCTTTGGTTCTACCAATCTTCCAATGGATCTTCATCAATTTTGGTCAACGCGGATCACTTAAACACCGTTGATCATTAAATGTTGCCTTGAGGATTCTAAAATGGATGGTATACTTGACAAAAAGCAAATGCAACTTGTTGTTGATAGGATTTGGTTCTACCAATCCTCTAATGAGTTCCAAATGCAAGTTTCAAGATGGTCATCCAACTAACCACTAATTTCTAACAATTGATTTTATTTTATGCCTTTATTTTGTGCTTTTTACTTTATGTACCATTTACTTTAGCATTTACATTTCATGCTATTTTCATCTTTGCACACTTAAGCATTTACTTTTATGTCATTTTTATTTTGCTCAGTTGATATTTTCTTTTCTTTTTGAAGATACTTAATAATCAACATAAACCATAAAAAACATTAATGATACTTGGACTATTTGGTTACTATCCTTGGCATTATGGAGTATTGGACTTCTTGGACTTAGGATTAGAGACCTCGGCCTATGTTGGAGACCTTGTGACCTTAATTAATATTTTGTCTGGAGCACTTGAGGTTTACCTCAAGACATTGGGTTGTTTGTTTGTTTTGTGTGCAGGTTATTGTGATTACATACTTTGTTCGTAATGTGGGAATTCATTTGTATACAGCTGTTACTCTGCCCAATTTTTGTGAAGACTTAATACACTTGAAGTTTAGTTCTCTCAAGAGGTCTAGTATCTTTGCTTGCTTGGTTTCAATCCAAAGAATGAGAATTCTATCTTGAATCATAATGTCAAGTATTGGCTTCTTGTTGGTTAGATGGTTCTTATCCCTAGCTTTTACCTTTATGCTTTAGGATAGTCCCTTCTTCTCCTCCCATCTTCTTTAATTTCAAAAATCTTCTCCCTCCTTTTGAAAACTCTTCTTGTTTTTTAAACTTGAACCACTTTCATAATAAACTTCGACTTATGTGCATTCATTTTCAAAACATTTTCATAAATAAACTTTAATCAACTTAATAATATCTTGACATTTTTTTGAGAAGACTAAAAGTCAATCAATCTCATTCAAACCATTTTTCTATTTTGGCTCTTATCTTTAAAACTTTTCTCAAAAGATTAGACTCTTGTCAATCATTGTAGTGATGCAAACAACTATACTTCTACAATATGTAGTGAAGTGAGATATTTTCCACTTGGGTGTTGAGTGAGGCATTGTTGATTTTAAAATCCAAGCCATATCCTCAACTTTGAGATGATGCGAATTCTCCTTTCACATGATTGTGGGTAGTAAGTATGTTTTCCACACGGACAATGACGATGATGTCTTATCTCATAAAATTAACCAACACACTTGTGTTTTAAAATTTTTAAAGGTGAACTACGTGTACCCTGATCCCCTATTGCACGAAATGTGGTATGTAGGCACTAATGGTTCGCAACCACGGTGGGTGCAAAAATCATAAAAAATATTTCTTTTCTCACATCCATCATCTATTTTTATACAACATTTTATAGTTAAAATATACAAATTTTACAAAGAGGTTCCTACGGAGTACCATAGATGTTTAGGGTGCTAATATATTCCCTTTGAATAACCAACCCCCTTACCTTGAATCTTTTCTCCTCTTTTTGGGTTATTCTCTCTTTTCCCATTCCTTTGGAAACAATAAAGCAAGGTGGCGAATTTTATTTTGATCTGTATAGGTCAAGTCAATCCAATGGCTTAGTCTTAAATATTTCTACCGCTACAGGTGAAGAGTTATTTAATTGAGATTTCTCTAGTGACTTTATTTGAAAAAATATTTTCTCTCATTGTTGGTATTTGATTGCTTGTTTTATATCCAATGAAAATGAGGATTTGGGGGATTTGAACAAGTTTGAACAAATACGGTATGCAGTTTCTGTGGCTTTTTGTTGCAAGTTCTGTTTTTTACTATTTTGATGCGTTTTTTGGATGGTTTTGATAGGTTTTGGAGTGTTATTGGGAAGGTTTGCAGCAGATGGCCTTTGACAGGTTTTTTGGATAGTTTTAGCAGTGAGTTTAGACTGGTTCTTATGCAGGTTTTAGAGCAGGTTAACAACAGGTTTTAGAGCTTTATGAACTAGCTTTTGATAGGTTTTTGCAGCATATTGGTTTTGACCTTTTTGATGTATTTTTTGGATGGTTTAGACATGATTTTAGACTGCTTTGGGGCACAGTAGCATAACAGGGTAGCAGGTTAAAATGGAGCAGCATTACAGCAGGTTTTTGGACTTGTTGGGCAGTGTGGCATAGCAGTGTGTAAGGATGTTTTTGTTAACATTGCAGGTTTGTGGACAACATAGCAGGTTTTGGACAACAAGAGTTTGGTTTTGAATTTGAAACAAGTTTTGGACAGCAAGATTGATTGTAGCAGCAAGTTTTTTGGTTATGTTGAATTGGGTTATTTGGAGTTGTTTAGAATTCTGTTTGGAAAAGGGTGGAACTGGTTTAAATTAGGGTTTTGTTTATGTGCAGGCTATGGATAGGTTTCAGATGGATTTTTGTTATGTGCAACAGAAGCATATTTTGAAGATTGGACATTGAGAACCAGAGGTTAAAGGATGAAGATTTATCATAAAAAATGAAGTATGCAGGATTTTAGAAGCAAGTTAGCATATGCTTAGGGAGGACTTTAGGTTTTCATGTACAAAAGACTTGTGTAATTTTCTTGTAACTTTCAATATTTTTTACATTTGTATGGATTCAACTTGAAATTGAATGATCTTGTAATCTTTTGAAATTGAACGATAAACTATAATCCAAAGAACACCTCTCTTTCCAACTATATGCTCCTTCTTTTGATATATGGAATTCTACAATGAGAAGTAACTTTAATCTCGTAATGAATCTTACTCCAATGTTTGTTGTGCACAATGAATCTCTGAAGTTTAACATCTTGTACCAGGCATCTTATTTTTAGAAACTCAATCCACAATTCCTTTTCCTTGACAAAATCCTTCTCCACTTAATGATTTTAACGCAACATAATGCCTTGAGTGGATCCTTGAATGAAGATGTGGATGATACTTGGATCATAAAAGAATATTTCAATTGATCAACCATAAAAGCCCAAGCATGATGAGTTGTAACCCCTAATCCTCTTGAAGAAATGACTTGAGATATGGAGAGAAAGATGTTCAACATGTCTTTGAAATGAAACCCTATTAACCATGAAGCACACCATATAATGATCTTGTTCAAAACCTTAATCCAATTGATAAGCACAAGTCTACAAAGACATATCTTAATCCATGAACCACAAAGGAAACTTTCACCCCCGAATTCAACCCTTTGAAAGAAAATCCAATATGTGATGACATGACTTTTAATGCAAGAAAGCTCAGTTGAAAACCCTAATCCTAGATCTTGGTGAATTTGAATGAAAAAGCCCTTGTAGGTTGATGAAGAAGAAAACTATGATAACCATGCTCTAAGATGAACCAAAGAATCAGACTTATTTGATAAAGAAGCTCTAAAATCAAAGTTGCATCCTAGTTAGCCCAACCACTGATGCTTTGAACCGCTGCGTTATATGTGTGAATGTCTTGATGAAAATGATGCAAATGAAATGAAAAGCCTAAGCCAGATAAAAGAAAAATAGATAGGACAAATTTGGGGTATGACATCTGCCCTTATTTAATCATCTTAAACCTGAAAGTGAGATTGGCGTTAGCCTTTCGATCATTTAAGGTAGAAGAAGATTAAATACCAAGACGTGAAATTTTTCCTGGAGAGATGGTGTGAGTGTTATTATTTGTGATGTCTGCTGAGGATAGAAAATTCATTTTCTGGTGAAGTGGTTATGTAGTTGAGTAGTGATAACTCGTAATGGGGTAATGATGCCAATACAAGGTTCTCGGGGAAGTGGGCGATTGAAAAGATATGGTTGATGATGTCGTGGTGCTTGAAAGTAGAATCAATGACATCATGATAACTTAAATAAAATGGGTAAACTCGACGACAGCGGATAATCTATCGTATAGGATTCGCAACCCAAAAAGAAACACAACGAGTAAAATCGATGAAAATGGAGGATCTATCATGTAGGATTCACGACCCCAAAAGAAAGGTAAAGACAATGGGTAAAATCAATGACATCGGAGGAACTATCATGTAGGATTCATGACCCAAAAATAAAGGTAAAGATAACGGGTAAAATCAACGACAACAGAGGATCTATCGTGTAGGATTCACGACCCAAAAAGAAAGGTAAAGACAACGGGTAAAGATCGGCGTATGATCTATGACCCAAGAGAAAGGTAAAGACAACAGGTAAATATCGGTGTATGATCTATGACCCAAGAGAAAGGTAAAGACGACGGGTAAAATCGACGACAGCGGAGGATCTATTGTGTGGGATTCACGACCCAAAAAGAAAGGTAAAGACAACGGGTAAAGATCGGCGTATGATATATCACCCACGAGAAAGGTAAAGATAATGGGTAAAATCAATGATAGTGGAGGATTTATCGTGTAGGATTCACGACCCAAAAAGAAAGGTAAAGACAACGGGTAAAGATTGGCGTATGATTTATGACCCAAGAGAAGATAACAGGAGGGTAAGATCTATGGATGCCTACGACCCAAGAAAATACAACATGAGGGTAAGACCTACGGACGACCTACAACCCAAGAAAATATAACCTGAGGGTAAGACCTACAGATGACCTACGACCCGGGAAAAAATAACATGAGGGTAAGACCTACGGGCGACCTACGACCCAAGAAAAGAAAACATGAGGGTAAGACCTACGGACGAACTATGACCCAAAAAAATATAATATTAGTGTTGTACCCCCAAAGTTTTCCCTCTCATTTATCAAATATTTTATCACAAGATCTCTCTTGGTTCAAGACTGCACAAGGGTTGATCAGCTCAAGACACCTCCTTAAGCACTGATGACTGAAATTAGGGTTTGAGATTTCACAAGGATAATTTAGCTTTTAATTCCTAATATGACTTTCATGGATCATTATGGACCCCCAATATTGCTCATGTCAAGTTTCAAGTCTTGGATCACATTTTTGCTCAATCAATTGAGTAGTTGACCTAAAAATCATCTGTATTGGGGAAAAAGTCAACTATGGCCAATTTAAAGTCAAACTTCATAATGTTTTATCCATATCAATATTATAAACTCATATGTATCATTTTATCATGTTTGGACCACAATTCCTCAAGAAATTTGATCAGATCATCAAAAGGGCAAAATGGACAAAATTAGGGTTTTTACTGAGAAAGGGCAATTTCTGATTCTTGACCTAGAAAATGGTTAATTGGTTTGAGGCATGATCTCGAGAGTTCAATTGCATAATTTTTACCTAATGGCATGACTCAAAACATCCTTCAAGATCAATTGATTGAGAGTTTATTTTCAGTCAACTGATCAAAAGTCAATTGTACACTGAAAAGTCAAACTTTGACTTTTTGGTCAAAATCAAGTGTAAAAGATCACAATTCATCAAAACATGTAAAAATATGAAACTTGTTCATCAAGAAATCAAAAAGTCAAGATTTCATTTTGAAAAGTCAAAGTTTCCAAACTTAGAAATTTTTCTAAGTGTTGAAAACTTCATATTTTTCACAACTTTAAGCCATTTTTTCACCATGATGCAAGATGATTCAAAAGAAACTTTCAACATGAAAGTTGTAGATCCCTATGAGATATAAAACATTTCTTTACACAACTTCTCCTAGAAATGTCCAAGTTCTCCTTGAGATCATTTGTGAGCAAGGAGAATCGAAGGCCAGAAGTTGGGGTTTCAAGTTGTTTTACAAGGCAAAATTTGTGATGCAACATGAACCAAATCCATAGCCATGCTGCACAATCTTGCTTTGCAGCCCTCTAAACCTCAATATATCTCGCTAATCAGAAGATTACACTTACTTTTGAGCTATTATCCATTTGATTCAAGCTTTATCCAAGATAATTTTCCATTAATGGCACAAAGGCACCATTGTCATTTACATAAAGCAAGCTTTATGCAAAGTCAAATTTCATTGAGCTTTGCACTTGTTCCTTCTGCACAAGCTTCCTCTACAAAGTCAGATAATCATGTTTAAAGTTGGTAACCACTCTAGATAGCTTTGCACCTTTCCTTGAAACCATACTTGTCAAGCTTGCTTCAAAAACATGTCAAAATCCCATAACTTGTGAGCTGGTGATTCTGACCACCTCAAGTATCCAAACCTTTTCCTATATTTCAAGACAATCTTATGCAACCTAAAAACAATCAAAAAACACCCTGAAACACTCCCAAACTCTCTCAAATCAGAAATTGCCCAAAAACTCCATTGTTGCACAATTTCTAACCTTGGACTTGTAACTCATATTTCCCTCGTGCGTTCTTTGGCCTTTTAGTTCCTAAAGCTTCCTTACATCAAATACAACCCATCCATGTCCCTGTTACACGAATGTAACTCCATTTCCATCATGCTCCATAACCAAAAACAGAGCACTGCACATTGACTTGTCCAAGCCATTTCAGCCACTCTCAACTCAAGCTAACCATTGCATTAGCTTCCTGGGAACTTAAGGAAGCTAACTTGATCATTGAAGAACCTTGAATCAAGCTCATTTGCAGTTCATGATTTCTAGTTTTTAGGTATTTTTCTTGAACTTCTATCTTATTACTTAGGCATTGTTTGGCTTGCATTTGTGAAGATAAAATGTAGACATCATTTCCCTGAAGTTGTACATATCCATAGTTTTCATTTACATGGCTTGAGCTTAGAGAATTTTAAGTTTGAAGTTTCTGAAAAAATTAGGGTTCAAATTAGGGTCAGAGAAATTCTCATTCATCTTTGATCTATAGCTTTAGTTGTTTACATGGTTAGATTCGTGAGGAAAAATAGCACAACTTTCATGTTTTCATTTTCCATTTTTGTTGAGAAATGAATGAGATACAGGTGGTCTGACTGGTTGAAGGTTGAAGACGAAGTACAGGTCATGGAGACATTTTACATTATGTATTTATTCTTTCATTTAAGTTAACGGATGTACAACCATCCCAGTGGTAAGGCAGTGCGCGTTATTGGTAGAGGTCGTGGGTTTGAACCTAAGCGCTGCCTTTTGTTCTTTTTTTTTCTCCATATTTTTACACTTTCTTTGGTTTTTGCAGCGCCTGGGCCCCAAATATTGGGCCTTCATTTTTTTTTCTAACTTGCTGACCCTTGTCTCATTTCAGCACCCCTGGCCCATTTTCTTTCTTTTATTTTTTATTTTTTATTTTCTTTATTATTATTATTAATATTATTATTAATATTATTATTATTATTATTATTATTATTATTATTATTATTATTATTATTATTATTAAAATCATTTTTATTATTACTAAAAAAAATCCAAAAAAAATATTTATATTTCATTATTTATATTTATTTAGTTTATTTTTTTTCATAAAAACAAAAGAATAAAAAAAACATTTTCTTGAATAAATTAATTTCTCTTTGTTTTAAATACTTAGATAATTAATCTTAATTATTATTATATTATTTTCTTGTAAATTAAAATCAATTTAGAACTTAGGACTTTTATTTAATTAATTTTGTTTACTAATTTAATTAATTTCACAAAAAACTCTAAAAATTTTGTTCTCTTTAAATTAATTTATTTTACTAACTTAATCTTAATTTTCTTATTTTTTAGTTAAATAGTTTATTTTAATTAACTAGGTCAAAAAAACCTTTTCATGAAAACCAAACAAAAATCACATTTCTTTTTGCATTTACATTCTTGCATTTCTATTTATTCATTGTTTGTACAATATTCAATATGGTTGTAATAGATAATCAGGGTTTTAATTTCTTGCAATTCACTATTTGTAAATTTGTACACCCCCTCCCCTAAATGATGTAATATATTAGTATTTTTATTTTCCACAATTTATCGCTTTATATACAAATGCTAGTAATTAGGGTTTGCATGGGAAGATAAAATCAATGCTTAGAAAACCCTAATTCAAAGACAAATCAAGCATATAAATTAATACACTTGCACACTTACACCATTAGGGTAAACCCACTTTGTTGCCTTACAAAAATGGCCATATTATGCATGTGAGGTGTCTTAGTAAAAACAATAAAAAAAATACAAAATCATAGTCCCTCGATGACGCTATTGAAGTTGCATTTCAAAAATGATCTTAGTCCCTAAAGAAAATGCTAAGATATCTTACAACATTGCTAATCATGGCTATACGATGACTCTTGCCTGTCCGTTTTACATCCAAAGATAGGGTTACTTACCAAATCAATGGTAAGGTAACAATGTCAAAGGAAAGATGAAATACACATGAAAGACTTTTGAGTAGGTAGATTGTTCCTAGTTGCTTGCTCAATTTCAAACCAAAACATCCTGGCTATTTTTCAAAACAAACACCTACACTTTCAAAAACATCTTTCAAACTTGAAAACATTCTCAAAAGATCAACACTTTGTATACATTCTTACGAACGAGAATCATTACAAAGTTTGCCTAAACGATGGCGCCTTTTCAAAATACTTTCAAAAACCACACAAAGCACATACTGGCACCATGGCTTATTTTGGTTTGTAGTGTAATGACGGATGTCAACTGGGAATTATGAGGATGGAAATCTTTATGGGGATTTTTACTATTTTGAAGATTGATTTGAGGCTTTCATTCAAGGTACTAAATCTAGCTTATGCTTCGTTTACATTTTGAAATGTATGGGGTAATGATCCATTTTAATGGATATGTTATGCGTTTGAGGATGCAATGTAATGTGTGGTGATGATTTTTATATGCAGAGTGCCAAATATTATGCCCATTAGGGCCCTTTCCCCTTGTCTTGAGATACCAATACAGATTGGTGCTTGAAAACTCGCGAATTTAAGTTATTGCCTTATTGGAGATTGAATTGCAGTCTTGCTGGGGAGGAGTAGCTTGATCTGACATTCCCTGCATGTTAGACTTATTGTAAATGGTTGGGTAGAGACATGGATCTATTCAAATGCATCGAGTTTTCTTCATTACTGGAGAGTTCCTTTCTTAAACATCTGCAGGGAATGAGGATGATTCTGAGGATGTTAACTGAGTCAAAGTGACCGTCATGATGCTTTTTCCTGATCGCATTTGTACTGGTGACATGTATTTTATTGATCAGCTTCACAAGTAAGGATGAGGAATTCCCATGTCTCTAAAAGTACACTTTTTTAGTGGAAGACTGGAAGATTCATGACATCATACGACATAAGGTGGCATGCCCCAATATCTTAGGCCACGACATAAACTGTCTCTGATCATGAACTCTTGGAGAGATTTGTGAAATCTCGACGTAACTGCCCCAGGTTGAACAAATTCTGAATAGGTTACTCGGCCTGATTGCCCCAGATTGAAGTTTAAAGAGATTTATCGACATGATTTCCTTTGATTGGTTGCCTCTGATTGACAGCTTCGAAGGAATGCCCTAGAATAAGATTATTCTTTAAGGTGATTTTCTTTTCGATAGATTCCTGCAGCAATTTATCCTTTGGGATAACCAGGTTTTCATTTGATGCTCATCATGCAAGCTTACTTGATGTTCAAGCACTTATTTACATGCAAAGAATGTTTGTCTAAGAATGATAATTCTAGTGCAAATCATATGCTTGTCTTGAAGTTAAAAAACTTTTATTGAAAAGATGTTGAAGCATCAATTTTGTTTGTTTTTTATGAAAAGGTAGTGTGTTACCAACTCAAATTTTTAGCACATCTCCCATTTGTTAGGTTACCATATTCTTGTTACATAATTGCTTTCGAATTAACCCGTCCTTCAGTTAGGTCTTTTAAGGGTTTTAATGTGGCCTGGTTCACGGTTTTAGAAAAAAGGATTTAAAGTTAAAAATTATTTGGTGCCCACCCATTCTCCATGATGTTCTTCATTCCTACATTAAGTTAACTCGATACGAGCACTCATCTCTTGAGAAGAGAGTTTGCGACGATTAAGGAACCACATGGGTTTCTAGGACACGACAGTCACTAACTTTTTGTTTTAGGTGTCTGGTCACTTGACCTTGTTCTTTGCTGAGGATCTTTATTCTATAATCCTTTCTTTTTCCCTAATTTTTGCCTGGATAATTTTTTATTTATTTTGAAGTTGCAGTCTATTGGGATGCCCTGAATTTTTCCTAAGTCACTTGCTTTTCAAGTTTCGACTTAGCGGGGCTTTTTTTCTCTTTCTTTTTGAACAGGTCGTTGATCTTTGCGTCATCTTCGATTTTTTGGAAGTGGTTGTGATTCCCTTAGTATTTGATAGATTAGGGATAACCGTTGTGGTATCGTCATTTGCTGAGCTCCTGATGTGCAAGATATCATTCTCTTTGATGCATATTGTTGATATATGAAGGTTAGCTATTGCAGTTTTGACTTTCCTCAGCCTGTTGATGGATAACCATTGGTGTATCCTTAGAGGCGCACTCTTGACGATTTATGAACGCTCGGTCGGATTAACTGAAATCTACCTGCCACAGGGTTAAAGTTGAGGGTTTTTCCTGCATAAAAGAAAACTCCTACTTCAAGGATCGAAAGGGTTGACGAAGGTCTATCTCGCTTATACCTCCACTGTTTGGGGATTTAAAATAATGCCTGTACATCGTCTTTAGGATTTTATTCAAAAGCATATCGTTTGAGAATCTAGGTGTCATATGTTCATCATCCCCCCTCAAGAGTTATTTGCTTTTTTTAATTAAAAATGAGTTAAGTATCAAAAGCAAGTAAAAATAACAAAATGTAAATGAGTGAACTCAAATGGATTAGTTCAAGACAATCATATTCAATGCATTGTGATTTAATATTAAAAACACAATCATTTTTGCATACAATGAGTACTGAACAAAACAAGAAAGGTTACAAATGAGCATGCAGAAAAGAAACTAAAGATGGATAATTTTAAGGAGGCTTCTTCAGGCTTGACTTATTTGAGGAGACACTCTTTGTAGTTTTAACACATGTCTCAACAAGAGGATTTAATCCATTATTAGACCCTTTGGAGTGAATGTGATAGCTTTGGCATCAAGGAGGTATTGAACACTATTTTTCAATGCCCTGCAATTCTCAATTGTGTGGTCTGGAGCCCCTGAATGGAATTCACAATAAGCATTGGCATCATAACCCCGGGGGAGAGGATTTTGAGGAGGACCAAGCTCTCTTAGCTGGACTAACTAGCCTTTTAACAAATGAGGGAGAATTTCAACATAAGTCATAGGTACAAGATCCGCCCTTCTTTCAGGACCTTTCTTCCTCTTCCGTCCTCGTTCCCCATGGGGTTGTTGATTCAGATGAAAAAGGCACACATCATTTTTCCTGAGCATACAGTTGTCTCTGTGTGCACTTTTGTTGATGAGGGATTGATTGATGCATATCCACCCTAGGTTGTTAAGCTGAAATTGTAGCATATGCTTGAGTAATATATCGATTAGGTTGAACAACTAATGCTTGATAGTGAAGAGCTTGATCTTGGTGATGGACCCGAGTCTTCCCTTTGTCTATAGTAGCACTAATCTCCCCTTCTTTCTTCTTGAGAAGGCCAAAGCAAGGTTTCTGGTTACTTCCAGTGATAGTGCTAGATATGCTCTGAATTTTTCCTGACTTGAGGCCATCTTCAATACATTCCCCAATGGTAACCAAGTCAGAAAAGGAAGTCGAAATAATACCAAGTATGTGTTAGAGATATGGGTCTTGCAAGGTGGCCACAAACAAATAAGTCAATTCAAGATCCAAGAGAGGAGATTGAACACTTGTAGCTAATCCACGCCACCTTTGGGCGTACTCTTTGAGGACTCTTCTGATTTCTGTGTCATCCCTCGAAGCTGAGTCCGGCTATGAGCCATGGCAGTATTATAATGGTAATGCTTCAAAAAGGCATCAGCAAGCCCTCCCCGGGGTACTGACATGGGGTCTTTCTAATTGCATATACCAGTCCAACGGTGCCCCTGTCAAGCTGTCTTAGAAGAAATGCATGAGCAACGGTTCATTTTCAGCATAAGATGTCATCTTGCGACAGTAAGAATGAAGACGAGTCTCTGAGCAGGAGGTGCCTTTATACTTGTCAAAATCAGGAACCTCGAACTTGGGAGGAATAACTACCCCCGAAACGAGGTACATTGCATGAGTATTGAATCCCGAAGTCTTGATACCTTTCATAGCTTTGAGACGTACTTCAAGAGCATGGTAAATTTTTGAAGTTTCAACAACTTTAGAGGCGAGATTTGCGTGGGGATCGTCAAGATCAATAATGTTTTGATGATTATCAACATCATTCTGAGGAATTCTTGTAGGGGTCTCAACATTCACATTATTATTCCCTCCATTTGCAGAAGTGAAGGGGGGCAGCAGTGGCAAGCTTGGCGATACTTTGATGTAGCTCTTCTTGATCCTTGATGATGGAATGAAGGGTTTCCATAAGTTGGTCCATTCGGGTGCCCATGGTGTCCATATCTCGGCAGAGAGCATTCTGATTTTCTTCGAAGAGGTCTATGAGTCTTCGTTGGTTGCTTCTTGTACGGTAGGGATGTAGGGAAGTAGTCTTTTTTGTTCATGGAAGTCGAATTGAAAAGGGGCCCCAATAAGTACTTGTTGTGAATAATGAGTGCATGATAACATGAATGCATGTTTTATCTTCATTTCCGAGGAAATCCAAAAACTCGTCTATTTTTTAACAATTTTTTTTTCATTTTTGAAGAGCTCAACCAATGAGACTTGTCTTTGGAATTCCTTAGATATGAGATGTATATACATGATGGTATGATGTAACAGAATACTAGGGCATGAGATCTCAGCTCCACATATTCTAGATAACCACTGTGTAGTCCTTTTCATAAACTAAGTGTAACATGATCATAGGTCTGACGTCATATACATAGAGTCAAGGTAACCACCCATAAGGTATGCACTAAGGGTTTATCACCTGCCGAACAAGGTTCTAGGGAAATCTCAGAGTCTACACTCTTCTTTTGGATATTACCAATGTCCCAATTACTCAATAATTAGTAATATTCAAAGAAAAAACTCGTCTGAGTGCAGCATCGCGTGACAACTACTTCCGGATTACTCTGTCATAGTCTCCGCACTACACCTAAAAAGGCCAAGATGGGTTAATGGTTCTACGGCTCTTAGCTTCTCTAGCTCCCAGGTTGTAAGCAACAATGTTTTCCCGATTACTCGGTAAACAATGCTACATTTAAGGGGATCTCCACTGAGTTGGGGATCTCATGCCTCTTTCTTCGGTATTACTCCTTCAAAGTTAACATGAATATACCACCCATCCTAATCTTAAGTGTTACCCTAAGTCCAGGTATAGGACTTATCAAATGTAACCGCCCAACCCAACATCACAAAAGATACAACATATCCAGAATATGTGAGTAGCAACAGTATAGTGCAATATATACAAAAGAAAGCAATAAAGAAATGGAGAGGTAAAGCAATAAAGTGGTAAAGCAAATAAAGTAAATAAATAAACTCCCAAAGAAACAAATAAATAAAACTAGGATTGACTTGCATTGGATCCCCAACAAAGTTTCCAGCTGAAGCTACCGGCAAAAAACACAGAGCCACCACCAAACATTATTCAACCCGAAGGAAGGGGAAATATCGAGAAAACCACAAGAGGATAGATAAGATAGTCTTTCAACCAAAAGAGAGGGTAAGGAAGTCAATTATACAAGGGGAAGGTATTAGCACCCCTCACATCCGTTATACTCAACGGGATCCATTTTGATTGTTTACTTCTAAGGGTGTATTTATCTATAACTATACTTGTTAAGGGGAATGAAATGGTTTTTTATTAGTGCGTTCGTGAGGGTCTCGCAACCCTTTCCTACGTGTCCCGTGAAGGAATAAGAGCACCGTAGTTCTTCTAAAAAATGTTGGTTTGTTGGTGTTTTTTAGTGGGCGATGTTAACGCATGCATTCTAGCAATAGGCACGACCAGTGTCGCGGTAGAACGGAGATAACATGTCCTTTTGAGGAGATATTTGATTTGTTGAATGTTTTGTTAAGTGTGAAATGAGTTTAAACAATGATTAAGTGTTTTTAGATTTTTTATTTAAGGAAAGAAGTTTTTGTTTTAATTTACAAAAGAAGAAAGAGTCCAAAGGGGGAGACTAAAAACCCTAATTATTGTCGTACAAAGATGGACCTAATGTTGAGTGTAAAAGTGAAATTCTATCCTAAAGTTATCATACATAGTTTTGATCCTAATGTCTAATTCAACATGAAACGATCAACATGAGTGTAATCGATTTGGGGGAATCACCTAAGGGAACATGTATCCAAGTAATCAAACAAAAACAAAGAAATTAAGTTCTTAACATTTTTTATGATTTTTTATCAAATAAATAAAAGAAAATAATATTATAATATTTTTATGATTTTTTGGTGAAAATAAATATTAAAATCTAATTCTAAATTATTGTGAATTGTGAAATGGAGGAATTCTAAAAAGGGGAAATCAAAATTTAATACTACTTTATTCTAATATATTTTTATTTTCTTAGTAAAGAATTGATCAAAAGAAAATTAAACATTCTAATCTAACATTTTTGGTATTTTTATCATATAAAGAAAATTAAAAGAAAATTAAGCGTTAATTCTATTTTTATGATATTTTGAATGTATTTAAAATGAAACAACAAAAAAACTTGAAACTTAGAATATTAAAGAAAAGGAAGTAAAGTGAGGAGTTGAACTCATGTCCCCTAGGTTAGGGCCTTCCTGGCTTGCCACTAAACCAAGTTTCTTTTCTGTTCTATGTACAACTTTAATGAAAAATAAAATAAAAGAGTTTGGGTTAAAATAAAAATAAAAAAAACAGAATAATGGTAAAAATGTCCCAGGGGAGGCTCGAACCCGGGACCTCACGAATTCAAACACACACACTAACCATTGTTCCATCTGTTCATCCATTTATTTTTGCACTAATATAAGAGCAAAACTTGTGAAATGGGTTGGGCTAAAAAACAAGCCCAAACCCGGATCTGTTTTAGGGGAATAGAAAGGGGTTTTGAAACCGTAATTGAAGAGGGAGTGGCGTCGTGATGGTGTACATGGCGAAGAGAAAACGTTGATTCAAATTAATTTTTTGTTTAATTTCCCATAACTTGAATTTAAAACATAAAAATGATTATCCTTTTCCCTCATCCTCAACTCATTCATGATTCTTCCCCTCTGTTTCTCTCTCTCGATTCTTACCTTTCTTCTTACTTTCCTTCTCTCCCGTTCAACACTCTCTTAGTTCAACAAACAACATATCCATACAACACACAAATCATAAGACAACAATAACAACATCTAAGTGTAACAATGCCAAATCAAAATTAAAACAAGCATTGACAATAAAAAATTGCAAAAACAGGTATTTGCTCTTCTTCCATCCTCTGTGCAGTTTGTTCTTCTTCTAAAATCCTTTTGATTCTCTCTACTTTTTTCGCATTTTCGTTGTTGTTGTTATGACATAGCCGTGTGCAGGTCTATTGTGATATTGTGTTAATATTACATACGCGTAATGAAGATGTATGTAGGTTCGATTGAAGATACAAGAGTGTTATTGTGGCAGCTGTAATGAAATTGCAGGAATGGAGAATGAAGGTGATTGAGAATTCAGTTATAGGACTTCAGCGGTGCGGTTGATTGAAGATTAAGGGTGTTGAAGGTTATTGATACAGTGGTCTGAGCTGCGATTTGTGAAAGGTGTTAAAGTTTAGTAAGGTTGAGGGAATATGGTGTTGCAGTATGTTTGAGAAATGGTTGAAGATTATATGAAGGTGGATGTTTAGATAAGTGTGAAGGTTGAAATGGTGAAGAGATCAGGTTATGGAAGAAGTATTTGATTGAGATTTCTCTAGTGATTTTCTTTGAAATTTTCTCTCTCATTGTTAGTATCTGATTGCTTGTTTAATATCCAATGAAAATGAGGTTTGGGGGGCGGGGGGAATTTGAACAAGTTTGAACAAATATGGTATGTAGTTTATGTGGCTTTTTGTTGCAAGTTCTTTCTTTACTATTTTGATGCATTTTTTGGATGGTTTTGACAAGATTTGGAGTGTTATGGGGAAGGTTTGTAGAAGATGGCCTTTGATAAGTGTTTTGGACATTTTTAGCAGTGAGTTTAGACTGGTTCTTATGCAGGTTTTAGAGCAGGTTGACAACATGTTTTGGAGCTTTATGGAATAGATTTTGATTGGTTTTTGCAGCATATTGGTTTTGACCTTTTTGATGTATTTTTTGGATGGTTTAGACAGGATTTTGGACTGCTTTGGGGCAGCAGTAGCATAGTAGGTCTGCAGGTCAAAATGAAGCAGCATTGTAGCAGGTTTTTGGACTGGTTGGACAGTGTGGCATATCAGTTTACATGGTTGTTTTGGTTAACATTGTAGGTTTTCTGACAACATAGAAGGTTTTGGACAACAAGAATTTGGTTTTGAATTTGAAACAGGTTTTTGACAGCAAGATTGATTGTAGCAGCAAGTTTTTTGGTTATGTTGAATTGGATTGTTTGGAGTTGTTTAGAATTCTGTTTGGAAAAGGGAGGCACTGGTTTAAATTAGGGTTTTGTTTATGTGCAGGCTATGGATAGGTTTCAGATGAATTTTTGTTATGTGCAGCAGAAGCATATTTTGAAGTTTGGACATTAAGAAACAGAGGTAAAAGGATGAAGATTTAGCATAAAAAATGAAGCATGAATGATTTTAGAAGCAAGTTAGCATATGCTTAGGGAGGACTTTAGGTTTTCACGTACAAAATACTTGTCTAATTTTCTTGTAACTTTCAATATTTTTTTGCATTTTTATGGATTCAACTTGAAATTGAATGATCTTGTAATATTTTGAAATTGAATGATAAACTTTAAACCAAAGCACGCCTCTCTTTCCAACTATATGCTCCTTCTTTCAATATATGAAATTCTACAATGAGAAGTAAAACTTTAATCTCTTAATGAATCTTTCTCCAATGTTCCTTATGAACAATGAATCTCTTAAGTTTAACATCTTGTACCATGCATCATATTTTTAGGAACTTAATCCACAATTCCTTTTCCTTGACAAAATCCTTCTCCACTTAATGATTTTAACACAACATAATGCCTTGAGTGGATCCTTGAATGAAGATAAGGATGATACTTGGACCATAAAATAATATTTCAATTGATCAACCATAAAATCCCAAACGTAATGAGTTGTAACCCCTAATCCTCTTAAAGTAATAACTTGAGATATGGAGAGAAAGATGTTCAACATGTCTTTGAAATGAAACCCTAATAACCATGAAGCACACCATATGATGATAGGGTTCAAAACCCTAATCAAATTGATGAGCACAAGTCTATGAATACATATCTTAATCCATGAATCACAAAGGAAACTTTCATCCCCGAATTTAACCCTTTGAAAGAAAATGCAAGAAGTGATGACATGACTTTTAATGCAACTAAGCTCAGCTGAAAACCCTAATCCTAGATCTTGGTGAATTTGAATGAAAAAATCCCCTGTAGATTGATGAAGAAGAAAACCATGATAACCATGCTCAAAGATGAACTAAAGAATCAGACTAATTTGATGAAGATGCTTTAAAACCAAAATTGCACCATAGTTAGCCCAACCACTGATACTTTGAACAATTGCCTTATATATGTGAATGCCTTGATGAAAATGATGCAAATGAAATGCAAATCCTAAGCCAGATAAAATCATGCAGAACGTGTTACTTGAAATGCCTCAAAACGACCTCATATCAAGTGTAATTCTTGTCAAAACACATCTGGACAATTAGTTAAGCATGTTTAGCAACTAAGCCTTGAGTAATTTGACCTGTAATCTAAGTTTACTCGTGGTAAAAAATTATGACTTAAAGAAAAAACAAATTAAGAGGTTTACTTCATGTCATCTTCAGAAATCAAGATTAAATTTTGAGTAGAAAGTCATTTAATTTTGAAAAACATTATAGGTAATTTTGCAGTTCAACACTTAGAATTTTACTAAGTACAAAACATTTGTGTGTTTTTCACAAATTAAATTGAACATAACTTTTTGCTCAAGCAACCAAATGATGTATTTCTTGGCACATTGTAAATATTGTAACCTTGTATTTCAAATTCTTCGAGAACTATCCCATAAAGGTCGCTGAGTAGTGAGTTATGCATTGCTGAAGTTGGCTCCATGGAATCTATTTTTGCTTCAAGTCAAAAAATTTTACCACGAGTAAACTTGGATTACAAGTCAAATTACTCAAGGTTTAGTTTCTAAACATGTTTAACTGATTGTCCATATGCATTTTGACAAGAATTTCACTTCATATGAAGTCGTTTTGAGGCATTTCAAGTCACACATTTGGCCTGATCATAGCCGGCTTGTTTTGCACGATTTCCCCATAATTCCTACCGTTTCTCATTATCATTCACTTCCCTATAAGTAGAGGATGATATCCCACTCATTTGACAATCTTTAAAGAGCCAAAGAACCTTTTGTTGAACTTCCCTCATACCTCTTATGCAACTTCAGATTTGGTTCTAAAGCATCTTCCAATCCAATTTCTTTGCTAATTCTTTATCCTTGAATTTCCCCGAAGCTAACCGAAAAAGAACCAAGCCTTGAGGTGTCCTAAATCGTGCTAGCCAAGTTCAGTTTCAGAGGAAATTCATCTGACTTTGTTCGGGTAGTTTAAGGCATCAAATCTTCTAACTCAAATTACTGGAGTGGTTTATGATGTTCACTGATGCTTGATATTAACTCAATTTTGGTGAATCAATGCATTTTATATTTCTGTTTTTTTATTTCAAAACTTCATGTTTTTTTTCCAAATCGACTAAGCTATGATTTATATAAATTTTTCGCGAGGGTAGGGTTAGGATCGTCTTAAAGAGACGAATCCAATGATACCACTATGAGTTTCTAATTTTTCCATTTGAAGAAACTCACAAAAAGCTAACACGCAGGGGTCTGGAGGTTGAAGACGACCTACGTGTCGTTTTTCAACCAATGATGGCATGACAATTGTTTTAATTTCATTGGCCCAGTGTTAATTGATTGTGTGTCTGTGTCTCACAAAGGTCCATGTCAAGCACAGTGCGCCAGGTCCTTTGGATCTATTTACTAACGTGTTTTGGCTATGACTAGATGGTCCATATTATTTTGACATTATTTTTATTTTCTGATTTTTGATTTAATTGTTTTAAACTTAAAAAATTCATAAAAAATTCAGTTCGACTTCAAAAATACTTTTGATTTTTCTCTTTGTGATTTTTGATTTTTCAAAATTTTATTTTATTATTTGGTATTTTTATAGTTTATCACTTTATTTAAATTGTTTTAATTGTTTAAAAATAATTTTGTTGATTTTTAAAATCTAGAAAAATTATGGAAAGATCCAATGACTTCTTGATAAATATTGATGACCTCGTTTTACTTTTATTTCTAATTTTACTATTTTTCACTATTTTTGTTTATTTTTCTTATTTCTTTAAATTATAAAAATAGTTTTTGACTTTAAAAAAATTTGAAAATTTTTGTCAACACTTATTGACTCATGTTTGACTTTTGACTATTTTTTAGGATTTTTATTTGATGTTAAAATATATTGTGTATTTTATCAATTATTTCTATCTTATTAATTATTTAAATATTGTTTTATTGAATATTATTTTATTATTTTTGTTTGGTCATGATTTGGGTGTTATTTTGTGACAAGTTCCTTAACCTCATGGGACAAAATGGATGAATGATGTTGATATTTGAAACCATAATTTCATTTGGTACATCCCATCCCTCTTCATCTTATCCTTTTCTTACTTGTGCTACATGTTTTTGGATAATGATCTACATATAATTTCTCTAACATGTGTTACATAGATTGTTATTGACCGACCTCAAAATAGGTGTGACTTCTACATAAGTCCACTTACAATTGCTTAATGTAACGTTAAATTTGTCTCGATTCGAAAAATGATCATTCTTGGCCCAAACCTATGTTTGTAAGCCCAAGTATGTTCATTTTGAAACCTTTGATTCAATAACCTTGAGGTTCATTGTTAGGATGCTTTGATCTTATCAACCTTCTAATGAACTTTCATGAATTTTAGTCTAACTGAATCATTTAAACATCATTGCTCATATATGCTTGCATGAAGTACTTGAAATGAATGATATACTTGACAAAAAGCAAATAAAACTTATTTTTGAGAAGCTTTTATTTTATCAATCTTCTAATGAGTTTTCAAATACAAGTTTCAAGATGGTCATTCAACTAACCTCTACTTCTAATTCACTAACAACTGAATTTACTTTGGGCTTTTACTTTATGCCCTTTATTTTATACCTTTACTTTTATGCACCATTTACTTTTAGTATTTACATTTCATGATATTTTCATCTTTGTTCACTTGAGAATTTATCTTTATGTCATTTTATCTTTGCTCATTTGAGCATTTATCTTTATGTATTTTTTTATTTTGCTCACTTGAGCTTTCTTATCTTTTTGAAGACACTTAATAGCCAACTTGAATATTAAAAAACTCTAAGGTTACTTGGACTATTTGGTTACTATCCTTGGTATAATGGATTTATGGACCTCTTGGACTTAGGCTTAGAAGTCTTGATTACCCTTGGGACCTTGTGACCCTGTTGTTATTTTGCCTAAAGTCCTTGGGATTTACTCCAAGACATTGGGTTGATTTTCTTTGTATGCAGGTTATTCTTTTTATATGCCTTGTCTGTGATCGGGAATTCCTCTGTATACAATTGTTACTCTGGCTAATTTTTGTGAAGACGTAATTCATCTGAAGCTTGGTATTCCCAAGAGGTTTAGTATTTTTTTCTTGTTTGGTTTCAATCCAAAGAATCGGAATTCTACATTGACTCTTTATGTCTAGTGTTAGGTTCTTATTGGTTAGATCATTATTTTCCATAGCTTTTACCTTATGCTTTAAGATAGTCCCTTCATCTCCTCCCATCTTCTTTAATTTTAAAAATCTTCTCCCTCCTTTTTCAAAACTCTTCTTGTTTTCTAACTTGAACCGCTTTCATAATAAACTTGGACTTAGGTCCATGCATTTTAAAAAATCTTTTCTTAATCAAACTTTAACCATCTTAATCATATTTTGACTTTTTTTTGTGAGAAGACTAAAAGTTAATTAACCTCATTCAAACCATTTTTCCACTTTGGCTTTTTACCTTAAAACTTTTTCTCAAAAAATTAGACTCTTGTCGATTCTTGTAGTGATACGACCTACTATACTTCTACGATATATAATAAACTGAGATATTTTCCACTTGGGTGTTATTGAGGCTTTGTTGATTTTAAAATTCAAGCTATATCCTCCATTTTGAGATGATGCAAATTCTCTATTATCATATCGCAGATAGTAAGTATGTTTTCCACTCGGATGTGATGATGACGTCTCTTCTCTTAAAATTAACCAACACACATGTGTTTTAAAATTTTTGAGGTGAACTACGAGTACCATGATATCCTATTGCACAAAAGGTGGTACGTAGGCACTAAAGGTTCACAACCGCGGAGGGTGTAAAAATTGTAAAAAAATATTTCTTTTCTCATCTCCACCATCTATTTTTGTATACACCATTTATAGCCAAAATACAAAAAATTTCAAAGAGGTTCCTACAGAGTATCATAGATGTTTAGGGTTCTAATACTTTTCTTTTGCATACCCAACCACCGTACCTATATTCTCCCCCCCTTCTTTTTGGGTTTATTCACTCTTTTCCCATTTCCTTTGGAAACAATAAAGCATGGTGGTAATTTTTATTTGATTTGTGTGAGTCAAGTCAATCCAATGGCCTAGTCTCAACATTTCTACCACTACATTGACGTACCATTTTTCTTGGGTCATCCCTTTACTTGCCCACCAGTAATCTCCATGGTAATTTGATCGGTAAAAGGAGTATCATCAGAAAGTTCATACATGCCTCCGCCCAGATATGTATTAATAACCTTTAGAGAGAACTTAACATATATTCCTCTATCAAACACTCTTATATACTTTTGACTTTCTTTATTTTCCACATCAGCTGAGATATTCACAATGAATTCTTGAACTAATTTTGTATAGAAAGGTCCAAGCTCAGCAATATTCTTCATCAACATCAACTGAGAGATTCACAATTATTTCTTGAACCAATTTTCACTCACAGGAATGTCCACTACAAGTTCAATGGTCTCAACTGGGTCTTTACCATAAGTTGGAGAATGTGATCCAACATTAGGTTCAACATGAGGTTTTACTAAAGGTTCCCTTAGTGAGTCATTAAAAATAGAAATGTAATTCACCACTGAGTGGGATTCATCTTTCTTGGTCATAGTTGTTAAAACTTTTCACAATAAGTAAGTTTAGGTGATGCTTGAGCAAAGGACTTTTTGATTGCATAACTTACTTGTGATTTCTTCTTCCTTTCATACACAACACTCTTATTATTTTCTTCAGTGGTTTCAATAAGAAAAACCATTCGGAGGGGAATAACATCGTGGATAACAAGTTTATTAGCATGTTCTCTGCTAGAAGTCGAACTCCCAGTCTTCTTAAGAGGAAATATCCCCTCTATTTCAACACATGAAATATGGACTCCAAGAATAGTTGGAACTATTTTGGGTCCAAATAAATGTGCTTCATATGTTCTTTGACTCATCTTCAATTTAGCTAGAGGGCTGTGGATTTGAGCGGTCGAGTGAGAATACCAAAGAGAGAGAAATAATTCGCGTGTGAGAGCTGAGAGTTTATAGTAAGAGTTTGAATTTGAAGATATTTCTCTTTTAATGTGTGGTGAAATAAAATCAATATAGAGAGACCAATTAACTTTATATATGTATCTACTAACACCTCCCTATAAACTTTCAACATTATCAGTATTTGAGGCTTTAGGAGAAATGTCGCAAAGTAACTTTACTTGTAGTCCAAGAAGGTGATTGGAACTTATCTCTACTCTAGAGATCAGTTCTTTAGCATGATGATCCAACCTCTTGTATGACATTCTACCACAAACACATTTATTTGTGTCATTCCCCACATAAATGGTTTCACCTTTATAACACATACTTTCCACTTGTATTGGCTCCAGCTCTTTAGAAATGGAAAGATGTTGGAGCTTCTTTTGAGCTATATTGATCTTCTCTTAAGAGACTTTGCCTTCTCCAATGTTCAACAACCTCTTTATGGTATCTTTAGACTTTATCTTCTTATGAGTAACACATGTTGAATATTGGGGTATCCACACATAGCATTTGTCTTTGGACTTAGAACCCTTTATATGTTGGACTTGAGACTTCACATACAAGACGGGGGTGAATTGTGTGGTTTGGAAAAAATGGTTTTGAAAACTTTTCAAGATTAAAATCTGAGTTTAAAAACATTTTATAAAACATAAGATATATCAGAGTTTGAAAAAGTTTTTTCTATAACTTAGCAACGGAATATAAAAGTATTTTAGAAGTAAAGTGTCGAAGGTAAAACACGTTAAGGGAAAAGAAGAACACTGCAATGTATAGCAGTACGGTCAAAAAATAAAAGACCTACTCCTCTCTAAAAAAGCTGGTCTTGAGAGTTTCCATTATATATTTGATAGCTTTTAGTAGTTGGATCTCACGAACCCCCCTTATACAAGGAAATTGTGGTGGTCCTACAACTATGATAAGACAAGACATAAGATATGATTGTTTACGTTTTCTCCATTATCGAGACTGAAGTGGTAAAGCTTCCTTCCCAATTGTATGTTGAAGTAATAAGATTCTCTCCAGTAAGTATCTAAGCTCAATATGATTTAACAGAATAATCATTAACCTCTTGAGGTTTTAACAGGTTGATCTTTTAACCTGTGGTTTTAAAATGAACTAACCATTAACCTATCGGTAAGTTCATCAATACTGATGAACTTTAACCTTTGAATAAACAAGGCTTTATAATATTCCTAAGGGAATCTCATCAATATTAACAATCTTCAACCTCAATGAACATAGTAACTAATCATACACTCTCCAACCAAAGATTTTAACGGGTTTAGCATCGAACCACATAATTTTTCCCTAAACATGGATTGTATTCATCAAGGTGCAACAATAACAACCTTGAACAAATTCAATCATTCCTGCCTATCCAGAATTATATAAATATATCACTCACAAAAGATCTTATCTCACAAAATCATTTAACTATAAGAACTAGTGAGAGAAAGTGACAAAGAAAACTTACAGAGAGAAAGAGTGTGTGTATCAATACATAATTCGTATTCTGGATGATTTGAACCGAGGAATGAGACCTTAATTTATAGGGTTCAAATCCTCCAAAAGAGGAAACATCATTAAATCAAATTTGGCTATTTTTAATAAATTAAACCAATCAATTAAAGCATTTAAAAATAACGGTTATGCATTCCAAAATAGGTAATAATTGATATATAGATGTTGCTAATTGTTTAGGCACATTCAAACTACCTTGTTTCTCAAGAACGCGTCAATCTAATTGGTAAACACTTTGTGATAATCAATTAGATCCAGTCAAAATAATTTTTCTGGCTCTTTGAATGTTCCCATCACTTTCTAAGCAACTTCTATATATTTCTTCAAAGAATTTTCTTTTCAAAAGTATTTTATAAAAAGGTTTTAAGTGTTAGTGTGTGCTTATAGCCAACTACCTCTATATAGAAAGAATTTTTTCTTACAAAAATTTCATTCACTTACTAAATTGGGTTAACTTCCGTAAGCTTGTGTCTGATGTATTAATTGTGTAGACATTCTTGCTTGATACCTTCTTTTGAGGCTTGTGATGTAATCTACTTGTTTTCCTTTGTTTGAAGCTTTGTTTTGTTCTGAAACTTTGTCAGTTCTTTAATTGAGACTTTCAACTAAGACTTTGTCAATCCTCTACCAAACCTATGGCTAGCATCTTTGACTTCTTGAGTATATTGGTTGACTTTTTAAATGGTTTCATCTTTTACTATGTTGAATGTTATTTATCTTCTCTTTTACATTATTTGTCATGTTGCATCTTTATTATGCTGATTGTCTGTTATGTTCTTTGTAGTCAAAAACGTTGTTGCATCTTCAATATGTTGAGTGTTTGTTATGTACTTTGAAGTTTGATATTGCATCTTTGTCATTCTAAATATTCGTTTTCTTCATAGTTTTCATCATCAAAACATCATCTTATTACCTTCAAAACAAGGTTCCACATTCTCCCCCTTTTTTATGATGACAATGCATCTCTTAGGGGATGTGGTAAAAGAAATAAAGCAATTTATATTTGGAGTGATAACACTCCCCCTAAGTTAGATATAGTGTACACCCTTCCCCTGAGAGTATACTTATCCCCCTTTGTCATAATCAAAAAGACGGGTAAAATAATACAAATGGATATGCAGACATTTAACATGATTGCATACATGTAACATATTCATCCATACAAGTTCAGGCAAGAAGATATCAATGTTTTAAAGTTGGTGTAGTAATAGGATGGCACAAAGAATATTGGCATATAGATAACATTTAGCAAACATGTCATAGAGAATATCATGGTATATAGCATTTTATCAAACATCAAAATTATAAAACAACAATAGATATTGAATAATTTTTGGCATGCTAAGGCAAATAAAAAGTCATGCATATCAAGGTTTTGAATCATGTTATATCAAGAAGCATGTGTTTTACCAAAATAATACTTTCCTAAAAATGTGTTTAGGCATGGCATAAAATTTTAATTATATGCAAGTAACAAGATGTTATATCAAACACATTATGGCATAACAAAGTTATTCTACTTAGTAAACACTAAGATTACCTAAAGCATATTTTGGTATGACAATAAGAAAATGTTATTTCATTATGGAAATTATCATTCTTAATGGGAAACAACATATGTATCCTAAGTTAGGTTTCCTAATATCTTGTCACAACATAATTACATCTAAGTAACATATGGCAGAGATAGTGATTAAGCATGTAGGTGGTATAGGAAATATTACTCTAGATATGCATTTAAGATTCCCTAAAACACTTATAAACTTGTGATATAAAGGTGTGTCTAGAAAGGATATTCAAATCATGGCCTAGAAAGTGTCATACTAGGTGGAAAATATTTATTTTTAAGTGTGTGACACAAGATTTTTGCAAGATATCTAATGGTGTATTTGTTAGCTGGGAATTTCGGCGACTTATGATATTGAAGAGAAATAAAGAAAGTCGAAAAGAAATTAATTCCAAAAGAAATATGAGAATATTTCATAAGGGATTTTGACTGACCAGATTATGGATAGCCTGATTATATTAAAGGGTGTAGAAAAGTCTTATTGTTACGAGATGTGTAGGATTTAAAGAAATTTCAAGTTTCGAATTTGAATTATTTTCTACACGTCATGTTGTTGTTTTGGTGCTTTGAATTGAAGAAGGATTTTAATTCAAATGGTTTGATATTATCCAGAAGGACATGTGGAAACCTGAAGATTCGAAGAGCATGCAAACATCAAACGTGGAACTCTTGTAGTGAAATACCATTATGGTCGAATTAGTATAAATTAGAATCTTCGTGTTAGGAGTTTAGTGTGTTCACTTTTGTACAAATCATTAAAATAAACTCGAAGTACCAAGTGTTAGAGAAAAGATTTACTGAGAATGTATGTATGAACACCTATTTTTATTCAAAGTCATTTATCTTTTGAATCAAGTCTTTTATGTTTCATTTTTAGTTTACCTCGAAGTACATTTATAATTATCCTTTCGTTATAATTATAATTTCGTTATAATTCTCCTTTTGACAAAGAGTAAATATCCAGAAACGTTAGAAAATCAAAACTTAAACACGTGTCCTAGGATCAATCTAGTTGATTCTGTGAGTAACAAAAAATTATATTTGTTTTTGAAGAATAGTGGTTGTTTACCAAACTTCATGGTAAACAAATTGGCACGTCCAGTGGGACCAATGTCTAAGTTGTGTCACAAATTTTGTTTTGCGATGTAAGTTCTATCTTTTAATTTGTTTGACATTGTTGTATAAGATTAAGGAGTGGAAAATTAGCCAAAACTAACAAACATATACCATAAAGGAAATACACTAGGAATATGGTTAACCCATCCAATAACAATGGAGAACAACCACCCCATTCGATAGAGGAAAGTACGATTACATTATCTGCAACTGACTCGATACCTGTTCAAGCAAGTACGAATAGGAATTTCGACAAATGCTTTTAGCGATCAAGTTCTGTCCCCAGTGTATACACATGGTTCCCTAGAGGACACAAGACCACCAGGGATGAACAATTTCAGGCACTTTGTGTCTGAATTCATAATGCCAATGGATGGCCGTAGACAAATTTATGGCATTCCAACATCTGTGATAGCAAGCCTAAACAATAGTGCATCAACATTTCCTGACCCAAGAATGTCTACATTTTCACCACTACAAGAATCAGGATCAGGAATTAATAACATGGGTTGAGATGTCCCACCCCGAGGATTCGTTGCCCAGTTACCTAACCTAACGAAAAATTTCACAACAGTGTTTCGACAATAAATGGATGATAGTAACCATGAAATGTTGGTGTTTTAGCCTAAAAAATGGGTACAATCTTTAACCCACTAATCCAAAGTGCTACTCAAACCAACCAACAAACTGCCCAAACAAATCCATAATTGGCATCGCAGATGGCACAATTTTCAGATTTCATGGCGCTCCCCAAGTCCCTGTTCGAGAAGCTCGTCAATATTGGATAAGAGAAAGTCAGAGGATAGTAGTCGAAGAGGACCCAACAATCAACAAAGCGTAACCAATCACGCAGAATGCTGGTGAAGTCAATCAGGGTCCCAGAATTGAACAATCCAAGGTCGAATAAGCCATACAAAGAGAGGCCCCAACCCAAAGGATTATGATGTTCAACAATAAGCAAGATGTATACGAAATCCTTCAACGTGTTCGACAAAACGGATACACAGGGGAAAATAATCTGGTATTCATGGTCGAAAGGATAATAGCTTGAAATAGGGTAAATATAGGCCATCGAAAGCAAAATTACACATCCCATTTATTTGAGCATGTTCTACAGTCTGAATAACCCAGGGGTTGGAAAGTCCCAAAGTTCACAAAATTCTCTGGTGACACCAACGAATCCATTGTCGAACATATAGCCAGGTACCTTACCGAGACTAAGGACATATCAAATAATGAAAACTTAAGGATAAAATACTTCCCTAGTTCTCTAACCAAAAATGCTTTCACATGCTTCACCACCCTCCTAGCGAATTAATCCATGATTGGACTCGTTTAGAGAGGTTATTCGATGAACAATTTTACATGGGGCAATCGAAGATTAGTCTTAAAGAATTGGCTAGTATCAAGAGTAAATTTACCAAGCCAATTGATGATTACTTAAACAAGTTCTGTTTGTTGAAGGCAAGATGTTTTACATAGGTGCCTGAGCATGAGTTGGTCGAATTGGCCACAGGCGGTTGGATTATTCCATTCGAAAGACATTAGATACCCAATACTCGAGGGAAATGGCCTAACTAGAAGACCGAGTTCAACAAGTCGAACGTCTGAAGGCTGAAAAGGCTAGGGAAAATAAAAACAATAGGAAAGAAATGGTTGTATATGTTAAAGCCGAAGAGGATGACCAAGAGATCTATAGTGACCCTATAGGTTTCGAAGAAAGCGAAGTGGACTTGGCTGAATTAAATCAAGCCCCACCCTATTCCATTAAAGTCTTAGCCCCTTCGAATGGAAAGAATCGTGTTGAACCTGAAAAGAATGATAAATTCGCTAAGAAAACATACATTTTCGAAGTGATGAAGTGTGATAAAAAAATTTATTTGTTGATGAAGGATGGTTAGATGATTGTGCCACCTGGCGCCAAAATCCCTTCGTTAAAACAACAGAAGAAAAGAGGATTTTGTAAATATCATAATTAATTAGGACATAAAACCTCAGTGTTTTCTTTTTAGGGATATAATTCAGAATGCTATCACCAACAGAAGGTTAAGGTTTAGTGATAAGAGCAAAATGAAAGTTGATATTTATCCTCTTCGGGTTGTGTTATACCCCAATTTCTTCCCCTGAGATCTCTCATCATTTCAATGTCACATAATCATATCAAGATTACACACTAGGGTTTGTTTCTTCTTCCTATCTTTAAGTTTGTTTATAGGGGATCACCAAGCACCTTGATTTGTATGGTTTTGTACATGTGTGTTTTTATGATTGATTGACTTTTAACTAACAAATACAATGTATTTATACTTGCTATATGGATGTTGGCATTATAGGTGATGGCACAACACGTTTCATCAGGTTGATTCATAGGTTCATGAGTTCATTACCATGCCTTCTTCAACAAAGATTTACTGATATTTAAGCTTCATATTTGAGTTTGCTTTAAGACAATGTCATGACAAGGCCTACTATGATTCATCATGCTTCAATTTGCCAAAAGAAGTCAAAATATACAAGATTGATTGAAGAAATTTGACCTAATTGGACAAGTTCTTGATTCCTTGACCACAAGTGCATAACTCCCTCAATTCTCAACATTTGGAAGTGATTCTTCTTTCCATGGGATCATATTATCATTTACAACAACTTCTCTTCACTTGGAAAAAAAGCAATTTTTCAAGAAAGATTGTCAATAGTTGAAAGGGTTTCCAAGTAATTTTGATGCTTTAGGAGCTAGGGTTTTGAACTTCTAAGGGCTATATCTTGTTCATGTTTTGAGATTTTTGAGTGATTCCAAAGATATGTTTCCCTTTAAAGGGTTATTAACAAATAACTTCAAGAGTTTCAAGCAAATTTTGTATGGAAGATCACTAATGATTGAGAAAGACTACAAGTCCTCAGGATAGGCCATCAAATTCTTTTATGTGACTTCAAAGGATCATAACTTGGTCATTTTTATCATCTTGAGCTCATTCTTTTTAAAATTGATCTTAATAATGTTAATTTTAACTCTCTTTTTGGTCTAAATATTTAAAATGGAGGGAAGATGTTTTTTTATTTCAAAATATTATAGGTCTCATGGATTTTCATCAATTTCACAAGGCCATAACTTTTTCAATACTTTAATTTTTTGAGTGACACAAGTTTCACAATTATCTTTGGGAAGTCTACTTCATGATAGTATCATTGATCAAAGAATTTTTTTGGAGGAAGGCCTTGTTTGGAATCAAAACATTATAGGTCATTTTTGAATAAGAAACTTAGAATATTTCTAAGTATAAAAAAGTCAACATATTTTTCTTGATTTTGATTGAACATAACTTCTAGCTCAAGCGTCCAAATGAGGTCTTTCTTGGCATATTGTGAAGAGTGTTACATGATCTTTCCAATACATCAAGAATCATCTCATAAAGCTTCCTAAATTATTCACACCATGAATTCAAAGTCAGCTACTTGAAACTGAATTTTTCTCCAAAGCCAGAGTTTGAAATCCATAATTTGCTTTCTAATCACCAGTTTTGCACACGTTTTTGATCTAAACATGATTAAAAAACTTTCTCAGACTTGTTTAAGCATCAAAACACAAGAATTGAATCAGTTTTAGTTGAATTAGAGTCGTGATTTTCCATTTTCAGGCTCCACTCATTTTCCCTCCAAACCTCACTTTTTCTCTCAATTCTTTGCACCATTCACATTCCTATAAATAGAGGACCTCACTCCTCTAATTTTATCAAGATTTAACAGCCAAAATCACCTTATTCAGATCCCACACAGACTTTGAATTTGAATTTCTGATTTTTTTTTCATTCTCACCTTAAAACACTAAAAGCCTCATTCAGTTAGCTCCATTGAACTCCTCTAAAGCTAAGCATACTCTTACCTTGAAGAATCGTGACCTGTTTTGGTGAACTTCATTCAGGTAAAATTTTCAACCAAATCAAATTAAATAAATCCCTATTCTACTCTACTTATCCTTCTTATTATCATACTTCTTACAATTTTCATTGAGAATTGAGAGAGATAGTTGGAAACTCAGTGCTCGTTATTTTTTCTGCTTTTTTCCAATCGAACCTTGCTCAGTTTATATAAATTTGGTGCGAGGGTACCACTAGAATCGTCTTGAAGAGACGAATCTAATGGTACTGGTCTGGTTTTCTAATTTTACAGTTTGAGGAACTCCAATCTAGGGCGTCTAGAGATTGAAGAAGACCTACGTGTCGTGCTTAAACCAATGATAGCATGGCATGTAATTTTTCTGAACTCAATCCAGTGTTTCATTTTATCACGTGTATGCCTCAGGAGCCCTTGAATCTACTTACTTAAGTGAGTCAGACTTCATCCAACGCGCCATAGTTAAAGTTACTTATATTTATAAAAAAAAAGGATTCAGTGTGTTTTTCCAAAGCAAACCATAATATGCACAACGTGCTAGATTCTTTGTATTTGTTTACTAACGCATTTTGACTCTCATCCAATGATCCATATTTTTTTTACTTTATTTTTATTTTCTGATTTTTATATTTAATTGTTTTAAACTTCAAAAAATCATAGAAAATTCATTTCTGAACCAAAAATTATGAAATAAATTTATAACAATATTTTTTAATATCATCTTTCTGATTTTTATTTTTTCACAATTTTATTTTCAAATTTAATATTTTTTATGATTTTTATTTTATTTTGACTTGTTTTTGATTGTTTAAAAATATTTTTTAGTATTTTTAAATTCTGAAAAAATTCATAAAAATCATTTTCTTTATTTTTGAATTTTTTGTAATTTCTCTAGAATTTTATTCTTATTTTTACTATTTATAATAATTTTTCACTTACTTGAGTGATTTCAAATAATTTAAAAATATTTTTCTGTTTTAAAAAATTACAAATTTTTTTGCAAAAATACTAGAGATCATCTCTGACTTTTCTATAGTTTCTTTTAATTTTCATTTGATATTTTGAATATAGTTTGTTATTTTGCCTTTTATTTTCACTTAAAAAACAATTTAAAAATTATTTTCTCATTCTATTTTGCTTATTAAATTTGCAATTTTATTTTTTTATATATTCTGACTGATCTTGAACTATGTGATTTTTAATTATGATCTTTATTAACATCATTGGATCTTGGGTGTTGAGTTTAAATCCACCAAAATGGATGAATGATTTTAGTGATAGTTTGATTAAATTCTTTGGTTCAAATATCTATTCTCCATCTTATTTCTTTTTTGACTTTTCTTATGCTATAAGTTAAATGAGTGTGGTTTCTATCACATTTCAAAACTTGTGTAGTACATACATTGCTATTGATCAGCCTCAAAATAGGTGTGACTTCGTCATAAGTCAACTTATGATTACTTAACATATCGCTACATTTGTCCCGATTCGAGAAATGATCATTTGTGGCGCAAACATATGTTTGCAAGCTCAAGTATGTTTTATTTGAAACCTTTGATTCAATAACCTTGATGTTCATTGTTAGGAGGATTTGATCTTATCAATCCTCTAATGAATCTTTATAAACTTTCGTCTAAGCGAATCATTTAAAAATTGTTGATCATATGTTGCTACTTTGAACAATTGAAATGAATGATATACTTGACAAAAGCAAATAAAACTTGTTGTTGAGAAGCTTTGATTTTATCAATCTTCTAATGAATTTTCAAATGTAAGTTTTAAGATGGTCATTCAACTAACCTCTAACTTCTAACTCACTAATAAATGACTTTTACTTTGTGTTTTTACTTTATGCTTTTATTTTATGCATTTACTTTTATGTACCATTTACTTTGCCATTTACATTTCATGTGATTTTTATCTTTGCTCACTTAAGCATTTATCTTTATGTAGTTCTTCATCTTTGCTCACTTGAGCTTTCATTTTATTTTTAAAGACACTTAATAATCAACTTGAACAATAAAAAACCTTAAGGTTACTTGGACTATTTGGTTACTATCCTTGGCATTATGGAGACTGTGGACCTCTCGGACTTAGGATTAGAAGCCTTGACTCTTTGGGACCTTATGATTTTGCTATTATTTTATCTGGAGATCTTGGGGTCTACCCCGAGACATTGGGTTGATTTTCTTTGTGTGCATATTATTCTGATTATATGCTTTGTTTGAGATTGGAAATCCATTTGTATACAGTCGTTACTCTGCCCAATTTTTGTGAAGACTTAATGCATTTGAAGCTTGGTATTCTTAAGAGGTTTAATATCTTTGCTTGCTTGGTTTTAATCCAGAGAATGGAAATTCTACATTGACTCTTTATGTCAAGTGTTTACTCCTTGTTAGTTAGACGGTTCTTTTCCCTAACTTTTACCTTATTGCTTTAGGATAGTCCCTTCATCTCATCCTATCTTCTTTAATTTCAAAAATCTTCTCTCACATTTTCAAAACTCTTCTTGTTTTCTAAGTTGAACTGCTTTCATAATAAACTTGAACTTAGGTCCATACATTTTCAAAAATATTTTCTTCATCAAACTTTAACCAACTTAATCATACTTTGATATTTTTGTGAGAATAATAGAAGTCAATCAATCTCATTCAAACCATTTTGCCACTTTGGCTTTTTTTTACTTCAAATTTTCTCAAAAGATTAGACTCTTGTCAATCCTTATAGTGATGCGAGCTACTATACTTCTACGATATATAGTAAAGTGAGATATTTTCCACTTGGGTATTGAGTGAGGCTTTGTTGATTTTAAAATCCAAGCTATATCCTCCACTTCGAGATGACACAAATTCTCCTTTCTCATAATCGTGGGTAGTAAGTATGTTTTCCACCCGGATATGACGATGATGTCTCGTCTCTTAAAATTAACCAACACACATGTGTTTTAAAATTTTTAAAGGTGAACTACGAGTACCCTGATCCCCTATTGCACGAAAGGTGATACGTAGGCACTAAAGGTTCGCCACCGCGGCGGGTGCAAAAATTGTAAATAATACTTCTTTCTCATCTCCACCATCTATTTTTGTATACAACACTTATAGCCAAAATACACAAATTTTCTAAGAGATTCCTGCGGAGTACCGTAGATGTTTAGGATGCTAATACCTTTCCTTTGCATAACCAATCCCCGTACTTAGATTCTCTCCCCCTCTTTTTGGGTTATTCACTCTTTTCCCATTCCTTTGGAACAATAAAGCGCGGTAGAGATTTTTATTTGATCTGTGCAAATCAAGTCAATCCAATGGCCTTGTCTCAACATTTCTATTGCTACAGGTGGCAAAAATTAACTATTCTAAACTAGAAGACATGAATATGGTAGAAGCTACTGAAGGCTTCATAACCAAAGATACTAAGGGTAAAATTTATAATGGTTTTGCTTCAAGTATTGAGATGGTGAAGGCCACTGAGGACCTTAGAATCAAATTTGAAGCAACAAGGAACACTGATGATACTAGCCTTGAAGTAAACATGGTAGAAATGAACCAGTGTGCTAAGGAGAACCAGATGAACAGGGCATACCCAAAATTAGAAGAGAGTCTGCTGGATTTTCTTGTTTGATGCTAGAAAAAACATTCTGAAGCGTTGATGTGTCCAAGGTGCAGCTTAGTGTATGACCGAAAGGCTGCAGAGAATAATGAAAAGGTGCAAGTTGCTCGAAAGAGGGGAAAATGGAGAGATACCAGAAGTGGCTTCTTATTTGAGAAGCGAGGGGTCCCTTAAAGGCCGGATAGTCCTTACCCCCAAGTGAATCAAAAGGAAACATTCAAACCCCCTGTTAATGCTCCAACTGACAGGTGGGTGAAGCCAGTGCAGAATAGGGGACATGGGTAAGATAAATGGAGGAGCTTCGAATTTGGAAGGGGTTCGTCCATTTCCTACAAGAAGGAATTCCAGGTGTCGAAGCATAAATCCTACGAGTTTGAAAATTATAAAGGAAAGAACCCAATGACAGGGTCTCAATGGAGGAGACACCAGAGGTTTAAGAAGGCTCAAAGGTTAATATTTGAGAGAGATATGGGAGAATCAAGCACCAATTTACTCCCTCCTCAAAGAAAGAATAAGGAGAACAAGTCAATGGGGAGGAAACTTTTTTCCCTAAGGAAGGAAAAAATTAGTGAAAAGGGGCAAGAAGGTCCAATAGAAGATGAAGATATGGTAACCGATAACTTCGACTCAGAGGATGAATTATCTCTGGGTTTAAACTGCAGTGTCGTTTTTGTACTCCCCCATGAGTATAACCAAGTGACTGAGGTCGAAGAATATGAAACGGTTGATGAAATCAAAATGGCCAGGCATAGGCCAGTGTGTTATTATGTTATGAATAATGGTGCAGTAGCAGAATAAAATATGTTCTTCGAGCACCCAGATTCAGGTATGAAGAACCATCTAAAACCCTTAATCATTAGGGATTAGGTGGAGAATATGGTAATAAACAAGATCCTGGTTAATGGAGGAGCAACGGTTAATCTGATGCCACAATCCATGCTCCGAAAAATTGGGATGTTTGATACAGACCTTAAACCTCACAATATGGTCCTATCAAATTATGAAGGAAAAGTGGGTCACACTTTGGGTGTGGTCCAAGTAGATTTCACTGTGGCATCCATTACCATTCCCACCATGTTCATGGTTATTTCTTCAAAGGAAAACTATAATTTTTTGTTGGACCATGAATGGATTCATGGCGTAGGGGCAGTTCCATCATCATTGCACCCAAGGGTTGCAATATGGATAGAAGATAGGATTATGGAGAACATAGAGGCAGATCAAAGTTATTATATGGTGGAGATCAATCATGTTGATAGAAGAAACTTTGACGAAAACCTTGCCAACATAGGAATATACACTTCCGCAGATGTTGCCTGCTCCCCAACGAATAATTCTCTCTACTTCCTCACACTACACCCAACCCATGGCTTTCAGTGGGATAAGTAAATAATGGGGGAAGAAAATGATGTATAGGAAGTACCAGGACTTCAGCTAATTGGATGGAGTGACGAAGATGGTAATTATGTCTGAGTCAAATTACTTCAAAAATATTTTGGCTTATTTAGCCGAAAACCAATTAAAAATGGCCTTTGAGGATAAAGTCAAGTATATGTTTGTTGAAGCCATTAATAAAGGAATTCACACAAAGGGACCTGGAATCAATTCAAAGCCAAAGCCCCCTAACAAAATAAAATCGATGGAAGAAAAAGACTAGAGGTTGGATGCAATATATGACGAAGAACCTTTGGGATTCGATAAAGATCCAACAACGCCAAGTGCGAAGATGATGGTGCAAGATCCTCTCGAAGAAGTTGATTCAGGTGATGGGCCCACTAAAAGACCCACGTACATCAGTGCCAAACTCATCCCAGAAATGAAAGACAAGGTGATCCAACTACTGAAGAAATATAAGGATTGTTTTGCTTGGGACTATGATGAAATTCCAGGGTTGAGCAGAGACCTGGTCGAATTGAAGTTGCCTATAAAGAAAGACAAGAAGCCCATCAAGTAGACTCCAAGAAGATTCACGTCAAAGGTTCTCTCAGAAATCAAGGAGGAAATTGAAAGAATCCTCGGATGTAAGTTCATCAAGACCACAAGGTATGTTGAGTGGATTGCAAATATAGTACTTGTTATTAAAAAGAACGGATCCTTGAGGGTTTGCATTGATTTTCGTGATTTAAATTATGCAACCCTAAAGGATGAATATTATATGCCTTTGGCGGAAATGCTAATTGATTCAGCCGCAGGCTTCGAGTATCTTAGTATGCTTAATGGATACTCTGGGTACAATCAAATTTTCATTGATGAAGGAGATGTGCCCAAAACAGCTTTTCAATGCCAAGGGGCATTAGGCACCTATGAATGGGTGATTATGCCTTTTGGATTAAAAATATTGGGGAAACTTACCAAAGGGAGATAAATTCTATATTTCATGATTTCATTGAGACTTTCGTGCAGGTTTACATTGATAACATAATTGCAAAATATGTGTCTGATGAAAGTCATTTGGATCACCCTCGAAAATCATTCGAAAGAATGAGGAAACATGGGTTGAAGATGAATCCCCTTAAGTGTGCGTTTTTTGTGCAGGCAGGTGATTTCCTGAGCTTTGTGGTTCTTAAGAAGGGAACAAAGATTAACCAGAATAAGACCAAGGCCATAATGGAAGCAAAAGCGCCATCGACGAAGAAAGAGTTGCAATCTCTACTTGGGAAGATAAATTTATTGAGAAGATTTATCTCAAACTTAAGTGGACACTCTCATGCCTTCTCTCCCCTTCTACGTATGAAACAAGGAGGCTTTAAATAGAGGCAAAAACATCAAGAGGCATTCGACAAGATTAAGAAATACCTTGTTCAACCACTGTTGTTGTCACCACCTTGTAGGAATAAAAGTATGAGATTGTACATATCTACATCAGATGTAACAATAGGAAGTATGTCTGCTCAAAAGGATGAGAATGGCATTGAAAAAGCCATTTACTACCTTAGTCGAGTACTTAATGATGCATAGACTAGGTATAGTATTGTAGAAACGTTATGTCTTTGTTTGTACTTTTCTTGTACAAAGTTGAAATATTATATAAAACCAGTTGAAGTGTATGTTTCTCCTTATTTCGATGTTATTAAGCATGTGCTTTCAAAATCGATCCTGCACCGTTGAATTGGAAAATTGGCACTTACCCTAACTGAGTATTCCTTAAATTTCATGCCCTTAAAAGCTATGAAAGGACAAGTAGTCTCAGACTTTATTATTGACCATGCAGTAGTCAAAGTTCCTCATAATTATGTGGATCCAGAACCTTGGAAGTTATTCTTTGATGGCCCTACTCATAAAGAGGGAACTGGAGTTGGAGTTTTGATGATTTCTCCTAAAAAAATTCCAACAAAACTCAAGTAAAAAATTAAAGGCCCCCCTTGTTCGAATAATGAAGCTAAGTATGAGGCTTTGATAGCGGGACATGAAGCCTTGTTTGAATAGGGGGAAACTAGAGTCGAAATAAAAGGTGACTCTGAACTGGTGATTAAGAAGATAATTAAGGAGTACAAGTGCATAAAAGAGAATTTAATAATGTACTTCGTTATTGCAAATAGGCTACTTGGAAAATTTTAGTATGTGGATATCAAGCACATCCCTAGACTAAAGAACCAAGAAACCAATGATCTAACACAAATAACCTCAGGATACAAAGTATCAAAGGAGAAGTTGGAAGATTTAATCGAAGTGCGGGGTAAGATGTTGGCCACCAAACTTTCTCCACCAGATCTATAAAACTCAAGTTTAGGATATGGAAATGAAGAAAGCTTCACTGTATTAGCCATATATAGTTTGGCAGATACATATTAGAGGAGTCTAATAATAGATTACTTAAAAAATACTTCAACAAATGCAGAATGGAAGGTTAAGTATTGTGCGCTAAGTTACGTATTAATGAGTAACAAACTATTCAAGAAAACACTAGAAGGAGTCTTACTCAAATGTTTGGGAGAAAGTGAAGCTTACTTGGCATTGGTGAATGTACATGGTGGGGCATGTGGAGCATATCAAGCAGGTCACAAGATGAAATGGCTTTTGTTTCGGTATGACATGTATTGGCCCATCATATCTAAAGATTTTATAGATTTTGCCAAGGGATGCCAAGAATTCCAAATTCATACAAGCATTCAACATGCTCCTGCAAGTGAATTGCATTCTATAATTAAGCCATGGCCCTCCAGAGGTTGGACACTGGACTTGGTTGGATAAATTCGACCAGCCTCACCCAAAGGTCAGAGGTACATTCTAGTGGGAATTGATTATTTTACAAAAATGGATTGAGGCAATACCTTTGGTGAATATGAATCAAGAAACTATCATTGAGTTCATCCAAAGACATATAATTTTTAGATTTGGAATCCCATAAACTATCACAACTGATCAGGGATCAGTTTTCACTGGTAGAAAGATGCAGGAATTTGCCAAGGAAGTGGGATGCAAATTATTAACTTCAACATCATAATATGCCCAAGCAAATGAACAAGTCAAAGTTGCTAACAAAGTAATTGGCATAACACTTTGGATTAAGCTTTGTGGGCTTGTTCAACGTCTCCCAAAAAAGCAACTAATACTACGCTTTTTTGATTGACTTTTGTGCATGATGTAGTTCTGCCAAAAAAATACATTTGCAATCAGTAAAAAACCAGAGGCAGAATGAAATCCCCTCTTATTATTATTTGGAGATGATGAAGAACGAACTAGTTAACTTGGATGAAGAAAGATTGCATGCTTTGGAAATCCTAAGGAGATAAAAAGAAAGAATAGCTAAAGCTTACAATAAAAGAGTCAGGGGCAAAGTATTTTTAAATGATGATTTGGTTTGGAAGGTAATAATACCATTGGCGAAGGATAAAATAATCCCGAAGATAAATGGAAAGTACTTAAAGAAGTATAAACCTATGCTTCAGGAATTAAAGATTGCAACCGACTAGTAAAACTAAAGTAGAAAAAACCAATATGGGTAGTTTCAGAAATTCCAAAATGGCTCTGTTTCAAAGTTACATCATAAAGTGCTAAAGAACAAAGTAACAATATCATAAATGCCAAAGAATAAAAATTGAAATTTGGTTTTCATCCTGTCATACTTGATCTTAGCCAACCTTAAACTGTATCCAATTGAGTATTGAAAAGCTTGAAGAGCAGAAACTTCTTGCCCCAGTTTCTTAGCTTTATCAACATGTTGAACGCCTTAAGCTATTTCCTTGTCAACTTCAGTACGGTCTATATTTTTCATCTCTTGTTGGCGAGCCTCTGCTTGAGAAATTTATCCTGCAATTGCTAGATTTGTTCTTTCCAGAGAGAGATGGAATGAGTGTAGACATAGAAATCGTCTTGTGCTGTTTTGAATATTTTTTCCATTGTATCACCCTTGTTAGAGGTTTAAAAGGCTTTTTGCCATTCAACTGCTTGATTGTCTTGTTTATCTTGAAGCTTCTATGAAACGTCTCATTCTCGATTGTAGTCTGCAATTGTTTGACCAATCAAATTGCTTATTCTGTTAAGACCTTGGCAACTTCAGCTGGAAAGGTAACTATGTTGATTTTATTAATCAATTTCTTCAATCCATAACACGTAGTGGCATCCTTCTTCAAGGTATCAAACAAATCAAGTTCGAAGATCTTTTCTTTCACCTTTTGAAGAAGTTGATCAATTGTTTCAACATTTGAACCTCCACTTGAAATGCTCAGAGGGTTGGAGTAACTTTTGACATAGGAGAGCCCTCTCTTAGTCATCATCAACTTATCATATTCAAGAGGATTACTTTTCTTCAAAGTGTCAAAATCCTCTTGAGAAAGTTGTTGTCGAACATTGTTGTCATCTTGTTGACTAGCAGGGTTGGTGGTATTTTTTGAGCAAACATGAGTGTTGTACCCCAAAATTTTCCCTCCCATATTCTTCAAGATTTGTCAAGGTCAATCTCCAGATGGTTCAAAATCCCTCAAGGGTTGCACAGTCCAATTGCCTCCTAACAAAGTCAAAATTAGGGTTTTGGTTCTTACAAAGAAATTGAGGTTTTCAAGGGTCCAATCAAGTCCCATATGCCAATATACATTGTCAAGCATCCATATGTCAAGTTTCAAGACTCACAGCATCAAGTTGCACAATCAAAAACCCTAATTGCTTCACAGTCAACTGTAGGGGCAAAATGGTCATTTGACAGTCAAAAGTCAAAAAATTTGGTCAACATCTCATTTTGAAGCCACAATCATCATTTGATCAATTCTTGATCATGATTCCACAAGCATGGCTCAAAAAGTCTCAAGAATCAAAAGTTTCTATTTTTGGATAGTTGAAAAGTCAACTGTAACTTGACCAGGGCATAACTTTTTCATGGTTCATCAGAAAAATCCCATCCAATTCTCATTTTGAAAGGGATGACATTTCCTACAACTCATATTCACACTCCAAGTCCAAGAAATGCTCTCACAAAAAGTTATCAATTTCAACATTATAGGTCATTTTCAAAAGTCAACAAAAAGGCACTTTAAGTGAAAGACCATAACTTGAGATTGGTAAATCAAAATGACATGGGACCAAAGGCATTGGTTAGAGGACTTCAAGACCTTTCCAAAATGTCCAAGAACCTGTTCATAGCTTCAAAATTGAGCAAGATATGCATTGATGAAGTTGGGAAATTTTTGTGTACTTTCAAAAGTCAACTTTGTCTAAAACACTTCATTTTTGCTAATGGGCCTCAAATTCCTTCTTGAATCTTTACCCAAAGACTATGCACGACCCATTGAACTTAATTTGATTTATTTTCTTATTTTTAATTAATTAATTTAATTTATATTAATATTAATTCATTTAATTAGTTTTAATTGTAGGAAAATTCAAAAGATATGCTTTTTAAATCTTTTTGTGAAGAAAATAAGGCTAGGGCAAGCTGGCAATTCGTGTGCACCTCAAGGACCTCAAAATCTCCATGATTGGCAAGGTTTTGATAATGAAAAGGTTGAAAAAGATTTGATTGCCAATCACATATTCAAACATGAATACAATGGATTTATGGGCCTAATTTTAACCTATTTCTCTACACATACAAAGGCTGAGGCCAACCCTATTCCTAAGAACGTGAAAGCTGCCATAGAACTCCATAACCAAATTGCGAAAATTCAAGAAATACTTGAAAACTGAAATCAATATTGCAGGTGAATTCAAAGCCTAAAAGTGGTTCCAACGTGTTGCTGACATTGCCAGGAGTCCATTGCCATCAAGAACAAGCTCTAATACACAAGGAAACGGCCAAACAGAGTCACGGTTTGAACAAACATTTCCATAATCGAAATCCAATTTTTATGCATCATTGACATGTTTTGATTATTGATTTGTATTGCTGACATCTTCCTGAAGCTTTTGGTATGGATTAATTGCATTGAAACTCACAGAATCACAATTCACCATGAATGGATTTTAGGGTTTTCGAGCTTTTAAATTAGGGCTTTCTTATTGAGGAAAAATCAGGCCTTGAGACACATACAATTAAACTCAGAAGCTCAAGATGAATTAAATGAAACCCTCGCGCTCTTTTTATATCATCCATATCTCTAATCGCTATTCTTGGCACTTTCGTTTTGTGGGGGTTTAAAACCCCCGCTATCTGTTTGATATTTTACAGGTGAAACGAAGAAGGAGAAGGCGTGGCAATGTGTGACTGGGTGGTTCAAACTCAGTGCGCGTATTTTTGTTTTGCATCATAATAGTTGGTTGTATTTTATATAATATTTGTTTATCAATATGTTTACAAACGCGCATCATGGTTCAGATGGTTGGAGACGTGGCTGGCAAACACTGGGACCTGGGTTCGATTCCCAGGTCCCCCATATAATTCTTCATATTTTTCTTAACACATTCCAGTGCAGCGTGTGATTCAATGGTCCACCATAAGCCTCACGCATCAGCTAGCCAGGTGCCTCTCAGCTTCCATCCAGTGGCCAGGAGATGAAGGCCATGGTGTGTCCCAGTCAAACAGCATGCACGTGATGCCAGAAAGTCAAACGTGGCTTGGTCTTCTTGGGCCAGAACTTCTCAATTTTACCTCCACTTTGGGCCATCACACCCCCTTTGGTTTGCATTTGTATTTTTATTTTCTTTTCTTTTAATTCTTTTAATTGTTTTAATTATTATTATTAATTCACAATAAATTAATTTTCCTAATAAAACCAGAGATAAAAATTGTAAATATATTTTAATTATTTATTAATTTCATCATTAACTTATTTTTGTAAATAAATACTAATAATTAACTTAGTTTAATTTAGGTTTAAATTTTAATCTTTTTCCTTAATAAATAAAAATTATATAGAATTAGGTTTTGACACTTTTAATCATTTTCTTAATTAATTATTGTTATCATTATTAATTATTATTATTATTTGTACATACAAATGTAAATTAATTAATTAGCTTAAATTATGTTAACTTTAACATTTTCTTAATAATTAAAATAAACTTAGAACTAGGGTTTTCTCTTGATTTTAATTTCTTTATTTTCATTAAATACAAAAAAACACAAAAAAATATCTTTCTTGTAAATAATTAATTAAATAATTAGGTTTAATTTTAATTTAAAGCAAAGGACAAAAAAACTCTAAATTTCTCAAAAGGGTCAAAAACCCTAGGACGTCTTGGTTTTAATTCTTTCGCCCGTTATTTTTATATTTTGATTATTATGTAACTGCTTCCAAGGATGTAATAGTAATTAGGTTTATTGCTTTTTTTTACTTTCCGCATCTTTATCAAAAACGGGTCTTTGTTTTTTGGGGATGTATAGATCCGCGCCTTGTAATAGCGTAGCTTTTACCTTTCCGTATTTTATTTTCCGCACTCCTAATTGTTAATAAGCATGAAAGAATGTATGGTAATTAAAAACAACTCGTAGCTCACCATTGCATGATCCAAGATAAATGTTAACATGAAAACAACACACAATGCACATGCCACTTCTAGGGTACGCCTCATTCGTTGCCTCGAAAGTGGTCGTCAAGTATAGGGTGTTTTAGCGGTCGCCCTTATGTCTAAGATCCAGTTGCCTCGAAACGGTTGCCTCGGATTAAAAAGGATCTAGGACATTAGGGTTACTTCTAAGGTGTCCTACTATTGCTTCGGTGACCACACTGTCCCTCAATTGAATTGACCCGAACACCTCCAACGGTGGTGCTACCTACCTCTCAATGGTGGGATGGCACTACTTTAAGGACTCTTACACAGCCTAATTCCTTACGGTAGGTAGATGACTCATGGGTACTTGCTCTCTTCAAAAACAAACACAATAATCTTTTCACACTGACACTTTCAAAAGCTTTCAAAACAAATTTTTCAAACACTCTTGAGGACAGATACAAGAGTCACTTAGAAATCTTTCAAAAACGAAACTTTTTCAAGCCCACTCACATTTGAAAAGCAGACATCTTTTGAAAACATAAGAGAAAGTACCTAAGAGCCTGTGGATAACCACGGATAGAAAGGGTGCTAACACCTTCCCTTTCTATAAATCTACCTCCCGAACCGAGAGACATCTCGAATAAGGAATTTTACTGTGCTTTTGTCCTTTCCATGTTGGAGAACATAAAAGACGGTGGCGACTCTTGCTTACCGCGACATTTCGCGAACCAGATTTAAAACAGTCAGTTCTATTTCCACCGATCACAGAACTGGCGACTCTGCTGGGGACACTTTAAAGTGAGGTGTACCTTAGGATTAGATCATACTTATGTTTTCTATTGCTTACTTTGTTTGCTTTATTATTGTTGGCATTGTCTTGGAGTTTCATAGATCCTAACCCGGATCTGGGGATACCCTTTTAGGTAGCATAAGCTGTGAGGGACCTGTCCGGCGTAGACCGACACGGGTGAAGCAGTGGCTACGTTGGTGTGGCACCTTGGTCTGTACCGATATCCCTTGTGTTGCAACGAGGGGAATATGGGTCTTCTGAGGAGTCATTAAGCACCAACCGACCTTAGAACCCTAATTTGACCCAACTTGGCCATAGAACAGTAGCAATATGCTACACTCATTGAGGCTAAACTCTCGTGATGGTTCTAGCTGCAAGAAAAGATTGAGATGCTGGAGTTATGACCGATTGAGGGTAGTCAGTGATACTGGGATCCTCTAGAACCCGATTACTTTTGATAGGACAAGTCTTAACCAACAAACTGAAAGAGGGTAGTACCTGAACTTCATGCTGGCCTAAACTCTAAGGGTTGTCTTGTGTGACTTGTGTGCCTTATCATGTTTTCCTTTGTGAATACTTGTGGTGTGCTTTATCATGACATCATACCATCATAGACATTGCATGCATCCTGCATAAGGACTGACCCATTTCAAAGACAAAAGGGTTTCACCTTTGCTCTGTTTTGTAGGACATCATGATGCCTGTGCGAAGGAACACTATCCGGCTTAATTTTGTTCACCCACCTGAGTTGCTTGAAGAATTGGTTCGCAGAATTCCAAACACTACTTCCTTCATCCAAAGGCATGGTTCTCTTCTCGGTTTAGTCACTGCAAAGTGGGACCAACAACTGATGAGTGTCTCGACCCAGTTTTATGATCCCTTGTATAATTGCTTCACCTTTCAAGACTTCCAGCTGGTCCCTACCCTGGAAGAATTCTCTGATTTGCTTGGTATCCCTATCTTGGATCAGACTCCCTTCACTGGTTGGGAAAAGACTCTTAGGCTTGAGGAGATTGCTGCAGCCCTTCCCTTGACCAACAAGGAGGTAATGGACAACTGGGTGACTAGAAGCAGAGTTAAGGGTTTCTTGGCCAAGTTTCTGATTGGTAAAGCTAACAGTTTCTGGAATGACTTGGACTTCAGGGCGTATGAAGACATTCTGGCTCTCTTAATCTATGGTCTCGTTTTGTTTCCTAATCCTGATAACTTCATTAACGTCATTGCCATAAGGATCTTCATGTCTCGGAACCCTGTGCCCACTCTCTTGGGTGATATCCTGCAACAACTCTATGCTCGTTCTGCCCGAAGACGAGGAACTCTGTGGTGTTGTACTCCTTTGTTAGTGAGGTGTTTTATTTCTCACCTCCCTAAGTTCGTGCTGAAGAACAAAGAAGGAAGAGGCTGGGCTCATAGGTTAATGTCTCTCACTGATAATGACATCATTTGGACTCTCAGAGGTTTGGATGAGGTAGCTGTTATTGATCGTTGCGGAGAATATCCTAATGTCCCTTTGATTGGTACCCAAGGAGGAATCTCTTATAATCCATGTCTAGCTCTCCGTCAGTTTGGAAGAGCCAGAAGAGCAGGGCCTCATGAGATGTTGGTGCCTCACATCAGTTTTGAGTTTCAGGTAGATAGTGACGAGCTGCGTCGTAGATTCATCAAGGCTTGGGACAGAATTCACAAAGTTGACCCACATGAGTTGGGACCAAAGACTTCTCTACCTATGGAATCCTACTACAGATGGGTCCGCATCCGTGCTCAGAAGTTAGGTATGCCATACGAAGCTGTCAGACCCATCATTCTTGAATTTCCTGATAGATACGGGGTTCCTCCAACTGTTCTCCCTCCTCAGATACCTACTGATGTTGATACACTAAAGAGGTCTTGGGCGCAACTACAAGAAGAACGGGATTCTTATCGGGAAAAGTTCAACGAGCAGGAATTGAAGATCCATAAGCTGACAAAGCAGTTGGAGAACGAGCGGACCTTGAATGACTACATCCGTACTGAGAAAAAGAGACCCTGGGATCACTGATGAGCTTTGGATGTTCTTTTACAGTTTTTATTTCCCTTTTCAGTATTTCCATTTTTATGTAACGCCTAAGGGCAATCTGTTGAACAATTTAAATTTCAAAGTTGAATCTAATAAAGTGCGCTTCCTTTTTGTTTACAAAGTTGAATCCCGATTGTCTTTGAAAACATAAATCATACGCATTCCATTCATCATATGCATCACAGGTACTCTTCTTTTCAGGTTGCTTAATGTTCTTCGCTGTTTATTTCAGCAATCATCATGAATCCTGGATCATCTACTAAGCAATCCATCAAGGCCCTACAGACTCAGAACGCCCAGTTCCAAGAGTTGATCATGAGTTTAGCCCAAGGTCAAGAGGAATTGAAGGCTCTGCTGGTAAAGAAGAAGAAGAACAGAACTGTACTATTCAACACTGGACGGAGGTTTGGCAATACACTGAAAAATGAGGCTGACCAAGCTGCTTCCTCTGTAGGCAAAGGCAGTCCCCAAGGGGGAAGGGTTCCTAGTCCTGTGGTCTCTGACAACGAGACAGATTTCAATGATGAGCAGTACCCTCCCACTGAAGACAGGTACAAGCAGCTAGAGGACCGTCTGAGTGCCATGGAAATTCAACAGGTGCCTGGGTTGGATTTTGGAAATCTGGGTTTATCTTCTGGGGTGGTGATCCCACACAAGTTCAAGGCACCATCTTTTGTGAAGTATAACGGGGCTTCCTGCCCTAAACAACATCTCAGATCTTATGTGCGGAAGATCCAACCGTATACTTTGGACAAGAACTTATGGATCCATTTCTTCCAGGATAGCCTTTCAGGGGCTCAACTCGAGTGGTTCTATCAGCTGGATGGAGCCAGTATTCGAAACTGGGAGGACTTGGCTACTGCTTTTTATAAGCAGTATCAGTACAATGCCGACCTCGCTCCTACACGTACCCAACTCCAGGGTATGTCGCTAGGATTGGGAGAAGGTTTTAAAGAGTACGCGCAAAAGTGGAGGGACCTGGCTGGTAGGGTGCAGCCACCGTTGACTGACCGTGAACTCGTGGACATGTTCTTGGGGACCCTGTCTGGTCCATTCTTCAACCACCTGATTGGTAATTCTTCTGCAGGGTTTACAGACCTCATTCTGACTGGTGAGAGGATATAAGCTGGTATGAAATCGGGGAAGATACAAAAATGTGCGTCCTCAAGTTCTGAGAAGAAGCCTTTCAAGAAGAAAGCCAGTGCTGTGTATGGTCCCAGAAGACAAAATAAGTCGGAACGCCGCCAAGCTGTCAACGCGGTGGTGATTTCAAAGCCTGCTGCCGCTCCTTGGCAACCTAACCAACTAAGGGGTGAGAGACCCAAAAGAGAATACGCTCGGCTTAGTATTACCTTGTCGTAGATCTTGCCACAACTGCTATCAACCAACTTGGTAACTGTTAGAGAAGCTCCGAAGGTGGTAAACACAACCTCTCCGAAGTACAATCCCAACGCCCGCTGTGCTTATCACTCTGATAGCCCGGGGCATTCTACTGATGATTGTTGGGCCCTGAGGAATAAAGTTCAAGACCTTATCGATGCTAAGGAAATACAGTTTGAGGCGCCCGAAAGGCCCAATGTTGTGACTGCTCCTATGCCCCAGCATGGAGTGAATGCTATTGAGGAAGACCCGTATGTAGTCTCTGTGGATGAGATTGTTACTCCATTGGTGACCGTCAAAAGGAACCTGTTGCTAGCCGGTTTATTTCTGGGATGTAGCAAGGGTTTCCTTCTATGTGTTGTTTCACCTGCTGGTTGTCCGTTGCTGAAGTTAGGCGTCCAAAACCTGATGGATAGCAAAGAGATCTTGTTCAAGAAGATTGCTGCTCCTGTTATTCCTACTGAAGTAGTTTCCGTTGTCACCATTTCAACAATCCTACCAAGGCTCCCCCGAGGAAGCCCGTCAAAATCATGTCTGTTGCACCTATCATCATTACTGTTCCGGGGCCCCTCCCCTATAAATCTGACAAGGCTGTCCCGTGGCACTATGGGGCAGATGTGTATGTGCTCGGAGTAAAACAAGAGGTCAATACTAGTACCAGCATCAGTAACATCACCGGTCCTGCTAAGGTTACTCGCAGTGGCAGGCTCTTCTCGCCTGATATTGCACCTCCTGCTATTCAGAGGCCTCTTGTTATCACACCTGCCAGTGTGCCTGTTTCCCCTCCTGATCAAGTTGCTACCCCTGCTGCCGAGTCATCTGACACTCGGGGTAAAGGGATTGCTAATGTGCCTGCCCAGATGGAGGCACCGAAGACTGTTAATGTTGAAGCTTCACAGCAAGAGATGGAAGAAATCCTTAAGATTATCAAGAAGAGCGATTTCAACATCGTTGAACAGCTGGGGCACACCCCCTCTAAGATCTCTATGCTATCACTGCTGTTATGTTCAGAGGCCCATGCCAAGGCCCTGATTTCTTTCCTGAAGATGGCCCATGTACCACAAGAAAAGTCTGCTGATCAATTTACTGATTGTGTGGCCAACTTAACTGCTGATAATGGTCTGGGTTTCTCTGACGCTGATCTGACCGCCAAAGGAAAGAACCACAACGATGCCCTGCATGTCTCCATTGAATGCAGGGGCACTACTCTCTCCAATGTGTTGGTAGACACTGGTTCTTCACTGAACGTATTGCCCAAGAAGGCCTTAGACAGGTTCGATTGTGAGGGTTTGGAGTTGAAGCCTAGTAACATCATTGTTCGAGCCTTTGACGGGTCGAAGAGGATGGTACATGGTGAAGTGGACATTCCAATCCGGGTTGGTTCTCAAGTCTTTGACTCAACATTCTATGTGATGGACATCCGACCATCCTATTCTTGTTTACTAGGTCGCCCTTGGATCCACAAGGCTGGAGCTGTGACCTCCACTCTACATCAAAAACTCAAGTACCCGGTCAGAGGGAAAATTGTTACAGTGCAAGGGGAGGAGGAATATATGGTTAGCCATCTTAACTCATTCCGGTATATAGAAATGGACGGGGAGTTCATTGAGACCCCCTTTCAACACTTTGAAGAGGTGCCTCCAACATTGGCGTCAGCAGAAACTATAACTGAAGAGGGTTCTCCTTTGAAGATAGCTTCCTTGAAGGATGCCCGGGCTGTGGTTGAGAAGGGTGAGTGTGCAAACTGGGGCAGACTTCCTGATTTTACTCCAAAGACTGACAAGTTTGGGCTGGGTTTCACTGCAGAGGCTCAGAGGGTTGTACGTAAAGAAAGGAGTGGAAGACCTCCCATATTCATCACCAACCCGGGAGTGAATGCTATTGAAAGCGATGCGGAGGAATCTAAATTTGACAGCTGGATCTACCCAACGACCGACGGTGGACTGAACAACTGGACTGCAAAAGATTTCATACCTGTTACTTTTGTTACTCAGTAATGAACTCCTTTGTTTTTAAATTTGTAACGAACAATAATTTGAAACTTTATGGCCCGGTGTCTTACCCGGGGCACCGTGGCTTCATCTGTGAGGGCTTATTACTTGTCATTTCCATATATCATGAATAAAAACATTGGACGTTTTTCGCATTTCGAATCTTGTGCTCCCTTTATTTCTTTATATATTGCAAAACAGCTATATTTACACACACTCACCTATACAGGTTTCAATCCACTCTGGATCTCACTGGTAACAACTCTGCTACTGCCAGTTATGACTTCGAAAATCCGATCAACTTAGCCGAAGACGAAGGTGAAGATGATTGCGAAGTGCCTGGTGAACTTGCAAGACTGTTACTCCAGGAAGAGAGGGCCATTCAGTCACATAAAGAGCCAGTGGAAACGGTAAATCTGGGTACTGAGATAGACAGGAAGGAAGTCAAGATTGGTGCCAATCTAGAGCTCAGCGTGAAACAGCGGTTGATTCAGATGTTGCATGATTATGTGGAAATCTTTGCCTGGTCCTACGAAGACATGCCTGGGTTAGATACTGACATTGTGGTCCATCACCTGCCTACCAAGGAAGATTGCCCTCCGGTTAAACAGAAGGTCCGCCGTATGCGTCCAGAGATGTCCGAGAAGATCAAAGCTGAGGTTATGAAACAATTTGATGTCGGGTTTCTAGCAGTGACTTCTTACCCTCAGTGGGTTGCCAACGTGGTTCCAGTACCAAAGAAAGATGGTAAGGTCAGAATGTGTGTTGATTACAGGGATCTGAATAGGGCGAGCCCCAAGGATGACTTCCCCATGCCTCACATCAACGTTCTGGTTGATAATACTGCTCAGCACAAGGTGTTCTCCTTCATTGACGGCTTTTCAGGTTATAATCAGATTAAGATGGCTCCTGAAGATATGGAAAAGACTACCTTTGTTACTCAGTAGGGCACCTTCTGCTACAAGGTCATGCCTTTTGGGTTGAAAAATGCTGGGGCAACCTACCAACGTGCCATGGTTGCTTTATTTCATGACATGATCCACCATGAGATTGAAGTATACGTCGATGATATGATTGCAAGGTCCCAAACTGAGGAGGAACACCTTGACCATCTACAGAAGCTGTTTGACCGTCTGAAGTTGTACAAGCTGAGGTTGAACCCAAACAAATGCACCTTCGGGGTAAGATCTGGGAAGTTGCTAGGCTTCGTCGTGAGCGATAAAGGTATTCAAGTGGACCCTGCCAAGGTGAAAGCCATACAGAAGATGCCAGTCCCCAAGACAGAGAAAGAAGTCAGAGGCTTTCTAGGACGACTGAATTACATTGCCCGATTCATCTCGCATCTAACTGCTACCTGTGAACCAATCTTCAAGCTACTGAAGAAAGATCAAGTAGTATGTTGGAATGATGAATGTCAGGCCGCTTTCGAAAGAATCAAAGAGTACCTCTAAGAACCACCCATTCTTATGCCACCGGTTGAAGGGAGACCTCTAGTATTATACTTGACAGTACTTGACAGCTCAATGGGGTGTGTGTTGGGGCAGCATGACGAGTCCGGCCGAAAAGAGCATGCCATTTATTACCTTAGCAAAAAGTTTACCGACTGTGAGACCCGATACTCACTGCTCGAGAAAACTTGCTGCGCTTTGGTATGGGCTGCTCGCAGGCTGAGACAGTATATGCTGACTCACACCACTCTGTTGATCTCTAAAATGGATCCAATCAAGTACATATTCGGAAAGCCCGCCTTGTCCGGAAGAATAGCAAGATGGCAGATGATCTTGACAGAATACGACATCCAGTACACGACTCATAAGGCAATCAAGGGAAGTGTATTGGCAGACCATTTGGCACACCAGGCAGTGGACGATTACCAGTCGATGAACTTTGAATTCCCAGACGAGAACATCATGGTAGTGACTGATTATGAAGTACCTGGACCGGATGAAGGACCTGAGGAAGGATCCCGATGGTCTATGAACTTTGACGGAGCCTCCAACGCTTTGGGTAACGATATCGGCGCTGTGATTATATTCCCAAAAGGCACTCATACTCCACTTACTGCCCGGCTATGCTTCAACTGCACCAACAACATGGCGGAGTATGAGGCGTGTATCATGGGTCTTCAAGCTGCAATTGACTTAAGGATCAAGTTTCTGAGTGTCTTCGAAGATTCCTCTCTCGTGATCAATCAGATCAAAGGCGAGTGGGATACGAAACACCCAAACCTTATTCCTTACAAAGAATGTGTGTTGACATTGATCCCCCATTTCACAGAGATAACTTTTGAGCACTTCCCAAGAGAGGAGAATCAGTTGGCGGACGCGCTGGCTACGATGTCTTCTATGTTCAAAGTCAAATGGGACAACGAGGCTCCCCGGATCATTATCTGGAAACTGGATGAACCTGCATATTGCTGTGATCTTGAGGCTGAGGTGGTAACTGAAAAACCTTGGTATCATGAGGTGAAGAGGTATCTGGAAGCTCAAGAATACCTCGAGGGTGCATCTGTCAACAACGAGAAGTTCCTGAGAAGGTTCGCTGCAAAGTTCTTCCTCAGCAATGTCATTCTATACAAGCGAAACCATGATTCAACCTTACTGCGTTGTGTGGATAAGACTAAAGCAGAAAGGATCATGGCAGAGCTACATGAAGGTACCTTCGGAACACATTCCAGTGGACATACCATGGCAAAGAAAATCCTTCGGGCAGGATATTTCTGGTCCACAATGGAAGCCGACTATTATCAGCATTCTCGAACTTGTCATAAGTGCCAGATCTATGCTGATAAGGTGCACGTTTCTCCAGTCCCTCTGAATGTCTTGACTGCACCTTGGCCTTTTGCAATGTGGGGCATTGATATGATCGGCGAGATCAGACCTACGGCATCCAACGGGCATCGCTTCATCCTGGTGGCGATCGATTACTTTACAAAGTGGGTTGAAGCAGCTTCCTACGCTACCGTAACCAAGAACGTCGTGGCACGGTTCATTTGACACAACCTGATCTGTCGATACAGCGTCCCGAAGAGGATCATTACAGACAATGGTACCAATCTTAATAACAAGATGATTACTGAGCTCTGCGAGCAATTCAAGATACAACACCATAACTCTTCTCCTTACCGGCCGAAGATGAATGGGGCTGTAGAAGCAGCAAATAAGAATATCAAAAAGATTGTGCAGAAGATGACGGTGACCTACAAAGATTGGCATGAAATGTTACCGTGTGCTCTTCATGGGTACCGTACCTCAGCAAGGACGTCAACCGGGGAAACTCCCTTTTCCTTGGTCTATGGCATGGAGGCAGTCTTGCCGATTGAAGTCCAGATACCCTCTCTCCGGATAATGAAGGATGCAGGCCTGAGCAAAGATGACTGAATCCAGACTCGACTTGATCAGTTGAACCTAATTGATGAAAAGAGACTCACTACTATTATGGTCAAATGTATCAAAAACGAATGATCAGGGCATTTAACAAGAAAGTCAGACCACAAGAGTATCAAGTTGGGGACCTGGTAATCAAGCGCATCATTCTTCCTCAAAGTGATCCCAGGGGAAAATGGACCCCTACGTACGAAGGGCCATTTGTGGTTAAACATGTCTTCTCAGGAGGAGCCATGATTCTAACCACCATGGATGGTGACGACCTTCCTCACCCTGCCAATGCAGACATAGTAAAAAGATACTACGCATGAATTAAAGACCCGCTAGGTTGACACACCTAGGCAAAAGTAAGGGCTTCCCGACGAACCAAAAGGGTTCGGGCAAAAATAAGGGATGAAAAATGAAAAAATCTGTACACCCGGCAAGTCGAAAACCTGAAAAGGCGGCTTGGGCAAAAATGGGTATCCCGGTGGACTAAAAACCCGAAAGGGCGGTCCAGGCAAAAGTTAGGGATTAAAGCGTAATACTATGTCTCATTGAATCACCTTGCATCCAGAATCCGGTATCAACTATCAGGTTCAGACGACATCGATCAGTCAGCTTCATCTTCAACTAAGCAGCCAAGTGATGAGACGCTTGAAGACATAAAGGCGATAGCAGAGTTGGAACCCAGTGGGATTGTTCCTTTCACATAGCTGTCTTGTTTTCCTTTTCACAAAATTGTATACACTCTGTTGTTCGGCGGCATTCTCTTACTAGGACGTCAGCCTCTTGTACATAAACGCCTATTTACAGGCAAATTCCAAAATCAATACAAACTCACTTTTCAGATAAATTGCCAATTATTTTTCCTTTTTCTGTTTCGTTTTGCAAAGAACGTCCAATGTTCATTTTTGATATATGCATTTGACACTAATTGCTAACTCATAAATATCTACATGCGAAACAAAGGACTAATTGCAGGTGACATTAGAAACAGGGGCAATGATGAGTTTTCTAAGCGATCTAGTTGCTCTGTCCACCAAGGTACTAAGGTAAGTTCGGCTGAAGAATGTAACCCATATACCTTCACTCCCCGCAGAGTAAAACAAGACTCAACAATTCTCCCCAAGCAGAGTTGGTCTCCCATCATCCCTAACAAGGCACAGTATCCCTAGCAAGTCAGCGACACTCTCCCCGAGCAGAGTTAGTCTACGGTCAGCCTTAAGGAAGTTGGATTATCCCCCAGAAGATCTCAATATTCCCCAACAGAGTATACAGGCATTCCTAACAAGCATCCCCGGCAATCTTGATCTAAGATTGTTCCCCGGCGGAATACAGACACCCCAGTGGAGCCATTCCCCAGTACAGTTCAAAAGTCTCCCCAGGAAAGTTGAATCAATCTCCCCAGTAGATTCTGGAAGCTTATCCCCAGTAGATTCTGGAAGCTTATCACTCGCAGAATACGAACGCGTCTCCCCGGTTTTATTCAGAAGGTTATTTCCACACCAGGATATAACTGGGTTATCCTCAGCTAATTTCCACGGAAGGATCGTCCCCGACGAAGTTCTTTCTATCCCCCAGTGGAGTTCATTAAATCCCTAACATAACTCATCAATGGTATCCCCAGCGGAGTTATCATCAACATCTCAACAAAGTACCTCTCTTCCCACAGGGTAATTCCCCACAGAATAATCTCTTCAACAAAGTTATTCCCCAACGGAGTCATCTTCTCCTACCAGTTTATTCCTGCAACCGTCATCCCCAGCGGAGACGAAAAACCCTACTCTTCAACATCAGCCCAGGATTTGACTTCCCGGCATCCGTCAAGGATTTATTTTCCTAGACAAAAATACATTCATAAACATCACATCTTCATACCTTATAGCATGCACATACGCATCATGAACATACGATCTCATTTATTTTGAGAATATCACACATTTCATACATCATGACATTGCATACAACTAATGTTTCGCCTTTTCAGGAAAAAGGTCAATACAAAGATGATTACTATCAACTGTCGCAATTCCAGATTCGATACCTGTATCTAGCCAGGGCATATCTGTGAGCGATTACTTCCGGACTCGATTCCTGTATCCAGCAAGTGCACGTCTGAAGAGTTTGAAGATTCGATTCCTGTATCCAGCCAGGGCATATCTGTTGACGAATAATTACGGACTCGATTCCTGTATCCAGCCAGGGCACGTCTGAAGAGTTTGAAGATTCGATTCCTGTATCCAGCCAGGGCATATCTGTTGACGACTAATTCCGGACTCGATTCCTGTATCCAGCCAGGGCACGTCTGAAGAGTTTGAAGATTCGATTCCTGTATCCAACCAGGGCATATCTGTTGACGACTAATTCCGGACTCGATTCCTGTATCCAGCCAGGGCACGTCTGAAGAGTTTGAAGATTCGATTCCTGTATCCAGCCAGGGCATATCTGTTGACGACTAATTCTGGACTCGATTCCTGTATCCAGCCAGGGCACGTCTGAAGAGTTCAAAGATTCGATTCTTGTATCCAGCCAGGGCATATTTGTTGACGACTAATTTCGGACTCGATTCCTGTATCCAGCCAGGGCACGTCTGAAGAGTTTGAAGATTCGATTCCTGTATCCAGCCAGGGCATATCTGTTGACGACTAAATACGGACTCGATTCCTGTATCCAGCCAGGGCACGTCTGAAGAGTTCGAAGATTCGATTCCTGTATCCAGCCAGGGCATATCTACATGAAGAGTTTGAAGATCAACCCCTATAATAGGCCAGGTAATTATCTTTCTTTCTCAGGTACACAAGTTCTCGCTAAGGAATCTCTTACGCGATCGACACCTGGATGGCATCTATAAGCCCATCCACATACCAACAGTCTCCAAATGGCATCTATAAGCCCATTCCCGACAAGATTTTGTTACAGCTCCAAATGGCATCTATAAGCCCATCCTCCTATCCACCATCTTTCCAAATGGAATCTGTAAGCCCATTCCCTACATCACACTGCTGATATTCTACTATGCGAGTGCAAATTTCTGGGCACTCTAGTGTTCAATCATCTTCCACCTTCGGATCACGAAAGGCACGCAGGCCAATCTACATCCTCAGGTCTAAGAAGATTGAACAGGGGCAACTATTGTACCGTAAAATTTTCCCTCCCATATTCTTCAAGATTTGTCAAGGTCAATCTCCAGATGGTTCAAAATCCCTCAAGGGTTGCACAGTCCAATTGCCTCCTAACACAGTCAAAATTAGGGTTTTGGTTCTTACAAAGAAATTGAGGTTTTCAAGGGTCCAATCAAGTCCCATATGCCTATATACACTGTCAAGCATCCATATGTCAAGTTTCAAGACTTACAACATCAAGTTGCACAGTCAAAAACCCTAATTGCTTCACAGTCAACTGTAGGGGCAAAATGGTCATTTGACAGTCAAAAGTCAAAAAATTTGGTCAACATCTCATTTTGAAGCCACAATCATCATTTGATCAATTCTTGATCATGATTCCACAAGCATGGCTCAAAAAGTCTCAAGAATCAAAAGTTTCTATTTTTGGACAGTTGAAAAGTCAACTATAACTTGACCAGGGCATAAATTTTTTATGGTTCATCAGAAAAATCCCATCCAATGCTCATTTTGAAATGGATGACATTTCCTACAACTCATCTACACACTCCAAGTCCAAGAAATGCTCTCACAAAAATTTATCAATTTCAACATTATAGGTCATTTTCAAAAGTCAACAAAAAGGCACTTTAAGTCAAAGACCATAACTTGAGATGGTAAATCAAAATGACATGGGACCAAAGGCATTGGTTAGAGGACTTCAACACCTTTCCAAAATATCCAAGAACATGTTCATAGCTCCAAAATTGAGCAAGATATGCATTGATGAAGTTGGGAAATTTTTGTGAACTTTCAAAAGTCAACTTTGCCTAAAACACTTCATTTTTGCTAATGGGCCTCAAATTCCTTCTTGAATCTTTACCCAAAGCCTATGCACGACCCATTGAACTTAATTTGATTTATTTTCTTATTTTTCATTAATTAATTGAATTTATATTAATATTAATTCATTTAATTGGTTTTAATTGTAGGAAAATTCAAAAGATATGCTTTTTAAATCTTTTTGTGAAGAAAATAAGGCTAGGGCAAGCTGGCAATTTGTGTGCACCTCAAGGGCCTCAAAATCTCCATGATTGGCAAGGTTTTGATAAAGAAAAGATTGAAAAAGATTTGATTGCCAATCACATATTCAAACTTGAATACAATGGATATATGGGCCTAATTTTAACCTATTTCTCTATACATACAAAGGCTGAGGCCAACCCTATTCCTAAGAACGTGAAAGCTGCCATAGAACTCCATAACCAAATTGCAAAAATTCAAGAAATACTTGAAAACTGAAATCAATATTGCAAGTGAATTCAAAGCCTAAAAGTGGTTCCAACGTGTTGCTGACATTGCCAGGAGTCCATTGCCATCAAGAACAAGCTCTAATACACAAGGAAACGGCCAAACAGAGTCACGGTTTGAACAAACATTTCCATAATCGAAATCCAATTTTTATGCATCATTGACATGTTTTGATTATTGATTTGTATTGCTGACATCTTCCTGAAGCTTTTGGTATGGATTAATTGCATTGAAACTCACAGAATCACAATTCACCATGAATGAATTTTAGGGTTTTCGAGCTTTTAAATTAGGGCTTTCTTATTGAGGAAAAATTAGGCCTTGAGACACATACATTTAAACTCAGGAGCTCAAGACGAATTAAATGAAACCCTCGCGCTCTTTTTATATCATCCATAGCTCTAATCTCTATTCTTGGCACTTTCGTTTTGTGGGGGTTTAAAACCCCCGCTATCTGTTTGATATTTTACAGGTGAAACGAAGAAGGAGAAGGCGTGGCAATGTGTGACTGGGTGGTTCAAACTCAGCGCGCGTATTTTTGTTTTGCATCATAATAGTTGGTTGTATTTTATATAATATTTGTTTATCAATATGTTTACAAACGCGCATCATGGTTCAGATGGTTGGAGACGTGGCTGGCAAACACTGGGACCTGGGTTCGATTCCCAGGTCCCCCATATAATTCTTCATATTTTTCTTAACACATTCCAGTGCAGCGTGTGATTCAATGGTCCACCATAAGCCTCACGCATCAGCTAGCCAGGTGCCTCTCAGCTTCCATCCAGTGGCCAGGAGATGAAGGCCATGGTGTGTCCCAGTCAAACAGCATGCACGTGATGCCAGAAAGTCAAACGTGGCTTGGTCTTCTTGGGCCAGAACTTCTCAATTTTACCTCCACTTTGGGCCATCACACCCCCTTTGGTTTGCATTTGTATTTTTATTTTCTTTTCTTTTAATTCTTTTAATTGTTTTAATTATTATTATTAATTCACAATAAATTAATTTTCCTAATAAAACCAGAGATAAAAATTGTAAATATATTTTAATTATTTATTAATTTCATCATTAACTTATTTTTGTAAATAAATACTAATAATTAACTTAGTTTAATTTAGGTTTAAATTTTAATCTTTTTCCTTAATAAATAAAAATTATATAGAATTAGGTTTTGACACTTTTAATCATTTTCTTAATTAATTATTGTTATCATTATTAATTATTATTATTATTTGTACATACAAATGTAAATTAATTAATTAGCTTAAATTATGTTAACTTTAACATTTTCTTAATAATTAAAATAAACTTAGAACTAGGGTTTTCTCTTGATTTTAATTTCTTTATTTTCATTAAATACAAAAAAACACAAAAAAATATCTTTCTTGTAAATAATTAATTAAATAATTAGGTTTAATTTTAATTTAAAGCAAAGGACAAAAAAACTCTAAATTTCTCAAAAGGGTCAAAAACCCTAGGACGTCTTGGTTTTAATTCTTTCGCCCGTTATTTTTATATTTTGATTATTATGTAACTGCTTCCAAGGATGTAATAGTAATTAGGTTTATTGCTTTTTTTTACTTTCCGCATCTTTATCAAAAACGGGTCTTTGTTTTTTGGGGAATCCCTTCCTCCAACCGCATGCCCATACTTACCATTTCGGTGAAGTCACTGGGTGCGCTGGCAATCATTCTTTCATAGTAAAAGGAACCTAAAGTCTTCAAGAATATCTTTGTCATCTCTTTCTCCTCAAGAGGAGGATATATTTGAGCAGCATTTTCGCGCCACCTCTGGGCGTATTCCTTAAAGGACTCTCTGTCTCTCTGGGACATCGCCCGGAGTTGATCCCTGTACGGCGTGATGTCAACGTTGTACTTATACTGGTGAACAAAAGCTTCACTAAGATCGTTGAAGTTGCGGATACGAATGTTGTCTAAACCCATATACCACTTTAGAGCGGCACCCGTCAAACTGTCTTGAAAATAGTGAATCAACAAGTCATGATCATCAGAATATGTAGACATCTTTCTCACGTACATAGTCAAATGACTCCGAGGACACAAATCACCCTTATATCTTTCAAAGTCTGGCACTTTGAATTTTGCTGGAATCTTGACATTCGGAACTAAACAAAGGTCATGAGTGTTCTTTCCAAACAAATCCTTCCCTTTTAACGCTTTGAGCTCCCTCTGCATTTCTTGGAATTGGTCTTGAAAATCTTCCATTCTATCAAAAAGACCCAGACTTTCAGCAGGCTCGACAGGATAAGTAGGTTCATTCAAGTATGGCATAGAGTGAACCACAGGAGCGACAGTTGTCATCACCGGTTGCGAGAAAGGTGTCACAGACGGGATTACCGGCGGCATAGCAGTTGTCTCTGGTTGAGGAAAAGACATAGTAGGTTGAAATAAAGGCTGTACGACAGGCTGATACCCATCTGGCACAAAGTTGTAAGGCATTCCCCACGGAAAACCTTTTGGCATCTGATGTTGAAGCAGAGAGTTGATTTGAGTCACAGATGTTGGAACGGTGACAATCTCAGAAACCACAGTAGTTGAAGTCTAAATCTCAGCAGCTGTAGTCGATGGCTGATTCTGAGCAGCCATCAAACTTTCCACTAGCGCAGTTAACTTTTCCATACCGACACGAAGGGTAGCGACCTCCTCACGAAGCTCGTGGTTTTCCTGTTACAGATCTTCCATCTTCCTCTGACGATTGGCTCGAGTATCGTATCGATGAGACAGCTTGACAATCTATCGGAGTGGAAAAAGAAACAAGGATAAGACTCTAGAAAACATGTGAAGTGGAATGTTGGATGATGCATGATATGTGATGCAAATGATAATTCATTTTAATAGTTTTTCAAGGAACTTCAATACTTTTGCATACATCAATGGTAAGGGAATTTGGAACAACAAAAACTCATTTCATTAATCAAAAGTGGTAAATTATAACTTACAACTTTGGAACAACAAAAATAATAAATTACAACTTAGGGATAACAACCCAATAATAAAGCAGTAAACTACAACTTTGGAACATGAAGCCCATAATAAAAGCAGTAAATTACAACTTCGGAACATGAAGCCCTTTTACAGAGTTTTACAAAATGATATCAGTAAAATAAAACTAAAAACTAAAGATCATCAGAATCATCAGATGAAGGACCAAATGCCAACTGTAACTGGAGATTCCTGATCTTCTCTTCATAAAAGTCTTCCATCTCTTTCTTCTCAGCTACCAGTCGATCAATGATTCCCTTTTGTGGATTAGGAATAAGAGCAACGCTTACCGAACCTTCCTTCTTTCTCTTCCTTTCACTAGCATACTTCTTCAGTAAAGCATCCTTTTGACGAAGCTTCTCATCATGATCAATGAACCAGCCATCTTGAATAAATAACAAATCCTCCTTTTCCTTTAGTTGTCGAGCCAGGACCCGATTCTCATATTCAGACATATTATACTTTTCTTTCCAAGCATCTCTCTCGGACTTCATCCTAGCCAGATTTCCTTGGTACTCTCCCATATTCTCGATAGGGATATCAACAAATGATGATGCAATAGTAGGGAATAAAGGTTTCTCAGGTTTATAGCGCATCTTGAGAGCACAAGCCCTAGCACGGACCCATTGTAGGTAAGGCTCCAAAGAAACTGCACCCCTATGTCCTAACATGTCTCTCCCTTTCCTATGGATGTGGCGCCAAGCTCCTTCGATCTCCCTCTTAGCTGCCTGGTGATCTTGTCCTTCTTGTAGAAAGAAACCACTCACATGGATGCTGTTTGGCTTGTCCCTCATCGGGTATCCAAACTGATGGCGCGCGAGAACAGGATTATAGTTAATTCCTCCTTTCGTACCAAGAAGAGGCACGTTAGGAAAAGCACCATGGCTATCGATGATCTTCACGTCATAGTAAACTCGATTATACCAATCAATGTCGAAATGAGTGAGAGCCATAATTTTTGGCACCCATCGCGGCTCCTTCTCGAGATCCCAGAAAACATCAGACCTAGGTAGATGAGAAACACACCACTGATACAGCAACGGCGCTAAACAAATGATCATCCCTCCTTGATAAGAGTTTCGAAGATGGATGGAGTAGTAGGTATCTCCTAGCAACGTAGGGACCGGATTTCCAATCAAGAAAATTCTGATGGCGTTGATATCCACAAACTTATCAATGTTAGGGAACAAGAATAGACCATAAGCGAGTAAAGCAAAGACGTCTTCGAAGGCAATAGTATCTTTTATCTCAGCGAAATGACGAGCTTTCTTCAACAAAAACTGCGCAGACAAACCTCGGATTCCCCCTTTTGTAGTCATGTTCTCCTCTACCTCTGACTTCTTCAAGTGGGTGATGGTCGCGATCTCGTGAGATTTGGGTTCCTCTTCCAAACCAGAAAAAGGAACACAGTCGGTGATCGGTAAACCGAGTATGTAGGAGTACTCTTCTAAGGTGGGCATTAACTGGTAATCAGGAAAGATGAAGCATCGGTACAAAGGATCGTAGAATTGAACCAACGTATTAAGGATGCCTTCCTTCATCTTGCGCTTCATGAGAGGTATAATGGACCCATACTTTTTCTGAAAATCCGTCGGGTTCTTGATCTTAGGAATTAAACTCTTCAGTTCTTCAATCTCGGGTTCCTTAAAACTAAAACTTCGAGTGTTTCTCCTTCCAAATTCCATAATAATAGTACCTGAGATGTCTGCAAGAATCATTCTTAAGTTCCTTGAAAAGCAAGTTTTTTTTACAAAAAATGTTTATGGATGTATGGATGAATGATAATGCGACAGTTACACATAAGTTCACAAATATGGGGTTCAAAGGTTCGACGTTTCAGCATGGAGTCAAAGGTAAAGCCCACCCCAAGGTATGTACTAACGGGTCAATCACACCTGTAAGACAAGGTTCTAAAAGTTCCCAGAGTCTACATTCCTCCTTCGGATATTACCAACGTCTTGATTACTCAATAATTAGCAATATTCTCAAGAGAAACTCATCCGAGCGTAGCATCGCGTAACAACTACTTCCGAATTACTCCGTTATAGTCTCCGCGCTACACCTAAAAAGGCCAAGATGGGCTAGGGTTCTACAGTTCTCAATTTCTCTGGCTCCCAGGTCGAAGATAATAATGTCTTCCCGATTACTCGGTAAACAAATATTATATTCAAAAGGGCCTTCCATTGAGTGGGGGATCTCATGCCTCCTTCTTCGGGATTACTCCCTCAAAGTTAACATGACTATACCGCCCGTCCTATTCTTAAGTGTAACTTAATCCGGGTATAGGATTCGTCCTTTGCAAAAACCCAAACAACCCCAATTTAAACACATAATCAAACAAATCAAATAATAACAAAACAGATAAAACAAATTAGGCTTAACCCAGTTAGGGATGGACCAGCAAGAGGTCAATCTTTCCCCAGCAGAGTCGCCAATTCTGTAGCGATAAAAAATGTAGCGGGGTAAATCGGAGATCGAATTATTAATTAATTCGTCTCACAAAAGCAAGAGTCGCCACCGCGCTTTATTATTTCCAAGGGAAAAGGGAAAAGAGCGAAATAAAACCCTAAAATATGCAATGTAAAATAATACTTTGGAAGTAATGAAAATACAAGGCGTTTTGAAAAGAGGTCTAAAGTTCGGGGGTTGGTTATACAATGGGAAGGTATTAGCACCCAATGTATCTATAGTATTCTATAGGAACCTTTTGAAATATCTGTTTATTAAAATGTTCGTTTGATTAAAAATAAATTGTTTTTGGCCGAAAAGGGGTACGGACGGGTTTTTGAAGGTACGACGACCTAATGTCGAAGTTTTGACTTAAAAGGTATAAGTTTTGAAAAAATTGAATATTTGGGGAAAAATTATCTTAAGTTTTAATGAAATGAAGATATTCGCGTGATTGGATTTGAGGACATGAAGTCAACAAATTTAATCATTTTTTCTCTTGGATTTAGACGTAAAAAGAATAACCAAATAAAGATGAAATAATCAAACAGAAAATTAGATAGATAATGATTAAGTAGCTAAGTGGTATATAACCACAACAATGATTAAATAACAGACTAAATGGTGTGGACATGCATTTTTATATTTTTATTTAATATGTACAAAGCAAGAGAATTAATTAAAGAAAATAAAATGTTTTTTTAAATTTTTATTTTTATATGTATTTTTTTTGTATTAATATAAGTATCATTTTAAAAATTATTAAATAATTCTATACTAAATTAAAACTTTAGAAGTTATTAACTTAAATCTAATTAAAAAAATAATACTAAAATTACTAAATTAATCCTAAACTTAAACTAATAAAATTGGTCAAATTATTTAAAATTGTCTAATTAAATTACACCTCTATTTGATTAAATTTACTAATTAACTAAATTAATAAAATTCTAAAAAAAAAAAGCTAAAAGAAAGTAAATAGAAAGAGAGGTATCAAAAAATAAAGGGGGTAGATAATAAGCAATTCGTATGGGCCAAAGAGTTTTTTAAGGGGCCAAATCAAGAATAAACAGAAACGGGATGGGGGGTTTAAAGAAATTCGTTTGGGTTTTTTTTTTCAGGCTTAGGAAACGGGTTAGGCCCAATTATTGAAACAAAGTTTAGGGTTATCAAGTTTTTGTTTCACTTGGATTAGGGTTAGGCAAAGGGTAAAGAGCGGCGCTCTTCTTTGTTCTTGATTCGTCTTCGTCTTTCTTCTTCTTCTCTTAAGCCAAAAATGTCCAGGGGCAAAGCCCTTCGCCTCAAAGTTGCCAGCGCCACCAACTGCATCTCCTTCTCCATGGGTCGCTCGGTGATAGTGCGAAGGTGACGATTTCGCTCTTTAGCGCGTTAGGGTTTTTATGATTTTTGCATGTTTATGATTTTACATCCATTTTGATTCTGACTCTAGTTTTAACATGTTGTTTCGGTCAAGGTGTATAAAAATGGAAGAAAGGAGGTTATATTACCTTGACGGAGGAGGGGAATGAACGGTGGTGGAGGCGCTCAGGCGGCTGGATGGCGAGGGGGGCAGTGACGCTGAAGCTAGCTCGCTTTTACTGGAACCTGGTACTTTGCTTTCCCTTCTGAGTTGTCTGTGTACCTTGTGATGTTTTTATCTTCTTCTCCTTTAATCGCTTCTGTTGCCTCTGAACAGGATGTTATTGCTCTGACTATTTCTTGTTGGTATGTTGCCTTCGTTTGTATGCTTGATGCCTTGTAAATTTCTGGGTATGCTTTTTCCTCTTCTTCTCCTTGCCTTGTTACCTGGATATGTTGGTTAGTGTGTTTGACAGCCCAATGATGAGAAAACTCTGAGGGCTTTGAGTTGTTTGCCTGAATGGGTAAGTTTCCGTCAGTTTGGGGCTCCTCCTATGAGCTTCAGGCTTGAGTTGGATATGGACTTGGATGGCCTTCTGGTCATGGTTTCAGGTTTGTGGCCTTGAGGTTTTCTCTGGCAAGGTTTGGACCATTTGTTGATTACAGGCTTTTACAGGTTATTGTCTTGGTGAGACTCGTTTCAGGTTTGCATGGCTTAACAGGTTGTGTTTACTGGTTTTTGACTTGGCATGATTTGTTGGTTTATGGGAGATTTGGAACTATGGCTTGACAGTATGTTTGACAAGGTATTGTTTTGTTGGTGACGGCTTGTATCGTTTGATGGTTAAGGCTTTTACAGGTTTCAACAGGTTATGGTTTTAAAAGGCTTAAGGCTTTGGCTGGACAACTTAGTGTTTACTGGTTTTTCAGGCCATGGTTATTGGTTTTTTTGGCTTGAGATAGCAGGTTGTATATTGTTTTGGAATGCAGGTTCTTCAAGCTTTTTCTTACTTTGAGAATAGGCTTGTGGTATTTTGAACTCTGTTTTTGTTTAAGGCTTCCAACAGGTTTTGAACTCTGAACTTTTTGCTTGAGAAGTTTGTGTTGTTATAATATCCGTTGCTGGCCTACCCTTTTGACAGTTCAGGTTTTTTTTTGTATATTTTAACTATTTTTCCTTTTGATACCTCTGCACTTCTACTGTTCCATTCAGTTTGCTTTGTATCCTTTTTCTATGCTTCCCTTTTTTTACTGTGTTACTGCAGTTTTGTTTTCTATCTCTTTTCTGCCTAAGGCCAAAACCTGTAAACCCAAACTCTTTTCTCTCTTCTCTCTCCTTAGTACAGTTTGAAACATTAAAATGATGTTATGTACTTTGTGTTCTGAAAAAGCAAAGCTGGAAAATGATGAAATTAGAAATATTTGGCTTGTATATATGGTTTTGATCTGCACATTTCCTTCCTTAGCTATCTGCATTGTTACAGTATGGAGGAGCCTTGTATTTTGACCTCCTCCCATATGTTGGATAGTTTACGTTGGACTTTGTTTTGAAAATGTAACTTTGACTTGCATATGCTGTTGGTTTTGAAATATGCAGTTTTGACAATTGAAATGTGCAATTGGTTTTGAAATATGCAGTTGGTTTTGGCAAAATTGAATTTGTGCATATTTTTAACTTGTGCATTCATATTTATCAATAAATATTCATCCCTTTTTTTGAACCGGGAGAAATCCCGTGATTTGCAAAGAGGGTAAAAACTGATTCCAGCTGTTTGCTTTTAATGATGAACTCTAAATTAATTGTCTGCTTTTAATTATATATCTATCTCTGACTTTTTCTTTTAATTCTTTGCAGGTAAAAACAAATGAGCATCAAAGAAGTATTGGATAGAAGATGAAGATTTAGAATCTTAGAAAAATTAAAATAGTTTTTATTTCACTTTAAACATTTTATATAATTGTCATTGTAAATACTTTGTAAATAAATACAGTATTTAAACAACAATTGTAGCAATTAGAATAAAGATGAATAAAACTCTATTATTTTACCAGTTAATTCTTTTCTTCTTTCCAATTATTTACTTTATCATTTATAATTATTTAAATTATAACAACTGAAAATGAATTCCAACTATTTAAATTCAGAATAATAAATAATTAAATAAACATTGTTTTAGCATTGATCAATTAATGAACTGGGCGTTTAAAAAATAACCAGCTCTCGATTTGAAAAAGTTATGAATTTAAAATCTGCTTTGAAAATTGATAAAAATAGGTAAAAACACTTGCAATGTAATGATGCAGATGGGAGATGGTAGCTTAGGTCAAAATTTGGGGTACAACAGGTTCGGGCAAAAATAAGGGATGAAAAATGAAAAAATCTGTACACCCGGCAAGTCGAAAACCTGAAAAGGCGGCTTGGGCAAAAATGGGTATCCCGGTGGACTAAAAACCCGAAAGGGCGGTCCAGGCAAAAGTTAGGTATTAAAGCGTAATACTATGTCTCATTGAATCACCTTGCATCCAGAATCCGGTATCAACTATCAGGTTCAGACGGCATCGATCAGTCAGCTTCATCTTCAACTAAGCAGCCAAGTGATGAGACGCTTGAAGACATAAAGGCGATAGCAGAGTTGGAACCCAGTGGGATTGTTCCTTTCACATAGCTGTTTTGTTTTCCTTTTCACAAAATTGTATAAACTCTGTTGTTCGGCGGCATTCTCTTACTAGGACGTCAGCCTCTTGTACATAAACGCCTATTTACAGGAAAATTCCAAAATCAATACAAACTCACTTTTCAGATAAATTGCCAATTATTTTTCCTTTTTCTGTTTCGTTTTGCAAAGAAAGTCCAATGTTCATTTTTGATATATGCATTTGACACTAATTGCTAACTCATAAATATCTACATGCGAAACAAAGGACTAATTGCAGGTGACATTAGAAACAGGGGCAATGATGAGTTATCTAAGCGATCTAGTTGCTCTGTCCACCAAGGTACTAAGGTAAGTTCGGCTGAAGAATGTAACCCAAATACCTTCACTCCCCGCAGAGTAAAACAAGACTCAACAATTCTCCCCAAGCAGATTTGGTCTCCCATCATCCCTAACAAGGCACAGTATCCCTAGCAAGTTAGCGACACTCTCCCCGAGCAGAATTAGTCTACGGTCAGCCTTAAGGAAGTTGGATTATCCCCCAGAAGATCTCAATATTCCCCAACGGAGTATACAGGCATCAGTGGGCCCTTCATCGACGGGGATTCTCTTGGTTGCAATTTGACGTTCCTCAGGATCACTTCCAGAATTAGGAGAAGGTTCTTTGTCAGGCTAAACAACATGGTCTAGTTGGTTCACGCCAGTGGAAGATCCTTTGTTCGAATATTTATTAGTAGATAAAGGATGATAGGAAGGATCACTGCTGCTAGGAGGAACTTCGTACTGAATTGGACATTTAGTAGGAATGAGTTGAGTGACCTGCAAGAAGGAGAATGTAAGATAAATCAAATAAAGCACAATGATCGTTGAGGAAAATAATATTAAGAAGATCATACCTTTGGTCCTTCTTCTCCAGGACTTGAATTATTCCTCGCAATTCGTTCTAAGATGAAGTTTCCAGATGGTTAATGTTGTACCCCAAAATTTTCCCTCTTCATTTTTACCTTTAGTGGCTTATGTTTCATTATATGCACTTCATACATTGTGATGGGCTCAATGTTATCCACCAAGCAAGAGATTTATCTTCTCAAGGCAAGTTGGGTTGGATCTCATGTTCATGAGTTTCTTTCAAGATCATAGCTCTTTGGGTTTCTCAAGAATATTTGAGAGATTAGGGTTTGATCTTCAGTTACCATCTCCTAAGATATTCAATCAGAAATTTGGGTTATGGCCCCTTTTAAGATCTTGGTTCTCAATGACTCAAATATGTCATAAGACATGCTCATATGGATTATGAACTCTTTGATGACATTATTGGAAGTTCAATTACTTGATCTTGATGATTTGGGTCATCTGAGCAAAAGTCAACAAAAGTAAATTGTTGACCAAGTGGACTTTTGTTCAAAGTTGAGGACAATGATCATGTTTCAACATCATATGGCCTATGGTTGAAGAAATGCAAGAGAAATATTTTGAAGCTAACTTTTTTCATGAAGGTATCTTTCTTTACTATGGATCAAGGCACACCTACATTTGGCTTAATCATACAATTTAGATTTTCTATTGATATGAGTTGGTCACTCAACTATGGATATTTTGGTCTTATAAGCCTTTAAATAATGTTTTGATGCTTGGGCTTAATCATGGTTCTTAGGAGTCTTCTTCATTGCAAGTGAATCCTTTTTGTGGTTCTTAAAAAATACAAACTTGGAGTTGATTTTAGCTTGAGTTTAGAGTCAACTTAATGAAGTTTATTTCTTCATCACATTACATCTTCCTCTTTCTATCCATTTTTATCACAAGATTCCTTATCACTTGGTCATTATTTTTGAATTATGATTCAAGGTTTTCTTGGACTTCTCAAAGGGAGGTTTTAAAAGAAATATTACAAAGGGACTTATTTTATTCATTCAATATGGCAAGTTTTACTCAAAGTATTGTCAAAATCATTCAAATATTGAATTTAAGATTTAACTTGTTTTACAAGCACTTTGGCAAAAGTTTGTATTACAAATTTCATTTTGAAAAGAATTACAAGGTTGAATGATTTTTGTTCCTAAATCACTTCAAATTACAAGACAAAGGCAAATGAAGAGAGTGTCTAAACTCATTCTAATATATCCTATAAAATTCTAAGGCAAGACTTCAAAAGCCTTCAAACTTCAAAGCTTCCTCCTAACATGATTCCACCTTCAGGCTAGCCACTGTTTCCTTCCACCCTTGTCAACTATCCATCATCAATCATCAATTTGTTTTGCCATTTCCATCATCAATCATCACATGAAACAAAAGAAAAGGGAAATTGGTTAGCAAACAAAACTTGAAAATAAACCAAGAAATTATCAAGCAAGAGTTTCCAAATTTCATCATTAGGGTTTTGTTTAAGGAATCAGATTTTAGGTTGTTTCTCAATCATGTTCATGCGCCAAAAAGCCTCATACAAAAATAAGATTTAATCATAAGCCTATGTATATTGCAAATCAAAAATAGATTGGTTCACAAAAGATAAATTAAAAGAGGTTCAAAATAGAATTCCATCACAGTTCCAACCCAATAGCAAAGTACAAAAATTGCAAGACCATCCCAGTTACAGCAAATCAAAATTATAGGTTTAAGGCCCAAATAGAAAAATTTCACACCTCAGCACAATGGCTTATCACAACATAGCCGAAAAATAATAAAGCAACAATCAAAAGCCTCATTTTGCTTTGTTTCAACAAAAGTCATAACTACAATATCAATCATAGGTCTATCCCTTTACTACAAATCTCAAACAAATGAATAAAAAGGGGTTTGTTTGGTTCACAGTAAAGTTAAAAATTCAAAAAAAAATAGTAATGTACTGCATAAGTACAAACTTAGTTGAAAAAGCATCACAGAAAACTAGAATTCACACAAAAACCAGTAAGCAATAGGGACAACAACAAGGACAGTAACAGGGGTAGCATAGCATAGCAAAAGTGCAAGATCACAAATCACAACATAGTTGACATACCAGAAAATAATCAGATACAAGAACATGCAAGCCCTAAGGCTGTTTCTCTTTTATCATTTTCCTCAAAAGCAACCTTAAAAAAACAGTTTAGAGGGAGAGGCCATAGTTCAAAAAAGATATAAAAAAGTCGTTCACAGAATAAAAAAGCTAACGGACAGAAACAACACCAAAAACAACAAAAAACCCTAAAGGATTCATCATTTTATTCAGATTCAAAACCTCTTCAAAATATTGTTCAAGCAAAAACACACAGTTCACATAATGATATACAAAAAAAACAAAAGCAAACCACAAACCCTAAATCTGCTTTTCATTCATCATTTTCCAAGCAAACCCTTCAGAAAAAAGAAAGAAATCGCAAGAGAATCGAGATACAAACAAGATCATAAAGATATTACCAGAGAGGGTCATCATCGTTAAAACCTATGATCTCGTTTCAGAGAGGCTGTTTCAATGTTGCTGAACTCAAATTTTGCATCGTCGCCTTATTTAAATCAAAAATCGCAAGTCTAAGCCGTTAGGGTTTCGAAACCCCCTTTCTTGATCTAAGCCAAATCCTTCACTTCATGTGAAATAAAAGGCCAGATTAATATAGAGGATAAAAAAACAAAGAGATCAATGTAAAAAAATCAAGAATCGGAGCCAAAACACCGTCATCCGCCGTCATCGCCACTGTGGGCGATTTCCGGCAAGAGTTCCGGCGAGTTCTCTTCAGAGGAGAACGAGAGAACAAAAGGAAGAATAGAGACACATTTTCTTTGTTTTAATAAAAATATATTTTTAATTTTGTTTTTGTTACATTTGTTTTTTAACGCAATTAATCTGGCTGTGACACTTGTTATCGCTCTTGTGGTTACAGGTTGTTAATTCCAAGCAAGCGTTCCGTCGTAGCCATCATGTGCCTCCATCTATAGCCCTATGATCAGCATCTGACGTTTCAAACATGCTTCCCCATGGTGCACCCTCCACTCAGGCAACACACAGGATCACCATCAACCTCCTAAGCGCCTGGGCTTGTTGTTATTGGGCCAAGCAGTTTTCTTTTCACACCCCCCTTTTATTAAAAGCAAACGCATGCCCATTCTATTGTTTCTTCTATTTTCAGCGTCAAACAAAACATCTCCTGTTGGGCCTGGACGAAAATCTATTCCCACCCCCCAGATTTATTTATCTCAGGCCCATTTTCTATCCTTCTTTTATATTTTGTTTTCATTATATTACTTTGTTTAATTATTTTGATTTCTATCTATTAAATAAAATACATTTTTTTTAAATTAGATTAAAAATATTCTAATTCAATCACTTTTATTTTACTTTATTTTTTCAAACAAATAAAATCTCAAATATTTTCTAACAATTAGTTTCCCTTCTTACAATATTAAACTTAGGTTTTATTTCATTTTTCTTAATTTAAATTAACTTAGATTATAGATTTTGTTAAATAATTAATTAATTTTTCTTGTAATTAATTAGTTTAATTAGATTAATTATAAAAGCCTTTTCTATCAAAAAACACAAAAACAAATTATTTTTTCTTTATCTTTACATTTTGTGATTTTTATTATTCATATTCAATGGTTTGTAATAGATAATTAGGATTTATTTCTTTCCTCCCCTCATTCACAAAATTGTACCCCTCATTCCCAAAACGTTGTAATAGTGTAGGATATTTAAATTCTGCAATTTATCACTTTCCTTATTATTGTTAGTAATTAGGGTTTGTATGACAAGACTAAAATAAAACATTTAGACAAACCTAATTTAAGATAAAATAATTGAATCAAACACACCTTGCACACATGCACCTCTAGGATAACCCACACTTGTTGCCTCGGATAAAAACAGCCATGTCCCTCGAACGTGAGTTGTTTTAGCAAAGTCCCTCAATTAAAAGATCGTAGTCCCTTGATGACCATTTAATGTTTCCTTCGGTAAACGATCTTAGACCTTTACGAAAAATTTCTAAAACATGTTACAAGTTGCCTTCTATGACTGTACGATAACCCACACCTGTCTCTCACATCCAATGATGTGGCTCATTACCAACTAATGGTAAAATAGCACTATCTAAAGGAGGAGGAAAAGAAGAAATACTTTTTGAGTAGGTAGATTGCTCGTAATTTCCTGCTCACAAACTAAAACCATTTTTACACGTCACACTTTTCAAAACACTTCCCAAAAACAAACATTTTGTATACATTCTCAACGATGCGAGAATCATTACAAAATTGCCTTACATTGGCACTTTCAAAACATATTTCCAAACACTCCCTTTTGACAAATATTTTCAAAACAAAACATTTTGTATACATTCTCAACGATACGAGAATCATTGCAAAATTTCTGCACTAAGGATTTTTCAAAATATTTCCAAAAACAAACATTTTGTATACATTCTCAATGCTACGAGAATCATTGCAAAATCACCACTTTCAAAACATCTTCAAAACATATTTACAACTTACAAAAACATAAAGCATTTTAAAATGATCAAGCAATTAAGAGCCCATAGATAACTACAGATGAAAAGGGTGTTAACACCTTCCCTTTTCATAACCTACCCCCCGGACTCAAGAAAATTCCCAAAAGGTCTTTCCTGTTCTTTTCACCATTTCCTTTATTGGATAAAAGAAAAGTCGGTGGTGACTCTTGATATCCGCAACATTTGTGATAAAATGCAAAACACCCAAGTCAGTTCTCCCACCGTGTCACAGAACTGGCGACTCTGTTGAGGAGATTACAAAGAGTGGGGTTACCTTAAGATCTAGATCACATTTATTTGCTTTACTTGCTTGATTTGTATCTTTACATTTTTTGGGTTATGCTTGGGTTTATTTCTTGTATAGATCCTATACCTGAATCAGGGGCATTTTAGGTAAGTAGCAATAGATCGTGGGGACTATGTGGCATAATACTGACATGGTTGAAGCGATGGCTACGTTAGTGTGACACATTTGTTGGTATCAGTGTCCCTTGAGTCCAGTCAATGAGAATACGGGGCCGCTGTGTAGTGTCATGAAGCACTAACTGATCATAGAACCTTAGTTGAACAAATTGGCCATTAGAATGTAGTGAGATAACTGGCTTTGGTGCAGACTGAAGTTGGTTGATACTCGATAGTACACTCATTGAGATCGGACTTTCAGGATATTTCGGTTGTTAAAACAGAAGCTTGTGCTGAAACAATTCCCGATGAAGAAAGATTAATGATATTGAGATTCCTTAGAACCCAGTTACTTTCTTTTAGGACAAATTGAACCAAATAAAACTTCAAGAGGGTACTTACCTACAAACTCTATGCAAGCCTTTGAGCCTAAGGTTAATTGTGTGACTTGGTTGAATTTATAATCTTACAACTTGAACTCCTTGTAGAGTTTGTCTGTATTCATTATCTAACAAACTTGAAATCCTTGCAAGACTTGCTTGTAGTCATTATCTAGTAACCTAGACTTCTTGCAAGGCTTACTTGTTTTCACTACCTTACATTTTTGCTTGGTGCATAGCATACACATCATAACATCATACCATATCATTCTCACTGGCCAATTCAACGATCACAAGGGCCATTGATATAGGTTATCATGAACCAAACGCCTAGCAAGGGGTAGGAATATTTACTTTCCTCTAACCAATGTAGTCAAAGATGAAAGCATGACATCTTGAGTTAAAGGCTATGACCCACTCGACATGGTGAGCTTGATTCTCATAGAAGGACATTCAACGATACGAAGTTCTTCAATCAAAACTGTAGTTAGATTCAACTTCTAACATTTTCTTCTGTTTACCCAGCGAGATCCTTGAAAACATTGAATCTACATATCATGCATCATGTCATAACAAGTTTTCCCCATACAGGTTTTCTCATTTGCTTACTGTTTATTTCAGTAAAGATGGCTCTCGAACAGACCGTCAGAAATCTCCAAGTTCAAGATGCTCAGTTCAAAGAAATGTTCCTGAACCTATCCAAGCGGAAAGAAGAATTGAAGGCACTCCTCACTGAGAACATGACCAAGAAGAATCCTTAAGGCAACAAGGATAACCGGTTGGAACAATTGCAAACTGAGATACCAACGATGAGAACCCAGATGATGGTATAGATGGCTCTTATCCAAAACCTAGCTTGGGGGCAAGAAGAGTTGAGAACTCTAATCAACAAACTTCATCAAGACAAATACAACCATATGGGATGAACGTCTAGAATTGGGAATTAAATCATTAATCAACCTCCGATGAGACAGGAAGTTGGCTTGGTTAAAAGTAGACCTTTTAGGATTGCTACTACATTGCAAGTCCAAAAACGTCCTTGCTAACAACAACATGGGAATCAGTGTAAGTAGGATACACCCAAAAGACGATTTACCAAAATCAACATGTCATTGGCTCAAGCATTGCAACACATGTTGAAGGCCAAGATGGTGACATTGAAGGATCCTCCTCAAAAGCCCAATAATTCTTCTTTCTTTCACAATCCTAATGTAAGGTGCGCATACCACTCCAACAGTCCTGGGCATGACACTGACAGTTGTTGGGCATTTAAAAATAAGATTTGGGATCCGATTGACGAAGGAATGGTCAAGTTCATGTGTAATACGGTGGGAAAACTGACTTGGGTGTTTTGTGTTTGATCGCAATTGTTGCGGATAGCAAGAGTCGCAACCGACTTTTCTTTTATCCAAAAGTAAAGGTTGAAAAGAAAAGGAAAGACCTTTCGAGATTATTTCTTGAGTTATGGGGGTAGGTTGTGAAAAGGGAAGGTATTAGCACCCTTTCATCCGTAGTTGTCTACGGGCTCTTAGTTGCTTGCTATATCACTTGCTTTTGTTTGAAAATGTGCTTCTGATGTGGGTTTTTGAAAGTATTTTGAAAACGTATTTGTAATGGTTCTCGTTTCTATAAGAACACGTACAAAGTGTTGGTTTTGAAAATAGTTCAAAGAGGTGCTTGTGGAATGTGTTTTTTGAAAGTGATTTTGAAAAGTGTCTTTGTAATGGTTCTCGTTTCTATAAGAACGCGTACAAAAAGCTTTGTCTTTTGAAAATGTTTCAAATAAAAGTGTTGGTGTGTAAAATGTTTTTGTTGTGAGCAAGCGAGCAACTATGAGCGTCCTACCTACTCAAAAGGTCGAATGTTCTTTTCCTCCTCCTTTAGATGTTACTATATTAACAATGATTTGGTAAGTAGCCCCATCATTGGATGTGAAGGGACGGGCGTGGGATGTTTGTATAGTCATAGAAGGCAACCTATGAGATGTTTTAGCAATGTCATTTAGGGACTAGATCGTTTACCAAAGGCAATATCGAGGGTCATCGAGGGACTACGATCTTTTATCGAGGGTCTTTGCTAAAACGCCCATATTCGAGGGACATGACTATTTTTCAAGGCAACAAGTGAGATTACCCTAGAGGTGCATGTGTGTGAATAATGTGTTTGCTTTTCATGCATTTAGTATTTAATTAGGGTGATCTACTTATTGGTTTTATCTTGCCATACATCCTAATTACTAACATTTGTACAAAAGCAATAAAAATGCAGAAAAAATAAATCCTACACTATTACATCCATATTCAATAGCAAGAAAATATAAAGAAAAAATAAAATAAAGAAAGGAAAATGGACTTTTTTTTATTCAGACAACAACACTCTTTGATTGTGCACTTCTTGGCTCCCTTCGATTTAGCCTGGAAGTAGTGAGGGCGTGCCTTTCAATATGGGCTTAGTAATGAAGCATGAGATACAGCCTGCCTTTCTGCTTCCTTCGATTGGGACATGGAAGTCAGTGTGAGAATTTTACTGGCTGCTTCTTTTGACTGGGCCAGGGAATCAATGTGAGCACCTTTTGCTTCTCCCTTCTTGCTCCTTCATTTGGACTGTGAAGCAGTAAGGGGGGTGAAGCCTGAAGCTTCATTTCACACAAAAAACTCCTTCTTTCATTTAGGCCTATACTAGTTAGTTCTACCATATATTTGACAAGAAAACAAACGAAAATGGCAGAAATGAAAAGTAAACAAATGGTATCTACATGCTTGAAACGAAAGAAATTACTATTTACATGTTATGTTAGAAACGAAAGGTTCAAGGTTAAGAGAAACTTACCTTGCTTGAGGCTGGAACGTGTGTGTTGGACCTTGAGTGGCTTCCTAGATGCTTTTGGATTCGAAGGAAAGAAACGAATGTGAAGTTTCTAATGCTGGATTCGAAGGATAAGAACAGGTGTGGTGTTCTTTCTACTGGATTCAAAAGAAAACAAAGTGTGGGGATTGCTTCAGATTCGAAAGAAATAAGTGATTAGATCCTGGGTTTGAATATGTTAAGTGTTTGAGAGTGTTTGATAATTTGAGAGTTTGATGATTTTTTTCTCCATGCCCCAAAGTCTCTAGATGTGTTATCCAGCCCTTATCATTGTTATGGAGCCTCTTATTTATAGGCAAAGCTGGCTGAGATTTAGGAGGGAAAACAAAACAATTTGAACGAATTGAGTAAACTACTCTTTGTAGCTTTCGAGGGGCAGTGTCTGTATGCCATTTTAGTGCAAGAATGGGTCAGTGTTTCAAGACTGCTATGCAGCAGTTTTGGAGCATTATGGCCAGTGTATCAGGCCCGAACTTGGCAGCAAGCATCTTTTGATATCTCCACCTTTCGTTTTGACCCCCTTCGACCAAATTCTCCTTCAAACAACATTATTTGATTTTCACCCAACAAGTGTATTTCGAATGGGTCACTTTTGTGCATCCTTCGAAGGGGCCAAATGTGTTCCCCTTGAATGGGTCACCAAAGTATTCCTTAAGGTGGGTCTTGTAAGTCCTTTGAATGGGCCATCAAACATGTCCTTCGAATGGGACACCCAGACATGTCCTTTGAATGGGTCATGTATGTATCTTTGAAAGGGCCAAATGTGTCCTTCGAATGGACTATGCTATTCTTCGAATGGGCTAGTAAGGTATATCCTTCGAAAGAGACTCCTATGTATACCCTTCAAATCCACCAATACATGTCCTTTGAAGGGGGCCACCAACCATGTGTGTTGAAGGTTGTCAAGGGTGGAATTGAAGCATACTATTTCAAAGGGAAATGTTATCCAGTCAAAGCCAGTACAAACATATCCAATTCCCTATCGAAGCCTGCATGCAGGAGGTCACCACTTTGCAAGCATACAAGAGGCCATTTCTCAAATGAAGGTTTGCATGAAGAGTCAATGCTCTGTCGAAGCCTGCATGCAGGGGGTCACTGTTTTGTGACTTAAGGAAAACATGTAAGGGGCCAATGGTGCAATCGAAGCTTACGTGCAGGAGGCTTTTCCTCTTTGAATCGAAGGAGGATACAAGAGGCTCTTTGCCTTGTGCCTGCTGGCCTGGTGGGAGCCTCTTGCGTGCAAGAAGGAATCTATGGCTCAATCAAAGGTTTCATGCAGCCAACCTTCAACTTGTGAATCAAAGAAAGCATGGAGGGAATTATTTGTCTAATCAACACAGGCATGCAAGCATCAAATGTCCAATCAAAAGCAGGTATGTAGGCCACCATTACATTGTGAACCATGTGATGCCAATGATGCAATCAAAGGTTGCATGCAGGAAGCTCCTACCTTGTGAATCAAAGCTAGCGTGACAGAGGCCAAGGCCCAATCAAAGGATGCAAGCCAAGCTTACATCAAAAGAGACCAGAAGTCCAATCGAAGGATGTGGATTTGAAGCAAACTTTTGTCTTGTCGAAAGACACATTAACATCTTCAATTTTTTCATTTTTTTCTTTTCCTTTAAATAGGTGTCTGTAACCACACATGTGAGAGAAATCTTGAGAAAATGAGAGGGAAAATTTTAGGGTACAACATCATGCAAGATGGTTAGATCGAGTTCTTCTGTTACCCTCCAAATGCCGAGGCTGCAAGGTACACCATATAAAGTGACAAGTTCAGATGGAGAAGCTTTTTGTTCATTTGAATTTTCGTTTGTAATTTCTCTAGTTGACTCAAACATTTATCTTTATGTCATACTTTTGGTTGTCCTCATTAATGCATTGCATATGTTTGTCTTGAATTAATCCATTCGTTTTCACTATACTTAAACTATGATTTTACTTCCTTTTGTGATATTCAACTCTCGATTAAAAGTTATAAGCCTTTAGAGGGAGGATGACGAAAAAATATCATATTCTCTACGGTATTCTTTTGAACAGACCTTGTTGACGATGTACAGGCGTTGCTTCAAATCCTAAACAGTGGAGTTATAAGTAAGATAATCCCTAGTCAACCCCTTTGACCCTAAGAAGTAGGAGTTTTCTTCTTCGTATAAATTGAAACCTTTAATCATAACCGGGGGCGGGGTAGTTTCTCAATTAATTCAAATGCATATTCATTCGCAAGATTTCAATTCATACACAACAAATAGCATTGGTGACATCCTTCCAACTCAATAGACGATGAGGGTTCCCCATGAAACAGACAGTCATTATCTTTCAAAAAGAAGAGCCCGCTAAGTTAAAACCTATGAAGGAGACTTAACAAAAAACTGGGGCATCCCACTGACTGTAATCACAAAATAAATAGTTCAGGAAAAAGGTAGCGATAATAGAATCAAAAAGAGGTCGATTCAAATCCTCAATAACAAAAACATGTTACAAAAATGACTACCTTCTAAAATAAACTTCCAGTGCCCGAACCATCACCAAAATATCATTCCATACTCAATTGGAATCTAAACGCATAATTAACTGAGTGTAGGGTTTAAAAACATCACGGAGAACGGGTTGGGTACAAATAAAATTTGAGCCTTATCCTTTATTTCTTAAACCGTGAACCAGGCTACGTTACAACCCTTAAAAGTCCTAGCTGAAGCTTGGGTTAGTTTGAAAGTATACTGTTACAAAAGGTATCCTGACTCTTGTAAGGCTTACTACAAATCCCGAGTTGAATTCATATTCTTAAAGAATTTTGTTGTTTACTAAAAAGGCATTTTCAAAACTTCAAGACAAGCATAAATTTTTCATTTATGATACCACTATTTTCATATAACTAATTGTTTGACAACAGAGAAATTCGCACGATGATTGTCCAATAAATGGAAATCCTCTTAGTAAATGGAATCACTTCAAATGGAAAGACACTTCCAATGACAAACCTTCCATAAACCAAGGGGAATGACATTTTATTGTATAACTCATTTATGGCAGTCAAGTCGAGATTCCAAGAATCTCTCAAAAGTGCTGAGTAGCCAGGGGAAGATCTCCATCTGAACCACTTGGGGGATGTTACATTGATCAGGGGTTCCAGCAAAAACCACTTTGAAATTTGAATCGTAGGTATCATCAAATTGCTTATATGTGCTAGTAGTATCAGATGGTGTCAGTATCATGTCTTCGGATCCTTCCATGACAGTTCTTAGAAAAATACTGAGGAAGGTCAAGACCATCAGAAACTTGATCATAAACTCCAAACAACATGTTATTGTCCAACTCATTTGTGGAAGTCAAGTCGAGATCCAAAGAATCCCTCAAAAGTGTTGAATATCCCGAAGCAGATCTCCATCTGAATCACTTGGGGAATGTTATATTGATCAGGGGTTCCAGCAAAAACCACTTTGAAATTTGAATCTTTGGTATCATCAAATTACTTATTTGTACTAGTAGTATCAGATGGTGTCAGTATCATGTCTTTGAGTACTTCCATGACAGTTCTTAGAAAAAATATTGAGGAAGGTCAAGACTATCAAGAAACTTGATCAAAAAACATCAGGTGCACCAGACTAACCCCAGGGGAAAATGGGCTCCCGCATACGAAGGGTCACATACGACCAAGAAAATATTTTCTGGCAGTGCTACAACACTTACTACCATAGACAGTGACAACTCTCTGCACCCTGTGAACACGGACATAGTAGGAAGATACTACGCATAAAAGAGACCCTCTAGGTTGACATGCCTAGGAAAAAGTAACGGCAACCCGACGAACGAAAAGGGTTCGAGCAAAAATATATACATAAAGATGGTACACCCGGCAATTCGAAAATCTGAAAAGGCAACTTGGGCAAAAAAAGGTACCCCGGTGGACTAAAAATTTGAAAAGACGGTCCAGGTAAAAGTTAGGGATTAAAGTGTACGGCTATGTCCCGTTATCTCATCACTTGTCTATCAGTAAAAGACTTATCACTCTGATCAACATTTACTGAGGACTCTAGGAGATAAGAACATCTTCAAGTCATCCATAAATCCCCACAAAGAAATCTCCACGGGATTATCCCCACAGATTCATCTTCACCAGCTCATCTTCAACAAAGATACATTCCCCGACAGGTCTAAAATGCCTTACAGAAAGTGGGGCATCTTCCAACTGATAACATAGTCATACTCACAAGTAGATCCCCCTAGCGGATAGAGGACCACGATCTTCTCCCCAACAATATCTCCCACCTACGGAGTTCCAATCAGTACAGTTCATGGAAATTCTCTTCCCCAGTTGAGTTTGAAAACTATAAACACTAAACCCTATGGAAACAAGGTTTATTTCCCCAACAAATTACAATTCTCCTCAGCTTGAGTCAATTCCTCAGACTACTACTAACCATTGACAAAAATTCTTCTCCCTAGTAAAGTGGACACTATCCCCAGAGACTTATTGCAAAAACTGGAATTGGACCAGGTATCAGTTAGCATTACCTTCCCCAGAAGAATCAGAAGGTTATCCATCTCTTTTATCCCTAGTCAAGGTATATAAAAATTATCTTCCTCAGACGAATCAGAAGGTTATCCATCTCTTTTATCCCCAGTCAGGGTATATAAGAATTATCTTCCCCAGACGAGTCGGAAGGTTATCCATCTCTTTAATCCCTAATCAGGGTATATAAGAATTATCTTCCCCAGACGAATCGGAAGGTTATCCACCTCTTTTATCCCCAGTCAGGGTATATAAGAATTATCTTCCCTAGACGAATCAAAAGGTTAGTCATCTCTTTTATCCCCAATCACGGTATATAAGAAATAAATTCCCCAGTAGAGCAACAAACAACCAATGTTCTTAAACTCTACTCCCCAAAGCAGAAATCAATACATCCCCTGCAGAGTTTCCTCAAACAAGTAAGCAGGAATTCCCAACGGAAGCATTCTAGACAAGATTGAAGATACACATACTCTTCATTCCCCATCCATAGTCAGGAATTTATTTTCCCAGACAAAGATACCGCATGGGTTTACAAATACAATTCAACAATATCCTAAATTCATCATGGCATATGCACACGAAACACATATAACACAGTGTTGTACCCCAAAATTTTCCCTCCCATATTCTTCAAGATTTGCCAAGACAAATGGTTCAAAATCTCTCAAAGGCTACACAGTCAACCATCCTCCTAAGGCAGGCAAAATTAGGGTTTTGGTTCTGGCAAAGAAATTGAGGTTTTCAAGGGTCCAAACAAGTCCCACATGCCTTTATACATTTCCAATATGTCAAGTTTCAAGACTCACAGCATCAAGTTGCCCAGTCAAAAACCCTAATTGCTTCATAGTCAACTGCAGGGGCAAAATGGTCATTTGATAGTCAAAAATCCAAATTTTTGGTCAACATCTTATTTTGAAGCCACAAACATCATTTGAGCAATTCTTGATCATGATTCTCAAAGAATGGCTCAAAAAGTCTCAAGATGCAAAAGTTTCTATTTTTGGACAGCTGAAAAGGTCAACTGCAAATTGACCAGGGCATAACTTCTTCATGGTTTATCAGAAAAATCCCATCCAAAGCTCATTTTGAAGATAATGACATTTCCTAAAACTCATATTCACACTTCAAGTCCAAGAAATGCTCTCACAAAAAGTTATCAATTTCAACATTATAGGTCATTTTCAAAAGTCAACAAAAAGGCACTTTAAGTCAAAGACCATAACTTGAGATTGGTAAATCAAAATGACATGGGACCAAAGACATTGGTTAGAGGACTTCAATACATTTCCAAAATGTCCAAGAACATGTTCATAACTTAAAAATTGAGCAAGATATGCCTTGTAGAAGTTGGGAAATTTTTGGGAATTTTGAAAAGTCAACTTTGCACAAAAGGTTTCAAAAATGCAAATGGGCCTCAATTTCTTTCATGAATCATTACCCAAAGGCCATGCACGACCCATTGACCTCTAAGGGAGTTATTTTCTCATTTTTGATTAATTATTTGAATTTTTATTATTATTAATTCATTTAATTAAAATTAAATATGAAAAAATATCAAATAACACTCATCAAATCTTTTTGTGCAGCCAATTCACTCATTATGAGCTAAAGATCTCGTGCATCAATCAAAAGGGACAATATCTTCCATATTTGGCATGATTGGCATGGAAAAAGATTGAAAAAAGATGTGAACAAAATCAAATATTGAATCATTAAATCAATGGATCTTTGGGCTTGGTTTTGACCTAATTCCATTCACTTACATATGCATAACCTAAACCTATTCCATAGACACGAAAAAACTGCATAGAGGCTGCATACCAAATTGCAAATTTTTGACAAAAACCTTGAAACTGATTTCGTACCTAGAGCGCAATTCAAAGCTTCAAAAGCCTTCCAACACATTGCCAAGACATCCAGGAAGCATTTGCAATCAAAGCCAAGTCTTCAGACCTCCAGAATTGGTAGAACGAAGTCACACTTTTCTCAAAATTTTCCATAATCGTGTTCTAATTTTCATGCATTGTTCATGTATTTTAATTGTTGATTAACACTAATATGAACCTTCTGAAGCTAATGGTATACCTCAATTGCATTATCAGGCCCTATATCGTGATCCACCATTAACGTATTTTAGGGCTACAGAAGCTTTGATTTAGGGGTTTACACATATGGCAAAATTGGACCCTCAAACTGGTACCATTGAATTCGTGACATGAAGACGAATCATTTGATTACCTCGCGCCCTTTTTATGTTTATCTATGTGTTAATCGCTATTTTCTGGCATTTGTTTTTGTGGGGGTTTAAAACCCCCGCTAATTGCTTGTATTACAGGTACAAAAGGAAGAAGATGCACGCGTGTATGAACGTGGTTGGATGATTTGAACGTTGGCGCGTTTTTTGATTGTCTCAGCATAATGATTGGTTTTCATATATATTATTTGTATTCCATAATATTAACAAAGCGCGCAAACAGCTCAACTGGCAAAGCACTCACTTGGTAAACGCTGGGACCTGGGTTCGATTCCCAGGTCCCCTATCATATTTCATGATTTTTTCCATAACATGTTTCCACGCAGCGCTTCATCCAAGGTTCACCATACGCCTTCACATGCTGGCTTGCCACGTAATCATGATGACCAATCTGAAGGCTACAGGATAAGGACCATCATACGCCTGGGTCAACCACTTCACACGTGATCCCTGAAAGTCAAAAAGGCCTTGTTCTATTGGGCCAAAATACTTCAACTCACCTCCAAATTCGGTCAGACACCCCCATTGTTTGTATTCTTTTTTAATTTCCTTTTCTTTTCTTTTTAATTATTTTAATTGTTTTCTTTAAATTCCAATAATTAATTTTCATAATATGGAAAATCAGAAACTAAAATATGTCAATTAATTTATTTAGTAAATATTTTTTTTGTAAATAAATTTTAACCATTATTTTAGTAAATTAGGTTTTAAAAACTTTAATATTTTTCTTAATAAAATATGTAGAAATTAGGTTTTTTAAATTTTTCATCCTTTTTCTTAATAAATAATTTTTTCTTATTATCATTATTATTAATTATTAAATATTTTTTGTAAATAAACATGTACATAAATTCTTTAGTAAATTAGGTTAAAACTTTAATCTTTTTCTTTAATAATTAAAAATATTTAGAATTAGGGTTTCTCTTCAATTTTAATTTCTTTATTTCATAAATACAAAAAAAAACATAAAAACATTTCTTTTCTTAATTAAATAATTAATTAGCTTTTAATTTCATTTAATTTCTCAAAAGGGTCCAACGCCCTCGAACGTTCAATTTCAATTTCTATTTCGCACGTTATTTTATTTTCTTGTGAATATTATGTAATTGCTCAAGCCTTGTAATAGTAACTAGGTTTTACTTTCCGCATCTTTTATTAAAACGGGTCTTTGTAATTTGGCGATGTATAGACCCGCGCCTTGTAATAGCGTAGGATTTTACTTTCCGCATTTAAATTTCCGCACTCTTAAAACTGCTAAACTTTGCATGAAAGAATGAATGGCCCAAATAAAATCAATCCGTAGCTCACCATAATGCATGATCAAAGATAATGGTTAAACTGAAAATAACACACAAATTCACACACCACTCTTAGGGTACGCCTCACTGTTGCCTTTCCCTCGAAACGTGGTCGTCGAGTATAGGACGTTTTAGTAAGTCCTTATGTCCATAACATGATCCAGTTGCCTCGAAACGGTTGCCTCGGAATTAAAAAGGATCAATGGCATAAGGGTAGCTTCTAAGGTGTCTTACTGTTGCTCTGGTGACCACAATGTCCCTACAAACGAATTGACCCGAACACCTCCAACGGTGGTGCTACCTACCTCTCAATGGTGGGATGGCACTACCTTAAGGACATTTACACAGCCTAATTCCTTAGGGTAGGTAGATGACTCATAGATACTTGCTCTAATTCAAAACAAATCAAAAAACTCTTTTCACACCGACACTTTCAAAAAGCTTTCAAAACAATTTTTCAAACACTCTTGAGGACTGATACAAGAGTCGATCTGAAATCTTTAAAACGAAACTTTTTCAAACTCACTCATAATTGAAAAGCAAACACTTTTGAAAACACAATGAGCAAGTATCTAAGAGCCCATGGATAACCATGGATAGAAAGGGTGCTAACACCTTCCCTTTCTATAAATCTACCTCCCAAACCGAGAACTATCTCATAAGGAATTTTGCTGTGCTTTTGTCCTGTCCATGTTGGAGAAAATAAAAGACGGTGGCGACTCTTGCTTCCGCGACATTTCGCGAACCAGCGTTAAACAGTCAGTTCCAGATCCACCGATCACAGAACTGGCGACTCTGCTGGGGACTTCTTGTAAAGTGAGGTGTACCTTAGGACTAAGATCACTTGTGTTTTCAATTGTTGTGCTTGTTTTCTTTATTATTGTGGGCTGTATCGGAGTTACATAGATCCTAACTCGGATCTGGGGATACCCTGTTAAGTAGCATAAGCTGTGAGGGACCTGTCCGGCATAGACCGACATGGGTGAAGCAGTGGCTACGTTGGTGTGGCACCTTGGTCTGTACCGATATCCCTTGTGTCGCAACGAGGAGAATATGGGTCTTCTGAGGAGTCATTAAGCACCAACTGACCTTAGAACCTTAAATGACCCAACTTGGCCAATAGAACAGTAGCAGTATGCTACGCCCATTGAGGCTAAACTCTCGTGATGGTTCTGGCCGCAAGAAAAGATTGCGATGCTGGAGTTATGACCGATTGAGGGTAGTCAGTGATATTGGGATCCTCTAGAACCCGGTTACTTTTGATAGGACAGGTCTTAACCAACAAACTGAAAGAGGGTAATACCTAGACCCCATGCTGGCCTAAAACTCTAAGGGCTTGTCTTGTGTGACTTGTGTGCCTTATCATGTTTGCCTTTGGGAATATTTGTGGTGTGCTTTATCATAACATCATGCCATCATAAACATTGCATGCATCCTGCATAAGGATTAACCATTTCAAAGACAAGAGGGTTTCACCTTTGCTCTGTTTTGTAGGACATCGTGATGCCTATGCGAAGGAACACTATCTGGTTCAACTTTGTTCACCCACCTGAGTTGCTTGAAGAGTTGGTTAGCAGAATTCCAAATACTACTTCTTTCATCCAGAGGCATGGTTCTCTTCTCAGTTTAGTCACAGCAAAGTGGGACCAACAACCGATGAGTGTCCTGACCCAGTTTTATGACCCTCTGTACCAGTGCTTCACCTTTCAAGACTTCCAGCTGGTCCCTACCCTGGAAGAGTTCTCTGATTTGCTTGGCATCCCTATCTTGGATCAGAATCCCTACACTGGTTGGGAAAAGACTCTTAGGCTTGAGGAGATTGTTGCAGCTCTTCCCTTGACCCACCAAGAGGTAATGGACAACTGGGTGACTAGAAGCAAAGTTAAGGGTTTCTTGGCCAAGTTTCTGATTGGTAAGGCTAACAGTTTCTGGAATGACCTGGACTTTAGGGCGTATGAAGACATTCTGGCTCTCTTAATCTATGGTCTAGTTTTGTTTCCTAATCCTGATAACTTCATTAACGTCACTGCCATAAGGATCTTCATGTCTCGGAACCCTGTACCCACTCTCTTGGGTGACATCCTGCAACAACTTTATGCTCGTACTGCCCGAAGACGAGGAACTCTGTGGTGTTGTATTCCTTTGTTAGTGAGGTGGTTTATTTCGCACCTCCCTAAGTTCGTGCTGAAGAACAAAGAGGGAAGAGGTTGGGCTCATAGGTTAATGTCTCTCACTGATAATGACATCATTTGGACTCTCAGAGGTTTGGATGAGGTAGCTGTTATTGATCGTTGCGGAGAATATCCTAATGTTCCTCTGATTGGTACCTAAGTAGGAATCTCTTATAATCCATGTCTAGCTCTCCGTCAGTTTGGAAGAGCCAGAAGAGTAGGGCCTCATGAGATGTTGGTGCCTCACATCAGTTTTGAGTTTCAGGTAGATAGTGACGAGTTGCGTCGTAGGTTCATCAAGGCTTGGGACAGAATCCACAAAGCTGACCAACAAGAGTTGGGACCAAAGACTTCTCTACCTATGGAAGCCTACTATAAATGGGTCTGCATCCGTGCTCAAAAGTTAGGTATGCCATACGAAGCTGTCAGACCCGTCATTCTTGAATATCCTGATAAGGATGGGGCTCCTCCAACTGTCCTCCCTCCTCAGATACCTACTGATATTGATACACTAAAGAGGTCTTGGGCGCAACTGCGAGAAGAACGGGATTCTTATCGGGAAAAGTTCAACGAGCAGGAATTGAAGATCCAGAGGCTGACAAAGCAGTTGGAGAATGAGTGAGCTCTGAATAACTACATCCGTACTGAGAAGAGGAGACCCTGGGATCAATGATGAACTTTGGATACTCTTTTACAGTTTTATTTCCCTTTTCAGTATTTTCATTTTATGTAACGCCTAAGGGCAACCTGTTGAACAATTTAAATTTCAAAGTTGAATCTAATGAAGTGTGTTCCTTTTTGTTTACAAAGTTGATTCTCGATTGTCTTTGAAAACATAAATCATGCGCATTCCATTCATCATATGCATCACAGGTACTCTTCTTTTCAGGTTGCTTAATGTTCTTCGCTGTTTATTTCAGCATCATGAACCCTGAATCATCTACCGAGCAGTCCATCAAGGCCCTTCAGGCTCATAACGCCCAATTTCAAGAGCTGATTATGAGTTTGGCACAAGGTCAGGAGGAGTTGAAGGCTCTGCTGGTCAAGAAGAAGAAGAAGAGAATTGTTCTATTCAACACGGGCCGGAGGTTTGGTAACACACTGCAGAATGAGGTTGATCAAGCTGGTTCTTCTATAGGCAAAGGCAGTCCCCAGGGGGGAAGGGCTCCAAGTCCGGTGGTCTCTGACAACGAGACTGATTTTAATGAGGAGCAGTATCCTCCAGCTGAAGACAGATATAAGCAGTTGGAAGACCGTCTGAATGCCATGGAAATTCAACAAGTGCCTGGTTTGGATTTTGGAGACTTGGGTCTATCTTCTGGTGTGCTCATCCCACACAAGTTTAAAGCACCATCTTTCGCAAAGTATGACGGGGCGTCCTGCCCTAAGCTACATCACAGATCTTATGTGCGGAAGATTCAACCATATACTGTGGACAAGAACTTGTGGATCCACTTCCTCCAGGAGAGTCTTTCAGGGACTCATCTCGAATGGTTCTATCAGCTGGATGGAACCAAGGTTCGTAACTGGGAGGAGTTGGCTACTGCTTTTTACAAGCAGTATCAATATAATGCCGACCTTGCTCCTACACGTACCCAACTCCAGGGTATGTCGCTAGGATCGGGAGAAGGTTTTAAAGAGTATGTGCAGAAATGGAGGGACCTGGCTGGCAGGGTGCAGCCACCATTAACCGACCGTGAATTAGTGGACATGTTCTTGGGGACCCTATCCGGGCCATTCTTCAATCATCTTATTGGTAATTCATCTGCAGGGTTCACAGATCTCATTCTGACTGGGGAAAGGATAGAGGCTGGTATGAAATCAGGAAAGATTCAGAAAGGTGCGTCCTCAAGTTCTGAGAAGAAAACTTTTAAAAAGGAAGCCAGTGTTGTGTATGGGCCTAGGAGGCAAGATAAACTAGAGCGCCGCCAAGCTGTCAATGCGGTGGTAATTTCTAAGACTGTTGCCGCTCCTCGGCAACCTAACCAACCAAGGACTGAGAGACCCAGAAGAGAGTACACTCGGCTGAGTATGACCTTGTCACAGATCTTGCCACAGCTGCTATCAACCAACTTGGTGACCGTCAGAGAGGCTCCGAAGGTTGTGAACACTACCTCTCCTAAGTATAATCCAAATGCCCGCTGTGTTTATCACTCCGATAACCCGGGGCATTCTATTGATGACTGCTGGGCCTTGAGAAATAAGGTTCAGGACCTTATTGATGCGAAGGAGATACAATTCGAGGCGCCTGAGAGGCCAAATGTCGTGACTGCTCCTATGCCCCAGCATGGAGTAAATGTTGTTGATGAAGACTTGTATGCCGTTTCTGTGGAGGATGTTGCTACCCCTTTGTTGACTGTTAAGAGGAACCTGTTGCTAGCCGGTTTATTTCCAGGTTGTAGCAAGGGTTTCTTTCTGTGTGCTGTTACCCCTACTGGTTGTCCGTTGCTGAAATCAGGTATCCAAAGTCTGATGGATAGCAGGGAGATTTTGTTCAAGAAGACCGTTGTTTTGTGTGTTCCCACTGAAGAAGTATCTATCGTCACAATCTTCAATAATCCAACCAAGGCTCCCCCGAGGAAGCCAGTCAAAATCTTGTCTGTTGCACCTATAACCATTACTGTTCTGGGGCCAATCCCCTACAAGTCTGATAAGGCTGTCCCATGGTACTATGGGGCAGATGTGTATGTGCTTGGAGTGAAGCAGGAATTCAACACCGGTACCGGTATCAGTAACATCACTGGTCCCGCCAAATTTACTCGCAGTGGCAGGCTCTTCTCACCTGACATTGCGCCACCAGTTATCCGAAGACCTCTTATTATTACGCCTGCAAGTGCGCATGTTTCCGCTTCTGATCCAGTTTCTACCCCTGCTGCCGAGTCATCTGACACTCGGGGCAAAGGGATTGATGATGAGCCTGCCCGGATGGAGGCACCGAAGACTGTCAATGTTGAGGCCTCCCAGCAAGAGATGGAGGAAATCCTTAAGATCATTAAGAAGAATGACTTTAACGTCGTTGAACAGCTAGGGCATACCCCCTCCAAGATCTCTATGCTATCACTGCTGCTGTGCTCAGAGGCCCATGCCAAGGCCCTGATTTCATTTCTGAAGACGGCCCATGTGCCACAAGAGACATCTGCAGATCAATTTACTGACTGTGTGGCCAATCTGACAGCTGACAATGGTTTGGGTTTCTCGGATGCTGATCTTACCGCCAAGGGAAAGAACCACAATGATGCCCTGCATGTCTCCATAGAATGCAGGGGCACTACTCTGGCTCACGTGTTTGTGGACACCGGTTCTTCCCTGAATGTATTGCCTGAGAAGGCCTTGGACAGGTTGGATTGTGAGGGCCTGGAGTTGAAGCCTAGTAACATCATTGTCCGAGCCTTTGACGGGTCGAAGAGGATGGTGCATGGTGAAGTGGACATTCCTATTCGTGTGGGTTCTCAAGTATTTGACTCAACGTTCTATGTGATGGATATTCGTCTATCTTATTCCTGTTTGCAAGGTCGACCTTGGATTCACAAAGTTGGGGCTGTGACTTCCACTCTACACCAGAAGCTCAAGTACCCTGTCAGAGGGAAGATTGTTACTGTGCAGGGGGAGGAAGAGTACATGGTTAGTCATCTGAATTCATTCCGGTATATTGAGATGGACGGGGAGTTTATTGAAACCCCCTTTCAACATTTTGAAGAGGTACCTCCAACATTGGCGTCAGCTGAGACGGTAATTGAAGAAGACTTTCCTTTGAAGATGGCTTCCTTGAAGGATGCCCGGGCTGTAATTGAGAAAGGTGAATGTGCTAACTGGGGCAGGCTCCCTGATTTTACTCCTAAAACTGACAAGTTTGGGCTGGGTTTTACTGCAGAGGCTCAGAGGAATGTACGCAAAGCAAGGATCGGAAGACCTCCCGTGCTCATCACCAACCCGGGAGTGAATGCTATTGAGAGCGAAGTGGAGGAATCAGAGTTCGATAGCTGGATTTACCCGACGACTGACGGTGGATTAAACAATTGGACCGCAAAAGATCACATACCTGTTACTTTTGTTACGCAGTAATGAATTCCTTTGTTTTTAATTTGTATTGAACAATAAACTGAAACTTTATGGCCCGGTGTCTTACCCGGGGCACCGTGGCTTCATTTGTGAGGGCTTATTACTTGTCATTTCCATATATCATGAATAAAGACATTGGACGTTTTTCGCATTTCAAATCTTGTGCTCCCGTTCTTTCTTTCTTTCTTTATATATTGCAAAACAGCTATATTTACACACACTCACCCATACAGGTTTCAATCCACTCTGGATCTCACTGGTAACGACTCTGCTACTGCCAGTTATAACTTCGAAAATACGATCAACTTAGCCGAAGACGAAGGTGAAGATGATTGCGAAGTGCTTGGCGAGCTTGCAAGACTGTTACTCCAGGAAGAGAGGGTCATTCAGCCACATGAAGAGCCAGTGGAAGCGGTAAATCTGGGTACTGAGGCAGACAGAAAGGAAGTTAAGATTGGTGCCAATCTGGAGCTCAGTGTGAAACAACGGTTGGTTCAGATGTTGCATGATTATGTGGAGATCTTTGCCTGGTCCTACGAAGACATGCCTGGGTTGGATACTGACATTGTGGTCCATCACTTGCCTACCAAGGAAGAATGCCCTCCGGTTAAGCAAAAGGTCCACCGTATGCGTCCAGAGATGTCCGAGAAGATCAAAGCTGAGGTTATGAAGCAATTTGATGTCGGGTTTCTAGCAGTGACTTCTTACCCTCAGTGGGTTGCCAACGTGGTTCCGGTGCCAAAGAAAGATGGTAAGGTCATAATGTGTGTTGATTACAGGGATTTGAACAGGGTCAGCCCCAGGGATGACTTCCCCCTACCTCACATCGACGTTCTGGTTGACAATACTGCTCAGCACAAGGTGTTCTCCTTCATGGATGGTTTTTCAGGTTACAATCAGATCAAGATGGCTCCTGAAGATATGGACAAGACTACCTTTGTTACTCAGTGGGGCACCTTCTGCTACAAGGTCATGCCTTTTGGACTGAAAAATGCTGGGGCAACCTACCAACGTGCCATGGTCGCTTTATTTCATGACATGATCCACCATGAGATTGAAGTATATGTCGACGATATGATTGCAAGGTCCCAAACTGAGGAGGAACACCTTGACCACCTGCAAAAGCTGTTTGACCGTCTGAATTTTTACAAGCTGAGATTGAACCCGAACAAGTGCACCTTTGGGGTAAGATCCGGAAAGTTGCTAGGCTTCGTCGTAAGCGACAAAGGTATTCAAATGGACCCTGCCAAGGTTAAAGCCATTCAAGAGATGCCAGTTCCCAAGACAGAGAAAGAAGTCAGAGGCTTTCTAGGACGTCTGAATTACATTGCTCGATTCATCTTGCATCTAACTGCTACTTGTGAACCAATCTTCAAGCTGCTAAAGAAAGATCAGGTAGTACGTTGGAATGATGAATGTCAGGCCGCTTTTGACAGAATCAAAGAGTATCTCCAAGAACCACCCATTCTTATGCCATCGGTTGAAGGGAGACCTCTGATACTATACCTGACGGTACTTGACAGCTCAATGGGGTGTGTGCTGGGGCAGCATGACGAGTCTGGCCGAAAAAAGCATGCCATTTATTACCTTAGCAAAAAGTTTACCGACTGTGAGACCCGATACTCACTGCTCGAGAAAACTTGCTGCGCTTTGGTATGGGCTGCTCGCCGGCTGAGACAGTATATGCTGACTCACACTACTCTGTTGATCTCAAAGATGGATCAGATAAAGTACATATTCGAAAAGCCTGCTCTATCTGGGAGAATAGCAAGATGGCAAATGATCTTGACAGAATACGACATCCAGTACACGACTCAGAAAGCTATCAAAGGAAGTGTATTGGCAGAACATTTGGCACACCAGGCAGTGGATGATTACCAGTCAATGAACTTTGAGTTTCCAGATGAGAGCATCATGATTGTGACTGACTGTGAAGTACCTGGACCGGATGAAGGACCTGAGGAAGGATCCCGATGGTCTATGCACTTTGACGGAGCCTCCAATGCTTTGGGTAATGGTATCGGCGCTGTGATCATATCCCCTAAAGGCACTCATACTCCACTTACTGCCCGGCTATGTTTCAACTGCACCAACAACATGGCGGAGTATGAGGCATGCATCATGGGTCTTCAAGCTGAAATTGACTTAAGGATCAAGTTTCTGAGTGTCTTCGGAGATTCCGCTCTCGTGATCAATCAGATCAAAGGAGAGTGGGATACGAAACATCTGAATCTTATTCCTTACAAAGAATGTGTGTTGACATTGATCCCCCATTTCACAAAGATAACTTTTGAACATTTTCCAAGAGAGGAGAATCAGTTGGCGGATGCGTTGGCTACGATGTCTTCTATGTTCAAAGTCAAGTGGGACAATGAGGCTCCCCGGGTCATTATCTGGAAACTGGACGAACCGGCATACTGTTGTGACCTTGAGGCTGAGGTAGTGACTGAAAAACCCTGGTACCATGAGGTGAAGAGGTATCTAGAAGCCCAGGAATACCCTGAAGGGGCATCCGTCAACGACAAGAAGTTTCTGAGAAGGTTCGCAGCGAAGTTCTTCCTCAGCAACGACATTCTATACAAGCGAAACCATGATTCGACCTTACTGCGTTGTGTGGATAAGACTGAAGCAGAAAGAATCATGGAAGAGCTGCATGAAGGTACCTTCGGAACGCATTCCAGTGGACATACCATGGCAAAGAAAATCCTTCAGGCAGGATATTACTGGTCCACCATGGAAGCCGACTGCTACCAACATTCTCGGACATGTCATAAGTGCCAGATATATGCAGATAAGGTGCACGTTCCTCCAGTTCCTCTGAACGTCCTGACTGCACCTTGGCCTTTCGCAATGTGGGGGATAGATATGATCGGCGAGATTAAACCCACAGCATCCAACGGGCATCGCTTCATCCTGGTGGCGATCGATTACTTTACAAAATGGGTTGAAGCGGCTTCTTATGCTACAGTAACCAAGAACGTTATGGCACGGTTCATTCGGCATAACCAGATCTGTCGATACGGCATCCCGGAAAGGATCATTACGGACAACGGTACCAATCTCAATAACAAGATGATCACTGAGCTCTGCAAGCAATTCAAGATAAAAAATGTAGCGGGGTAAATCAGAGATCGAATTATTGATTAATTCGTCTCACAAAAGCAAGAGTCGCCACCGCGCTTTATTATTTCCAAGGGAAAAGGGAAAAGAGCGAAATAAAACCCTAAATATGCAATGTAAAATAATACTTTTTTTAAAAGTAATGAAATACAAGGCGTTTTTGAAAAGAGATCTATGGTTCGGGGGTTGGTTATACAATGGGAAGGTATTAGCACCCAATGCATCTATAGTACTCTATAGGAACCTTTTGAAATATATGTTTATTAAAATGTTTGTTTGATTAAAAATAAATCGTTTTGGCCGAAAAAGGGGTACGGACGGTTTTTTGACGATGCGACGACCTAATGTCGCAGTTTTTGCTCAAAAGGGTATAAGTTTTGAAAAGATTGGGTATTTGAAGGAAAATTATCCTAAGTTTTGATGAAATGCGAGTGTTTGCGCGATTAGACTTGAGGACATGAAGTCAACAAATTTATCGTTTTTTCCTTTGGATTTAAACGTAAACGAAATGAACAAGTAAATATGAAATAATTAAACAGACAATTGAGCGGATAATGATTAAATAACAACAGTTAAATAAATGACCAAATGGTGTAAATATGCATTTTTGGATTTTTGTTTAATCTTAATGAAAAGAAAAATGTTTTAATTGTTTTTTTTTCATTTTTTACGCATTTTTTAATATGGATAAAAGCATGAGAATTAATTTAAAGAAATAAAATGCTTTAATTCTTAAATGTTCTTTTTTTAGTTTTCTATTATTAATAAAAAGTATTTATTTATTTTTAGAGTTATTAAATAATTAAGCTAAGTTAAGACTTAAGAGTTATTAATTTAAATCTAATAAAAGAGGAATATTAAAATTACTAAATTAAATCCTAAAAGTTGAACTAATAGAATTTCAATTATTAAAATTGTTTAATTAAACTATACCTATTTGATTAAATTACTAATTACTAAATTACTAAAATTCTAAAAAAAAAAGAGAAAGAAATAGATAGAAAGGGGTATTAAAGAAATAAAGGGGGGAATGGAGTTATGGGCCAGAAAAGGTTTTGAAGGGCCCAAGAGAAAACAAGCAGAGAGGGGTGCAAAAGGAAATTCGTTGGGCTTATGCAGGGGTTCAGTCCAATATGTTCATAATGTTTTTAGGGTTACCAAATGTTTTAGTGGGTAAAAAGGGATTAGGGGTTTTGGTTAACAGCAACGGCGCCCAAGCTTCTTGTATCGTCTTCTTCGTTTACGCTCCTCTTCGTTCGCGTTCTTCTTCTTTGAGTTCTCCTTCGTCCCAACGGCCACCGGTATTCCACATCTCCCTCTTCCCTCCAGCAAAGCAAACGGCGATGGATTCACGGTACGATCGAATTCCTATCGTTTTAGGGTTTGTTACAAACTTGCATGTGTTGATTTTTATACCTATTTCTGATTCTAATTTCGTATTTTTACATAATTATTGAGATATTATGAAAGGAAAAGAGGGTGGAAAAGCTACCTGGAGAAAGGAGGAGGGAGGTCTGAGTGCGTAGGAGGCCGGACGGCAAGGAAAACGGAGGAGGCGCGCGCTGCTTGCTCCGGACTACCGGTATTTTGTTCCTTTTGTCCCTTTTACTTGGTGATGATGATGAACTGAGCCTTTGATATTCACTTCTTTCTTCTTCTCGTCCATTGTATGCTGAACCTGCTTGATGTTCTTTGAAATGTTTGTTTGCCTTTGAACGTTTTGAATGCTATGTCGAAAAAAAGGTATTTTTGACTAGTTTCTCTTCTTCTCTTTCTGGCCTTGCTACTGCTTTCTTAATATTTGGCTTATGATGGTATAATCTGAGGCTTTAGTACCGGACATGGTTTGATATTGTTTGATGCTGTGTGGTTATGGTTGATGGTCTTGAATGGTTCTATGTTGTAGTTTCAGTTTTGAAATCAGTTTTGGTTTTGAGGCATTCTACAAGTCATATGTTGGTTTGGTAATGGCCATAAGATTCTTGCAAATGGTTCTGGTTTTTGATGGTACAGGTTTTGATAATGCAGTAGGCAGGTTTGGCAATGCAGTAGCAAGTTTTGGTAAATGCAGTAGCAAGTTTTGGCCGGTTTGTATGGTTTTAGGCCATGAAGGTTTAATGGTTTAGAATGATTTTTGGTGGTATTGGCTTGATGGCTCAATCAGGTTAAGAATGGTTTCTTTTGAATGGTTTAGGACATGTTGGTTTTGAAATGGTGATACAGTAGAAATGGTTTAGGCCGGTTGTATGGTTTTAGGACTTTGAGAAAATTTGTCTTCTGTTTGACAGTTTTCTTTTGTTCTAACAGTTTGGTTCTCCTTGGCCTCCTCATTTCTGTTACAGGTTTATGGTATATTTTAATATACTTCTTTGGCCTTCTGCCCAATGCTGCTTCATACAGTTTGTTTGTATTCTACTCTTGTGCTTCTTTATTTTTACTGTATGCTGCTGCAGTTTTGTTTTGTAATTCCTTCTGCCTAAACCAAAACCTGCAAAACCATACTTCTTTCTCTCTTCTCTCTCATAAGTACCATTTTGACATTTAAATGATGTACTGTACTGTTTTCTGAAATTGCAAAAGTGCTGGAACATGATGAAAATGGAATATATTATGCTTGCAAAAATTGTTTTGAATTGCATACTTCTTTGACTTGCAAAGGCACAGCATGGAGCCTATTTATTTTGGCTTCTTCTATGTGCATGGCATGTTATGTTTATGTTGGAATTGAATATGTCATGGGATTTTTGAAAATGCAATTGATTTTAATTATGCAGCTTTGAAAAATAAAATGAATTTGTGCATGTTTTAAATTGTGCATTCATTTATGAAAATAAAAATTCCTCCCTTTTTTGTGAACCGGGAGAAATCCCGTGATTTGCAAAAAAGGGTAAACTGATTCCAGCCGTTGCTTTTAATGATGAACACTAAATAATTTTCTGCTTTTAATTATTTGTTCAATTCTAATTTTTTCTTTTAATTGTTTTTGCAGGTAAAATCAAATGAGCAGACAAAAAGGCATTGGATAGAAGATTTAGAATTAGAAAACATTAGAATAGTTTTTATTTCATTTTAACTTTGTAAAAAATTATTATTGTAAATTCGTTGTAAATAAATACAGTATTTACACAATAATTGTACAATTAGAATAAAATGAATAAAATTCCAATATTTGCCAATTAATTCCTTCCTTCTCTCTAATTATTTATTTTATCGTTTATAATTCTTTAAATTGTATAATAATTGAAAATAAATTTCAATTACTTAAATTCAGAATAATAAACAAATAAATAAATATCATTGATCAATTAATAGTTTCAATTATTTAATTCTTTATTCATAATTTTCTAAATTGTAATAATTAAAAATAGAATTTCAATTATTTAACTTAGAATGATAAATAATTAAATAACCATTATTGACCAATTAATAAACTTTTTCAAATATTTATTATATTATTCATAAATCTTTAAATTATGTAATAACTGAAAATAAATTCCAATTATTTAAATTTAAGATAGTGAATAATAAATAAACACTGTCTGAACGATCAATATGCCTCTTTTCTAATATTTATTTTATTATCTATAAATCTTTAAATTATATAACAATTGAAAACAAATTCCAATTATTTAAATTTAAGATAATAAATAATTAATAAACATTGTTTTAGCATGAATCAATTAATAAATTTAGTGTTTAGAAATAAATAGCTCTCGACTCGAAAAAGTTATGAATTTTTAAAATCAATAGATCAAAACACTTACAATGTAATGATGCAGATGGGAGATGATATATTAGGTCAAAATTTGGGGTACAATAGCTGCCCCTATTTAAGTTTCTTCTATCCGGAGATATGAAGATTGAAATCTTCGTTTCGACGAGATTGAAGGTACTTAAATACATAATTACGCAAATTTTGTCCTAAGATGTCGCCCTTATGTTTGATATGAATGCAGTGATTGAATTCACAGAGAAAGATATTGTATGAAACAAGACAATGTTGGAGGAATTGAACACCAACAAAACACAGAGACATGGATTATACATTACTGGGGAAACAAGCTATCGACTTCAAACGACAGACTCTTGACAGCGAATAAAATTGAGGGAACACGACCTCTGACCCTAACAAAGTCGGCATCTTGCATAGGCCATAAAACAGATTATTGACCCAAAACAGTGAGTTCGCAACTCAAGGTCGAAGATAGACGAAAAACAATCAATCTTGCTGATGATGGATTACCGACTTCTGAAGGTAATGATTCATGACAGGCTTCTCTGCAAGATTTCCAGAGATATACTCATTAATGCTGAAATAATAAGATTGTAGATACACAAGTTGTTCAAATAAAGAAACTGCCACTTGCTGTCGTCCAAAGAAAATACCGATAACATACAAGCTGCTAAAATAAAGAGGCTGCCACTTGCTGTCGTCCAAAGAAAATACCAATAACATACAAGCTGCTCAAATAAAGAGGCTGCCACTTGCTGTCGTCCAAAGAAAATACCAATAACATACAAGCTGCTCAAATAAAGAGGCTGCCACTGGCTGTTTTCCAAAAATAATAATGCACAAGTTGCTCATGAAGAGCTTTCGCTTGTCATTTTCCAAAAATAATAGCGCACAAGTTGCTCGTGAAGAGCTGCCGCTCGTCGTTGTCCAAAAATAATAGCGCACAAGTTGCTCGTGAAGAGCTGCCGCTCGTCGTTTCCCAAAAATAATAATAACGCACAAGTTGCTCATGAAGAGCTGCCGCTTGTCGTTTTCCAAAATAATAACGCACAAGTTGCTCGTGAAGAGCTGCCGCTTGTCATTTTCCGACGATGTCTATGACGTACAAGTTGCTCGTGAAGAGCTGCCGATCGTCGTCTTCCAATAATAATAGCGTACAAGTTGCTCGTGAAGAGCTGTCGCTTGTCGTTTTCCCATGATGATAATATACGTACAAGTTGCTCGTGAAGAGCTGCCGCTTGTCGTTTCCCGAAAATAATAATAACGCACAAGTTGCTCGTGAAGAGCTGCCGCTTGTCGTTTTCCAAAAAAAAAATTCAGAAGAAAATTGCGATGACACTGGCAGAGAATAAAATCTTCGTCAAAGAGAATCATGAATCAATCCTTCCCGAGGAGATCACATACTTAAATGTGCAAAATAAATGCACCCTTCGTCTAGGTCGCGACTTCACTGGGAAAATCATGAGATAGCCTATGCAAGAGGCAACAACTTCATCCAGGAATAAACTAGAGGGAAAACAGTCAAACACGATTCCACCCAATGAGAAAGTAACTCGATTGGGGAATTCATCCTATCCAGAAGTGGACAAGGTAAACTAAATCAAAAATCATCCACGAGGATTAGCTCAGTTGGGGAATTTAGAAAGGAAGCACATTTTCTGCCTAAGCTAACCTTCTACTTGGAAAGAGACTGTACATTGTATTAAAAACAAAGTATACAACCCAAAATCAACGGCAAATGTGAGTATGCGCGCGTGATATAAAAATAAATGAATGTTATGCTGACAAAACGAACAGATGGAATATCTTGAAGACAATAAGATGTCACGACATAATAGATACTCGGCCAATCTTAAAAAGACGGAAAATAACTGGAACTAGAACCCCAAAGCAACGTCGGAGCGTAACACGCCACAAGGCTCAAGTCTTCTGAGTAGAAAAGTATTCAAATCCAATCTTCTAAAACCAATAGACTACTGGCATGAGACAAAACGTACCACACTTCGGAAATCGCCCAAATGAGATAGCCAAAACGACGCTTAACCGAAACAATTGGGGAGTCAACAAACTTAGTACCATGAGAAACGCAAGTTTACACAACCAACACCTCATGATGATTTGAAACGAAACATGTTCATCATGCAAGAATAAATATTGTATTGTTTCGCATTTCATGGCTTGACCATCCTCGGAACAAACTGTTAATATTCCTTTTGTTATTCACGACACATTTTAAAAATAAGAATATTTTAAATACTTTGTTTCAAACATTGTCGTAAAAATTAAAATTTTGCCCACAAAAGGTAAATGCTCAAATTTCATTAATAAGATGGTAATTCGCTAACAACGCGACTCCAACAGTTTGCAAAAGTTTGGGAAATAGTACATGAAAGAAAGGGTTACACCAAAAACAATGATCACTATTCTCCCTAACAACTTCGAATTCCAAAATATGCTCAAATACCGAGACTGGTCTGACCAAAAGCTTGCCTAAGCTGCCCCTTCGGGTTTTCAACTTAGCAAACTGTCAACTCAAACCTAAGCGAAGTACTTCTTGACTGCATCGGCGTTCAAGGGACGCGAGAGTTCTTCACCGTCCATATTGGTGAGAATCAAGGCACCTCCAGAGAAAACTTTCTTAACGACGTACGGTCCTTCATAATTTGGAGCCCACTTGCCCCTAGAATCAGGTTGGAAAGATAATATTTTCTTGAGTACAAGGTCACCTTCTCTGAACTCGCGTGGTCGAACCTTCTTATCAAAAGCCTTCTTCATCCTCTGCTGATACAACTGACCGTGACACAAAGCTGTCAATCTCTTCTCTTCGATTAAATTCAACTGATCATATCTACTTTGACACCATTCGGCCTCAGAAAGTTTAGCTTCCATCAACACTCTCAGAGACGGAATCTCAACCTCCACGGGGAGTACAGCTTCCATACCATAAACTAGGTAAAATGGGGTCGCACCTGTTGAAGTTCGAACTGAAGTACGGTATCCGTGTAAAGCAAACGGAAGCATCTCATGCCAATCCTTATAAGTTATCACCATCTTCTGGACAATCTTTTTGATGTTCTTGTTAGCAGCTTCAACAACCCCATTCATCTTCGGTCTATAAGGAGAAGAATTATGATGTTCGATCTTGAACTCTTCACAAAGCTCTCTCATCATCTTGTTATTCAAATTCGAACCATTATCAGTGATGATCTTGCTCGGGATACCGTATCGACAAATGATCTGATTCTTGATAAATCTGACTACCACTTGTTTGGTTACATTAGCATAAGATGCTGCTTCCACCCATTTAGTAAAATAATCGATCGCTACCAAGATGAAACGATGACCATTTGAAGCTTTGGGTTCAATCATCCCAATCATATCAATGCCCCACATAGAGAAAGGCCAAGGTGAAGAGATAACGTTGAGGAGGGTCGGTGGCACATGTATCTTGTCCGCATAAATCTGGCATTTATGACACTTCTTCACATATTTGCAGCAATCAGATTCCATTGTCATCCAATAGTAACCAGCTCTCAACATCTTTCTAGCCATTGCATGTCCGTTGGCATGAGTACCAAAGGATGCTTCATGTACTTCTTGCATCAGCATGTCTGCTTCACGTTTGTCTACACATCTGAGCAAGACCATGTCGTAATTCCTCTTATACAATACTTCTTCATTGAGGAAGAAACTGCTTGCTAATCTTCTCAACGTCTTCCTATCTTTATTGGATGCCCCAGGCGGGTACTCTTGAGTTTGAAGAACACGTTTAATGTCATAGAACCACAGTTTGTCGTCGGTAACCTCTTCTACTGAGAACACATGAGCAGGTCTGTCAAGGTGCATAACTCTGATTGTAGGCATATCGTTCCACCCATCCACTTGAAACATTGAAGACAAAGTAGCTAAAGCATCAGCCATTTGGTTTTCATCTCTTGGGATATGATGTAATTCCACCTTGTTGAAGAAAGTTAACAATCTTCTAGCATAATCTCTGTAGGGGATCAAACCAGGATGACGAGTCTCCCATTCTCCTTTGATTTGATTAATTACCAATGCCGAATCTCCATAAATATCAAGAATCTTAATCCTCAGATCCACCGCTTCTTCGAGACCCATAATACATGCCTCATACTCAGCCATGTTGTTCGTGCAGTCAAACTTCAATCTTGCCGTGAACGGGATATGAGTGCCTCGGGGAGTGACGATGATTGCCCCAATTCCATTCCCATAAGAATTCACAGCTCCGTCGAATATTAAACCCCAATGGGATTCAGGATCAGGTCCTTCTTCAGGTAACGGCTCTTCACAATCTTTAGCTTTCAAGTACATAACATCTTCATCTGGGAAATCAAACTTGATGGATTGATAATCGTCAATTGGTTGGTGAGCCAAATGATCGGCTAAAATACTCCCTTTGATTGCTTTTTGAGTGTGATACTCAAAGTCATATTCAGATAACAACATCTGCCAACGGGCTATCCTTCCAGATAAGGCGGGCTTCTCAAAGATATACTTGATCGGATCCATTTTGGAGATCAACCAAGTGGTGTGGTTAATCATATACTGGCGCAGACAGCGAGCAGCCCAAGCTAAAGCACAACAGGTTTTCTCAAGCAATGAGTATCGAGACTCACAGTCTATGAATTTCTTACTCAGATAATATACGGCATGTTCCTTTCTTCCAGTCTCATCTTGTTGACCAAGCACACATCCCATGGAGTCTTCCAATATAGTCAGGTACATAATCAATGGTCTTCCTTCCACCGGAGGAATCAAAATGGGAGGTTCAAGCAAATATTCTTTGACGCTATCAAAAGCTCTCTGACAATCTTCTGTCCACACACATCCTTGGTTCTTTCTGAGAAGCTTGAAAATCGGCCCACAGGTAGCAGTCATATGAGATATAAACCTAGAAATGTAGTTCAGTCTCCCAAGGAATCCTCTTACTTGTTTTTCTGTCTTGGGGGCGGGCATTTCTCGAATAGCTTTGACTTTATCAGGATCTACCTCAATACCTTTCTGACTGACAATGAAACCCAAAAGTCTTCCAGAACGAACGCCAAAAGTGCATTTGTTGGGATTCAGACGGAGTTTGTACTTTCTCAAATGCTGGAATAACTTCAACAAATGTTCCAAGTGATCCTCCTCAGTTTGTGATTTGGCGATCATGTCATCCACATACACTTCGATCTCCTTATGCATCATGTCATGGAACAAAGCAGTCATGGCCCTTTGGTATGTTGCGCCATCATTCCTCAAACCAAACGGCATAACCCGATAACAAAAAGTTCCCCAAGGTGTAATGAAAGCTGTCTTCTCCATATCTTCTGGTGCCATCTTGATTTGATTGTAACCAGAGAAACCGTCCATGAAAGAAAAGACTTTGAACTTGGCGGTACTTTCGACCAATACGTCAATATGAGGTAATGGGAAGTCATCCTTCGGACTAGCTCTATTCAGATCTCGATAGTCTACACACATCCGAACTTTGCCATCTTTCTTAGCAACAGGCACTATGTTGGCTAACCACTGAGGATAGACCGATGTAACAAGGAAACCTGCATTAATCTGTTTCTGAACCTCCTCTTTGATCTTGTCAGCCATGTCGGGACGAGTCCTTCTCAGCTTCTGCTTGATTGGCGGACATTCAGGTCTCAACGGTAAACGATGCTCCACAATATCATTGTCCAAACCCGACATATCTTGGTAGGACCAAGCAAACACATCAACATACTTTTTGAGAAGCTCCAACATTTTTCCCTTAATTTCCGGGATAAGTAATGCTCCGACTTTGACTTCCTTTCTATCTTCTTCATCACCCAAGTTGACCAACTCTACGGGTTCTTCAAATGGTTGAATGATCTTCTCATCATGCTCAAGCAAACGGGAAATCTCAACAGGAATCTCTTCATCATCCTCTTCTTCAGCTCTGAACACAGGGAATTCAAAGTTGGGAGAGGGCATAAGATCATTGTTTTCGATGGTTAAGTCATGGATTAATCTGCACATATGATTATGCTTTATTTTAGAAATCGATTTGTGCAAATAAAACAAAAGGTTATTAATTAATTTTCATTACTATTTCCCCGAAAAAGTGAAAAATAAAACAGTAGTGGACAAAATAACATTTTTATTCATTAAAGGGAAATATTTGAAACAAGGAGCCCAGACATTTCTCTTTTGCCTTGGGCAGAGCAAAAGGAATTATTTTTCATAGCCCGACACAAATTACTTTTCGCCTTGGGCAGAGCGAATTTTTTCAAAGAAAAAACAAAACAAAACATTACTCGGAAATGTGCATAACAATAGGAACATCAACAGCTATCCAGTTTTGGCAAGCCAATCCATGCGTCACAAAATCGGGTAGATCCTCCTCGGAATCGTCATCTATGATAGCATCAACCTCAGGATGTATAAACCCTGCACTTCGGAAAACCTCTTGAATCGGACGAACAACCACCTCCTTCTTGACTCTCGCAGACACGGGGCGAAAACCAAGACCTTCTCCAGATTTGTTCTCGGGCAAAGTCAACACCTGGCCCCATCCTCCGGCCGAACCACTTTCCACCACTCGTCGTGCATCCTCAAAAGAAGAAATGGATGCCCCTTGCTTCTCCACTTCATTCCTGGCAACGGATAGACCCTGGAACTGGGTTCCAACATCCTCATGAGCATCAATAAAAGAGAATGATGATAAATGGCTTACCACCATAGCCTGCTCTCCACCGATCATTACTAGCTTCCCATGCCTCACAAACTTCAATCTCTGATGGAGCGTGGAAGTGACTGCCCCTGCATCATGGATCCATGGGCGACCCAATAGGCAACTGTAGGCAACACGAATATCCATTACTTGAAAAGTAATTTGAAAAGTATGGGGACCAATCACTATAGGAAGATCCACTTCACCAATAACAGTCTTCCTAGAACCATCAAACGCTTTAACAATTACTCCACTAGGTCTCATGGGAGCACCTGGATATGACAACCGAGATAATGTAGTCTTGGGCATCACATTCAATAACGAACCCGTATCTACCAACACACTTGATAAGGTATCATTTCCACAACTTACTGAGATATGCAAAGCCATATTGTGGTTCCTCCCCTCCTCCGGGAGTTCTTCATCACTGAAACCAAGATTGTTACATGAAGTAATATTTCCCACAATTCCATCAAATTGGTCAACCGTCACATCATGATCCACAAACGCCTGGTCCAAGACCTTCATCAAAGCTTCTCTATGGGCACCAGAATCTCTCAGTAAAGCAAGAAAAGAAATCTTGGAAGGTGTTTGCGAAAGTTGGTCCACAATCTTATATTCACTTCTCTTGATAAGCTTCAGAATCTCATCATCCTCAGGGTGAGGGATAGGTTCACTGGATCGGCCTATCTCAACCCTTGGTTCAACATTTTTCACTGGAATCTCCGCCGATATGGGTCTCCTGACTTGAACTTCTGGTCTCTTCAGAGATACTGCTGCAAAAACACGTCCACTTCTCGTAACTCTACTCACATCAGCAATGTTAACAAAATACGGTCTGGTTGGTAAAGGGACTTCTACCCCATTCTCAATCATTGTGGCATTATACTTATACGGTACAACTTGGTCTGAGTTGTAAGGCACAGGACCAGGTGGGTAAATAATCAAAGGATCAACAGGTGCAGTCTGACTGTCGTAAGCGATCTCTACTGATTCAGGAAAATTGAATTGTGGTATGAAAACATTCACTTCATCCTCCGGATTTCTGTCATACGTAATAGTGATAACTCTCTGGTCTAGCAACTTCTGAATATCCTCCTTCACAATAGGACAATCATCCTCTCTTGAACAAAATTCACAAACATCATAATCATGCTGGTGCCTAACAAAGGCAAGTCTTCTCAAACTCTGATGTAACCTGATCAACGACTCTCTTATGTGTTCAACTTGAAAAACTCGAAACTTCCCCGGACAACCTTCCACCATATTCACTGAAGCTGCCCCATGTCGAGGTAAAGGATTATCTCTAACATTTGGATTAACATCCTTGAAAGACAAGATACCATTCTTAATCAATCTTTGCACGTCCGCCTTCAGAGCAAAGCAATTCTCAAGGTTGTGCCCCGGCGACCCTTGATGATACTCACAAAACTGATCCGCCTTGTACCACAGAGAAGTACTGTTTGGTGAGACAGGAGGAGGCTTTGTCGTTATGAGGTTCTTTCTGATAAGAGCAGGGAACAATTCAGTATAAGTCATAGGAATGGCATCGAACTGCGGTTTTCTTGGTGAACGGTTCTGATTGTTGAATGGATAAGCCTGTTGTCGAGGCTGCTGCTGGAATGGCCGTTGTTGAGTTGGTGGGGTTTGATGAGCTGGGGTCATCAAAGCTGGGAGGACAGCCGGAGTGACTGCCGCAACGTGAGAGTAACCTCTCCTTGGTCTACCTGGGAACAAAGCGCTGACATCCTGCTCTTTTCTTTTCGGGAAAACACTTCCAAACTTCTTAGTACTGCTAGATGGACTTCTTTCTTTAACCAAACGCCCTTCATGAATCCCTTCATCTAATCGCATGCCCATGCTTACCATTTCGGTGAAGTCACTGGGTGCGCTGGCTATCATTCTTTCATAGTAAAAGGACCCTAAAGTCTTCAAAAATATCTTCGTCATCTCTTTCTCCTCAAGAGGTGGATAGATTTGAGCAGCAATTTCACGCCACCTCTGGGCGTACTCCTTAAAAGATTCTCGGTCTCTTTGCGACATCGCCCGGAGTTGATCCCTGTCCGGTGCCATGTCAACGTTATACTTGTACTGAAGGACAAAGGCTTCACAAAGATTGTTGAAGTTGCGGATCCGAATACTGTCTAAACCCATATACCACTTCAGAGCGGCACCCGTCAAACTATCTTGAAAATAATGAATCAACAAGTCATGATCATCGGAATACGTAGACATCTTTCTCACGTACATTGTCAAATGACTTCGAGGACACGAATCACCCTTATATCTCTCAAAGTCTGGCACTTTGAATTTTGCTGGAATCTTGACATTCGGAACTAAACAAAGGTCATGCGTGTTCTTCCCAAACAGATCCTTCCCCTTTAGCGCTCAAAGCTCTTTCTGCATTTCCTGGAACTGATCCTGAAATTCTTCCATTCTATCAAAGAGACCCAAACTTTCAGTAGGCTCGGCAGGATAAGCAGGTTCATTCAAGTATGGCACGGAGTGGACCATAGGAGCAACGGTTGTCATAATCGGTTGCGGAAAAGGTGTCACAGACGGAATTACTGGAGGCATGGCAGTTGTTTCTGGCTGAGGAAGAGACAAAGCAGGTTGAAATAAGGGTTGTACGGCAGGTTGATACCCCTCTGGCACAAAGTTGTAAGGCATTCCCCACGGAAAACCTTTCGGCATCTGATGTTGAAGCAGAGAGCTGATTTGAGTCACGGACATCGGAACGGTGACAATCTCGGAAACCACTGGAGTTGAAGTCTGAATCTCGGCAGCTGTAGTTGATGGCTGATTCTGAACAGCCACCAAACTTTCCACTAACGCAGTTAACTTTTCCATCTCGACACGAAGTGTAGCAACTTCCCCACGAAGCTCAAGATTTTCCTGTTCCAGATCTTCCATCTTCCTCTGACGATTGGCTCGAGTGTCGTATCAGTGAGACAGCTTGACAACCTTTGGAGTGGGAAAAGAACAAGGATAAGACTCTAGAAAACATGCGAAGTAAAATGTTGAATGATGCATGATGTGCGATGCAAATGATGATTCATTTTAAAAGTTTTTTTCAAGGAACTTTAATAATTTCGCATACATCAATGGTAAAGGAATTTGGAACAACAAAAACTCAATCCATTAATCGAAAGCGATAAATTACACCTTACAATTCGGAATATCAAAACAGTAAATTACAACCTTGGGATAACAACCCAATTACAACTTCGAAACATGAAATCCATAATAAAGCGATAAATTACAATTTTAAAACATGAAGTCCAAAATAAAGCACTAAATTACAACTTTGGAGCATGAAGCCCATAATAAGCAATAAATTACAACTTCGGAGCATGAAGCCCTTTTACATAGCTTTACAAAATGACATCAATAAAATAAAACTAAAAGCTAAAGATCACTCGGAATCCTCAGATGAAGGACCAAACACCAACTGTAACCGGAGCTTCTTGATCTTCTCTTCATAAAAGTCTTCCATCTCTTTCTTCTCAGCTACCAGTTGATCAATAATTTTCTTCTGCGGATTAGGAACGAGAGCCACGCTTACCGAACCTTCCCTCTTTCTCTTCCTCTCACCAGCATACTTCTTCAGCAAAGCATCCTTTTGACGAAGCTTCTCATCATGGTCAATGAACCAGTCGTCTTGAATAAAGAGCAACTCCTCCTTTTCCTTTAACTGTCGAGTCAGGACTCGATTCTCATATTCAGACATATGGTACTTTTCTTTCCAAGCATCCCTCTCGGACTTCATCCTAGCCAGATTTCCTTGGTATTCTCCTATATTTGCGATAGGGATAACAACAGATGATGGTGCAATGGTAGGGAATAAAGGTTTCTCAAGTTTATAGGGCATCTTGAGAGCACAAGCCCTAGCACGGACCCACTGTAGGTAAGGCTCCAAAGAAACGGCACCTCTATGTCCTAACATATCTCTCCCTTTCCTATGGATGTGGCTCCAAGCTCCTTCGATCTCCCTCTTAGTTGCCTGATGATCTTGTCCTCCCTGTAGAAAGAAACTACTCACATGGATGTTATTTGGCTTATCTCTCATCGGGTACCCAAATTGACGGCGCGCGAGAACAGTGTTATAGTTGATTCCACCTCTCGTACCGAGAAGAGGCACGTTAGGGAAAGCACCACAGCTATTGATGATCTTCACGTCGTAGTAAACTCGATTATACCAGTCAATGTCGAAATGAGTGAGAGCCATGATCTTTGGCGCCCAACGCGGTTCCTTCTCGAGATCCCAGAAAACATCAGACACAGGTAGATGCGAAACATACCACTGATACAACAACGGTGCACAACAAACAATCATCCCTCCTTGATAAGAGTTTCGAAGATGGATGGAGTAGTAGGTATCTCCTAGCAGCGTAGGGACCGGATTTCCAATCAAGAAAATTCTGATGGCATTGATATCCATAAACTTATCAATGTTAGGGAACAAGAATAGACCATAGGCGAGTAAAGCAAACACGTCTTCAAAGGCAACAATATCTTTTATCTCAGCAAAATGACGAGCTTTCCTCAACAAAAACTGCGCAGACAAACCTCGGATTCCCCCTTTTGTAGTCATGTTCTCCTCTATCTCTGACTTCTTCAGGTGGGTGATGGTTGCTATCTCGTGATATTTGGGCTCCTCTTCTAAACCAGAAAAAGGAACACAGTCGATGATCGGCAAACCAAGTATGTAGGAATACTCTTCTAAGGCGGGCATCAACTGGTAATCCGGAAAGGTGAAACATTGATACAGAGGATCGTAGAATTGAACCAACGTATTGAGGATGCCTTCCTTCATCTTGCGCTTCATGAGAGGTACAATGGACCCATACTTTCTCTGAAAACCCGTCGGGTTCTTGATCTTCGGAATCAAACTCTTCAGCTCTTCAATCTCGGGCTCCTTAAAACTAAAGCTTCGAGTGTTTCTCCTTCCAAATTCCATAATAACCTAAGATGTCTGGAAAAATCATTCTGAAGTTCCTTGAAAAACAAGTTTTTTACAAAGATGTTGATGAATGCATGAATGAATGATAATGCAACAGTCACACACAAGCTTGCAAAACATGGGGTTCAAAGGTTCAACGTTCAGCATGGAGTCAAAGGTAAAGCCCACCCCAAGGTATGTACTAATGGTTCAATCGCACCTGCAAGACAAGGTTCTAAGAGTTCCCAGAGTCTACATTCCTCCTTCGGATATTACCAACATCTTGATTACTCAATAATTAGCAATATTCTCAAGAGAAACTCGTCTGAGCGTAGCATCGCGTGACAACTACTTCTGAATTACTCCGTGATAGTCTCCGCGCTACACCTAAAAAGGCCAAGATGGGTTAGGGTTCTACGGTCCTCAACTTCTCGGGCTCCTAGGTCGAAAATAATAATGTCTTCCCGATTACTCGGTAAACAAATATTAAGTTCAAGAGGGCCTTCCATTGAGTGGGGGATCTCATGCCTCCTTCTTCGAGATTACTCCCTCAAAGTTAACATGACTGTACCGCCCGTCCTATTCCTTAAGTGTTACTTAATCCGGGTATAGGATTCGTCCTTTGCAAAAACCCAAACACCCCAATTTAAACACATAATCAAGCAAATCAAAAAGTAATAAACAGATAAGACAAATTAGGCTTAACCCACTTAGGGATGGACTAGCAAGAGGTCAATCTATCCCCAGCAGAGTTGCCAATTCTGTAGCGATAAAAAATGTAGCGGGGTAAATCAGAGATCGAATTATTGATTAATTCGTCTCACAAAAGCAAGAGTCGCCACCGTGCTTTATTATTTCCAAGGGAAAAGGGAAAAGAGCGAAATAAAACCCTAAATATGCAATGTAAAATAATACTTTTTTTAAAAGTAATGAAATACAAGGCGTTTTTGAAAAGAGATCTATGGTTCGGGGGTTGGTTATACAATGGGAAGGTATTAGCACCCAATGCATCTATAGTACTCTATAGGAACCTTTTGAAATATCTGTTTATTAAAATGTTCGTTTGATTAAAAATAAATCGTTTTGGCCGAAAAAGGGGTACGAACGGTTTTTTGACGATGCGACGACCTAATGTCGAAGTTTTTGCTCAAAAGGGTATAAGTTTTGAAAAGATTGGGTATTTGAAGGAAAATTATCCTAAGTTTTGATGAAATGCGAGTGTTCGCGCGATTAGACTTGAGGACATGAAGTCAACAAATTTATCGTTTTTTCCTTTGGATTTAAACGTAAACGAAATGAACAAGTAAATATGAAATAATTAAATAGACAATTGAGCGGATAATGATTAAATAACAACAGTTAAATAAATGACCAAATGGTGTAAATATGCATTTTTGGATTTTTGTTTAATCTTAATGAAAAGAAAAATGTTTTAATTGTTTTTTTTTTCATTTTTTACGCATTTTTTAATATGGATAAAAGCATGAGAATTAATTTAAAGAAATAAAATGCTTTAATTCTTAAATGTTCTTTTTTTTAGTTTTCTATTATTAATAAAAAGTATTTTTTTTTTAGAGTTATTAAATAATTAAGCTAAGTTAAGACTTAAGAGTTATTAATTTAAATCTAATAAAAGAGGAATATTAAAATTACTAAATTAAATCCTAAAAGTTGAACTAATAGAATTTCAATTATTAAAATTGTTTAATTAAACTATACCTATTTGATTAAATTACTAATTACTAAATTACTAAAATTCTAAAAAAGAAAGAGAAAGAAATAGATAGAAAGGGGTATTAAAGAAATAAAGGGGGAAATGGAGTTATGGGCCAGAAAAGGTTTTGAAGGGCCCAAGAGAAAACAAGCAGAGAGGGGTGCAAAAGGAAATTCGTTGGGCTTATGCAGGGGTTCAGTCCAATATGTTCATAATGTTTTTAGGGTTACCAAATGTTTTAGTGGGTAAAAAGGGATTAGGGGTTTTGGTTAACAGCAACGGCGCCCAAGCTTCTTGTATCGTCTTCTTCGTTTACGCTCCTCTTCGTTCGCGTTCTGCTTCTCTGAGTTCTCCTTCGTCCCAACGGCCACCGGTATTCCACATCTACCTCTTCCCTCCAGCAAAGCAAACGGCGATGGATTCACGGTACGATCGAATTCCTATCGTTTTAGGGTTTGTTACAAACTTGCATGTGTTGATTTTTATACCTATTTCTGATTCTAATTTCGTATTTTTACATAATTATTGAGATATTATGAAAGGAAAAGAGGGTGGAAAAGCTACCTGGAGAAAGGAGGAGGGAGGTCTGAGTGCGTAGGAGGCCGGACGGCAAGGAAAACGGAGGAGACGCGCGCTGCTTGCTCCGGACTACCCATATTTTGTTCCTTTTGTCCCTTTTACTTGGTGATGATGATGAACTGAGCCTTTGATATTCACTTCTTTCTTCTTCTCGTCCACTGTATGCTGAACCTGCTTGATGTTCTTTGAAATGTTTGTTGCCTTTGAACGTTTTGAATTCTATGTCGAAAAAAAGGTATTTTTGACTAGTTTCTCTTCTTCTCTTTCTGGCCTTGCTACTGCTTTCTTAATATTTGGCTTATGATGGTATAATCTGAGGCTTTAGTACCGGACATGGTTTGATATTGTTTGATGTTGTGTGGTTATGGTTGATGGTCTTGAATGGTTCTATGTTGTAGTTTCAGTTTTGAAATCAGTTTTGGTTTTGAGGCGTTCTACAGGTCATATGTTGGTTTGGTAATGGCCATAAGATTCTTGCAAATGGTTCTGGTTTTTGATGGTACATGTTTTGATAATGCAGTAGGAAGGTTTGGCAATGCAGTAGCAAGTTTTGGTAAATGCAGTAGCAAGTTTTGGCCGGTTTGTATGGTTTTAGGCCATGAAGGTTTAATGGTTTAGAATGATTTTTGGTGGTATTGGCTTGATGGCTCAATCAGGTTAAGCATTTGGTTTCTTTTGAATGGTTTAGGACATGTTGGTTTTGAAATGGTGATACAGTAGAAATGGTTTAGGCCGGTTGTATAGTTTTAGGACTTTGAGAAAATTTGTCTTCTGTTTGACAGTTTTCTTTTGAGTTTTTTTTTTAGGCTTGGAGATGGATTGTATATCCTTTTTTTGAATGTTTAAGGGGTTTTTATGTTTTGTTCTAACAGTTTGGTTCTCCTTGGCCTCCTCTTTTCTGTTACAGGTTTATGGTATATTTTAATATACTTCTTTGGCCTTCTGCCCAATGCTGCTTCATACAGTTTGTTTGTATTCTACTCTTGTGCTTCTTTATTTTTATTGTATGCTGCTGCAGTTTTGTTTTGTAATTCCTTCTGCCTAAACCAAAAACTGCAAAACCATACTTCTTTCTCTCTTCTCTCTCATAAGTACCATTTTGACATTTAAATGATGTACTGTACTGTTTTCTGAAATTGCAAAAGTGCTGGAACATGATGAAAATGGAATATATTATGCTTGCAAAAATTGTTTTGAATTGCATACTTCTTTGACTTGCAAAGGCACAACATGGAGCCTATTTGTTTTGGCTTCTTCTATGTGCATGGCATGTTATGTTTACGTTGGAATTGAATATGTCATGGGATTTTTGAAAATGCAATTGATTTTAATTATGCAGCTTTGAAAAATAAAATGAATTTGTGCATATTTTAAATTGTGCATTCATTTATGAAAATAAAAATTCCTCCCTTTTTTGTGAACCGGGAGAAATCCCGTGATTTGCAAAAAAGGGTAAACTGATTCCAGTCGTTGCTTTTAATGATGAACACTAAATAATTTTCTGCTTTTAATTATTTGTTCAATTCTAATTTTTTCTTTTAATTGTTTTTGCAGGTAAAATCAAATGAGCAGACAAAAAGGCATTGGATAGAAGATTTAGAATTAGAAAACATTATAATAGTTTTTATTTCATTTTAACTTTGTAAAAAATTATTATTGTAAATTCGTTGTAAATAAATACAGTATTTACACAATAATTGTATAATTAGAATAAAATGAATAATATTCCAATATTTGCCAATTAATTCCTTCCTTCTCTCTAATTATTTATTTTATCGTTTATAATTCTTTAAATTGTATAATAATTGAAAATAAATTTCAATTACTTAAATTCAGAATAATAAACAAATAAATAAATATCATTGATCAATTAATAGTTTCAATTATTTAATTCATTATTCATAATTTTCTAAATTGTAATAATTAAAAATAGAATTTCAATTATTTAACTTAGAATGATAAATAATTAAATAACCATTATTGACCAATTAATGAACTTTTTCAAATATTTATTATATTATTCATAAATCTTTAAATTATGTAATAACTGAAAATAAATTCCAATTATTTAAATTTAAGATAGTGAATAATAAATAAACACTGTCTGAACGATCAATATGCCTCTTTTCTAATATTTATTTTATTATCTATAAATCTTTAAATTATATAACAATTGAAAACAAATTCCAATTATTTAAATTTAAGAAAATAAATAATTAATAAACATTGTTTTAGCATGAATCAATTAATAAATTTAGTGTTCAGAAATAAATAGCTCTCGACTCGAAAAAGTTATGAATTTTTAAAATCAATAGATCAAAACACTTGCAATGTAATGATGCAGATGGGAGATGATATCTTAGGTCAAAATTTGGGGTACAACACAGATCAATTGCCAATTGTTTTTTCTTTTTCTGTTTTGTTTTGCGAAGAACGTCCAAGGTTCAATTTGTGATATATGCATCTGACAATAATTGCTAACTCATAAATATTTGCATACGAAACAAAGGATTAATTACAGGTAACATTAGAAACAGGGGCAATAATGAGTTGTCCAAGCGATCTAATTGCTCTGTCCACCAAGGTACCAAGGTAAGTTCAGCTGATAAACATAACCAAGATATCTTAAATCCCCAGAGAGTGAGCCAACAAGTCAACGATACTCTCCCCAAGCAGAGTTATCCTGTCAGCCACGAGGAAATTGGGTATCCCCAGCAGATCTCAACATTCCCCAGCGCAATATACAAACATTCTTAACAAGCATCCCCGGCAGTCTTGATCTAAGATTGTTCCCCGGCGGTATACGGATATTCAGTGGAGCCACTTCCCTAGTATATCTCAAAATTTTCCCCAGGAGAGTCCAGTCCAATCTGAAAAGTTTCCCCAGAAAAGTGGAATCAATCTTCCCGGCAGGTCTTGAAGCTTATCCCCAGTAGATTCTGGAAGCTTGTCACCCGCGGAGCACGAATGCGTCTCCCCGGTTTTATTCAAAGGTTATTTCCCCACCAGGATATAACTGGGTTATCCTCATCCAATTTCCACGGAAAGATCGTCCCCGACGAAGTCTTCCCATCCCCAGCGAAGTTCATCAAATCTTCCAACAAAACATATCAATGGTATCCCCAGCGGAGTTATCATCAACATCTCAGCAAAGAATCTCTCTTTCCCCACAGAGTTCACTCCTTGCAGAGTAATCAATTCGCCAATTTTATTCCTCAACGGAGTCATCTTCTCCTACCGGTATTCTTGCAACCATCACTCCCCAGCGGAAACAAGAAGCACCATTATTCAGCATCAGCCCAGGATTTAACTTCCCGGCACCCGTCAAAGATTTACTTTCCTAGACAAAAAACATACATTCATAAACATCGCATTTTCATACATTACAGCATGCATATACGCATCATGAACATACAATCTCATTCATTCTGAGAACATCACGCATGTCATACATCATGACATCGCATACGACTAACGTTTTGTCTTTTCAGGACAAAGGTTAATACAAAGATAATTACTATCAACTGTCGCAACTAAAGATCCGATTCCTGTATCTCGCCAGGGTGTATCTGTTGACGACTAACATTACCAAACTCGATTCCTGTATCTTGCCAAGGCACGTCTGAAGAGTTTTAGGATCCGATTCCTGTATCTTGCCAGGGTGTATCTGTTGACGACTAACATTACCAGACTCGATTCCTGTATCTTGCCAGGGCACGTCTGAAGAGTTTGAGGATCCGATTCCTGTATCTTGCCAGGGTGTATCTGTTGACGACTAACATTACCAGACTCGATTCCTGTATCTTGCCAGGGCACGTCTGAAGAGTTTGAGGATCCGATTCCTGTATCTTGCCAGGGTGTATCTGTTGACGACTAACATTACCAGACTCGATTCCTGTATCTTGCCAGGGCACGTCTGAAGAGTTTGAGGATCTGATTCCTGTATCTTGCCAGGGTGTATCTGTTGACGAATAACATTACCAGACTCGATTCCTGTATCTCGCCAGGGCACGTCTGAAGAGTTTGAGGATCCGATTCCTGTATCTTGCCAGGGTGTATCTGTTGACGACTAACATTACCAGACTCGATTCCTGTATCCTGCCAGGGCACGTCTGAAGAGTTTGAGGATCCGATTCCTGTATCTTGCCAGGGTGTATCTGTTGACGACTAACATTACCAGACTCGATTCTTGTATCCGGCCAGGGCACGTCTGAAGAGTTCGAAGATCCGATTCCTGTATCTCGCCAGGGTGTATCTGTTGACGACTATATTCTCCGGACTCGATTACTGTATCTTGCCAGGGCACGTCTGAAGAGTTTAAAGATTCGATTCCTGTATCCAGCCAGGGCACATCTACATAAAGAGTTTGAAGATCAATTCCTGTAACAGGCCAGGTAATTAGTTTTCTTTCTCAGGTACGCAAGTTTCTCGCTAAGGAATCTCTTACGCGATCGACAACCTCCTGATGGCATCTATAAGCCCATCTCCACAACTATCCATGACAAGTCTCCAAAATGGCATCTGTAACCCCATTCCCATCATCACACTACTGACATTCTACTATGTGAGTGCAAATTTCTGGGCACTCTAGTGTTCAATCATCTTCCACCTTCAGATTACGAAAGGCACGCCAGCCAATCTACATCCTCAGGTCTAAGAAGATTGAACAAGGGCAACTGTTGTACCCCAAAATTTTCCCTCCCATATTCTTCAAGATTTGCCAAGACAAATGGTTCAAAATCTCTCAAAGGCTACACAGTCAACCATCCTCCTAAGGCAGGCAAAATTAGGGTTTTGGTTCTGGCAAAGAAATTGAGGTTTCCAAGGGTCCAAACAAGTCCCACATGCCTTTATACATTGCCAAGTATCCATATGTCAAGTTTCAAGACTCACAGCATCAAGTTGCCCAGTCAAAAACCCTAATTGCTTCACAGTCAACTGCAGGGGCAAAATGGTCATTTGACAGTCAAAAATCCAAATTTTTGGTCAACATCTTATTTTGAAGCCACAAACATCATTTGAGCAATTCTTGATCATGATTCTCAAAGAATGGCTCAAAAAGTCTCAAGATGCAAAAGTTTCTATTTTTGGACAGCTGAAAAGGTCAACTGCAAATTGACCAGGGCATAACTTCTTCATGGTTTATCATAAAAATCCCATCCAAAGCTCATTTTGAAGAGAATGACATTTCCTACAACTAAACTTCACACTTGAAGTCCAATAAATGCTCTCACAAAAAGTTATCAATTTCAACATTATAGGTCATTTTCAAAAGTCAACAAAAAGGCACATTAAGTCAAAGACCATAACTTGATATTGGTAAATAAAAATGACATGGGACCAAAGAAATTGGTTAGAGGACTTCAAGACCTTTCCAAAATGTCCAATAACATGTTCATAACTTAAAAATTGAGCAAGATATGCCTTGTAGAAGTTGGGAAAGTTTTGGGAATTTTGAAAAGTCAACTTTGCACAAAAGGTTTCAAAAATGCAAATGGGCCTCAATTTCTTTCATGAATCATTACCCAAAGGCCATGCACGACCCATTGACCTCTAAGGGAGTTATTTTCTCATTTTTTGATTAATTATTTGAATTTTTATTATTATTAATTCATTTAATTAAAATTAAATATGAAAAAATATCAAATAACACTCATCAAATCTTTTTGTGCAGCCAATTCACTCATTATGAGCTAAAGATCTCGTGCATCAATCAAAAGGGACAATATCTTCCATATTTGACATGATTGGCATGGAAAAAGATTGAAAAAAGATGTGAACAAAATCAAATATTGAATCATTAAATCAATGGATCTTTGGGCTTGGTTTTGACCTAATTCCATTCACTTACATATGCATAACCTAAACCTATTCCATAGACACGAAAAAACTGCATAGAGGCTGCATACCAAATTGCAAATTTTTGACAAAAACCTTGAAACTGATTTCGTACCTAGAGCGCAATTCAAAGCTTCAAAAGCCTTCCAACACATTGCCAAGACATCCAGGAAGCATTTGCAATCAAAGCCAAGTCTTCAGACCTCCAGAATTGATAGAACGAAGTCACACTTTTCTCAAAATTTTCCATAATCGTGTTCTAATTTTCATGCATTGTTCATGTATTTTAATTGTTGATTAACACTAATATGAACCTTCTGAAGCTAATGGTATACCTCAATTGCATTATCAGGCCCTATATCGTGATCCACCATTAACGTATTTTAGGGTTACAGAAGCTTTGATTTAGGGGTTTACACATATGGCAAAATTGGACCCTCAAACTAGTACCATTGAATTTGTGACATGAAGACGAATCATTTGATTACCTCGCGCCCTTTTTATGTTTATCTATGTGCTAATCGCTATTTTCTGGCATTTGTTTTTGTGGGGGTTTAAAACCCCCGCTAATTGCTTGTATTACAGGTACAAAAGGAAGAAGATGCACGCGTGTATGAACGTGGTTGGATGATTTGAACGTTGGCGCGTTTTTTGATTGTCTCAGCATAATGATTGGTTTTCATATATATTATTTGTATTCCATAATATTAACAAAGCGCGCAAACAGCTCAACTGGCAAAGAACTCACTTGGTAAACGCTGGGACCTGGGTTCGATTCCCAGGTCCCCTATCATATTTCATGATTTTTTCCATAACATGTTTCCATGCAGCGCTTCATCCAAGGTTCACCATACGCCTTCACATGCTGGCTTGCCACGTAATCATGATGACCAATCTGAAGGCTACATGATGAGGACCATCATACGCCTGGGTCAACCACTTCACACGTGATCCCTGAAAGTCAAAAAGGCCTTGTTCTATTGGGCCAAAATACTTCAACTCACCTCCAAATTGGGTCAGACACCCCCATTGTTTGTATTCTTTTTTAATTTCCTTTTCTTTTCTTTTTAATTATTTTAATTGTTTTCTTTAAATTCCAATAATTAATTTTCATAATATGGAAAATCAGAAACTAAAATATGTCAATTAATTTATTTAGTAAATATTTTTTTTGTAAATAAATTTTAACCATTATTTTAGTAAATTAGGTTTTAAAAACTTTAATATTTTTCTTAATGAATAAAATATGTAGAAATTAGGTTTTTTAACTTTTTTATCCTTTTTCTTAATAAATAATTTTTTCTTATTATCATTATTATTAATTATTAAATATTTTTTGTAAATAAACATGTACATAAATTCTTTAGTAAATTAGGTTAAAACTTTAATCTTTTTCTTTAATAATTAAAAATATTTAGAATTAGGGTTTCTCTTCAATTTTAATTTCTTTATTTCATAAATACAAAAAAAAAACATAAAAACATTTCTTTTCTTAATTAAATAATTAATTAGCTTTTAATTTCATTTAATTTCTCAAAAGGGTCCAACGCCCTCGAACGTTCAATTTCAATTTCTATTTCGCACGTTATTTTATTTTCTTGTGAATATTATGTAATTGCTCAAGCCTTGTAATAGTAACTAGGTTTTACTTTCCGCATCTTTTATTAAAACGGGTCTTTGTAATTTGGCGATGTATAGACCCGCGCCTTGTAATAGCGTAGGATTTTACTTTCCGCATTTAAATTTCCGCACTCTTAAAACTGCTAAACTTTGCATGAAAGAATGAATGACCCAAATAAAATCAATCTGTAGCTCACCATAATGCATGATCAAAGATAATGGTTAAACTGAAAATAACACACAAATTCACACACCACTCTTAGGGTACGTCTCACTGTTGCCTTGCCCTCGAAACGTGGTCGTCGAGTATAGGACGTTTTAGTAAGTCCTTATGTCCATAACATGATCCAGTTGCCTCGAAACGGTTGCCTCGGAATTAAAAAGGATCAATGGCATAAGGGTAGCTTCTAAGGTGTCCTACTGTTGCTCTGGTGACCACACTGTCCCTACAAACGAATTGACCCGAACACCTCGAACGGTGGTGCTACCTACCTCTCAATGGTGGGATGGCACTACCTTAAGGACATTTACACAGCCTAATTCCTTAGGGTAGGTAGATGACTCATAGATACTTTCTCTAATTCAAAACAAATCAAAAAACTCTTTTCACACCGACACTTTCAAAAAGCTTTCAAAACAATTTTTCAAACACTCTTGAGGACTGATACAAGAGTCGATCTGAAATCTTTAAAACGAAACTTTTTCAAACTCACTCACAATTGAAAAGCAAACACTTTTGAAAACACAATGAGCAAGTATCTAAGAGCCCATGGATAACCATGGATAGAAAGGGTGCTAACACCTTCCCTTTCTATAAATCTACCTCCCGAACCGAGAACTATCTCATAAGGAATTTTGTTGTGCTTTTGTCCTGTCCATGTTGGAGAAAATAAAAGACGGTGGCGACTCTTGCTTCCACGACATTTCGCGAACCAGCGTTAAACAGTCAGTCCCAGATCCACCGATCACACACAATTTCATTTATTTTGAGAACATCATTAAGCAATGCAATTCATACATCATGACATTACATACATCTAACTCTTTACCTTTTCAGGAAAGATCAATCAATAGACGAATATCATCAACAATTTTAAACAGCTCCAGATTAATTCCTAAAACAAGACAGGGCAACTATCTATGAACAATAGTTTGTAAATTAATTCCCAAAACAAGACGAGGCAACTACCTTAACAGCAAAAAAAATTAGGTTCCAGATTAATTCCTAAAGCATGACAAGGCAACTATCTATGAAGAACAAATTATAAATTAATTCTCGAAACAGGACAGGGCGACTATCTACATGAGCAGATTGAAGATTAACTCCTGAAATAGGACAGGGAAACTATCTTCCTTTCTTTATGGGAAGATAAAGATCAATTCCTGAAACAAGACAACGCAATTATCTTTATCACCAATGCTATTAACTCCCGAAACAGGACAGGGAAACTATCTTCCTTTCTTCATGGACAGATAAAGATCAATTCCTGAAACAGGATGAAGCGACTATCTTTATCACCAATGGTATTAACTCCCAAAACAGGACAGGGAAACTATCTTCCTTTCTTTATGAATAGATAAAGATCAATTCCCAAAACATGGTGGGGCGACTATCTTTATCACCAATGGTATGAACTCCCAAAACAGGACGAGGCATTTATCTACATGATGAATAACTACTCAAACACCCTTCCCAGAGTTTCATTCTGGAAAGCATGGTTCAGATCCAGTCGGGCGAACACTCATTCTGACTTTAAGATACAGTTGGGCATAGATTCATTCTAATATATCTTTCAGATGCAATCAATCTTAGAAATCTGTTGGCTCAGATTAAATCGACCAAAGATTTATTCTGATACTTCTTCCAGTAGACTCTTTCTGGCTCAGATTAAATCGACCAATGAGTTATTCCGATACTTCTCCCAGTTAAAGATTTAAAGACCTCTGTTGGCTCATATTAAATCGACCAAAGATTTATTTTGATACTTCTTCCAGTAGACTTTTTCTAGCTCGGATTAAATCGACCAAAGATTTATTATGATAGTTCTCCTAATTAAAGATTTAAAGACCTTTGTTGGCTCAGATTAAATCAACCATAGATTTATTCTAATACTTCTCTCAGTAGACCTTTTTCTAGCTCAGATTAAATCGACCAAAGATTTATTCTAATACTTCTCTCAATAGACCTTATTTTGGCTCAGATTAAATCGACCAAAGATTTATTCTGATACTTCTCCCAGTCAAAGATTTAAAGACCTTTTCTGGCTCATATTAAATCAACCAAATATTTATTCTGATACTTCTCGCAGTTAAAGATTTAAAGAAATTTGTTGGCTCAGATTAAATCGACCAAAGATTTATTTTGATACTTCTCTCAGTAGACCATTTCTGACTCAAATTAAATCGACCAAATATTTATTCTAATAGTTCTCTCAGTAGACCTTCTCTGGCTCAGATTAAACCGACCAAATATTTATTCTGATACTTCTTCCAATTAAAGACAAAAAAGACCTTTTTCTGGCTCAGATTAAATCAACCAAAGATTTATTCTGATACTTCTCTCAGTTAAAGATTTAAAGAGATCTGTTTGCTCAGATTAAATCAACCAAATATTTATTTTGATACTTCTCTCAGTAGACCTTTTTTGGCACAAATTAAATCAACCAAAGATTTATTCTGATACTTCTCCCAGTTAAAGATAGACGTAGACATCTTCTGGATCAGTTTAAATCGACCAAAGATTTATTCTGATACTTCTTCCAGTAGATACTTTTTCTGGCTCAGGTTAAATTGACCAAAGTTTTATTCTGATACTTCTTCCAGTTAAAGATAGACATAGACATCTTCTGGCTCAGTTTAAATCGGCCAAAGATTTATTCTAATACTTCTTCCAGTAGATACTTTTTCTGGCTCAAGTTAAATTGAACAAAGATTTATTCTGATACTTCTCCCAGTTAAAGATAGACGTAGACATCTCCTGGCTCAGTTTAAATCGACCAAAGGTTTATTCTGATACTTCTTCTCATAGGTACTTTTTCTAGATCAGGATAAATTGACCAAAGATTTATTCTGATACTTCTCTCGGTTAAAGACAAACAAAAACATCTTCTGGCTCAGATTAAATCAACCAAAGATTTATTCGGATACTTCTTCCAGTAGACATCTTCTGGCTCAGTTTAAATCGACCAAAGATTTATTCTGATACTTCTCCTAGTTAAAGACGAACACAGACATCTTTGGGCTCAGTTTAAATCGACCAAATATTTATTCTGATACTTCTTCAAGTAGACATTTCCCGGCTCAGATTAAATCTAACAAAGATTTAGTCTAATACTTCTTCCAGTAGACTTGCTGGTTCAGTTTAAATCGATAAAAGATTTATTCTGATACTTATTCCAATAAACATCTTTTGGCTAAGATTAAATCGAGTGTAGATTTATTCTGATACTCCTTCAGAAAATTCAGGCGTAGACTCTTTCCAACATCTTATTTAGTTGAAGTCGGGCGTAGACATCTTCTAGTACATCATTTAGACTAAATCAAGCGTAGATTTATTCTGATACATCCTCTAAAGTTAAAGTCGAGCGTAGACTTAGTCTAATTTCTCTATCAACAGTTACTTTGGATGGCATCTATAAGCCCATCATTGACAGCTCTTCATTGCCTCTCCAAATGGCATCTTTAAGCCCATTCTCGGCATTATCAACAAACTGTTTTACTTCATGCACAGGCGAGTGCAAATTTCTGGGCACTTAAGTATTCAATCATCTTCCACCTTTAAGTCGCGAATGACAGACAAGCCAATCTAACTCTTCAAGTTTAAGAAGATTAAATAGGGGCAGCAGTTATATCCCAAAATTTTCCCTCTTCATTTTTACCTTTAGCGGCTTATGTTTCATTATATGCACTTCATACATTATGATGGGCTCAAGATTATCCACCAAGCAAGAGATTGATCTTCTCAAGGAAAGTTGGGTGGGATCTCATGTTCATGAGTTTCTTTCAAGATCATTGTCTCTTTGGGTTTCTCAAGAATCTTTGAGAGATTAGGGTTTGATCTTCAGTTACCATCTCCTAAGATATTCAATTAGAAATTAGGGTTATGGTCCCTTTCATGATCTTGGTTATCAACGACTCAAATATGTCCTGAGGCATGTTCATATGGATTATGGACTCTTGGCTGACATTATTTGAAGTTCAATTACTTGATCTTGATGATTGGGGTCATCTGAGCAAAAGTCAACAAAATTCAATTGTTGATCAAGTGGACTTTTAGTCAAAATTGAGGATAATGATCATGTTTCAACATCATATGGCTTATGGTTGAAGAAATGCAAGAGAAAGATTTTGAAGATAACTTGTTCATGAAGGTATCTTTATTTACTGCGGATCAAGGCAGACCTACATTTGGCTTAATCAGACAATTCAGATTTTCTATTGATATGAATTGGTCACTCAACTATGGAGATTTTGGTCTTATAAGCCTTAAAATAATGTTTTGACGCTTAGGATTAATCAAGGTTCTTAGGAGTCTTCTTCGTTGCAAGTGAATCCTTTTTGTGGTTCATAAAAATTACAAACTTGAAGTTGATTTTAGCTTAAGTTTAGAGTCAATTTGATGAAGTTTATTTCTTCGTCACATTACATCTTCCTCTTTCTATCCATTTTTATCACAAGATTCCTTATCACTTGGTTATTATTTTTGAATTATGATTCAAGGTTTTCTTGGACTTCTCAAAGGGAGGTTTTAAAAGAAGTATTACAAAGGGACTTGTTGTATTCATTCAATATGGCAAGTTTTATTCAAAGTATTGTCAAAATCATTCAAATATTACATTTAAGATTTAACTTGTTTTACAAGCACTTTGGCAAAAGTTTGTATTATAAATTTCATTTTGAAAAGAATTACAGGGTTGAATGATTTTTGTTCCTAAATCGCTTCAAACTACAAGACAAAGGCAAATGAAGAGAGTTTATAAACTCATTCTAATATATCCTATAAAATTCTAAGGCAAGACTTCAAAAGCCTTCACACTTCAAAGCTTCCTTCTAACATGATTCCACCTTCATGCATGCCACGGTTTCCTTCCACCCTTGTCAACTATCCATCATCAATCATCATTTTTCCTTGCCATTTCCATCATAAATTATCACATGAAACAAAAGAAAAGGGAAATTGGTTAGCGAACCAAACTTGAAAATAAACCAATAAATTATAAAGCAAGAGTTTCCAAATTTCATCATTAGGGTTTTGTTTAAGGAATCAGATTTTAGGTTGTTTCTCAATTATGTTCATGCGCCAAAAAGCCTCATACAAAAATCAGATTTAATCATAAGCCTAGGTGTATTGCAAATCACAAAGAAATTGGTTCATAAAAGACAAATTCAAAGAGGTTCAAAACAGAATTCCATCACAGTTCCAGCCCAATATCAAAGAACAAAAATCACAACATCAACCCAGTTACAGCAAATCAAAATTACAGGTTCAAGGCCCAAATAGACAAAGTTCACACCTCAGCACAAAGGCTTATCACAACATAGCCGAAAAATAATAAAGAAAAAATCAAAATCATCATTTTGCTTTGTTTCAACAAAAGTCATAATTATAATATCAATCATAGGCCTAGCCCTTTACTACAAATCTCAAACAAATGAGTAAAAAGGGATTTTTTTGGTTCATAGTAAAGTTAAAAATTCAAAAAAAAAGTAATGTATTGCACAAGTACGAACTCAATTGAAAAAGCATCACAGAAAACTAGAATTTACACCGAAACCAGCAAGCAACATGGACAGCAACAAGGACAGTAATAAGGGCAACATAGCATAACAAAAGTGCAAGATCTCAAATCACAACAGAGTTGATATATCAAAAAATAATCAGATACCAGAACACATAAGCCCTAAGGTTATTTCTCTTCCATCCTTTTCCTTAAAGACAAGCTTAAAAAAATAGTTCAGAGGGAGAGGCCATAGTTCAAAAAAGATATAAAAGGTCGTTCACAAAATAAAAAAGCCAATGGATAGAAACATAGCAACAAAAAAAAACATAAAGCATTCATCATTTTCCTCGGATTCAAAATTCCTTCAGAAAATCGTTCAAGAAAAAACACACAGTTCACATAAAGATATACAGAAACAACAAAAGTAAACCACAAACCCTAAATATGTTTTTCATTCATCATTTTCCAGACAAACCCTTCAGAAAAAAGACAAATCGTAAGAGAACTGAGATACAAACAATATCATAAAGATATTATCGAAGAGGGTCATCATCGTTAAAACTTCTTATCTCGTTTCTGAGAGGTTGTTTCAACTTTGCTGAAATTAAATCTTGCATCGTTGCCTCATTTAAACTGGAAATCGCAAGTCTAAATCATTAGGGTTTCAAAACCCCCTTTCAAGATCTAAGTCAAATCCCTCATTTCCTGTGAAATTAAAGCCAGATTAGTACATAGGAGAAAGAAACAAAGTGATCAATGTAAAAAAATCAAGAATCGGAGTCAAAACACCGTCAGCCTCCGTCATCGCCGCCGTGGGCGATTTCCCGCATGAGTTCCGGCAAGCTCTCTTCAGAGGAGAACGAGAGAACAAAGGGAAGAAGAGAGATACATTTTCTTTTTTTTGATAAAAATACAGTTTTAATTTTGTTTTTGTTACATTTGTTTTTTTTAACCCAATTAATATGGCAGCGACACTTGTCACCGCTCTTGTGGTCACAGGTTGTTGATTTAATGCAAGCGTTCCACTCTAGCCACCGTGTGCCTCCAACTACAGCCCTATGATCATCATATGACGTTTCAAACATGCTTCCCCAGGGTGCATCCCCCACTCAGGCCACGCACAGGATCACCGTCAACCTCCTAAGCGCCTGGGCTTGCTATTATTGGGCCAAGCAGTTTTTTTTTTCACACTCCCCTTTTACTAAAAGCAAATGCAGGCCCATTCCATTGTTTCTTCTATTTTCAGCATCAAACAAAAAATCCTCTATTGGGCCTGGACGAAAATCTATTCCCACCTCCAAATTTATTAATCTCGGGTCCATTTTCTATCCTTCTTTTATATGTTGTTTTTATTATATTACTTTGTTTAATTATTTTTATTTCTATCCATTAAATAAAATACAAAAAAATTTTTTTTTAAAATAATAAGATTAAAAATATTCTAATTCAATCACTTTTATTTTACTTTATTTTTACTCCATTTATTTTTCAAACAAATAAAATCTCAAATATTTTCTAACAATTAGTTTCCCTTCTTACAATTAAAATTATGAAAGTTAGGTTTTACTTAATTTTTCTTAATTTAAATTAACTTAGATTATAGTTTTTATTAAATAATTAATTAATTTTTCTTGTAATTAATTAGTTTAATTAGATTAATTATAAAAACCTTTTATATCAAAAAACACAAAAGCAAATTCTTTTTTTCTTTATCTTTACATTTTTTGCATTTTATTATTATTCATATTCAATGGTTTGTAATAGATAATTAGGGTTTATTGCTTTCCTCCCCTCACTCACAAAATTATACCCCCGCCCCCCCATTCCCAAAGCGTTGTAATAGCGTAGGACATTTAAATTCCACAATTTATCGTTTTCCTTGTTATTGTTAGTAATTAGGGTTTGCATGACAAGACTAAAATCAAACATTAAACAACCCTAATTCAAGATAAAATAATTTAATCAAACACACCTTGCACACATGCACCTCTAGGGTAACCCACACTTGTTGCCTCGGATAATAACAATCATGTCCCTTGAACGTGAGATGTTTTATCAAATACCCTCGATTAAAAGATTGTAGTCCCTCGATGACCCTTCAATGTTGCCTTCGGTAAACGATCTTAGAACCTTATGAAGAATTGCTAAAACATCTTACAAGTTACCTTCTATAATTGTACGATGACCCACGCATGTCCCTCACATCCAATGATATGGCTTATTACCAACTAATGGTAAAATAACACTATCTAAAGGTGGAGGAAAAGAACAAAGACTTTTTGAGTAGATGGATTGCTCTTAATTGCTTGCTCACAAACTAAAACCGTTTTTACACCTCACGGTTTTCAAAACACTTCCCAAAAACAAACATTTTATATACATTCTCAACGATGCAAGAATCATTACAAAATTGCCTTACATTGGCATTTCCAAAACATCTTTCCAAACACTCCCTTTTGACAAATATTTTCAAAACCAAATATTTTGTATACATTCTCAACGATACGAGAATCATTGCAAAATTTCTGCACTAAGGCGTTTTCAAAATATTTCCAAAAACAAACATTTTGTATACATTCTCAACGATACGAGAATCATTGCAAAATCACCACGTTCAAAACATCTTCAAAACATCTTTTCAACTTACACAAACACAAAGCATTTTAAAGTGATCAAGAAATTAAGATCTCGTAGATAACTATGGATGAAAAGGGTGCTAACACCTTCCCTTTTCATAACCTACCCCCAAACTCAATAAAATTCTAAAAAGGTCTTTCATGTTCTTTTCACCCTTTCCTTTATTAGATAAAATAAAAGTAGGTGGCGACTCTTGCTATCCGCAACATTTGTGATAAAACGCAAAACACCCAAGTCAGTTCTCCCACCCTATCACAGCTGAGAAGTACTTTTCTTTTTCATTGTTGGAGGCAGTATCTTAGCAGTGACGGTATTTTGAAATTGAGAAGAAGCTGCATCGGAGTGGTTCACTTTCTTCTTCTTGTTCTTTTTTGATTTCAAAGTAGTGGGGGACGCGTCTTCATTATCTTTAACAATCTATGGGATCTTAACATTTGATTTCCCCTTCTTTGGAGTAACAGGAGGCTTTTGACTAGCCTGTAAAAGAAAAGAAACTAGCAGAAGTAATGCAATAAAAGAAGGAAACAGAAATAACAGATTATACCTTAGATGATGTATTCAGTTTTTCAATTTCTTGGATAACACTCTTCTACGAGGAAGTGGTTTTCTTAGGTGCATTTGTCGATCCTATCATTGAAGTAAGTTTTTCATTCTTCACTTGTTTCTTTTCAACAACTAAAAGAACATTTCAAGATGGTACATGTTAGTATCAATTATGAAATAAAAATAATGAGGATGATTGAAGGGATCAAGAGATCATTTGGTTCCATACTTTCACGTTAAGTGGAAAAGATTGTGACATGATTTATATCAATATGAAGGAAGCCTTTGAAACTCTGTAATGTATGCTTAGTCGAAACCAATCGTTCAACAAGCTTTTAGATTGTTGTTTTAAAAGTTAAGATAATTCCTATAAACGAATTATTCTGGGTAAGGAGGATAAAATGCAAGGCTAAAATCAGCACTGGGCAATTTATGGAATTTTGGTGGTTCAAGTTTTAAAGTTAAGTCATACTTGTCTTCGAGTTTGACACATCAAGGGATTCTCAAATGAGGATGCATTTTTGTGAATTTCTCTTTTAAATTTTTCACTACATCATGTATGGTTCGACTAAGGTCATTTAGATTATAAATAGTTTCAAAATACTTTTGGAATGCCTGGTTCTCCTTGATATGCGTCTGCATAGCTTTCTTGAATTGATCCTGCACAAAGGTAAAAGCTTTTTTCAAATGTTGCGAGAAAATGGTTACATCGAACATATTTGCAGAGTGATGTTTTCTCCACCAAGTATCAAAGGCCTTAGTGCATTAGAAGGATGGATGAAAAGGAATTGGGGTAAACTCAGTAAAATTTGCATAACGAGCCATGTGGTCATCTAGATCAAAAGAGGAGAAATTCATTTTCTGAATGCAGAGAGCGCTTTTCTTTTTGAAGAGTGGTTCAGGGATAAGCTGGAAAAGTCTAAATTGTCGATAGACAAAGTTAGGTTGGTAAGCAATTAATGTGATATGTATTTTTATAGGCATGAGTCTTGTTACAATTAGCCTAGGGAGCCAAATAGCTTTCCAGATAGCCAAGGTTTCGGCCTCTTGAATTGGCGAAGTAGTAGAAAGAAGCCATGTAAACCATTCAGGGCCATGAGTTCTCTGAGAAAAGGGGGCCATTGAAGGAGTAAAGTTATGATGTTTAGCAAGCATCATAACATAATTTGTGAAACACTCTTCTAAGTCTTTTCAATAATCGTTTGGGGTTAATAGAACTAACCTAGTTCCTTCAATAGTTTAATTTTTAATCTCAGGGTCTACTTCGTCTACTTTTCCAGAGGTAGAAAGTGAAGGTTCAGATGTGGAATTAAGCCACAACCGGAGAAACCAATATGGGCCAGCTAGCAGTAAGTTGGCACCTGCTTTATATTCTTTCATATTTGTAGTAACTTCCCCAAGACACTCATATAATCCAGCTAATATCAATTCACCAAGGCATATGTTTTGACCAGAGTGAAGTTGATTGGCTAAAGTTAGAAACCTCTTAGCTAATTGTAGAGATTTGCTATAGAAAATACATCAAAAGAGCCATAAGGCAAGGAAAGCTATGTGTTCTACATCTGATACTTCATCTCCTTCAGCATGGTAGTGATCAATGTATTTGGTGAAACCAACATGTTCGACTTTGAAATCAATGGTGTTGTCAGCTTGCTCATAAGGGTCATAGGTTTTCCCAGTAGGTCGAAGCCCATTAATGGCAACAACATCAAGTAAAGTGAGGGTAACCATTCCACAGGGAAGGTGATAGGTATTATAAGTACCATCCCAGAAATACAAAGATTCCATCAACATGTGTTGGCAATAGCTCGGCCCAACTTTCGATAGTTGGTTTAAGTCGACGATACCCATGTCTTTCCATACTTGGGATTTTTTTTTGTTCGACTTTGGCTAACCAATCAAGATATTACATGCTATCCTTTGTTGGACACGATCTAAAGGGCCTAAAAGAATCAGTCATATATCTTAAATGAAAGGGTTTTCTGTTGTTGCAGATCCTGAAGGGGATTCTTCCTTAACAATTGCTGTAGTTTCTACCCTAGGGTTTCTATCAACATTTTCATCTACATTCTTGGAAGAACTAAGCTTACTAGATATGGGTTTGGTTACGTGATATGGAGGAAATAATTCTTTTAACTTTTCAAGATCACCAGTATTAACCACTTGGCCCATATATCCTAAAATCTTATCAACAAGAGTGAAAGGGATGATTACCTGAGATTTGTATATGGCGCGTTGTTCTTTAGAAAGAGTTGGTGATAGCACAAATTCCCGATTTCCAGTCAAAGTGGGTTTTGTGACGTGAGTAAAAGGGATTGATGCAACATCTTTAGTGTTCTTAGTGTCCTTGCTTGATTTTTTGCTCGTCTTAGTAGGCGCCATTAATGAAGGAGTTTTAAAGTTGATTGATTTTTTAAAGAAGAGAGATTGAAGATGGTTGCAAGTTTTTTCTAAGAAAATGAGAGCAAAAAAGTGTTTTTTTGAAAAATAAGGTGGTATTTATAACGGGAAGGATGAAAATGGTTCAGTTTCAATTTTTGTCAATAAAAGAGATAGTGGGACATGTGTTATCGTTTGATAAATTGACAAGATGGTTGCTTTTTGGAAATGCCACAATTTAAACCTACTTTAGTGTAGCAATGATTGAAACTTAACTATGCACGTCTCGATAAGACGTTAGGAAAGATGGTCATCATTACCATGATGTCATAGCACTAATGGTCGCCGTAAAGCAACTTTTGCGTCGAAGTTGAAATTATGCAAAAAATGTCCATTTCTTCAAGTGTTTTGAAATAAACATTTTTTGGGGGAAATTTGTTAGCTGATATTTTCAATGACTTGTGATATTGAAGAGAAATGAAGAAATTTGAAAAGAAATTATTTCCAAAACAAATATGAGAATATTTCATAAGGGGTTTCGACTGATCAAATTATGGATAGCCTGATTATATCAAAGGGTGGCAAAAAGTCTTATTGTTACGAGATGAGTAGAATATAAAGAAATTTCAAGTTTTGAATTTGAATTATTTTAGACACATCATATTATTGTTTTGGCGCTTCTAATTGAAGAAGGATTTGAATTCAAATGGTTTGATCTTATCCAAAAGGACGTGTGGAAGCATTAAGATTTGAATAGCATGCAAACATCAAATGTGACACTCTTGTAGATAAATACCGTTATGTTCGAATTATTATAAATTAGAATCTTTGTGTTAGGATTTTAGTTTTTCACTTTTGTACAAATCCCTCAAATAAACTCGAAGTACCAAGTGTTAGAGAAAAGAGTTATTGAGAATGCACATATGAAACACCAGTTTTTATTCAAAGTCATTTATCTTTTGAATCAAGTATTTTATGTTTCATTTTTAGTTTAAATGAATGTACATTTATATTCCAGTTTTTACTTTAAAACATTTTCTATCTTTATCTTCGAGTCTCCATTTTATCTTTACTTTCAATATAATTATCCTATCGACAAAGAGTAAATATCCTAAAACGTTAAAACATCAAAATTTAAACGCATGTCCTAGGATCAATCTAGTCGATCATGTGAGTAGCCAAAAATTTTATTTGTTTTGGAAGACTAGCGGTTGTTTACCAAATTTCACGGTAAACAGTCTTATAATGGTTTTTAAGGCAAAATGAAGTTTATTATTTTAAATGAGGTGAGTAAAGGGTATAAAATACATTTATGAAAGGAAAAGCATACTTATATTTATTGAATGGGAAATATAATTACAATAAGAAATAAAATAAGAAGGAAAGCACATAAAGCTAACAAGAACTTATAGTTCATCATATCATCATAATCTTCACTAGAGGCTAAAGGTGAAGTGAGGATTTTCCTAACCATTCTCTCGATGAGAAAGTCAATCTTTTCATTCATTTTTCTTTGCTCTTTAAGAATGTTTGTGTTAGAACTAGATGGAGGAGTGTGCCTTCTTCCTGTTGGTTGTTAGGCCACATATTCTCCTTGTTGAATTGTGAATTCCATTTTTCTTATTGTGGCTAGTCTTATCTTTATATGCTAAAAGATATGTTCTTCCTCTTTGAAGGGATAGCCGGTGTGTTAAAGGATTTTGTGATGAGTTGAGCATAAGGCAAAGAGTTATTCTTTCTTTTGATCTCTAGCATATGAGCAAGAATGACATCTGCCCAAATTTTGGGAATTTGATAATGAAGGAACCAGACAACATGTATGTATGATCTTGAAATTGTGCTATAGTTTCCCTTTCTTGGGAATAAGATCTGTCCTACAGAGTAGTGAACTAACCTAATATTTTGTTAAATGGCCCCTATAGTAAATGAAGAAGGGACAGAGGAGGTAGAATTAGTGAGAAAGGAGTGAGAAAGAGTATCGAGATCAAGTTTATTACCTTCTTAATTTTGACCATATTCTTGCTCTAGATAGGGTAGGTTGCAAATTCCTCAAGAGAGAGGGTAATGAAGTTCTTTTTTACTTCATATTTGATGATCCCATTGGTGTAGGTTAGGTTAGCTTAAAATTTTCTTACAAGATCAGGGTACCTTTCCTTTGGTTTTTCTAAGACACGGTTTTTCAACCCTGCAAAGTTGAATGCTTCCATGAAGGAGCAATATTTCAAGAGTTATTCATCTAAGTAGTGAGTGGTTAAGAGATCTCTATGAAGTAGAAAAGGTTGAAGTTGGTTTCTTGAGTTTGGGTTAAAAAATACTCAGAGAAGTAGGAGGATGAACATTGGGAAGAATGAGTTCTTTTTTTGGGGCCATTTTGAAGATTATGATGATTTAAGAGCGTGAAAAATATTTTTTATGCAAGAAAGAAGAGAGAGGTTATATTCTGAAAAATAATGAAAACATACCTCTTTATATAACCTTCAATTAATCGATTGTCAACAGTAAGATTTGAGATTTTCCAATTGTTGCTATCTGTTGTAGCATTTACTCCTTCAACTATTCGTTGGGGATTTGTTCAAAGTTCTAAGTTTACCGTTTTTTAATCTTCTAATCGATTTGTCCAATCAATTAACTATATCAATTTTTGTTTTTCTTGATCTTTGGGCTTTGTTTATTTCTTATACATCTCTGTGAGGACAACTTCATCATCAAATGTTTTGCATGATGCCAAAATTGGGAAAATCTAGCACTTTTGTATACTGGACAGTATCCTTATGTCATGTGGCACTCCTCTACATTAGAGGTCTTAATAATCATTAAAAATCATTTTAAAATTGATCCAAGTCATTAAAAAAAAGTTTCTGCATAATTTTCTACTACATGTGTCAACACATATGCTTTTCAGGCCGACACATGTAACTCAATTTTGAATTTTGTAGCTTTTATAAGTCTTAGGTCGACACATGCATTGCATAGGTCGACACATACAAAAGCTATTCCGAAATTGCAGAAATTATTATTTTATGTCTCGAGACATCCTTTTTTTAGGTCGACATATTTGCTAGCATTTTAATGCATATAGCCTTTATCTCAGCTCGATCGACATATAGACCTATACAGGTCGACACGTGCAGTATAAAAGTTAAGTATGTGTCGACACATACGATATATAGGTCGACACATACTGATTATTTGGTCATTTTTTTCAAATCTTTTTTTTTTCGAATTTGTCCTTTTTGCCTTAAAAGTTCCAAAACTATAAATACTCATTCATGCGTCATTCATAACTTGGTGAAACCATAAAATTAGCCTACTTTTCTCTTAATCTTCAACCTCCAACCTATGCATACACAATGACATTACATTGTGATGATGTTCCATTTGGGTATCATCTAGAAGAGGATTGATAGTGTCCAATTTAGTATTGGGTTGAGCTTCGTAGGGGTTTTCATCCAGGAAAAATCGTGGGTTTGTCCTCTAAGATCATTGGATGATTTGGGGGTTTTCGTGTAAGATGTTCAAGAGGTAATTGTGGCAAAGTGAAGTCCATTGGATATAAAGAACATAAGGGATCCTTTGGAGATAAAGAACGCAAAGGAAGTAGCGTGAGAACGGCGGATTACAATTGGAGTCCTGTGTTGCAATAGTTTGAAATTGACGGTGCATGAATGTTTGGGAGATAAAGAATGCAAAGGAGTAGCAAGATCTAGATAGTCAATTTGCATCTATTGTGTTTTGGTCTTTCTCAAGATCAAAATAATAGAAGGGGTTGAATCAACAACAAGAATTAGGGTTTATGGAGTTTCTCTTGAACACTTATCTTGTATCAACTTTTTGCATAGTAATAATTATCCTAATTCCATTAGAATTAAGCGCAGACGTACCCACACACGAGGATGACAGTGGGGAACTGTGAAGACAAATTCCTTGTGTCTCTTTTATTTTTGCTTTTACTTGCTTTGATTTTCATCAATCAATTTATCAAATAGCATTGCGTTATAAATTGAATTGTAAGAAATTTTTCGAACTATTATTGATTCTAAGTAAAGTGTTGATATAGATTATAATCACTTTTGATTATAAGTGATTTTGTGTATCAAAACAACTCAAGAAAAAATTCTGAAAGTTCACTTGCACACCAAGTGTTTGATAAATTGAATTCAACTTGTTCTTTTAATATTTCCATTGGAAATAACTTTACTAGTAACTTGCAATAAATGTTAAATAAGTTTTAAAGTAATTCAAGCATATTAATTCTATTTGTTGTTCTTATTCCAGATTGAATTTTTAAAAAAAATTGTATATCCGAGTTTCCAATAACGTTTGTATAGACGACATTTTAAGAAAGCTTTCGCGTCTCTCTTTGATAAAAAAAAATTCAAAACCATAATTTTTCTGGATTAATTTTTAAAAAAATAGGGGTATTTATTCACCCCCTCCCCCCCCCCCCCCCCCCCCCCCCCCCCCCCCCTTAGATACGCTGTCATCATTTAAAAATCTCCAACTCATGTTCTTTACACCCCTAAGCTTAAAAACACTTTAACACACTTATTTTTATAGATTATAAATAATTAAAAGAGAAAAAAATTAAAATATGAAAAGTTAAGAATAATTATTTTAAGGGGTTAATCAGTTAACTAATTATTTCAACCTACATCAAGAAAAGTTTTTGATAAAATTCCCTTATGGAATAAAAATTTAATAGTGTATCCACATCCATACATCATTGGATACGAGGGTTGGTAAGTGAGCAAATAAATAAGTCCATCACAGACTTATTTACTTTATTGATCATCATAGATCAAAAGTTGAGAAATTATCAAGTGGTGTTTCTTTGATCATAAATTTTGACATATTTCACCGTTGTTCATCAAGATCAAAGACTTAAAATATGTACTTCTAGAGTACATTTTTTATCATGCTTTACAGTTCTAGACTGTAAAGCATTTCCTGCACAACAAGTAAATATGTTATTTTGATTTTTCTTTCTATCTTCTATCTTTCTTGTAAGGTTCCTCTGAGCATTGTTATCATCTTCGTTAGAGAATGATTTTTGTTTTTCTCCCAAGGTTGCAATCCTCTATCCTATGTTCAACTGACTGAGGAACTCCTTCATCTTTTTTTTGTTCTTTGAACATGAGGACTCCTTGATTGATATTATACTCGAAGATGATATGAGTGGTGATCTTTTAGTTTAATCTTTCAATTTCGTTAACTTATATAATTTCCTTCTCTTTTGATTTTTCCTAAAATTCACAAAGGTTTCTACCTATAGATTTAGGAGATGGAAAATTTTTTCCAATTCTTAATTTTTAAGATAAAAGTTATTAGAAAAAATATAAAGTTTTAGGAAATAAGTTTCTTCTCCTAATGAGTTCATATCCTTTGGTTTCCTAATCCTCATGAGTTTTAGGAAATAAGATATATGGAGAGAACCCATATATCTTTTTCAAAGTATCCAATATTTCCTTGGAGCTATTGTAAAAACAAGATTCATACAAGTTTATTTTTGGTCAAAGATGTTTTTTCACTCCTTCATCATTTATTTTGTTGAGTATGGATGAACAGACCATTAAATAAAAAATAGTTTATTTTGAGGAAAACACATGTATTATAAGAGAAAAAATAAATTTTCAAAAGATGGCCAGTTTTGAAAATTAATCTTGGGTTGAAAGTCATCTTCCTCATGAGATGGTTCGTCCTTAACAGGAGTTAGGCTCTGATGCCACTTGTTGGACTTAAGACCTCACACACAAGAGAGGGGTGAATTGTGTGGTTTGGAAAACATGGTTTTGAAAACTTTTCAAGATTAAAATCAGAATCTAAAAAACATTTTATAAAACCTAATATATATCATAGATTGAAAAATGTTTTTCTATAACTTAGAAGCGGTATATAAAATTATTTTAGAAGTAAAGTATGGAAAGTAAAATAGGTTAAGGAAAGAGAAGAACACCGTCATGTATAGAGGTTCAGTCAAAAAATAAAAGACCTACTCCTCTCCCCAAGAACTGGTCTTGAGAGTTTCCATTATATACTTGAGAGCATTTATTAGGTGAAGCTCATGAACCCCCTTATACAAGGAAATGTTGGTTGTCCTACAACCATGATAATACCCGATGGAAGATATGATCGTTTGCATGTTCTCCATTGTTGAGGCTGAAGTTACCAAGCTTCCTTCCCAACTATAGATTTATGTGATCAGCTTCATTACACAAAATATCTGAGCTCAATATAGTTTAACAGGATAACCATTAACGTCTTGAGATTTTAACAGGATGATCTTCTAACCTATGGTTTTAAAATGGACTAACCATGAATCTATCGGTAAGTTCATCAATATTGATGATATTTGACCTTTGAATAAACAAGGTTTTATAATAGCCTTAAGGAAAGCTCATCAATATTAACAATCTTCAACCTTAATGAATATGGAAATTAATCACACAATCCCAAACCAAAGCTTTAAACAAGTTTAGCTTCAAACCACATTATTTTTTCCATAAACATGGATTGTATTCATCAAGGTGCAACAATAATAACCTTGAAGAACTTCATACATTACTACCCATCCATAATTATATAAACATCACACTAACAAAAGATCTTTCCTCACAAAAGCATTTGGTTATAAGAACAAGTGAGAGAAAGTGACAAAGAAAATTTAGAGAGAGAGAGAGAGGGTGTGTCAATACACATTTCATATTTTGGATGATTTAAACCTAGGAATGAGACATTTATTTATAGAGTTCAAATCATCCAAAAGAGGAAACATAATTTAATCAAATTTGATCATTGATAATTGATTAAAATAGATTAAAGCATTTAAAGATAACGTCTATGCTTTCCAAAATAGGTAAGAATTTATATATATATATATATATATATATATATATATATATATATATATATATATATATATATATATATATATATATTTGTTTCTAATCATCTGGGTACATTCAAGCCACCATGCTTCTCAAGAACTCGAAAATCTAATCGATTGACACTTTATGCTAATCGATTAGATCTAGTCAAAATAATTTTTCTGGATTTTTGAATGTTTCCATTACTTTCTAAGCAACTTCTATATATTTCTTCAAATCATTTTCTTTTCAAAAGAATTTTATAAAAAGGTTTTAAGTGTGTGTGTTTGTGTGTGTGTGTGTGTGTGTGTGTGTGTGTGTGTGTGTGTGTGTGTGTGTGTGTGTGTGTGTGTGTGTGTGTGTGTGTGTGTGTGCTTATAGCCAACTACCTCTATAAAGAAAGAACTTTTGCTTACAAAATGTCCCTCACTTACTAAATTGGGGTAACTTTCCTAAGCATGTGTCTGATGTATTCATTATATTGACACTCTTGCTTGATATCTTCTTTTGAGGCTTGAGATGTAATCTATTTGTTTTCCTTTGTCTGAAGCTTTGTTTTGTTCTGAAACTTTGTCAGTTCTTTAACTAAGACTTTTAACTAAGACTTTGTCAATCCTCTATCAAACCTATGGTTTTCATCTTTGACTGCTTAAGTATATTTGTTAAAATTTTAAATGGTTGCATCTTTTACTATGTTAAATGTTATCTTATATGCTATTTTACATTATTTGTCTTGTTGCATCTTTATCATGCTAATTGTTTGTTCTGTTATTTGTAGTAAAAAAATTTGTTGCATGTTCAATATGCTTAGTGTATGTTTTGTAATTTTAATTTTGATGTTGCATCTTTGTCATGCTAAATATTTTTCATCAGAGTTGTCATCATTAAAACATCATCATATTACCTGCAAAATAGGGTTCCACATTATCAACATCTCATGATCTATGTTAGTGACAATACATTCATCATTGTAGAAGTTCACAGTCATACCTTGATCACACAATTGGCTTATTTTGGTCAGGTTAGCATTTATCCCTTCTACCAATAGAACATCTTCAAGATAAGGGAAATTTGGATTACTCAGTTTACCAATTCCCTTGCTTATTCTTCTACCTTCATCAATAAAAGTTACATACCTACTAGAGTAGGTTTTTAACTTTTTAACATAGCTCCTTTCAACAGTCATATGCTTTGAACATCCACTATCACAATTCCAATCCTCTCTAGAGGAACCTCTAAGAGAGACTTGAGCTAAGAGACACTTGATATATTCATTGGGTTTCCACACTTTCTTAGTTTGAGTCATCTTCCCTTTTATTTTGTTGAGCCTTGGTTGACTACGTAATTAGGATAACCATACAATTTGTAGCAAAAAAGTCTTATATGACCATATTGTTGTACCCCAATTTTTCCCCTAAGATCCCTTCATCATACCATATTGTTTCAATCACCACAAAATCACATTAGGGCTTTTGGTTCTTCTCCCTATCTTTAGCCTTGCTCTTTGAGGAGTTACCAAGCACCTTGACTTTGTTTTCTTTGGTAATCATGGATATTTTGCTTATATTTTCTCTCTAATTAACAAATACAATATTGGTTTGTCTTACTTGTTAATAATGTAGGTAAAGGCAATGAGGTTTAGCAAGTTGCTTCATGGGTTCATGAGTTTATTTTCATGCCCTAGTCAAAAGCTTGAGAGGTCGAAACCTCACCATTGAAGTTGTTTTGAAGTTGGTATGGAAGTAGTTTTGGTGGCAATGATAATCATCATCCTCAACAAATTCTATTCACAAAGGAAGAATATTGGCACAAAACATTTTTTCAAATTTGGCAAAGTTCCACCAAGCATTCTATTGATCTAGAAGCTAGGGTTTTGGACTTTAGAGGGGCATATCTTGCTCATATTTTGGTATTTTTGAGTGATTCCAAAAACATTCTTCTCTTCAAATAGTTACCAACAAATCACTTCAAAAGTTCCAAGGAATTTTCATGTGGAAGGAACTTAGTGAAGAAGGAAGATTACAAGTCATCCAGATGAATCCCCAATTTTCCATATGTGACTTCAAATGGTCATAACTTGGTCATTTTTTATCCCCTTGAGCCCATTCTTTATTCAATATGATACTAAGGATGTGTACTTCATGCTTTCTTTTATGTGCAAAGTGAAAAAACGGATGGAGGTTCCCTTAAGAATGCAAGAGATTATAGGTCATTTCATGATTTTGACCAACTTAAACAAGTCATAACTTGCTCAATATTTGGAGATTTTGATTGGTTAAAATTGAAAAATTTCATTCAAGAGGTCTACTTCATTCCATATTTTTTGGTCAAGAGCAAATTCCAAGTGGAAGGCCATGTTTGGATGCAAGAGATTATAGGTCATTTTTAAAGAAGAATTTGAAATTTTTCTAAGTATGGAAAGTCAACTCTTTTTCTTCAACTTTGACTACATGTAACTTTCAACTCAAGCATCCATTTGATTCCATTATTTTTCCATTGCAAAGCTTGTAACCTCATGTTTCCAAAGCATCAAGAATTATGCCCTAAGACCCCTTGAGGTGGAAATGCCATAGATTTGAATTTGGTAGTTTCAAACTGAATTTTTCACAAAGTCAGAATTTTGAAATCTCTGTTTTGGCTTCTAATCACAGGATTTCCATGCGTTTTTGTTTCTAATCATGATTAGAAACTTTACAGAAGTGATTAGCATCATGAAACCCATGATTTGGCTGAGTTTTGATCAAGTTTGAGTCACACTTTCTTCATGATGCAGACACACACGAATTCCCTCCAAAATGCATCATTTCCTATTCCTTTTGATCTCATTTGTTTCCCTATAAATAGACGGTCATCCCCCACTCAATTTCCCACGTTTAGAGAGCCAAGAACACCCTGCCAAAACTTCACACGAACCCACTTTTATTGAATTCAGTTTTTGAAATTTAAGCTTCCTTTTCCAAAATTCTCTGCGCATTCATCATCTTGAACTTCATACAAACTCTCCAGCACTTAAACCAATCAAAACGACCCATAATCCAAGCTACAAAAGTCCAGTTTCAGAGCTTTTTACTAGAACTTCGAAAAGGTAGAATTCTCCACTAATTGGATCCAAAACAAGCACTAATCTGTTCTACTCCTTTGTCTGATTCTAATGCTGCTTACAATTTTTAAATCCATTGAGAATTGAGAGAGAAATATCAAATTGAAGGTGCTCGCTATTTTTCTGTGTTTTGATCCATATCTCTCTCCATACTTTACATAAATTTGGCGCGATAGTTGTGTTAGAATCGTCTTGAAGAGACGAGTTCAATTATGCTAGCCAAGGATCCTAATTTTTCCATTTGAAGGATCTCACAAAATCCATATTGCAGGGTGTCTAGAGGTTGAAGACGATGACATGTCTCGTCTCAGCCAATGATAGCGTGCCAAGCGTTTTAATTTCATTGGTTGCCCTTTTTCTGATTACATGTGTGTTTCACTAAGGTCCATATCAAGCACAGCGCGTCTGGTCCATTGGATTAGCTTACTAATGCGCTTTGACTTTGATCTGATGGTCCACATCTTTTTGGTTTTTATTTTATTTTCTGATTTTATATTTTATTTGATTAAATTTTCAAAAATTCATAACTCTTTTATTTTTTATCCAAAAATTCTGAAAACTTCACAAAAAATACTTTGAATTATTTTTGATCTCATGAATATTTTTTTACATTTTTATTTTAACATTTGATATTTTTCATATTTTCTGTATTATTTGCTTTCTTTTAATTACTTAAAAAAATACTTTCTAACATTTTTTTAATTCTGAAAAAAAATCATAAATATTATTTTGCATATTTTTGACTTTCTGGAAATTTTATGGAATTTTATATTGAGGTTTACTATTTTTGATCTATTTTATGTTTGTTTTAGCAATTTTAAATGGTTTAAAAATAGTTTCTGACTTTTAAAAATTACTAAAATTTTTATAAAAATATTTGGATTCATTTCTGATTTTTCTATGGCTTAATTTTTCATTTCTTGAATAATTTGAACATAATTGATATTTTCCTCATTATTTTCTAGTTTACTTTAACATTTTTAATCCTTTAATATATATATTAAATGTTATATTATTTTGTGAAAATTTTCTGGCTGTCTTGGGTTGATTTTTTGGTCATGGCTTTATTAACATCATTGGATCTATGGTGTTGAGTTTAACTCCACAAAAAAATGGATGAATGATTTTAATAATAGTTTGATTAAATATTAATTCAAATGTGGTTTTTCTTTTTACCCTAAATCCCCTTCATCTAATCCCCTTCTCCTTGCACTAAATGTTGTTGGAGCATGATCTCTATATCATGTCTCAAAACAAATGGTGCATAGATTGCTATTGACCGGCCTCAAAATAGGTGCGACTTCTATATAAGTCCACTTACGATTGCTTAACATAGCGCTAAATTTTGTCCCGATTCAAATAAATGATCATCCGTGGCCCAAACTTATGATAGCAAGCCCAAGTATGTTAATTTGATCTCTTTGATCCAATAACCTTGAGATTCATTGTGTGGAGGCTTTGGTTCTACCAATCCTCTAATGGATCTACAACACCTTTGGTCAACGCGGATCACTTAAACATCGTTGATCATTAAATGGCACTTGTGAGAATTCCAAATGGATGATATACTTGACAAAACGCAAATGCAACTTGTTGTGTGGAGGCTTTGGTTCTACCAATCCTCTAATGAGTTCCAAATGCAAGTTTCAAGATGGTCATCCAACTAACCACTAATTGTTGACTTGTTTTATTTTATGCTTTTGTTCTTTTATGCTTTTTGCACTATTTATTTTTTAGCATTTTTACATGTCATGCCATTTTTATCTTTGCTCATTTGAGCATTTATTTTCTTGTCATTTTTACTTTGCTCACTTGAGATTTTATTTTTCTTTTTTCTAAGACACTTAATAACCAACTTAAACCCTAAAAAACTCTTAATGGTACCTGGACTATTTGATTACTATCCTTGGCATGATGGAGCAGTGGACTTTTTCTTGGACTTAGGAATAGAAACCTTGGCCTATCTTGGAGACTTTGTGATTTTTATCTGATTATTTTGTCTGGAGTTCTTGAGGTTTACCTCAAGACATTGGGTTGTTTGTTTGTTATTGTGTGCAGGTTTTTTGTGATTACATTCTCTGTTTGTAATCTGGAATTCACCCGCATACAACTGTTGGCTCTCTCAAGAGGTCTAGTATCTTTGCTTGATTGGTTTCAATCCAAAGAATGGTAATTCTATCTTGACTCATAATGTCAACTATTGGCTTCTTGTTGGTTAGATGGTCCTTATCTTTAGCTTTTACCTTATGCTTTAGGATAGCCTCTTCTTCTCCTCCCATCTTCTTTAATTTCAAACATCTTCTCCCTCCTTTTGAAAACTCTTCTTATTTTGAAACTTAAACCACTTTCATAATAAACTTGGACTTAGGTCCATGCACTTTCTAAATATTTTCATAAATAAACTTCAATCAATTTAATAATACCTTGATATTTTTTGTGAGAAGACTAAAAGTCAACCAATCTCATTTCAAACCATTTTTGCCACTTTGGTTTTTGTCTTTAAACTTTTCTCAAAAGGTTAGACTCTTGTCCATCCTTGTAGTGATGCAAACAACTATACTTCTACAATATATAGTGAAGAGAGATATTTTCCACTTGGGTGTTGAGTGAGGCATTGTTGATTTTAAAATCCAAGCCATATCCTCCACTTTGAGATGATGCAAATTCTCCTTTCTCATGATTGTGGGTAGTAAGTATGTTTTCCACATGGACAATGACGATGATGTCTTATCTCTTAAAATCAACCAACATACTTGTGTTTCAAATTTTTAAAAGAGGAATTATGTGTACCCTGATCCCCTATTGCATGAAAGGTGGTACGTAGGCACTAAAGGTTCACAACCGCTGCGGGTGCAAAAATCATAAAAAAATATATGTTTCTTTTCTCATCTCCACCATCCATTTTATATACAACACATTTTTATAGCCAAAATATATAGATTTTTCAAAGAGGTTCCTATGTTTAGGGTGCTAATACCTTCCCTTTGCATAACCAACCCCCTTACCTTGAATCTTTCCCCCTTTTTTTGGGTTATTCGCTCTTTTCCCATTCCTTTGGAAACAATAAAGCGCGGTGGCGATTTTTATTTTGATTTGTATAAAGTCTAGTCAATCCAATGGCTTGGTCTTGAACATATCTACCGCTACAGAAAAATGGCGACTTCACTGGGGAAAGGTTGACCTCTTGCTTGTACATCCCTAAGTGGGTTAAACCTATCTTTGTTTATATTTGTATATGTGTTATTGTTGTTTATGTGTTATATTTTGTATATATGTTTGTCTGGATTTTGCTAGTTTTCAGGGTGCTTGGTGATCACTCATAAGTCCTACACCCGGACTTGGGCAAACTTTAAGATAGGACGAGCGGTATAGTCATGTTAACTTTGAGGGAGTAATCCAAAAAAAGGAGGCATGAGATCCCCCACTCAGTGGAGGCCCCTTTGACGGTAGTGCCGTTTACCGAGTAATCGGGAAGACGTACTGCTTTCGACCTGGGAGCCTGTTGAAACTGAGGACTGTAGAATACCAAACCCATCTTGTCCTTTTAGGTGTAGTGCGGAAGCTATGACGGAGTAATCCGGAAATAGTTGTCACGCGATACTATGCTCAGACGAGTATTTCTTGAGAATATTACTAATTACCGAGTTAATCAGGAAGTTGGTAATATTCGAAGGAAGGATGTAGACTCTGGGAACCTCTAGAACCTTGTTCGGCAGGTGATAACTTTTTAGACCAACACCTTATGGGTAGTACCTTCGACCTCATGCTCGTGACATTGAACTTATGAACCCTATATGTGTGATCTCGTGTGTGATTGTTGCATCATGCATCCATGCACTCATAAGCATCTTTTGAAGAAAATAATATTTCAAGGGATTTAAAGGTTGACTATTCGTGAATATCTCAGGTACTGTTAACCATGGATTATGGGAAGAGAAAGACTGGGAAATACAGTTTCAAGGATCCCAAGATAGATGAGTTGGTCAATTTAATTCCAAAGATTTAGTGTCCTGCAGAATTTCGGAAGAAGTATGGATCCATCATTCCTCTCATGAAGCTGAAGATGAAGGAGGGTATTCTCTCGACCTTGGTCCAGTTCTATGATCCGATGTATCACTGCTTTACTTTTCCCGATTATCAGTTGATGCCTACACCGGAGGAGTATTCTTATCTATTGGATTTACGTGTTATTGATCGCGTTCCTTTTACTGGTTTGGAGGGCGAGCCAAAACCACATGAGATTGCTGCTTTGATTCATCTAGGGAAGTCTGACGTGGAAGCCCACATGACTACCAAAGGAGGGATTAGAGGATTACCATCTCAACTCTTATTGGAAAAAGCTCGTTACTTTTCCAGAATGAAGAGTACGGTTTCCTCTGAAGCCATCTTTGCTCTGCTTGCTTATGGATTATTCTTATTTCCTACTATGGACAAGTTTGTCAACATTAACGCCATCAGGATTTTCATGATTAGAAACCCAGTTCCTACACTGTTGGGTGATGCTTATTACTCTGTTCATCTTCGGAGTTCTTATCATGGTGGAATGATTATCTGCTGCACGCCTTTGTTGTACCGGTGGTTCATATCTCATATGCCTCAGTCTGATGCTTTTTGGGATGTCAAGAAGGAACCCCGTTGGGCTCCTAAGATCATGGCACTTACTCACTCGGATATTGATTGGTATCATCGAGCTTACTAGGATGTGGAGATTATTGACAGTTGTGGTAGTTTCCCCAATGTACCTCTTCTTGGTACAAAGGGAGGAATTAACTATAACCATGTTCTTGCACGGTGACAGCTTGGTTATCCGATGAGGGATAACCGAATAATATTCATCTGAGTAGTTTCTTTCTGAAGGAAGGAGAAGACCACGGGGAAGATAGGGAGCATATTGCGAAGGCCTGGTGTCATATTCATAAGAAGAGTAGGAAAGATTTGGGACCCAGGGGTGCTGTTTCTTTGGAGCCATATCTTCAGTGGGTCCGATCGAGAGCCATCCAGTTGAAGATGTCGTATACTCAGGAGACACCCATGCCTGATCTGTTTGTGAAGACCACTCCTCCTTTGTTAGATGATCTAGAGGAGCTGCAGCTTGCTTTGGTCAGGATGCAACAGGAAAGAGATGCTTGGAAGAACAAGTTTCAGACTTTAGAGAGTTCCTACAGAGCAGATTTAAGGAGAAAGATGATTTGATCGAGATCCTTGAGAGACGAGCGATAGAGTCTATGGAGAGGCAAGGGATTTATTTTCTCCTAAGCCTCAAGAAGGTGCTGATTGCTCACTCCCAGCTTCAGATGATTGGAAGGAGGTTTCCATCAGGCATGTGGAAGAAAACCATAGGTTGAGAGCTCAGATTGCCAGGCTCACAGGGAAGCGCCAGCATACATATTGATCTCTATTAGTTTCTTTCTCTCAGGATTTTTAGATTGTATTTTCATCTTGTACTTAGGACCATTGAAACTTGTAACCCATTTTGAAATTATTATAATAAAAGTTTTCAGTATTTCAAATGCGTTATTATTTTAATGTTTGCAATATGTCTATAAACGTTAAATCCCTTGAAATATTAAATGATAAAGTAAAAATAATCATATGCGTTGCATATCATGCATCACATTGCACATATTTCTTGAATTTGTTATGCATATCCAAGTGCCTTACCCAGCTTTTTACTCTATTCAGCAAGCTGACTCATCACTACAACACTCGGGCTAACTTCAAAAAGAAGATGGACAACTTGGAATAGGAGAATCGCGAGCTACGTGAAGAAGTCTCTGCTTTGAAGGCTGGCTTGGCCAATTTGACTACTCTGATGGAAGCTCTGGTGGTTGCTCAGAATCAGCCACCGAGTGTTCAACCTCAACCAACAAGGGCAAATATTGAAGTCCATGTTGTTCATGTATCTGCTACTCCGACTGTTGTTCAAAACCGTATGCCTCGGGGTTATCCGTGGGGAATGCGAGAGAATTTTGCACCTGAAGGTTTCAATTTGGGCCCCCAAGATGCTCCAGTGGTTCTAAATGTTGTTACTCCAGCACCTCCTGTGGTGCATATTGTTCCTACTGCACCTCCTTCGGTGAATTTGGTTCCGTTTGAAGATGTGTGTCGTCCTTTCCCTCCGCCAAGTGAAGATTTGCGTCTTTATGACAGAATGGATGATTTCCAAGAGCAGTTTGATAGAATGCAAAGGGAGATGAAGGCTCTTAGGGGAAAAGAGTTATTTAGGCAGAATGTGAATGAGCTGTGTTTGGTCCCGAATGTTAAAATGTCTGCTAAGTTCAAAGTCCCGGAGTTTGAGAAGTACAAGGGCAACACTTTCCCTCGTGCTCACTTGGTAATGTATGTAAGGAGAATGTCTACCCACACCGATGATCAGCGTCTGCTGATTCACTTTTTCCAGGATAGTCTGATCGGCGCAGCATTGAAATGTTACATGAGTTTAGACAGCGCTAACATCCATACCTTTAGTGATTTGGGAGAAGCATTCATCAAACAGTACAAGTACAACGTGGACATGGCGCCCGACCGTGACCAACTTAGGGCCATGGTTCAGAAAGACAGAGAATCATTCAAAGAGTAGGTGCAGAGATGGAGAGAAGTGGCTGCACAAGTGATTCCTCCCATGGAGGAGAAGGAAATGACTAAAAATTTTCTGAAGACGCTAGGCGCTTTCTACTATGAAAGAATGGTAGCAAGTGCCCCAAGTGATTTTACAGAGATGGTAGGAATGGGTGTCCGCCTAGAAGAGGCAGTAAGAGAAGGTCGTTTGACGAAGGGTGAAGGATCCGGAGGTGTGAAAAAGCCAGCTTATGGGTTTACAAAGAAGAAAGAAGGGGATACAAATGTTGTCATACAAGAGAGGAGAGTAAATGCTCCTAGAAGGAATTATCAACGTCACCAGCAAGTTGCTTCAATGACTCCTGTTATGAATGTCGCTCCAACTACCGTTGCTTATCAAAGACAGTCCCGGCAGGGGAACCAAGGGAATAATCAGAGAAGGGAGAACTACGACCCTATTCCCATGAGTTATGTAGAGCTACTACCAACATTTATTCAGAAGAAGTTGGTCCATACACGACCACTTCCAACAGTACCATCATCGTTGCCTTGGTATTACAAAGCGGACCAGACGTGTGCCTTTCATCAGGGAGCACCAGGGTATAGTGTTGAAAATTGTTATCCTTTAAGCACTAAAGTGAAAAGGTTGGTAAAGTCCGGAATTTTATCTTTCAAAGACATGGGACCTAATGTGAAAGACAATCCTCTGCCCAAGCATGAGGAAGTGAATGTTGTGAATATGGTGGTCGGTTGTCCAGGTGACTTCCAGATTTTTGACATTAATCTGGTTAGAGGGGATTTGGTGAAAATGCAGGCAGACCTCTATGAATTCAGTTATTATACGCATGACCATGCTGGTTGTGCTATTTGCAGTACAAACATAAAGGGTTGCGAGAAGATAAAAGCTGATTTACAGAAGATGATGGATGAAGGTCTAATTCATATAATCAGGCCCAAGGCAGAGTATGAAGAGTAAGTTAAAATGGTGTTTGGATGTCTGGGTGAATTCAGAATTTTTCATGTGGATCATTTGAATGAGAATCTCGTGCAGTTGCATGCTACCTTCTGTCGTACTGTTGGTCAGGTGGAACACCAATATGGATCTTGCATAGTTTGCTGCCGAGAACCCCAAGGATGTTCTATTGTGAAAGAGGGTGTTCAATTGCTGTTAGACAATGGAACTATCAAGATCACAGGTCGGAGGGATGATTATCATGAGATTGATATGGTTGAAGTTTGTTTGATGGAAGAAGAGTCAATAGAAGAATATGCCTCTACGGATGAGTATTTCTCTTCAGACGAAGATTTGTTTGCCGAAAATGGTCTTTTGAGGGTTGATTGTGTCGAGGAAGGTGTAAACGTCATTGTACCTTGTTTTGGTGCACCCGCTCATCTTGAGGTGGAGTACCATAGCAAACCAACTGTTACCCCATTGGTAATTAGTCTGCCAGGACATGTTCCCTATAAATCAGATAAGGTTGTGCCTTACAAATACAACGCTATAATCTTAGAAGATAGGGTGGAAGTTCCCATCCAGCCAATGCCATACATTGGAAATTTAGCTGATAATAGCAGGGTGACCCGTAGTGGTCGTGTGTTTGCGCCGGTTATTCAAAGAGACGTTGTTGCTGGAAAGAAAATTGCTGAGAACGATGAGCCTAAGAAGGCTGCAGGAGAGACTAGTGGAGCTACATTGGAGAAAGAATTGGATGATATCTTAAAGATAATTAAGATGAGCGACTACAAAATTGTAGACCAGCTATTGCAGACTCCTTCAAAGATATCCATCCTAGCTTTATTGATGAATTCCTCCGCTCAAAGAGAATCACTGATGAGAGTACTAGACCAAGCTTTTATAGAGAATGACATGTCGTTAGATCAATTTAGCAACATAATTGGAAACATTACATCATGTAACAACTTAAGTTTTTGTGATGATGAGTTACCAGATGAAGGGAGGAATCACAACCTGGCCCTCCACATATCTATGAATTGCAAGAATGATTCGCTATCCAATGTGCTAATTGATAATTGATCCAAGTTGAATGTTATACCGAGAAGTACTCTCATGAAGTTAAAGTATCAGGGAACACCTATGCGCCCGAGTGGAATCATTGTGAAGGATTTCGATGGGTCGAGGAAATCTGTCATTGGTGGAGTGGACTTGCCCATCCATATAGGACCGCACTTGTTCTTGATAACTTTCCAGGTTATGGACATTATTCCCACATATAGTTGTTTGCTAGGACGGTTGTGGATACACGAAGCAGGGGCTGTCACTTCAACTCTGCATCTGAAGTTAAAGGTTGTGCGCGAAGGGAAGGTAGTGATCATAAATGGGGAGTAGGCGTTGTTGATATCCCATCTATCCTCTTTCAGTATTGTAGAAGCATATGAGGTTGCTGTTGGAACCCAGTTCCAAGCCCTATCCATTGACAACATAAGGAAGAATGAGAATTTTGTGGTTTCCCTGAAGGATGTGCAGTAGGTTGTGCGCAATGGTTATAATGCAGTTTGGGGGCGACTTGTGGATCCACCCGTGAACAAGAACAGAGCTGGTTTGGGTTTCTCTTCGAGGAATGGAAAAGGAGAAAATTTGAAGTCAAAGTCTTCTGTGAACAGTTATCATGATGTTTTCCGCAGCGGAGGCTACCTCCATCCAATTGGTTCTGGAATTAATGCTATTGAAGAGGATGAAGCAGAGCAGGAAGTACCGAATTACGTGACGCATGGAGCCCGAGTTCAGAATTGGGTCACCATTGATATTCCTTCTTGCATACATGTTTCAAAGTAATTTGTTTTGTTAATCTGTTTCTTTCTTTTGAAAAGCTTTCACTCTGCCCAAAGTGGAAGTATTAATGTTGTAGGGATTATCTGTTTGCTATAACTGTTAAGATCATTAATAAAAGTTGTCTTTGCTTCCAAAATTATACTTTTATTTTCTGCCTTTTTATTGGGAAATGGTAATAATAATAAAAAACATTTCAAAATAATTAATAACTGAAAATTAATTTGCATGATCACTTGTTATATGTGTCAGTTTCTAAAAACAATCATAAATCATATGTGCAGATTAATTAAAAAACTCGTTGAATACAATGACCCTGCACCCTCTTCCAACTTTGATTGTCCTGTGTTTGGGGCTGAAGAAGAAGATTATGATGAGATTCCAGAAGAGGTCTCACGGTTTCTTGAGCACGAGAAAAATACCATTCATCCATACAAAGAGCCTTTGGAAGTGGTTAATTTGGGTTCAAAAGAAGATCCGAAGGAAGTCAAGATTGGAGCATCATTAAGTCCTGATGTAAAGAGCGGGTTGATTGAGCTGTTGAAAGAATATGTGGATATTTTTGCTTGGTCTTATCAAGATATGTCTGGTCTAGATACAGACATTGTCGAGCATCGTTTGCCAGTTGAAGCCAGAGTGTCCGCCAGTTAAACAAAAGTTGAGAAGAACCCACCCAGATATGACAGTAAAGATCAAAGAGGAGGTCCTAAAGCAGATTAATGTTGGTTTTCTTGTGACATCAGTGTATTCTCAATGGATTTCCAATATTGTCCCAGTATCGAAAAAGACGGAAAAGTCTGCATGTGCGTAGATTACAGAGATCTAAATAAATCTAGTCCAAAAGATGATTTTCCATTGCCCCACATTGACATGTTAGTGGATAGCACATCAAAATTCAAGGTATTCTCGTTCATGGATGGATTTTTCGGGTATAATCAAATAAGACTGGCTCTAGAGGACATGGAAAAAACAACGTTTATCACACCCTGGGGAACATTCTGTTACAGAGTGATGCCCTTCGGGTTGAAGAACGCTGGTGCAACATACCAGAGGGCCATGACGACCCTATTCCATGATCTGATGCACAAAGAAATCGAAGTATATGTTGATGATATGATTGCCAAATCCCAAACTGAAGAAGGGCATATAGAAGATCTGTTGAAGTTGTTTCGGCGTTTGAGGAAGTATCGTCTCCGCCTGAATCCAAATAAATGCACCTTCGGAGTTAGATCGGGGAAATTGTTGGGTTTTATTGTTAGCCGGGAAGGAATTGAAGTTGACCCTAACAAAGTCAAAGAAATTCAAGAAATGCCAGCACCAAGAACTGAATAGCAAGTCAGGGGTTTCCTCGAGCGTTTGAATTATATCTCCAGATTTATTTCCCACATGACTGCAACATGTGAGCCGATCTTTAAATTGTTAAAGAAATATCAAGGTTGTGTGTGGACGGATGACTGCACCAAAGGGCATTTGAAAGTATTAAAGAGTATTTGCTTGAACCTCATATCTTGCTCCCTCCCGTAGAAGAAAGACTGTTGATTATGTATTTAACAGTGTTAGATAAATCCATGGGTTGTATTCTGGGACAACAGGATGAAATGGGAAAGAAAGAGTTCGCCATTTATTATCTCAGCAAAAAGTTAACTGATTGTGAGTCATGGTATTCTGTACTAGAATAAACATGTTGTGCTTTGGCCTGGGCGGCAAAGCGTTTGCGGCAGTATATGTTGAATCATACTACTTGGTTGATCTCCAAAATGGATCCAATCAAGTATATTTTTGAAAAGCCTGCTCTTACTGGAAGAATTTCCCGCTGGCAAATGTTGTTATCTGAATACGATATCGAATACCGCACTCAAAAAGTTATCAAAAAGTGTGTTGGCAGATTACCTTGCTCACCAGCTGGTAGAAGATCATCAGTCTGCAGAATATGAATTCCCCGATGAAGATGTGATGTTCTTGAAAGTGAAAGATTGTGATGAACCATTGCCTGAGGAGGGCCCCGACCCTGAATCTCGTTGGAGTATGGTATTTGATGGAGCTGTGAATGCTTATGGTAAAGGAATTGGTGATGTGATTGTTACTCCTCATGGATCGCACATTCCTTTTACTGCAAGGTTAATATTTGATTGCACTAATAATATGGCGAAATATGAGGCTTGCATCATGGGTCTTGAGGGAGCTATTGATCTCAAAATAAAAATTATATATGTTTATGGTGATTCATCCTTGGTAATAAATCAGATTAAAGGAGAATGGGACACTCGTCACCCTGGCTTGATCCCTTACAAAGATTATGCTAGAAGATTACTACCCTTCTTCAATAAAGTTGAATTCCATCACATTCCTAGAGATGAAAATCAAATGGCGGATGCTCTGGCTACACTGGCTTCCATGTACCAAGTGAATACTTGTAATGATATACCCTGAATTACAGTTCGACGGCTAAATAGGCCCGCTCATGTGTTTGCGACAGAGGAGGTAGTAGATGAAAAACCATAGTATCATGATATCAAGCATTTTCTTCAGACTCAGGAATACCCGATTGGTGTGTCGAGGAAAGATAGAAATATACTAAGAAGATTGGCAGGCAGTTTCTTCTTCAGTGAAAATGTTTTATACAAGAGGAATTTTGACATGGTGTTGCACAGATGCATGGATAGACACGAAGCAGACATGTTGATGCATGAGATACATGAAGGTTCATTTGGAACTCATGCTAATGGACATTCAATGGCTAAAACGATGCTAAGGGCAGGTTATTATTGGTTGACAAGTAAATCTGATTGTTACAAATTTGCAAAGAAGTGCCATAAATGCCAGATTTACGCAGATAAGATCCATGTACCTCCGACACTTCTCAATGTGATTTCCTCCCCGTGGCCTTTCTCTATGTGGGGAATTGACATGATCGGGATGATAGAACCCAAAGCTTCGAATGGACACTGTTTTATCTTGGTAGCAATTGACTACTTTACCAAATGGGTATAGGCTGCTTCATATGCCAATGTTACCAAACAGGTGGTTGTGTGTTTCATCAAAAACAATCTTATATGTCGGTATGGTGTGTCGAGCAGAATTATCACTGACAATGGCTCAAATTTGAACAACAAGATGATGATTGAACTATGCGAAGAATTCAAAATTGTCCATCACAATTTATCTCCATACAGGCCAAAGATGAATGGGGTTGTTGAAGCTGCTAATAAGAATATCAAGAGAATTATCCAGAAAATGGTTGTCACTTATAAGGATTGGCATGAAGTGCTCCCTTTTGCTCTGCATGGATATCGAACATCTGTTCGCACTTCAATAAGAGCAACTCAGTTTTCCCTAGTGTATGGAATGGAAGCCGTACTCCCTGTCGAGGTGGAGATTCCCCGGTTGCGTGTGATAATGGAAGACAAATTGACAGAGTCTGAATGGGTTCAGAACCGGTTTGACCAATTGAATTTGATTGAAGAGAAAAGAATGACAGCTTTGTGTCATGGGCAGTTATATCAGAAAATAATGAAGAAAGCATTTGATAAAAAGGTCAAACCTCATGAATTCAGAGAAGGCGACCTCGTGCTCAGGAAGATCATGTCTTTCAAAACTAATTCTAGGGGCAAGTGGACTCCCAATTTTGAGGGCCCGTATGTTGTCAAGAAAGCCTTCTCTGGTGGTGTATTAATTCTTGAAACTATGGATGGCGAGGAGTTCCCACGTCCCATAAATGCTGACGCAGTCAAGAAATACTTCGCCTAAAGAAATAAAAGAACAGCTCTCTAAGTTGAAAACCCTAAAGGGCGGCTTAGGAAAAAAAGGAGTGTCTCGGTAGGCCGAAACCCTGAAAGGGCGGTCTAGGAAAAAATTAGAGACATAAACAGAATAAATGTCCCGCTAAGTTGAAAACCTGCAAGGTAGCTTAGGTAAAAGTTAGGGATTTTCTTGGCAAGTAACTACGTTAGACGAGACTTGATCGTTGAAGCAACAATCTTCTCGGATCCTCACCATACCTCAACGGAAGCTGCTGCCCAGGATTTCAAAAGCTGTTAGGGGGGATAGTGGTCATTGTATCTCAATGTATCTTTTCCATTATGTATTACCATTTCCCAAACTTTGTAATCATCCATGGAGTCTCGCCATTCGCAGACTACCATTCTATTAATGAAATTCGAGCTTTTGCCCAATTCTTTGTGTTCTTATTTTTATTTAGCTTGCAAAGACTTCATTTATTACTGATAATAACGGTTAAAGCAAAAATATTAAAAGAAGCAAAATTAACTTTTCAAAAAAAGATAAGAGATCTTTACAATTCAATTTACTTTGGGATTTATGATGAAACAATGACAATAAGAATGGGGATCCCAAGAATGAACAAACTCCGGTTGTTTTAAGAAGATTTACTCCCTTCATAAAAGTTTTCTCGGTTCATTTTGCTGGTGGGTGTGCAATCTTTATGTGTTTCTCAGATAGTTAAAGACGATATCAGTGGGTGCAAGGTACAGTATTGGGTTTATGATTCCATTATCACCATTCAAGTCTTGGTTCGCTTTTGATATTGGGTTTTCATGATCAGAAGCCTCTGTCCAAGTTTCCCCAGCGAAGTCTTTCCTCATATTATGAAAGGTTTTATTTCCTTGGTGTGCGGGGATGTCGCTCTTTTTGCAGTTTTTGCATTACTGTTGATTTCTTGATTTCCCAGGAAAGTTATCCCAGGGCATCTCTTGTTGGAATGAGTGTTCATGATGAAAATTTTCAATCCGCTGTTTTCTCTCCAGGAAGGTAGGCTTTAATCCCCCAGTGAGGTTTGATTGTTTCGGCGTCATTCTGCTTTATTTGAGGCTGGTCCCGCAATCTCCAGTAGGCATGTTGTTTTTTTTGGAAAAACTGTTTTCTCTGATGAAACCGGAAGAAGGATGTTCTATCCCGATATATGTTTGATTTGGCTACGCCCAGATTACGTTTCTCCTCAGTGAAGTTAAAGCAATTAGGTTTAGTTTTGGCAGTTGCTTTTACCCTTTTTTGGATTGATCTTTCTGGTTGAAGCTTAGCCCAATGTTGTTAGTACCTGAGGCAGTTTTGTTTATTTGTATTGATCATGTATCCTTTTACTAACATATGCACGATATCACTCATACATTCATACATATTTCTTGCATTACTAAAAATCATCGTTCATTGATATTGTGTTCTGACTTTTCCTGCAGCGCTCTTTGCTTAGTTGAATTTGGTTTTCCATCTTGAGTTTATTTCTCAAAGGATGAATCTGCATTGGCCGTCTTGCTCCAGTGTATGTCTGAATTGGATTTGTGGTTTTCTGAAAACTTTGAGTTTTAGTTTGTGCGTTTATTTTGCACAAGAAGAGTTTATCTCCTCAACAGTAATATCGTGGTATTTCCCCAGGAAGTCATATTTCCATCCCCAGAAAGTCGTTTCTCTTTGCAAATCCCCTTAAGTGGGAGTCTCTTTATTTGAGACAGATTACGTATTACCCTTTCCAGGCAGATTTCCTTGGTTGAAGAAGAGGTTGAGGCCCGTTCTTGGCAAAACACCAGAATCTCGATGGTTTGATATATTTTCTCTTTCTACCTTCAGTGAATGTTGGTAGTATATCGGCAGTGAACGTCGGTGTTTGTTATCTTTATGCTATCTTCAGTGAACATTGATAGTTCATCGTCAGTGAACGGCGGTGATATGATATATTTCCTCTTTCTACCTTCAGTGAACGTTGTTAGTACATCGGCAGTGAACGTCGGTGTTTGTTATCTTTTTGCTATCTTCAGTGAACGTTGATAGTTCATCGTCAGTGAACGGCGGTGGTTTGATATATTTTCTCTTTCTACCTTCAGTGAACGTTGGTAGTACATCGGCAGTGAACGTCGGTGTTTGTTATCTTTTTTCTATCTTCGGTGAAAGTTGATAGTTCATCAATAGTGAACGGCGGTGGTTTGATATATTTTCTCTTTCTACCTTCAGTGAACGTTGGTAGTACATCGACAATGAACGTCGGTGTTTGTTATCTTTTTTCTATCTTCAGTGAACGTTGATAGTTCATCGTCAGTGCGCGGCGGTGATATGATATATTTTCTCTTTCTACCTTCAGTGAACATTGGTAGTACATCGGCAGTGAACATCGGTGTTTGTTATCTTTTTGCTATCTTCAGTGAACGTTGATAGTTCATCGTAAGTGAGCGGAGGTGGTTTGATATATTTTTCTCTTTCTACCTTCAGTGAACGTTGGTAGTACATCGGCAGTGAACGCTAGTGTTTCTTATCTTTTTGCTATCTTCAGTGAATGTTGATAGTTCATCGTCAGTGAACGGTGGTGATATGATATATTTCCTCTTTCTACCTTCAGTGAACGTTGGTAGTACATCGGTAGTGAACGTTGGTGTTTCTTATCTTTTTGCTATCTTCAATGAACATTGATAGTTCATCGTCAGTGAACGGCAGTGATATGATATATTTTCTCTTTCTACCTTCAGTGAACATTGGTAGTACATCGGCAGCGAACATCAGTGTTTCTTATCTTTTTGCTATCTTCAGTGAACGTTGATAGTTCATCGTCAGTGAACGGTGGTGATATGATATATTTTCTCTTTCTACCTTCAATGAACGTTGGTAGTACATCGGCAGTGAACGTCGATGCTTGTTATCCTTCTCTCTGATTCTTTTCTTGTGGTTTACCAGTGATTTATTTTCCTGGTGGGATTGCTCTTTTGTTTCTACATTTCATGTTGCATCCCCAATGTTACTTTGCATCTCTTTTGTTCCATTCATATGCATTCATATGCATAAATGTTTGCATGGCATCTTAGGGCCAAAAATAGGGTTTGTTTTATATTTAAGTGTCTTCGATCACGTCGATACGAAGATTTTTAACTTTCGTATCTCCAGATAGAAGAAACTTAAATAAGGGCAGCTGTTGTACCCCAATTTTTTCCCCTAAGATCCCTTCATCATACCATATTGTTTCAATCACCACAAAATCACATTAGGGCTTTTGGTTCTTCTCCCTATCTTTAGCCTTCCTATTTGAGGAGTTACCAAGCACATTGACTTTGTTTTCTTTGGTGATCATGGATATTTTGCTTAGAGTTTCTCTCTAATTAAAAAATACAATATTGGTTTGTCTTACTTGTTAATAATGTAGGTAAAGGCAATGAGGTTTAGCAAGCTGCTTCATGGGTTCATGAGTTTATTTCCATGCCCTAGTCAAAATCTTGAGAGGTCCAAACCTCACCATTGAAATTGTTTTAAAGTTGGTATGGAAGTAGTTTTGGTGGCCATGAGTCCTCATCATCATCCTCAAAAAATTCTATTCACAAAGGAAGAATATTGGCACAAAAAGTTTGTTCAAATTTGGCAAAGTTCCACCAAGCATTCTCTTGATCTAGAAGCTAGGGTTTTGGACTTCAGAGGGGCATATCTTTCTCATCTTTTGGTATTTTTGAGTGATTCCAAAAACATTCTTCTCTTCAAAGAGTTACCAACAAATCACTTCAAAAGTTCCAAGGAATTTTCATGTGGAAGGAACTTAGTGAAGAAGGAAGATTACAAGTCATCCAGATGAATCCCCAATTTTCCATATGTGACTTCAAATGGTCATAACTTGGTCATTTTTTATCACCTTGAGCCCATTATTTTTTCATGATGGTCCTAAGGATGTGTAATTCATGATTTCTCTTATGTGCAAAGTGAAAAAATGGATGGAGGTTGCCTTAAGAATGCAAGAGATTATAGGTCATTTCATGATTTTTGACCAACTTAAACAAGTCATAACTTGCTCAATTTTTGGAGATTTTCATTGGTTCAAATTGCAAAATGTCATTCAAGAGGTCTACTTCATTCTATATTTTTTGGTCAAGAGGAAATTCCAAGTGGAAGGCCATCTTTGGATGGAAGATATTATAGTTCATTTTTAATGAAGAATTTGAAATTTTTCTAAGTATGGAAAGTCAACTCTTTTTCTTCAACTTTGACTCCATGTAACTTTCAGCTCAAGCATCCATTTGACTCCATTCTTTTTCCATTGCAAAGCTTGTAACCTCATCTTTCCAAAGCATCAAGAATTATGCCCTAAGACCCCTTGAGGTGGAAATGCCATAGATTTGAATTTGGTAGTTTGAAACTGAATTTTGCACAAAGTCAGAATTTTGAAATCTCTATTTTGGCTTCTAATCACAGGATTTCCATGCGTTTTTGTATCTAATAATGATTAGCAACTTGCCAGAAGTGATTAGAATCATGAAATGCACGATTTCGCTGAGTTTTGATCAAGTTTGAGTCACACTTACTTCATGATGCAGACACACACGAATTCCCTCCAAAATGCATCATTTGCTATTTCTTTTGATCCCATTTGCTTCCCTATAAATAGAGGGTCATCCCCCATTCAATTTCCCAAGCTTAGAGAGCCAAGAACACCCTGCCAAAAGTTCACACGAACCCACTTTTATTGAATTCAGTTTTTGAAATTTAAGCTTCCTTTTCCAAAATTCTTTGTGCATTCATCATCCTTGAACTTCATACAAACTCTCAAGCACTTAAACCAATCAAAACGACCCATAATCCAAGCTACAGAAGTCCAGTTTCAGAGCTTCTTACTTGAACTTCTAAAAGGTAGAATTCTCCACCAAATGGATCCAAATCAAGCACTAATATGTTCTACTCCTTTGTTTGATTCTAATGCTGCTTACAATTTTTAAATCCATTGAGAATTGAGAGAGAAAACTCAAATTGAAGGTGCTCGCTATTTTTCTGTGTTTTGATTCATATCTCTCTCCGTACTTTACATAAATTTGGCGCGATGGTTGTGTTAGAATCGTCTTGAAGAGACGAGTTCAATGATGCTAGCCAGGGATCCTTATTTTTCCATTTGAAGGATCTCACAAAATCCACATTGCAGGGTGTCTGGAGGTTGAAGACGATGACATATCTTGTCTCAACCAATGATAGCGTGCCAAGCGTTTTAATTTCATTGGTTTCCCTTTTTCTGATTACATGTGTGTTTCACTAAGGTCTATACCAAGCACAGCGCGTCTGGTCCATTGGATTAGCTTACTAACGCGTTTTGACTTTGAACTGATGGTCCACATCTTTTTGGTTTTTATTTTATTTTCTGATTTTATAATTTATTTGATTAAATTTTCAAAAATTCATAGCTCTTTTATTTTTTATCCAAAAATTATGAAAAATTCACAAAAAATACTTTGAATTATTTCTGATCTCATGAATATTTTTTTACATTTTTATTTTAACATTTGGTATTTTTTATATTTTTTGTATTATTTTCTTTCTTTAAATTACTTAAAAAATACTTTCTAACATTTTTTAATTCTGAAAAAAATTCATAAATATTATTTTGCATATTTTTGACTTTCTGGAAATTCTAAAAAAAAATACCTTGATATTTTTTGTGAGAAGACTAAAAGTCAACCAATCTCATTTCAAACCATTTTTGCCACTTTGGTTTTTATCTTTAAACTTTTCTCAAAAGGTTAGACTCTTGTCAATCCTTGTAGTGATGCAAACAACTATACTTCTATAATATATAGTGAATAGAGATATTTTCCACTTGGGTGTTGAGTGAGGCATTGTTGATTTTAAAATCCAAGCCATATCCTCCACTTTGAGATGATGCAAATTCTCCTTTCTCATGATTGTGGGTAGTAAGCATGTTTTCCACACGGACAATGACGATGATGTCTTATCTCTTAAAATCAACCAACATACTTGTGTTTCAAATTTTTAAAAGAGGAACTACGTGTACCTTGATCCTCTATTGCACGAAAGGTGGTACGTAGGCACTAAAAGTTCGCAACCGCGGCGGGTGCAAAAATCATAAAAAAATATATTTTTCTTTTCTCATCTCCACCATCCATTTTATATACAACACATTTTTATAGACAAAATATACAGATTTTTCAAAGAGGTTCCTGCGGAGTACCGTAGATGTTTAGGGTGATAATACCTTCCCTTTGCATAATCAACACCCTTACCTTGAATCTTTCCCCCTTTTTTGGGTTATTCGCTCTTTTCTCATTCCTTTGGAAATAATAAAGCGCGGTGGAGATTTTTATTTTGATTTGTATAAAGTCTAGTCAATCCAATGGCTTAGTCTTGAACATATCTACCGCTACACATATCTACCACAGTAGTGACATCTCTTAGAAGAGTTCTTATAACCTCTATGTTAAGGGTATACATATCGAGCACGATGTTGAGACATATGGTCACTTTTACAAAAAACACATTCCACCTCAGACACGAAATGCATTTAACATTGGCTACATAAACGAGGTAACAAAGAACATCATGAAAAGCTCCCACTTTACCCCTCGGATAATTAAAAAACTGAGGGGTTAAGTTATCAGCACATGAGTTCAAACCCTTGCATCTGCATTTTTATTATTTTCAATACTAGCGCATCATACATCTCGATTTATTGATAAATTCGCCGGGTAAGATAGATTTAAAAAAAAACTCGTTACATTTTTTACATAGAATATTAATAAATTAATTTTTTTACAAACTACATTGTTTACCTAGAATATTACTTGTTTACACAGAATAATAAAGTAAAAATAATTTTCTTGAAGATCTGGTTTTAGATCTTTGAATCATTGAATTTAGGAGTAGATCAAATGTTGGGTGCATAATATTATCTATGACATTTGCCTACATTTTTTTATGATATAATACAAAAAAAAGTTAGATAAATAAATGATTTTCTGCTCAAATAAATAATTAAGAATACAAATCTTACCCAAATAATTTTCTGCTCTTGAAATCCATCAGAGATCTTTTCATGGAAAATGCTCTTGAAAACCTTAAAGTGTTAGATGTAGATAATTTCAAGCATTTCATGATGTTTCATTATATCATTTTGATATTTAAAATGCTTTTATAATGAAAGTTTTTTATGTTTCATGCGCATCACTAATGATATTGTTTTGAGCATTAATACTCATGAAATAGACGACAAAGATTTGTTTAAGGAAGATGATCAATATCCTCAATAATTACGCCAAAAATATACCCTCAATTTTGTCAAAAAAAACAAGCTAAAATGTATTTACCCCTTGGTTTATGTAGAAAACCGAGGTGAATAAGCTTTTTATTTAACATTACATTGTCTACACAGAATATTAAAATATATTATTACAACAAATGCAATTTTACCATAGTAGCTGTTTTTCTTTGAGAATAATAAATCTTTGTTGTAATGCAAATTTGTTGCATACATTTTGTGCGCAGTCTTTTAAAGTTTTATGGATTGCATACATCCAACTTCTAAGAAGTTATTTGTTCCAACTATGGAGTTATTTGTTCCAAAAAGTGAAAAATGTTTTTTCTGCGCTTGCAATTCATCACAGAGAAATTTTCCAACCTTCTTTAAATCTCAAAATTTCATTAACTTGAGAAAAAAATTTCATGGAAAATGATTTCACGAGAAAGATATATAGTGGTGGATGTAAATAGTTTGTTGTGGATTGATATCTTGAAATTATCTTGAGCGTTGTTCCTTTATGAATGTAGGATAGAGATTCTTTGTTGTGGTTGTGTAACAAAACCCTCTGAGTTTTTAAAAAACCGAGGGAAAAAGTATTTTATTTTTAAATAGAATAATATAATAAAATAAGGTAACCTCTCAGTTTTAGTAAAAAACCGAGGTAATGGGGTTCATGCAAAAATGGTGATGATCAAAAATTGAAAGTAACATGTCATGTTTCCATTATAATTTTTTACCAGTCACTAGTTTTTGAGATGGATAGAAGAACATTGAAGATTTTTCTGTCTTACAATCCATCCCAAAAGAGTGATGCATACGAGTCTGGGGCGGCTACATATAAGTTAGGATTAGGGTAAAATCTGTCTAACGAGCGTTTTTATAGTAAAATATGGTTATTTTATCTCTCGGTTATTATAGAAACTGAAGGGATAGATCATTTAGTTAACACATATAAAGAAATAAAAACATAGATTGCATAAGCTAGGATTCGAAGAATGTATTGAATTGTTTTTACCCTCGGTTATATTAAAAATCGAGGGAATATGTTGTTTTTATTTTAAAATAAAATAAAATATGGCACACCTTGGCATTATACATAGGATTTTTTTGGGATGAGGTGAAAGCTTTGTCATGAAATGTATTTTTTTAGTAGTCGTCCACCATATGAGACCCAATCTTCGTTTTAGAAGGGTCTTTGATCTTTTTGTTAATGAAATTGTAGTTAAACCGTACAACCTTCATATTCCCTTCCAAGACATCATTTATCATATTTGCACTGTTGTTCATTATAGGTTCAAATTTTGGAATATATTTAAGTTTGGAATTCAGCAGGGTGATTTCTTCTTTCATATCTGTTATGGTTAAGAAAATAGTCTCTTTTTCTTTTTGAATAACACTTATGGTTTCATTTTGTTTTTCCAATGTTGGGAAAGATTTATCCCACTTTATCTACAATAGAATGTTAGAACAAGATTTAGATCTGTGTTTAAATCTTTATGTTTTGATGATAATAATACATATATTTTATGTAGAATAATTTTAGGTCTAACATGTTTCTTGAGTGTGCAGATAAGAAATTCTAATTGATTCAGGACTATTGTCTGGAGAATTATAAATACGCCAAGAACATCAGAAAGACTGTTCATATCCACTTTTGAAGAAACATCAGTAGTTCGGAAGAATGTTAAATGTTTGCCAGAAAGGTTATCACATGTGTACTTCTCAACAAGTTTCTACTTCAGAAGTCATAAGTCACAAGAAGAAAGAATTTATTATAAGTTGTTGCTTCAAGATCAGAAATCAGAATTAAATAAGAAACAAGCTTTCAACGTAAAGATCAAAAGTCAAAATTTGCTCATCAGAAAAGCTATTGCTCATATCTTTGAAGACAAAGTCAAGTTTCTGAAGACTCTAATATTTTATAGAATACGAGCATATCCTCTCAACATCAGAAGTATTCCATTAGAAGAAAGGAAGAAAGATCTTTTGGACTCAATTCCAATCAACATCATATAGTCCATTAGAAGACAAGATCAAGATGATATCTTCTCAAGCTAACCTACTTACCAGAAGAACTATTGTGACTGTTTCTAAATAAACATCACCAGTTCCAAGGAATGCTGAATGTTTATCAGAAAGGGAATCAAGTGTGTTCTTAGAAAAGCGTCACTCTCAGATCAGAAACTACATACGCTTTCAGAAATAAAGAATTCATGATCAGAAACCAAGATGTAGCTGACATAATTTGTTGCTTCCAGCTTAATCCAAAGATCAGAATTCAAGAGATCGGAATTCAAGAGATCATAAAGAAAGAACTCATCGTCAAAGTCAGATGTAAGTATATAAGATTTTGCTTTAGAAATCAGACATCAGATAAGCAGCTCATAGAAGTTGTCATCAGAAGCCAAAGATCAGATCAAGATGAATTAACCAAAAAATCATATATACTGATATAAGCATCTACTTCCGAAATCAGACATCAGATATGCAGATCAGAAAAGATGATTACCAGAAACCAAGATCAAGATCAAGACATAGTGGATTATAAAAGCTTTCATTCACACAAAAAAAAGATGTTCCTCAGATTAGTTGTTTGTATATCTGAAAATAATGTTTGAACATCTGAAAGACTCTGACTCTATAATAATGAAGTATCTTTTGGATAGCTATCATTCTTCAATCAAAATCAATCCAGCAAGAAGAAAAGAATCAAAGCTCAAAGAATTCAAATACTTGAGAATCAGAAAGGTTGTTTCCGCAATATCTAATTTCAAGATCCAAACATTAGAAAAATCTTTTGATATAAACATCAGAAAAGCTTTTGCTTACAACGACAAGAATTGTTTCTCAGATAAGTTGTTGCTTATATCTGAAGACATGAATCCACTAACGAATGATTCTGAAATGAAACATCTTCTCATTTAGTCTCATCTCTCATATCAGATAAGAAATATGTCTTCGAAACAAGTTCTAATATCAGAAGTCAAGCTTCGTGTTTCAGAAAAGTTGTTTCTATTATTTCTAAAGACAAGATATGGTTCTGACAACTCTGATGTTCCTATGATACAACAACAAAGTAGTCTCTAAACTACTCACCAGTTGATCATCAGAAGAACGAAGACATAGTGATTGATATCTTCCAAGCTTAATACTTCAGAATTAGAACTACATCATCAAAAGATAAAGATCAAGAAACTTAGTCAAGAGGAATACAGTATAAAAAGTACACCACAAGTTCCACTATCATGATATTGGTTATACTATTCCAAACCTCTCTTGAATCTATCCGTTGGGAATCAACGGTTGGAAGGAGAAAGGACTTTTTTATCCTTACAATGACTCTTTTTAAGGCTATATAACAAGATCATTGGATAAATTGCAATGTTGACAAAGTCAATCATATTGACGATGATGATGTCCAAAAACACAAAAAAGAGAGAGATAAAAATAAGATATGTAATGAGAGAAGAAGCAAGGAGTTGTTGCTCATAACTTGCCTAGTAAAGAAGATAAAGAAGAAGAAGACTACAAGATGCTGCACTCAAACTTAGATTATATCCATCTTTGTAGAATTATTTAAAAGCAAGGTGTTGTTGCTCATATCTTGCTAAAAACTTTTGTGTTTTATCATGTACTTAAACTAGGAGTAATCTGCTTGTTAAGAAGCAATCATGTAATCTCCAGGAAAAAAATCTGTATAGAATTGGTGATGCCTCAAGTGATCGAGTGAAGATCTGAATACTTGAGAAGACTTTGACAGTTGGCCATTGTAGATGAATCCAGTTAAGAAAGACCAGGTTGGTCAGATTTCTTAAGGGGTCAGTGATCTTTATATCTCGTAGAGATCACTGAACGTATCATTGTATTGTTCCTTGAATGACTAGTGTTAGTCATAAGACTCAAGATGACAATGGATATGGATTATCGTGTGGTTGTTAGTCACCGGCATGTAGCCCATGCAATTGTAATCAGTTTGGTTATAGTGGATTAAGTCTTTGTTGAAGGAAAAATCACATGAGGAGGATGGACAAGATGTAGCCTAGTTAAAGGTGAACTTGGATAAACTAAACGTGTCTCTTTATATTTCTAGCATTTTATATTCTTTCATAGTTTTATCAAATAGTTTTAAAAGGGGAAAGTTTTGAAAACCCAATTCAAACCCCTCATTTCTTGTGTTTTTCTCTACCTTCAGAGCCTAAGTGTTGCAGCTTGTTCTTCTTCTATCATGTCTTCATCATTAGAATCTCCTTCAGACTCATACATTCCAGTAAAATCCATAACCTTATTGGTAGTTTTCCCTTGACTCTCATCGTTAGAATCAATCCCAGTAATGGTCAATCCCTTTTTTGTTTCTTTAGAAAAGTATGGCATTCAAATTTGATGTGACCAAAGCCTTATTCAAAATATTTTGGTATTTTTCCTTGAAAATAGTCTTTCTCTTTGCTCGTGTGCTAGAGACAGATGTTTGACCCTTTGCCTTGCATATTTGTCCTTTATTGTCTATCCAGTCTTTTCAAGGATTTGTTGAATTTTATTTCAAGATAAGCTATAACATATGATAGTCTCTCTTCAATATTCATATCCCTTTGATATTCCTATTCTTGTGCATTGGATACAAAAGCTACACATTTGTTCTTATTCTTTAATCTTCCATTTATATAAACTTCAAAGGTTTAAAGAGAATCAATGAGTTCATCAACCTTCAAGGTGCTTAAGTCTTGGGATTCTTCAATTGCTATAATCTTCACGTCAAACTTATGAGGTAAAGATCTGAGGATATTCCTAACCATCTTTTCTTCTGACATATTTTCTCCCAAGGAAAATAAATTGTTGGCTATATCACATAGTTTAATATTGAAGTCTGATATGGATTCATCTTCCATCATTCTAAGATTTTAAAACTCGGTTGTGAGGAAGTAAAAATTTTACATCCTAACCTTGGATGTGCATTCATGAGCAGTCTTGAGAATTTCTCTCAAGTTTCTTTAGCTTCATCACAAGTGTTGATTAGTCTGAACATATTCTTGTCCACACCATTAAATATGTCATTCAAGTCCTTGTCATTTCCAAGATCTTCATTGTATTTATCTTTGTACCAATCAGTTGCAGGCTTCAAGCTTAATGAAACATCTTGATAGGTGATCAAACAATGTTACCAACCTTTAACCATATTCTTCCAAGTTTTATTGTCTATGGATTTCCAATAGTCATAATTTGTGCCATCCAAAATAGGTGGCATGTTGATTGAACCTCCATCTTTAGTATTGTCCATTTGAACGAAAAATATCTTCCATGGAGCTCACCAAAACAGAACAGGGTGCTAACTCTAATGCCAATAGAAATTTGGTTCCCGGGGGAACAAATGTTGGAAACAATGTTGGAATAACTAGTCCAACTTGTTAAACCAATACCACAGTAGAATAACAACCACCATCATGGTTGTCAAACTTGTGAGTAGACTCGTAACCTCGTACTATTTTACGAGTCTACAAAGAAAAAACGAGTAGACTCGCATATAGAATCATTTTTTGATAGACTAGAGTAGACTCGGGTAGACTCGCATAGACTCGGAAGTTTGTAAGTTCTTTTGAATTTTGTTTTTTTAATCCCAAAAAAGACCAAAATTCCCAAAAATATTTTATTTTATTTAAAAAAACATTTTTTGCTTGTACAATAATTAGAAAGTATATCTCCTAGTCTCTTGTTTCAGTAAAGTTTCTTCCTCCCTTCATTGACGATATGGTTATGTTTGTTTTGTCTCTTGATTTGTTCTAGTTCATTGCCATAAATAAATCCTATGTCGTGTGAGTATTTTCTTATATATTTCAATTGAATGCTCCCTTGTATGTTCTTTTATGTAAACGTGATGCACCATTTTTCAATCAGGTTCATAGATCCCAATCCTGATGTATCAATTTGCACGTGACAAAATGGTTTATATGATTTATGATTTATTGTAGAAAATGTTTTAGTCAGTTTTGAAATAACGCATTGCTCACATGAAAACTTACCACAAGTTTTACTAATTAATTAATTATTAATGATAATTATAAGGAACTTGGTACAAGTGTTATAAGGAAATCTTGAATGAGTGGACGACCTTGATGATAGAGACATAAGAACACCTAAATTTAGAATCCATTTTGTCATAAGGCTAGAACGATTTGAGTTGAGTCATGGTTTTAAATTACGGTCGTGAGGGTGGTTTTTGTTGCATATATTGCTATTGATCTGGAGCTTTAAAGCATCTCAAGATACTGATGAAGGTGATGGTGATGATATTAGTGGTGATGATTTAACTGGAGCTTTGGATGTTTAAAGCTATTAGCATATATGTTTTATTATTTTTTTTCTGTATGTAGTAGCCACAAGCCAATTAAGTAGAAAATTTGACTTTAAGTCTTTAACTACATGTGTTGCTATTTTTTTTTATTATTGAGTTTGTTTGTTAAGAAATTTGTTATGGAGTATGATATTTAAACTTTGATCTTAATTGGTGTTATATTGTATATATTTGTGTCATATATGAGGAATTTACAGTTTTAAAATATATGTGTGTGTCATATATGTGTCACTTACAAGTTTTTGAAAGTCATTTTTAATTTTTGCATAGACTCGTACGAGTTTGCGAGTCGAGTCTACGAGTCGAGTTTACAGACCCTTTACGAGTGTGAGTAGACTCACGAGTTTGATAACCTTGGCCACCATAACGCAATGTAGAATGTAATAAAATGACACAAGAGATTGGTAACTCAGTTCGATGAAACTGCACCTACGCCTGGAGGGTACTCTATCCAAGAAAGAAACTTCACTACTTCAAATTAGTACAAATAGTCTTATAGGAACACCAACCCCATAATGTTCAAGTCCTCTTCCTAGTCCTAGTGCCTTTCTATTTATGAATCCCCCTAAATATGAGAACATGTCTCACTTTCTCTCAATCACTAATCCCATAGTGATCAACTTCAATAACAACTCTATTTATTGTTGAATTTACAACTCAACTAAGACAAACCAACAACTATGCCAAGTTACTGAAACAAATAGTGGTGTAAAAAATTAGATTCAAGAATAATCCTTATGATGGTGTTAGCATGGAATACAAGAAACAAAATACTCACAAACTCTAGGCACTAAGATCTTAATATTGCACACAAAACTCACACTTAAAATGAGAATCCAGCCTCCTTATATAGCAATGTTTTTTGGGCTTTTTCTCCTTGGATATTTGTCCAGAGTATTAGTTGAAACTATTGGATTTAATTTGATTCATAAAAATATCTGGCAAAATATATGATTTGTTATATTTAAAACTCAAATCTATATCTCTATTTAAATCTGATTTTATCTTCACAATCGCCAAACAAATCACACAAACATTGCTAAACACTTTATAACAAATATGATTTAATCCCAATCAGAAATTTCAAACCTAGAAACATCCATCATGGCCTATTGTCCATGGCAAGATGTTGCATTGCACACATGCTGGAGCATCGTGTACCATATGCTGCACTAATATGTTAGAACAAAATTTGAATTCTATAATTAACCTTTTGGATTTTGATGATAACAATACATATATTTTATATGTAAACAATTTTGTTTCTAATAGTTTCTTGAGTGTGCATAATAGAAGTTATAATTAGGACTGTTGTCTGAAGAATCATTAGAAATATACCAAGCACGTACCAGAAAGACTATTGCATCAACATCTGAAGTAACATCAGTAGTTCTGAAGAATACAGAATGTTCACTAGAAAAGGATATCAACGCGTACTTCTCAATAAGCTACTGCTTCAGAAGTCACAACTATTCTAGAAGAAAGAATGTATGTTATTGTTGTTGCTCCAAGATCAGAAAATAAGATTGCACCAAAAACAAGCTTTTACTTCAAAAATCAGGAGTCAAGATTTGTTCATTAGAAAAGTTGTTGCTTCTAATTCTGAAGACAAAGTCATGACTCTAAATATTCAGATACTTCGTGGAATATGCGCATATTACTTCACATCAGAGAGAATTCCATCATAATACAGACCAAGGAAAGTTAGATCTTCTGGACTCATTACTATTTTATATCATACAGTCCATCAGAAGATAAGATCGAAGATGAAATCTTCTCAAGCCAATCTACTTCATCAAAAGTAATATTCATCAGAAGACAATATCATCATAAACATGTGCAAGAATGGTTAGTACAATAGTACAGTTACACATTCCACTCAAATGGATGTATTATGTACTATTTGTCTCCCACGATCATTTCTTACTGATATGGAAGCTGGCAATGAAAGTGACGTGTGTACTACTACAACGGTCTTCTTTCTCAACGCCTATATAAAGGATCAATTGTTTCATTTGAAAATTGGAAGACTAGAATACAAGAATAGTAATGATTCCTAAATCAAAGCAAGAAGAACAAAATATCAAAACACAAGAGTTTTTGCTCATTATTGTGTTGATATTACTATTTTTAGAACACAAGAGTTGTTGCTCATTATTGTGTGTATATTGTAATTTGTTATAACACAGGAACTATTGCTCATTATTGTGTTACTATTGTAATTGGTTTGAACACAAGATTTGTTGCTCATATTTATGTTAAACAATTTATACTTAAACATTTGTGTAATCCTCTTGTAAGAAGAAATCTGTAAGCACATCATTCAATTGAAAGTTGATTAAGTCCATTTCTAAGGCATGGATAAATCTCCTTAAGGGATCGGGAAGGTCAGAAATCTTAAGGAGACAGTGATTGTTATATTGCTTAAGGGACCGGATAGGTCATAATTCTTAAGGGATCACTAACAGGTTATCATTGTTGTTGTTATTCAACGGCAGGTAGCCCGAGCATTTGTAATCTTTCAAGATTAGTAGATTAAGTCATTTTTAAGGAGAAATCACCTTGGCAGGTGGATAGGATTAATCTAAGGTGAACCTATATAAACCGAAAGTGTCATTATTTCTCTTCTAAAGCATTATTTAAAATTCTGATTGTTTGTGTGAAGCACTTCTAAACGAAAAGGTTTTTGAAAACCCTATTCAAACCATTTCTTGTGTTTTTATCAACCTTCAATTGGTATCAGAGCTCCGGCTCTGTTATTTATTTTCTAATCAAACACTTAACCGTGTAGAGAGATCTAGTGTGAGAAAAACCTTCTAAATTATTGGTTCTAACACAAACGATAAAGATAGATACAATGTTAAACCTCCTATTTTTGATGGAGAGAAATTCGACTATTGGAGAGATAGAATAGAAGGTTTATTTCTAAGCTATGATATTAATCTCTGGGAAATGCTTAAAATGGTTATAAAGAACCTATCACTGCAATTGGTATTCCTATCCCATGAATAGAATGAATGAAGTTCAAAAGCGCAACTTCAAGAATCATCACAAAGCCAGAACTATCTTTCTCAACACAATCTCGTGCAACGATAATGAAAAGATTACAAACAAAGAAACATCAAAGGATATTTTTGATTCACTCAGAATGACACACGAAGGCAATGCACAAGTCAAAGAAACTAAGCCCTTGGCCTTAATTCAGAAATATGCAGCATTCAGAATGGAAGATGAAGAAATGGTTGAAACTATGTTCTCAAGGTTTCAAATCTTGGTGGCAGGACTTAAAGTTCTGGAAAAAGGATACTCCATAGCTGATCATGTTAAGAAGATCATCAGAAGTCTTCCCAAAAGATGGAGACCTATGGTTACTGCTTTGAAGCTATCTAGGGATTTGAATAATATAACACTTGAAAAGATAGTCAGTTCTCTTAGAAGTCATGAGATAGAGTTTGAAGAAGATCAGACTCAAAAAAACAACAAATTTATTGCTCTAAAATCTAGAACAAAAGAAGCAGATCAGAAAAGAGCAAGGCTCTCCAAGCTGAAGAAATCGAAGAATCTGATGATGAATACGCTGATGACGAAGACGAATTGTCACTTATATCCAGAAGAGTAAAGCAACTCTGGAAGAAAAGGAAAAACAATGGTTGAAGATTTAGAAATAGAGGAGATCATCTAAAATAATATGATAAAGGAAGAGCTAGTAATGATGTAACTTTCTTTAAGTGAAATGAACTTTGACACTACAGAAATGAATGTCCAAATCTCAAGAAGGAGAGCACCATAAGAGAAAGCTTCAACAAGAGAACTTTCGAAGGAAAGAAGAAAGGTCTTATGGAAACATGGGATGATTCTGACTCTAAAGGATCATAATCAGAAGAAGAACGTATAGATATAGCACTCATGGGTATCAGTTTAGAAGAAGAAACATCAGAAACAGAGTCCGACTCTAAAGAGGTATTTTCTGAATTCTCCTGAACTGAATTAGAATTATGTTTATCAGAAACTCTGAAAAAGCATCAGAAGCTTCAATGAAAATTCAATAATCTTCTGAAGGTTCATGAATATGAAATTGAAGAATACAATAAGCTAGAGAAACAAGGTCTCAAACAAAAAGATGATCATTTGATTTTTAAAAATGAAAATGTGTTTCTAAATAAAAAAGGTTCAAAACTTGAAGAAGTTCTTTCTAAATCTTCTCCACCTTCTGAAATCGTCTTGTATAAACATGATAAAGCTTTTTCATAAGTTTCTAAACAATAATATAGACAGAAACATGATGGCTTCTATGATCTATGGTGTCTGTCATAATGGGAAAAAAAGGACTTGGTTATGTTTCTAATGAAACAAATATGAACTCTTCTAAAGGAGGCCAACCTATGTCACCATTTTCTTATTTATATCTGTGATACGGTGGTAGAACCGAATGTTATACTGGTTTTGCGTTTGTATTTGCAAATGTTGCGGTAAGCAAGAGTCGCCATCGACTTTTCTTTTATCCAACAAAGGAAAGGGTGAAAAGAACAGAAAAAGACCTTTCGACATGTTTTCTGAGTAAGGGGGTAGATTATGGAAATGGAAGGTGTTATCACCCTTTCCATCCGTACTTTTCTATGGGCTCTTATATGCTTAGCTCATTTGAAAAATACATTGGGCTTTTGTGTGTTTTGAAAAGCACTTTGAAAATGCCTTAGTGCGGCAACTTGCTTTATGATAACCCTTGTATCAGTCCTCAAGAGTGTTGATAAAGCGTTTAAAAATGTTTTGAAAGTTGTTTTTATGTAAGTGTGAAAATTTGTTTTTGAGCACAACATCTAGGAACTATCTACTTTACTCAAATGGGTCGTTCTTTTCCTCCTTTCCTTTAGACAAGGCTAGCCTACTATTAGTGAGTAGGTAGCCATAGTCGTTTGGATGTATGAGGGACATTCGTGGGTTATCCTACAGTCACAAAGGCAACATATAGAGACGCTTTATAAATTTTGTTTAAGGGACTAGATCATTTACCGAAAGGCAACACTGTAGGGTCATCGAGGGACTATGATCTTTTGATTCGAGGTTCTTTGCTAAAGCGTCCCTACTTTTGAGGGACATGACTGTTTTATTTTCCGAAGACAGCCAAAATAGGAATACCCTAGAGGTGTATATGTGCAAGTGTGTTCTATTCAGTTTTTTTTTTGTCTTTTTTGTTAGGTTTGCTAGAGTTTTGTTTTATTCTTTCCATAAAATCCTATTACCATACATCTAAACAGTTAATATATATACAGAAATTTAAAGTGCGGAAAATGCAAATCCTAAACTATTACAAGGCTTCGGGGAGGGAGATATTTACATGTCCGAAAACTTGGGGAGAAAATGAAAAGTAGAGAAATAAAAGAGTCCTAATTACAGTCTATTACAACCAGAAAGCAAATACAATAATATAATAACACTAAAATGAAATTGCGCGCGAATTAGAAAAGACGTCTAAAACCCTATGGAATAAAAATCTTTTTGTTTGTTTTTTATTTATAAAAGAAAATAAAGATTAAGTCTATTTAATTTTAATTTAAAGAAAAGGTTAAAATAATTTATTTATTTATTTACAAAAATTAACTTAATAAAAAAATACTAACCTAATGTTTTTTATGATTTTTTTTTATTTAAAGTTAATTTAAATAATAAAGTCAATAAAGAAATGAATAAAAGCAAAATGAAAATACGAAGGGCCATCCTTCGATTCAGGGGAAAATGTGGCCTTTCGATTCAGGGAAGGATGGATTTTGATCCAATGAAGGATGTTATCCTTCGATCCAATGAAGGATGTTACTTTTGATCCAGCAAAGGATATTGTTGAAAGTGTATGATGGATTGCCTGTGGAAGGTACTAAATCTGCAAGAAAAGTGTTAGCAACAATAAATGCCTGACCTGGGTGTTGAACTCAGGTCCTTAGATCCTCTGCACGTTGGTTTGTTTAGGCTAGATTTGCAGCATAGGTATTAGAAATGAAAAAACAAATGTGAACTTGGGTGTCGAACCCAGGCCTTTAGCTCTGAATACAAATCGAATGACTTAAAAGTGTTAATCTGTCATGTAACAATCAAAATTAAATTACACATGAGATGAATTTAAGGTCGAAGGCTCGTTACAAATGAGATGCTTTGTCTTTGATGGAGATGGCTTGCAAAGTATGCTTCAATTTTGGCAGCTTTGGTATATTTCTTGCAACCTTTGTATAGTAATAAGTATTGTGTGTGATGCAGCGTCTGGCTGGTAGTGTGAGTGCAGAAAGAGTGTTTCTTTCTTTTCTATCATTTTTTCTCGGCCCCTGACAATGTATCCTTAGGATTTTATTTATAGGGATGTGATATGCATGGAAATGGCAAGGGACAGCCATTAACTAGGCTTTGAAGGCAAAATCAGACACATTAAAATATTGCCATTTTTTAGGGATTCCTACCCTTTTGGAACTGGGAATGAACCTGGACACATTTGGCTCCTTCAAATTCCCTCAAGCCTTGCACTTCGATTGGCCCAGGGTTGCCTCCTTCGAATGGCTCCAATTCTCATCATTGAGGCCTCTTCGATTGAGCCCCTATTCGGCTAGCCCAAACGAAAGCTCTTTTCTGGCCAGTCGAAACTTCTCTTGGTAACTCCTTTGAATGCAATTGTGCAGGAGGCTTGGGCTTAGCAACATGTTGACTTTTGGTCAGCAAACCTCTTGGACCAGGACTCAACATAAAACAAACTGGTTTCTTGCAATGATGTATCCTTCGAATGGAACACATTTATATCCTTCGAATGGCCCTTTTGCATTCTTCGAATGGGCCATCAACGTGTGCTCATAATGTGGCAATCCTATATTTGTGAAACGAAGACAGGCATGAAGAGGGGTCTTTGCCTTATACGCTGAAGGCAAGTTGAAGGGAAGGCACTGGTGGAATGATACTTGTGGACCCAAAGTTTGATCAAAGGTTGTTTAGATGTCCAATCGAAGCTTTCCTGTAGGGGATTACTACTTTGTGAACCGAAGCATGCATGTAGGAAGTTCTTGCCTTGTGAATTGAAGGAAAGCCTGAAGCAGCCAATATGCAATCGAAGCCTTGTGAATTGAACTTGATCGAAGGAGGCCCAGCGCCCAATCGAAGCTTGTGAATCAGGCTTGCGTCGAAGGAAATTCAGTGCCCAATCGAAGCTTGCTCATATGCCAATCGAAATACCCTGTTCAGGTGCCAATCGAAAGACACTGGAATATCTCTAAAAGTTTTATTTTCCTTAAGCAAGTGTTTGTAAGCACCATGCAAAGGGAAGATCTAGGAAAACATGAGAGGGAAAATTTTGGGGTACAACAGCTTCCCCTGTTCAATCTTCTTAAACTTGAAGATTTAGATTAACTTATTTACCTTTCGTGATCTGAAAGTGGAAGATGATTGAACACTAGAGTGCCCAGAAATTTGCACTCACGTGATATGATGATTGACTGTGTGGGGAATGGTTTTAAAGATGCCATTTAGAAAAGATGACTGGGAGTTGTCGGAGATGAGCTTAAAGATGTCAGCCAATGTAGGTGCTGAATTCATAAGAGGTCCCTTTGTGGGGAATTCCTGTTCCTGCTGTTTGAGGAGAATTCCACTTGGGAAGGTTTATTTTCTTTGTTCTCCTGCTTGAGGAAAAATATATGGGGAATAGAGTCTAGGAACTTCAGTTATTCATGGCTCTACTGAGGATTTATCTCTGGATTGGAGAGATGAAAGTTTGTTATTTTCTGGTTGAACTCCAGGCTTTGCAGTAACTTGCTGGAGAGGATGAAATTAACGGTTGTCTGGCAATGTATTAGGAGGAGCCTGTGTAGGGCTATTTCAGGATGAGTTCGTGTTATACTGCACCTGGAAATCATTAGAAGAAACCTGTATAAGATTTATTTAGGATGAGTATGTGTTAGACTGCATCTGGAGATCATGAAAATAAATCCGTGTAAGATTTCTTCATCTGGTCATGTAGATAGTTTTCCTGTTTGGTTTTAGGTATTAATCTACAATCAATCATTTACAGATAGTTGTCCTATCTTGTTTCAGGTATTAATTTGGAACTTGTTTCTGTCGGTCGCTGAAATAGTTGTCCTGGCTAGTTTCAGGTATTAATCTCTAACTTTAGAAAGAAAGATAGTTTTCCTGGCTTGTTACAGGTATTAATCTTCAATCGGCTCATGAAGATAGTTTTTTGGCTTGTTACAGGTATTAATCTACAATCGTCCGTCCACAGATAGTTATCCTGGCTTGTTACAGGTATTATATGGAACTTGTTTTTTTTCGATCGTTTAGATAGTTGTCCTTGCTGGTTTCAGGTATTAATCTCTGACTTTAGAAAGAAAGATAGTTTTCTTGGCTTGTTACAGGTATTAATCTTCAATCGGCTCATGTAGATAGTTTTCCTGGCTTGTTACAGGTATTAATTTGGAACTTGTTTTTGTTGGTCGTTAAGATAGTTATCCGGGATGGTTTCAGGTATTAATCTCTGACCTGTTGTATAAATTGATAGTTTTTGTCTGTCTTCTAATTTAACCTGAAAAGGTAAAACCAGTTTCATGCGATGTCATGATGTATGAATTGCATGATGCTCTCAAAATAAATGAGCTTGTGATATATGCATTTGTGCTCCATATACTATGATGTTTGTAAAATTATGTATGAATGCAATGTATGAACGTATTAGTTATTCTATTGCAGTGTTATTGAATTAGGGAAAATAAATCCTGATTGAAGCTGGGGGTGAAGAATGTAAGTCTTCAAATTTTTTTGAAGTTGAATTATAGGGAGATGATCTTCCGTTGTTAGAGAAATAAACTCTGTTGGAGAAAGAAAACTCCGTGAACCACTCGGGGATTGTCATAGTGAATCTATGTCATGATTTTATCTGAACCATTTCTAGAGGAGAATCTGGAATAAGTGTCAGGATGACATCTGTCTCTGGGTCGTACCTGAACCGTTTCTAGAGGAGAATCTGGAATAACTGTCAGGATGACATCCATCTCTGGATCGTACCTAAACCATTTCTAGAGGAGAATCTGGAATAATTGTTAGGATGGCATCCATCTCTGGATCGTACCTGAACCGTTTCTATAGGAGAATCTGGAATAAGTGTCAAGATGACATCTGTCTCTGGATCGTACCTGAACCGTTTCTAGAGGAGAATCTAGAATAAGTGTCAGGATGACATCGGTCTTTGGATCATACCTGAACCGTTTCTAGAGGAGAATCTGGAATAAGTGTCAGGATGACATCCGTCTTTAGATCGTACATGAATCGTTTCTAAAGGAGAATCTGGAATAAGTGTCAGGATGACATCCGTCTCTGGATCGTACCTGAATCGTTTCTATAGGAGAATCTAGAATAAGTGTCAGGATGACATCCATCTCTGAATCGTACCTAAATCGTTTCTAGAGGAGAATCTGGAATAAGTGTCAGGATGACATCCGTCTCTGGATTGTACCTGAACCGTTTCTAGAGGAGAATCTGGAATAAGTGTCAGGATGACATCCGTCTCTGGATAATACCTGAACCGTTTCTAGAGGAGAATCTAGAATCAGTGTGAGGATGAAATCCGTCTTTGGATCGTACCTGAACAGTTTCTAGAGGAGAATCTGGAATAAGTGACAGGATGACATTCGTCTCTGGATCGTACCTGAACCGTTTCTAGAGGAGAATCTAGAATAAGTGTCAGGATGACATCCATCTCTGGATCGTACTTGAACCATTTCTAGAGGAGAATCTAGAATAAGTGTCAGGATGACATCCGTCTCTGGATCGTACCTGAACCGTTTCAAGAGGAGAATCTGGAATAAGTGTCAGGATGACATCCGTCTCTAGATCGTACCTGTATCGTTTCTAGAGGAGAATATGGAATAAGTGTCAGATGAAATCCGTCTCTGGGTTGTACCTGAACTGTTTCTAGACAAGAGTCCGTTTATTTAGAATGTTTCCATTGGGAATTCCTGTTTTGTTGTTTTAAGAAGAAATCTGTTGGGGAACATTGATCTTTTTTTATTGTACGTGCTCTTTTGATGGAAATCATACTTGATGTCCCAAATGATGGAGACTTGCCCCGGCTATTCAGGACTTTATGATATATTTCTTGGAATTTTGACTTCACTGTCCCAGATGTGTTAGGCACCACGTCATTCCCCATGATTATGGAAGGCCTATTACTGGAAATGTTTTTTTTTCATCTGAGGTGATTTTGTCCATTGAGAGGATTTTAGTTCATTGAATATTCGTCTGTGAATTTCTCTGTTGTTGAACAAATAGTCATATGCAAGCGATGGTATTTTAAAAAAATGCAATGCTCATGTCTGTCTTGAAGTTTGAAAATTCATTTTTTAGTAAAACAAACAAATTTTGTAGGATTTTGATATTAACTCAGGATTTAATAGCAAACCCTACAGGAGTCAGGATACCTTTAGTAATAACATGCTTTCGAACTAACCCATACTTCAGTTAGGACTTTTAAGGGTTGAGCGTGGCCTGGATCATGGTTTAAGAAACAAAGGATAAAGGCTCAAATTTTATTTGTACCCAACCCGTTCTTCGTGATGTTCTTCAATCCTATGCTCAGCTAATTGTGCATTTAGATCCTAATTAAGTCTGGAATCTTTGCTCTGATACTTGGTGATGGTTCAGAAATTGAATGTTTGTTTGAGAAGGCATTTATTTTTGTAACCTTTTCTTTTTTTGTTGAGGATTTGTAGGACCTCTTTTTTTTATTATCGCTACTTTTGCCTGAATTGATTCTTTTGCTATTACAGTCAGCGGGATGCCCCATTTTTCCTTAAGTCTCCTTCATAGGTTTTTTACTTAACAGGCTTTTTATTTTGAGAGATAATGACTGTCTGTCTTGACGATTATATGGAACTATCACCATCTTTTGGAGGGCATCTTCTACACTATTTATCGTGTATGAAGGTAGAGCTTGCGACTGAATGTACATCTGAATTAACTGAGAAAACTACCTTGTCCCAGGTTATGATTAAGGGTTTTAATTTGTGTGAAAAGAAAAATTCCTACTTCTTAGGCTCAAAGGGGTTGACTAGGGATTATCTTCCTTATAACTCCATTATTTAGGATTTGAAACAATGCACGTACATTGTCAGCGAGGTCTGTTCAAAAGCATACTGTAGATATTGTAGCATCGCTTTCATCATCCTCCCTTTAAAGGCTTAGAGCTTTTAATCGAGAGTTGAATATCACAAAAAGGAAGTAAAAACACAGTTTGAATATAGTGAATACGAATGAATTGATTCAAGACAAACATATACAATGCATTGATAAAATAACAAAGTTTGACATGAAACAAATGTTCGAACAATAAAAAGAAATTAAAAATTGAAAATTCTAGATGAACAAAAAGCCTCTTTGTAATTGGCTTGTCATTTAGATTGTGTTCCTTTGAGGAATGGCAGAAGAATTCCAGTTGACCATCTTGTGCAAATTCCAACTCTCCTTCATCAATCAGGTCTTGAATCTTATATTTCAACATCCAACAGCTATCAGTATCATGCCCCGGACTGTTGGAGTGATATGTGTAACACCCTAATTCTACCCCAAGCAAATTATGCAAAATAAATCAGAGTTATAAAATTTCATTCATACAAACGAATCGGGACGTCACAAATTCTTTTAACAAATTCATTGCATTCATCATGGATATATAACACTTTTAATAAAACATCGGATGAACCATCAACATAGCATCTTTAATAAAAAATTCAACAACTACGCAGCGGAATTCTTCAATAACATCTCTAAATAAAATAGCAACTTCGAAACATTTCATATTTAATAATAATCAATTCAAAACTCAACAACTGAAAATCAACAATCAAAAATCAGCAAGCGTTCATCCCCCCCGAGTGTTACATATCAGAGCAATGACACCGACTCGAACTATTGAAGGTATACAGCCTTCACTCGCGATTACCTGCACGTTACCAACATAAGGGAAACATTCAAACAGAAGAGGTGAGATATCTAACAATATAATAAAGCGCGTGATAATTAATATATTAAATTAGATCAATAATATCACCACTTCTCATCTCATAATCAATAATAATTACAGCATATATACTCATTCATCAACATCAAATACATTTCATTATTCAATCATATAATGCGACTCAAAACTATGCAAATGCATGTGGTACCATTGGAGGAGAACTCCCATCTCAAAAATCTGTCAATTAATAAAGGCATCAACAAGGCATATCCTTCATCTCAAAAAATTTCAATCCAGGCCATCTCAACGAGCATAGGCTCCATCTCAAAAATGCAATGTATGCGACTCATCATTAATGTAATAACAACACCCAAATTAACAATGTTTCAAATCATCTCAAAACATCTCAATTAACATCAAGAAATAACAACATCTCAATCATCTTAAAAAAACAACATCTCAATCATCTTAAAACAACAACATCTCAATTAACAACATATCATAACATCAAAATATTTTATTAAACATCATTTACTATCACAAAATCATCGAACACAACTTCATCAATAACATCTCACTAATATTCAATTGTATATTAATACTATGGTAATCCATACTGTTATTCTGCTAATTTATATCGTTATTGTCACTAATCTTACTGTCATAATTCTAACACCAACCTCTAAACATCTACTATTCGTCGTTCTGTCCATAAACCAGCACAACGGTCATCTATGGGAATTAATTCTAAATCTTGCATTATCTGCTAGGATTACACTTCTTATCCATCATTTAATCACCTAGAATAAAGCTCATCGCGTTAGCTAATCAACGCTTCTAACGGCATATCAAACAGCATCCTAAAACCCAAGTTACAGCAATTAAAAGCCAATTCTATCAAAAACCAGACATTATGTATCGACACAAAACCTTATGGATCAAATCATCCTGCTTCATCTATACACTATGAGTCGACACATCCTCCTTATGGATCGACTCATCCTGGCTCAAACACAGCATGTATCGACACATGCACTTCACCGGTCGACTCATCCTGAGTCTCACACACACATGTATCGATGCAAGCCCTTCTTGTATCGACCCATCTTCAGTCAATCAGCCTTCATGTATCGACACATCCAATTTGGGGTCGACACATCCTGCTATAGTCTGCATAATTTCTGTGTTTTCTACTGTAATTTCACTACGGGAATTATGTTACAGTCCTACAAACCTAATTATAAACATGATAGAACATCGCCTAACATTATCCTATAATACTACATCGATTAAACAACATAATGGCATCGTTATTCATCTAAAATTCATCAAATCTTCATCATACATCATCTTATACATCCAATTCAAGAACAAAACAACAATCACCTCTAACCCCACATATCAAACATCATGAATCCAATTATAAACTCAGAACCCCACCTTACCTTAGATTGAAGGTCGCTCTATAATTTCCGGGTTGAATCTTCGTTCTTGCCGTTTTCCACTTTTTCCAGCAGCTTCACGTTCTCTTCCAAATCCTTATTTTCTTCTACTGCTTCTTCTTCTATTCTAACAACAAATAATAAAATAACCTAATATTCTATTATTCCTTAGTGGGCTCCAAACCTACACCCCCTTATTACTTCTACTCTCTCAAAATAAGCCCACATTAAATGATATTGCAGTTCTAATATTATTTCACCATATAATAATATATCTCTAATATTATTTCTCCACTTAATAAAATAAATCCAATTTTATTATAACACATCTTCACAAATATTCCAAAAATAATTTAATTAAATAATTAATTAAATTACGGGCGTTACAACTCTCCCCCACTTAAAATATTTTCGTCCTCGAAAATTTACCTTAATCAAACACTTCAGGATAGGAGTCTCGAATCTTGCTCTTCAACTCCCAAGTCATGCTTTCACCAGCAGCTCCTAGCCAAACCACTTTAACCAAGGCAATCTCTTTGCCCCTCAGAGTCTTCATTTCACAATCCGCGATCCGTACAGGCATCGTCTCCACCGTAAGATTATCCCGTACTTGCACATCATCCATATGAATCACATGAGATGGATCTTAAATATACTTCCGAAGTTGCGACACATGAAACACATCATGCAAATTCGAAAGATTAGGCGGTAAAGCCACTTGTGATCGGTGGATCTGGAACTGACTGTTTAATGCTGGTTCGCGAAATGTCGCGGAAGCAAGAGTCGCCACCGTCTTTTATTTTCTCCAAATGGAAAGGACAAAAGCACAGAAAAATTCCTTAAAGAGATTGCTCTCGGTTCGGGAGGTAAGTTATAGAAAGGGAAGGTGCTAGCACCCTTTCTATCCATGGTTATCCATGGGCTCTTAGATACTTGCTCATTGTGTTTTCAAATGTTTGTTTTGCTTTTCAACTGTGGGTTTTAAAAAGTTTCTTTGAAAATTCCAGTTCGACTCTTGTATCGGTCCTCAAGAGTGTTTGAAAAATTTGCTTTCGAAAGCTTTTTGAAAATGTGTTGGTGTGAAAAGTATTTTTTTGATTTGTTTTGAAGTTTAGAGCAAGTATCTAGAGTCGTCTACCTACCCTAAGGAATTCGTCTGTGTAGATGTCCTTTAAAGTAGTGTCATCCCACCATTGAGAGGTAGGTAGTACCACCGTTGGAGGTGTTCGGGTCAATTCGAGGTTCGGGACATGGTGATCACCAGAGCAATGGGAAGACACCTTAGAAGCTACCCTCATGCCAGGTTCCCGGATCATGAGGACTTACTAAGACATCCTCTACTCGACGATCACCTTTCGAAGGGCAAGGCAACAGTGAGGCGTACCCTAGGGGTGGTGTGTGATTTGTGTGTCGTTTTCAGATATTTTGTCTTTTGTCATGTTATTGGTGATCTACGCTTGTTTTTATTTTTGTCCATACATTCTTTCATGCTTTGATTTAACAGTTAAAAATTGCGAAAAGTAAAAGATTCTAAGCTATTACAAAAGGCGCGGGTCCACATCGCCAAAATTTCTCGAACCCGATTTGACAGAAAATAAAGTAAGTAAAAATATAAAGAATTAAAAGTGCGAAGAGTAAATTACATGGCTTCGGGAGAGATACATAAATATTTAAATGAAATAAAATAAATATGCGAATTAATAAGAATTAAAAACGAGGGTGTTGGACCCTTTTTGCAAAATTAAATTAAATGGAATTAATTAATAAAGAAAAGAAAGGAAATGTTTTTTGGTATTTTTTAATATTTGAGGATTTAATATGAAAAAGAATTAATTGAAATTAAATGCTAACCCTAATTCTATTTGTTTTTTAATTTATTAAGAAAAGAAGATTAAAACCTAATATTAACCCTAATTAATTTACATGCAAATTTAATTATAAAAATAAATATTTAATTATTTAATTATTTAATTGTTATGGAATAAAAGAAAAAAATTAATTAAACCCTAATTCTATGTTTTTTAGATTTTTTATTAAAAGAATTAAAATTAAAACCTAATTTAAAACTAAGTTTAATTATATACAATTTATTTATGAAAATACTAAAAATAAAAATATTTATTTGTTTTTCCTCTTTTCTGATTTTTTTGATTTTTTATGTTTTTTATGAAAATAATTAATTAATTAAACAAATAGTAATTAAAAGAAAATAGAATTAATAAAATAAAATAACATGGCAAACCTAGGGGGGTATCAGTCCCCAAATAGGAGGTTAGTCTTTTAGAAGCCTGGCCCAATTAAATTGCTGCCCTCTTTGACTTTCCAGGACGCATGTACACGCGTTGACTAGGGTGCATTGTGTTCTCCAAATCAATGCCTTTGGATTGATGAAGCTGGACGCGTGGACGTTGGATTTGGTGGGTGCATGGTAATCCATTATACTGAATATGCATGGGAACATTAGCTGAAAAATAATATTGAAAGGGGTGAGGACCTGGGGCTCGAACCCAGGTCCTAGAGATTACCAGTTTCATGCCTTGCCAATTGTACTGAACGCGCTTCTTGTATATTAAATAACTGAAGAATAATATAATGAGAAAATAATGGTTAGTGGAAATCAGCGCGCGAAATTTAAACTAGCCAACCATCTAATGCCACGATATCATCTTCTTCTTCGTTCCTGAAACACAAAAACATAGGCCACGGTTTTCTGAGCGTTCTCTTAGGCATGTTTTGGGAAAATAGCGAATAGCTCTAGGACGCTCATAAATTGAGCGCGAGGGTCTCAAACTCTTCGTCCAGGTATGCTGAATACGTTCATGGCACTGTGGTGTGCTAATTTTACAGGACCAAGAAACCCCCAATTCGTAGCTTGTAAAACCCTAGAAAACAATAATGGTGAAATCGTATATAGCTTGCAAAAACTCAATCAAGATAGATGGTTAGCTTCAGAATCACACAAGGAATATGAATCAACAATTAAAATGCCATGAAATGCATAGATGTTAAAACACGATTATGAAAAAAAAGTGGAAAAGTGTGGCTTCTGTACAATGATTCAAAGGGTTATGTTTGATGTTTTTGATCCAGGAAGATTGCTTGAGGTCCTAGGAGTGCAATGGGATGAAAATTTCGCCTTGAATCGTCCTGCAAAGGTGTTTTCAGTTTTGAGTTTCTTTGCAAAAATTTCAAGTTTGATGGATGGTTTCTAGCGCAGCTCAGTGGTCTTCTTCATTAGGGTTGTGTTCTATGCTTATGTAAGAGTGAATTAGGTCAAGAATTCTGATCAAAATCTTTTGCATTCATGGTTTTTGAAATTTGATTTTCAAAGATCTTTTTCAATCTTTTTTCATGTGTTTTTTGTACAAATCATGATCAATTCTCTCCAAATCTTTCCATATTTGATTAGGCACGAATTATTGAGTAGATTTCATGCACAAAAAGATTGTAAAACTTAGGTTAAATATTTTTCATGTATTTAATTTGATTTAAATGAATTATTATTAATAAAAATTCAAATAAATAAATAAAAAATGAATAAATACTTCCCTTTGGGCCAAATGGTCGTGCACATGCTTGGGATGATGAATTGTGGAAGAAAAATGGGCCCATTAGCAATTTTAGGTCATTTGAATCAATGTTGACTTTTCAAAATGTCCAAACATTTCCCAACTTCCACAAGGCATAACTTGCTCAATTTTTAAGCTTTGCTCATGTTCTTGGACATTTTGGAAAGGTCTTTGAGTCCTCTAACCAATGCCTTTGGTCCCATGTCATTTTGATTTACCAATCTCAAGTTATAGCCTTTGACTTAAAGTCCCTTTTTGTTGACTTTTGAAAATGACCTATAATGTTGAAATTGATAACTTTTTGTGAGAGCATTTCTTGGACTTGAAGTATGAAGATGAGTTGTAGGAAATGTCTTTCTCTTCAAAATGAGCTTTGGATGGAATTTTTCTGATAATCCATGTGAAAGTTATGCCCTGGTCAATTTACAGTTGACTTTTCCAACTGTCCAAATAAGGAAACTTTTGCATCTTGATGATTTTTGAGCCAAGCTTTGAGAATCATGATCAAGCATTGATCAAATGATGTTGGTGGCTTCAAAATGATATGTTGACCAAAAATTTGAACTTTTGACTGTCAAATGACCATTTTGCCCCTACAGTTGACTGTAGTGCAATTAGGGTTTTGACTGTGCAATTTTGTGCTGAAAGTCTTGAAACTTTGTATGAGGATGCTTGACCATATTTGTAGGCATGTGAGACTTGATTGGACCTTTGGAAACTTCATTTTCTTGATCAGGACCAAAACCCTAATTTTGACTGTTCAGGAGGCTCTTGCACTGTGCAACCCTTGGGGAACTTTGAAGCTTGACTTGGCAAATCTTTGAAGAATATGGGAGGGCAAATTTTGGGGTACAACAGTTTCCCCTGTTCAATCTTCTTAGACCTGAGGATGCAGATTGGCTGACGCGCCTTTCGTAATCCGAGGGTAGAAGATGATTGAACACTAGAGTGCCCAGAAATTTGCGCTCACATAGTAGCAGTGATGGCGGAAATGGGCTTACAGATGCCATTTAGAGGTTGATGAATAGGATGATGGGCTTATAGATGCCATCTGGATGTTGATCGCGTAAGAGATTCCTTAGCGAGAACCTGCATACCTGCAAAAGAAAAATGAGTACCTGGCATGTTGCAGGAGCTGGTTTTCAGATGCTTTGTATAAATGTGTCCTGACTGGTTACAGGAGCTGAATCTGGATCTTCAAAAGGTGATGAATAAACCAGGGATGGTTACTATCTCAACGGGAACGGTGAGAGAACCTTGGGTGACTTTAACTTCAACAACGCTCGTTGAGAAAATCTTGGTGGGAATTACCATCTTCGCAGTATCGGGAAGAGAACCAATAGGCAATTATAATCTCAAAAGCGGACGTTTGAGAAGAAACTGGAATGGAATTATCATCTCACGCACCGTCGGGGAGAGAACCATAGGAAATTATAATCTCAAAAGCGGACGTCTGAGAAAAACCTGGGATGGAATTATCATCTCACGCACCGTCGGGGAGAGAACCATAGGAAATTATAATCTCAAAACCGGACGTTTGAGAAAAACCTGGGCTGGAATTATCACCTCACGCACCGTCGGGGAGGGAACCATAGGAAATTATAATCTCAAAAGCGGACGTCTGAGAAAAACCTGGAATGGAATTATCATCTCACGCACCGTCGGGGAGAGAACCATAGGAAATTATAATCTCAAAAGCGGACGTCTGAGAAAAACCTGGGATGGAATTATCATCTCACGCACCGTCGGGGAGAGAACCATAGGAAATTATAATCTCAAAAGCGGACGTTTGAGAAAAACCTGAGATAACTTCTACTGAGTCTTTATCAGAAAAATCTGTTGGGAGTCGATTTAGCTGGACTAGAGAAGGCCTTGGACTGGATAAGAAATCTTTGGAGTTGATTAACTGAACCGGTCTAGGTCTTGAAATATGATTGAGAATTTAGCTGAAACTTTCCTGAAAGAATAGAGGTCAGTCATATGCAATGCATGATATGGATTAAGCAATGATGTTCTCAACATAAATGAGATTTGTATGATATGATGCGTCTATGCATGCTATAATGACGTATGTGATGTTTTGGAATGTATTTTTCGTCTAGGAAAGTAAATCCTTGACGGGTGCCGGGAAGTCACTCCTAGGCTGATATTGAAGAATAGCTTTTACTCCTGCTGGGGATGATAACTGCAAGAATACCGGTAGGAGAAGATGACTCCGTTGAGGAATAAACTTGGCGAATGGAAGATTCTGCGGGGAGAAAAAATACTCTAGCGACCATGCTGGGGAGCGATACTCTGTGGGGAATGAAGTACTTTGTTTAGATGTTGATGGTAACTTGCTGAGGATATCTTTGTTGTTGTGGAAGTGTTGATAGACGTCGCTGGGGATAAGAAGGGACTGTGTTGACGACGACCTTTCTGTGGCTCTTGGCTGAGGATAACCCAGTTATATCCTGTTAAGGAAATAACTCTTTAAATAAAGTCGGGCGACGCGTTCGTGCTCTTGCGAGGGTAAGCTTCCAGAATCTATTGGGGATAAGCTTACTGCTTGGGGAGATAAATTCCAACTTTCCTGGGGAAATTGGATTGAACCCTCCTGGGGAAGTTTTGATATGCTGGGGAAATGATTCCTTTGAATATTGGTACGCCGCCGGGGAACAATATTTAGACCAAGACTGCCGGGGATGCTTGTTAAGAGTATGTATGCTGCTGGGGAATGTTGAGATCTGCTGGAGGATACTCAACTTCCTTGAGATTTGATAACTCTGCTTGGAGAAGAATGCACTGACTGCTGACTTACTCTCTGGGGATTTAAGATATGTGGTTATGTTCTTTAGCTGAACCTACCTTAGTACTTTGGAGGATGGAACAATTAGATTGCTTAGACAACTCTTTATTGCCCCTGTCTCTAATGTTACCTATAATTAATACTTTGTTTCGTATGCAAATATTCATGAGTTAGCAAATTATTGTCAATGCATATATCACAAATTGAACCTTGGACGTTCTTCGCAAAACAAAACAGAAAAAGAAAAACAAATGGCACTTTTAACTGAAAAGTATATTTGCATTGATTTTTGAATGGCCTGAAAATAGGTGTTTTGTGTACAAGAGGCTGACGTCCTAGTAAGAGAACGCCGCCGAACAAAAGAGTTTATACAAATTTTGTACAAAAGAAAATAAAACAGCTGTGTGAAGGGAATGATCCCACTGGGTTTCAACTCTGCTATTGCCTTTATAACTCTGAGTGTCTCATCACTTGATGACCTTGGTTGAAGGTGAAGCTGACTGATCGATGCCGTCTGAACTTGGTGAAGATACCGGATTCTGGATGCAAAGTGATCAATGAGACATAGTATTACGCTTTTATCCCTAATTTTTGCCTGGACCGCCCTTTCGGGTTTTCAGTCCACCGGGATACCCATTTTTGCCCAAGCCGCCTTTTCAGGTTTTCGACTTGCCGGGTGTACAGATTTTTTTCATTTCATCCCTTCATTTTTCCCGAACCCTTTTAGTTCGACGGGAAGCCCTAATTTTTGCCCAGGCATGTCAGCCTAGCGGGTCTTTTTTATGTGTAGTATCTTTTTACTATGTCTGCATTAGCGGGGTGAGGAAGGTCGTCACCATCCATGTTGGTTAGAATCATTGCTCCTCCTGAGAACACATGCTTAACCACAAATGGCCCTTCGTATGTAGGGGTCCATTTGCCCCTTGGATCACGCTGAGGAAGGATGATTCGCTTGATTACCAGATCCCCAACTTGATATTCCTGTGGTTTGACCTTTTTGTTAAATGCTCTGATCATCCGTTTCTGATACGTCTGACCATGGCAGATAGCAGCAAGTCTCTTTTCATCAATGAGGTTTAGTTGATCAAGTCGTGTCTGGATCCAATCATCCTCGTTCAGATTTGCATCCTTCATTATCCGGAGAGAGGGTATTTGCACTTCGATCGGTAAGACTGCCTCCATACCATAAACCAAGGAGAAAGGAGTTGCCCCGGTTGACGTCCTAGCTGAGGTACGGTATCCATGTAGAGCAAACGGTAACATCTCGTGCCAATCTTTATAAGTCACTGTCATCTTCTGCACGATTTTCTTGATGTTCTTATTTGCTGCTTCGACGGCCCCATTCATCTTCGGTCTGTAAGGAGAAGAATTGTGGTGCTGTATTTTGAACTGCTCGCAGAGCTCAGTGATCATCTTGTTATTCAGATTGGTACCGTTATCTGTAATGATTCTCTCAGGGACGCCGTATCGACAGATCAGATTATGCTGAATGAACCGTGCCACAACAGTCTTGGTTACCGTGGCATAGGATGCTGCCTCGACCCACTTCATGAAATAATCAATCGCTACCAGGATGAAGCGATGCCCATTAGATGCCGTAGGTTTAATCTCACCGATCATGTCTATGCCCCACATTGCAAACGGCCAAGGCGCAGTCAGAACATTCAAAGGAACTGGAGGAACATGCACCTTGTCTGCATAAATCTGGCACTTATGGCATGTCCTGGAATACTGGTAACAGTCAGCTTCCATTGTGGACCAGTAATATCCTGCCCGTAGGATCTTCTTAGCCATAGTGTGTCCACTGGAATGTGTACCAAAGGTCCCTTCATGTAGCTCTTCCATGATCCTTTCTGCTTCAGTCTTATCCACACAACGCAGTAGGGTTGAATCATGGTTTCGCTTATACAAGATGCCGTTGCTAAGGAAAAACTTTGCCGCGAACCTTCTCAGGAATTTCTTATCATTGATAGAGGCACCTTCAGGGTATTCCTGAGCTTCCAGATATCTCTTCACCTCATGGTACCAAGGCTTCTCAGTCACCAATTCAGTCTCGAGATCGCAACAGTATGCCGGTTCGTCCAGTTTCCAGATGATGATCCGGGGAGCCTCATTATCCCATTTGACCTTGAATATAGAAGACATTGTAGCTAACGCGTCCGCCAACTGATTCTCTTCTCTTGGAAAGTGTTCAAAGGTTATCTCTGTGAAGTGGGGGATCAGGGTCAACACACATTCTTTGTAAGGAATCAGGTTTGGATGTTTCGTATCCCACTCTCCTTTGATCTGATTGATCACAAGAGCGGAATCTCCGAAGACACTTAGAAACTTGATCCTTAAGTCGATCGCAGCTTGAAGACCCATGATGCACGCCTCATACTCCGCCATGTTGTTGGTGCAGTTGAAACACAGTCGGGCAGTGAGTGGAGTATGAGTACCTTGAGGAGATATGATGATGGCGCCGATACCGTTACCCAAAGCATTGGAGGCTCCGTCAAAGTGCATAGACCATCGGGATCCTGGTTCAGGTCCTTCATCCGGTCCAGGTACTTCACAATCAGTCACAATCATGATGCTTTCATCCGGAAACTCAAAATTCATTGACTGATAGTCATCTACGGCCTGATGTGCCAAGTGGTCTGCCAATACACTTCCCTTAATGGCTTTCTGGGTCGTGTACTGAATGTCGTATTCTGTCAAGATCATTTGCCATCTTGCAATTCTCCCAGACAGAGCAGGCTTTTCGAATATGTACTTTATAGGATCCATCTTTGAGATCAACAAGGTAGTGTGAGTCAGCATATACTGTCTCAGCCGGCGAGCAGCCCATACCAAAGCGCAGCAAGTTTTCTCAAGCAGTGAGTATCGGGTCTCACAGTCGGTAAACTTTTTGCTAAGGTAATAAATGGCATGCTCTTTTCGGCCAGACTCGTCATGCTGCCCCAGCACACACCCCATCGAGTTGTCAAGCACTGTTAGATATAGTATCAGAGGTCTCCCTTCAACCGGTGGCATAAGGATGGGTGGTTCTTGGAGATACTCTTTGATTTTGTCAAAAGCGGCCTGACATTCATCATTCCAACGTACTACCTGATCTTTCTTCAGCAGCTTGAAGATTGGTTCACAGGTAGCAGTCAGGTGTGAGATGAAGCGAGCAATGTAATTCAGGCGTCCTAAAAAGCCTCTGACTTCCTTCTCTGTCCTAGGAACTGGCATCTCTTGAATAGCTTTGACCTTATCAGGGTCCACTTGAATACCCTTGTCACTTACCACGAAGCCTAGCAACTTTCCCGATCTTACCCCGAAGGTGCACTTGTTCGGGTTCAACCTCAGCTTGTATAGTTTCAACCGGTCAAACAACTTTTGCAGATGATCTAGGTGCTCTTCCTCAGTCTGGGACCTTGCGATCATGTCGTCAACATAAACTTCTATCTCATGATGGATCATGTCATGAAATAAAGCAACCATGGCACGTTGGTAGGTTGCCCCAGCGTTCTTTAATCCAAAAGGCATGACCTTGTAACAGAAGGTGCCCCACTGAGTAACAAATGTAGTCTTTTCCATGTCTTCAGGTGCCATCTTGATCTGATTGTAACCTGAAAAGCCATCCATGAAAGAGAACACCTTATGTTGAGCTGTATTATCCACAAGGACATCAATGTGAGGTAAAGGGAAGTCATCCATGGGGCTGACCCTGTTCAGATCCCTGTAGTCGACACACATTCTGACCTTACCGTCCTTCTTAGGTACCGGCACCACATTAGCAACCCATTGAGGGTAAGAAGTCACTGCAAGGAACCCAGCATCAAACTGCTTCATAACCTCGGCTTTAATCTTTTCAGACATCTCTGGGCGCATCCGACGGACCTTTTGCTTAATTGGAGGGCAGTCTTCCTTAGTAGGCAAGTGATGGACCACAATGTCGGTATCCAACCCGGGCATGTCTTTGTAGGACCAGGCAAAGATCTCCATATAATCATGCAGCATTTGAGTCAACCGTTGCTTCACGCTGAGCTCTAGGTTGGCACCAATCTTTACCTCTTTCCTGTCTGCCTCTGTACCCAGGTTTACTATTTCCACTGGCTCTTCGTGGGGTTGAATTGCCCTCTCTTCCTGAAGTAACAGTCTTGCAAGCTCGCCAGGCACTTCGCAATCATCTTCACCTTCATCTTCGGCTAAGTTGATCAGATTTTCGAAGTCATAACTGGCAGTAGCAGGGTCGTTACCAGTGAGATCCAGAGTGGATTGAAACCTGTATGAGTGAGTGTGTGTGTAAATACAGCTGTTTTGAAATATATGTAAAAGAAAGAAAGACAGAAAAGGAGCATAAGATTTGCAATGCGAGAAAACGTCCAAGATTTTCATTCATGATATATGAAATGACAATTTATATGCCCTCACAAATGAAACCACGGTGCCTCGGGTAAGACACCGGGCCATAGAGTTTATTTATTGTTTATTACAGATACCGAAAACATAGAAATCCATTACTTAGTAACAAGAGAAACAGATAAGTTGTCCTTTACACTCCAATTGTTAGGTCCACTGTCGGTTGCCGGGTAGATCCAGCTATCAAACTCAGCTCCATCCACTTCGTCTTCGTCCCCAATAGCATTTACTCCATGAGCAGGCAGGGGAGTTGTCACTACATTAGGCTTCTCAGATGCCTCAAACTGTACTTCCTTGGCGTCAATAAGGTCCTGCAGTTTGCTCCTTAACGCCCAACAGTCATCAGTGGAATGCCCCGGGCTATCTGAATGGTAAGCACAACGAGCATTCGGGTTGTACTTAGGAGATGCAGTATTTGGGAACTTCGGCGCCTCTCTGACAGTCACTAAGTTGGTTGAGAGCAACTGCGGTAAGATCTGCGACAAGGTCATACTCAACCGGGTGAACTCTCTCTGGGGTCTTTCGGCCCTTTGAGGATTGGTTGGCCGAGGAGCGGCAGCAGGCTTAGCAATCATTACCGCACTGACAGATTGGCGGCGCTCAGGTCTCTCTGATCTCTTGGAACCATACACGGCACTAGCCTCCTTCTTGAAGGGTTTCTTCTCAGAACTAGACGATACACCCTTCGGAATCTTTCCAGACTTCAACCCAGCCTCAATTCTCTCTCCAGTCAGAATCAGATCAATGAACCCTGCAGATGAATTCCCGATGAGATGGTTGAAAAATGGCCCAGATAGGGTCCCCAAGAACATGTCTACCAATTCCCGATCGGTCAACGGAGGCTGCACCCTGCCAGCCAGGTCTCTCCACTTCTGAGCGTACTCCTTAAAACCTTCACTTGAACCTAACGACATACCCTGGAGTTGGGTACGCGTAGGGGCAAGGTCGGCATTATATTGATACTGCTTATAGAAAGCAGTAGCCAACTCCTCCCAGTTACGAACCTTGGTCCCTCCAGCTGATAGAACCATTCGAGATGAGTCCCTGAAAGACTCTCCTGGAAGAAGTGGATCCACAAATTCTTATCCGCTGAGTACGGTTGGATCTTCCGAACATAGGACCTGAGATGTAGCTTGGGACAAGACGCCCCGTCATATTTAGCGAAGGATGGTGCTTTGAACTTCCGAGGAATGATCACACCAGTAGACAAACCCAGATCTCCAAAATTCAGCCCAGGTACCTGTTGTATCTCCATAGCATTCAGCCTATCCTCCAGCTGCTTGTAACGGTCTTCTGCCGGAGGATATTGCTCTTCATCAAAATCAGTCTCGTTGTCGGAGACTACCGGACTAGGAACCCTGGCCTCTTGAGGAGTACCCTTGCCAACAGAAGAACCAGCCTCTTCATGCTGCAGAGTGTTGCCAAACCTTCGGCCCGAGTTGAACAGAACAGTTCTTCTCTTCTTCTTCTTCTCCTTCTTCAGGAGCAGAGCCTTCAGCTCTTCTTGGCCTTGAGCCAAACCCTTGATTAATTCCTGGAACTGCGCATTCTGCGCCTGAAGAGCTTTGATGGATGTCTCAGTTGATGACGAGTCAGGATTCATGATGCTGAAATAAACAGCGAAGAACTGTAAGCAACCTGAAAAGAGGAAAAACCTGCTATGCACATGATGAATGATATGTGTTTATGCAATTCATTCAAGGGTTCGAAAGTTCAAATTTGTTGTAGACAAAAAGGAACACACGTTATCATTAAGGAAATAACTGTTTTAGTACATCAAAGCCTCATGGGCAAAATAATACAAAAATCAAATCAATCCCAAAATATGCTACTCATCCTCTTTGGAGCTATGTAAGTGTTGAGATTCCTCTCCTCATGCAACAGGCGGGTGAGCTCCAAGACCTTCTTTTCACTGGCATGTAGACTAGTCTCAAGAGAATTCTGTTCTTCCTTAAGCTGGATCCAGCTATTCTGCATCTCTTCCCAGGATGTGGGCATATCAGGGTGCTGAATAGTGTAGGACACTTCTCCTTCCAAGACTGGCTCTTTGATTACTGGGAGCATATGAGGGTAAGGCATTACCAACTTCTGGGAGCGGGCTCGTACCCACTTGAGATAAGGTTCCAATGGTATGGAGTTCCTGTGCCCCAGTGTCTTGCTGTCTATCCTACTTGGCATCCTCCAAGCTCTGATAAATCTCTGGCGAAGTCCTTGAGTATCGTTGTCGAAGTCAAAAACTATGTCAGGAATTAACATGTCATGAGGGCCATCCCTCCGAGCATAACCAAACTGTCTCCAAACCAGGCATGGGCTGTAAGTAATACCTCCTCTGATTCCAAGTAAAGGAACATTAGGGTACTCCCCGCAACGATCAATGATAGTGACATCTTCTCTGGACCTAGGGCACCAATGTATATCTGCATGTGTAAGAGTCATCAACCGTTGTGACCATCTCAAACCCCGCTCGTTCTTCAAGACTGATTGTGGAAGGTGCGAAATAAACCACCTTCCCAGGAGAGGAGTGCAACACATAAGGACACCTCTTTTTCTCATGGTTCGAGTGTAACATGAGTGAAGGATGTCCCCCAGCAACGTAGGTATAGGATTCCTGGACATAAAGATCTGGACAGCACTGATATCAATAAGCTGATCTGGGTTAGGGAACAACACCAAACCATAGACAAAGAGGGCCACAACCTCTTCAAAAGCTTGCAAGTCGAGGGAGTTCCAACATTCATGGGCCTTTTCAAACAGAAACCTGGCTAAGAACCCTTTGATACCACTTATAACTTCCCAATGTCCCTTGAGGTCAGATGACTATAGGTGCAAGGCTTTAGCAATCTCTTCAAGCTTAGGTTCCTTTTCCGTACCGTTGAAGGGTAGCTGATCAAGGATAGGGATCTTCAGGAGCCGGGAGAACTCCTCCAATGTAGGTACCAACTGATAGTCCAAGAAAGTGAAACAGTGATGCAGAGGGTCAAAGAATTGGAACAGGACCTTGATCATATCTTCCTCAATGTTGGTGTTGACCAAGCTGATGAGACTTCCATGTCTTTCACTGAATGAAGAGTTCTCGGGAATCCTGGATATAAGCTCCTTAAGCTGAGGAGGGACCCTTACAAGACTCACTTGAATTGTCTTTCTACGAACAGTTTCCATATCCTACAAAACAAGAACAAAGATGAAAATTCGAACCCCTGAAATGGTTAGTCAATGCGTATGATACTGGATGATGTCATGATGCTATGATTAAACACACCACAGATATTTACAAAGACAAACATGTAAGGCACACAAGGCACACAAGACAAGCCCTTAGGGTTTAAGGCCAGCATGGGGTCTGGGTAGTACCCTCTTGAAGTTGGTGGGTTCAACCTGTCCTATCAAAGTAACCGGGTTCTAAGGGTCCCAATATCACGGGATTGCTTTCATTGTTCATCGTTTCGATTTAGCCACTGAACTGGCGACCGAAATATTCCAGGAAAGCAACCCTCAATTGAGTGTAGTATCGAGTATCAACCAACCTCGGACTGCACCAAAGTCAGTTATCTCACTACCCTAAAGAGACCAAGATAGTTCAATTAAGGTTCCTAAGGTCTGTTGATGCTTCACGACACCACGCGGAGGCCCCGTACTCTCCTTGACTGAACTCAAGGGTTACCGGTACACACCAAAGTGCCACATCAACGTAGCAGACTGTTTCAACCATGTCGGTATACCCCACACAGTTCCCTCACAGCCTTGTTGCTACTTTCTAAGAAGGTATCCCCCAGATCCGGGTTAGGATCTATAGAACTCCCAAGCAACCCACAATTTAAAGCACACAAGGAAAGCAATTGAAAACACAGTGATCTTAGTCCTAAGGTACACCTCACTTTATAAGAATTTCCCCAGCAGAGTCGCCAGTTCTGTGATCGGTGGATCTGGAACTGACTGTTTAACGCTGGTTCGCGAAATGTCGCGAAAGCAAGAGTCGCCACCGTCTTTTATTTTCTCCAAATGGAAAGGACAAAAGCACAGAAAAATTCCTTAAAGAGATTGCTCTCGGTTCGGGAGGTAAGTTATAGAAAGGGAAGGTGCTAGCACCCTTTCTATCCATGGTTATCCATGGGATCTTAGATACTTTCTCATTGTGTTTTCAAAATGTTTGTTTTGCTTTTCAACTGTGGGTTTTAAAAAGTTTCTTTGAAAATTCCAGTTCGACTCTTGTATCGGTCCTCAAGAGTGTTTGAAAAATTTGCTTTCGAAAGCTTTTTGAAAATGTGTTGGTGTGAAAAGTATTTTTTTGATTTGTTTTGAAGTTTATAGCAATTATCTAGAGTCGTCTACCTACCCTAAGGAATTCGTCTGTGTAGATGTCCTTTAAAGTAGTGCCATCCCACCATTGAGAGGTAGGTAGCACCATCGTTGAAGGTGTTCGGGTCAATTCGAGGTTCGGGACATGGTGATCACCAGAGCAATGGGAAGACACCTTAGAAGCTACCCTCATGCCAGGTTCCCGGATCATGAGGACTTACTAAGACATCCTCTACTCGACGATCACCTTTCGAAGGGCAAGGCAACAGTGAGGCGTACCCTAGGGGTGGTGTGTGATTTGTGTGTCGTTTTCAGATATTTTGTCTTTTGTCATGTTATTGGTGATCTACGCTTGTTTTTATTTTTGTCCATACATTCTTTCATGCTTTGATTTAACAGTTAAAAATTGCGAAAAGTAAAAGATTCTAAGCTATTACAAAAGGCGCGGGTCCACATCGCCAAAATTTCTCGAACCCGATTTGACAGAAAATAAAGTAAGTAAAAATATAAAGAATTAAAAGTGCGAAGAGTAAATTACATGGCTTCGGGAGAGATACATAAATATTTAAACGAAATAAAATAAATATGCGAATTAATAAGAATTAAAAACGAGGGCGTTGGACCCTTTTTGCAAAATTAAATTAAATGGAATTAATTAATAAAGAAAAGAAAGGAAATGTTTTTTGGTATTTTTTAATATTTGAGGATTTAATATGAAAAAGAATTAATTGAAATTAAATGCTAACCCTAATTCTATTTGTTTTTTAATTTATTAAGAAAAGAAGATTAAAACCTAATATTAACCCTAATTAATTTACATGCAAATTTAATTATAAAAATAAATATTTAATTATTTAATTATTTAATTGTTATGGAATAAAAGAAAAAAATTAATTAAACCCTAATTCTATGTTTTTTAGATTTTTTATTAAAAGAATTAAAATTAAAACCTAATTTAAAACTAAGTTTAATTATATACAATTTATTTATGAAAATACTAAAAATAAAAATATTTATTTGTTTTTCCTCTTTTCTGATTTTTTTGATTTTTTATGTTTTTTATGAAAATAATTAATTAATTAAACAAATAGTAATTAAAAGAAAATAGAATTAATAAAATAAAATAACATGGCAAACCTAGGGGGGTATCAGTCCCCAAATAGGAGGTTAGTCTTTTAGAAGCCTGGCCCAATTAAATTGCTGCCCTCTTTGACTTTCCAGGACGCGTGTACACGCGTTGACTAGGGTGCATTGTGTTCTCCAAATCAATGCCTTTGGATTGATGAAGCTGGACGCGTGGACGTTGGATTTGGTGGGTGCATGGTAATCCATTATACTGAATCTGCATGGGAACATTAGCTGAAAAATAATATTGAAAGGGGTGAGGACCTGGGGCTCGAACCCAGGTCCTAGAGATTACCAGTTTCATGCCTTGCCAATTGTACTGAACGCGCTTCTTGTATATTAAATAACTGAAGAATAATATAATGAGAAAATAATGGTTAGTGGAAATCAGCGCGCAAAATTTAAACTAGCCAACCATCTAATGCCACGATATCATCTTCTTCTTCGTTCCTGAAACACAAAAACATAGGCCACGGTTTTCTGAGCGTTCTCTTAGGCATGTTTTAGCGAATAGCTCTAGGACGCTCATAAATTGAGCGCGAGGGTCTCAAACTCTTCGTCCAGGTATGCTGAATACGTTCATGGCACTGTGGTGTGCTAATTTTACAGGACCAAGAAACCCCCAATTCGTAGCTTGTAAAACCCTAGAAAACAATAATGGTGAAATCGTATATAGCTTGCAAAAACTCAATCAAGATAGATGGTTAGCTTCAGAATCACACAAGGAATATGAATCAACAATTAAAATGCCATGAAAATGCATAGATGTTAAAACACGATTATGAAAAAAAAGTGGAAAAGTGTGGCTTCTGTACAATGATTCAAAGGGTTATGTTTGATGTTTTTGATCCAGGAAGATTGCTTGAGGTCCTAGGAGTGCAATGGGATGAAAATTTCGCCTTGAATCGTCCTGCAAAGGTGTTTTCAGTTTTGAGTTTCTTTGCAAAAATTTCAAGTTTGATGGATGGTTTCTAGCGCAGCTCAGTGGTCTTCTTCATTAGGGTTGTGTTCTATGCTTATGTAAGAGTGAATTAGGTCAAGAATTCTGATCAAAATCTTTTGCATTCATGGTTTTTGAAATTTGATTTTCAAAGATCTTTTTCAATCTTTTTTCATGTGTTTTTTGTACAAATCATGATCAATTCTCTCCAAATCTTTCCATATTTGATTAGGCACGAATTATTGAGTAGATTTCATGCACAAAAAGATTGTAAAACTTAGGTTAAATATTTTTCATGTATTTAATTTGATTTAAATGAATTATTATTAATAAAAATTCAAATAAATAAATAAAAAATGAATAAATACTTCCCTTTGGGCCAAATGGTCGTGCACATGCTTGGGATGATGAATTGTGGAAGAAAAATGGGCCCATTAGCAATTTTAGGTCATTTGAATCAATGTTGACTTTTCAAAATGTCCAAACATTTCCCAACTTCCACAAGGCATAACTTGCTCAATTTTTAAGCTTTGCTCATGTTCTTGGACATTTTGGAAAGGTCTTTGAGTCCTCTAACCAATGCCTTTGGTCCCATGTCATTTTGATTTACCAATCTCAAGTTATAGCCTTTGACTTAAAGTCCTTTTTTGTTGACTTTTGAAAATGACCTATAATGTTGAAATTGATAACTTTTTGTGAGAGCATTTCTTGGACTTGAAGTATGAAGATGAGTTGTAGGAAATGTCTTTATCTTCAAAATGAGATTTGGATGGAATTTTTCTGATAATCCATGTGAAAGTTATGCCCTGGTCAATTTACAGTTGACTTTTCTAACTGTCCAAATAAGGAAACTTTTGCATCTTGATGATTTTTGAGCCAAGCTTTGAGAATCATGATCAAGCATTGATCAAATGATGTTGGTGGCTTCAAAATGATATGTTGACCAAAAATTTGAACTTTTGACTGTCAAATGACCATTTTTCCCCTACAGTTGACTGTAGTGCAATTAGGGTTTTGACTGTGCAATTTTGTGCTGAAAGTCTTGAAACTTTGTATGAGGATGCTTGACCATATTTGTAGGCATGTGAGACTTGATTGGACCTTTGGAAACTTCATTTTCTTGATCAGGACCAAAACCCTAATTTTGACTGTTCAGGAGGCTCTTGCACTGTGCAACCCTTGGGGAACTTTGAAGCTTGACTTGGCAAATCTTTGAAGAATATGGGAGGGCAAATTTTGGGGTACAACACCACTCTATAAGAAACATTCCCCACTCTCTCTGAAATTTGATACAGTCCAATAAAACGAGAAGTGAGCTTCTTAGACTTCAACGCTCACCCAACACCAGTCACAAGTGTAACTCTTAAAAACACATAATCACCATCTTGGAATTCTAAATCTTTCCTTTGCTTGTCATGATAACTCTTCTGTCTACTTTGTGAAGCTTTCATCTTTTCTCGAATCAACATCACTTTCTCGGTAGTCTCACGAACAAGTTCAGGTCCAAGCACTACACTTTCACCAGATTCATGCCAACATAACGGAGTTCTACATCTTCGACCATACAACGCTTCAAAAGGTGTCATCCCAATACTAGAATGATAACTGTTATTATACGTGAACTCTATCAACGGAAGATAAGTATCCCACAAACCTCCCTGCTCAAGAACACATGCCCTCAACAAGTATTCCAACAATTGAATCGTCCGTTCAGTCTGACCATCTGTCTGAGGATGATACGCTGAACTCAACCTCAACTTAGAACCCAACGCTTCTTGCAAACTCTTCCAAAAATCAGAATTAAATCTTGGATCTCTATCTGACACAATGCACAAAGGAACACCATGCAGTTTCACAATCACACTAATATAAATCTCAGCCAACTTCGACACTGGAAAACAGATGTTAATAAGAATAAAATGAGCTGACTTCGTAAGCCTATCAACAATCACCCAAATCGAATCATGTCCTCTTAAAGTATTAGGCAACCCCGTCACAAAGTCCATTGAAATGCTATCCCATTTCCATTCTGGAACTTCCAATGGTTGCATCAATCCTGCAGGCTTCTGATGTTCAACTTTCGACTTCTTACAAGTCAAACATGCATACACAAATCGAGCCACATCACTCTTCATCCCAGACCACCAAAACAAACCTTTCAAATCTTGGTACATCTTTGTAGCTCCTGGATGAATACTCAACTTACTTCTATGACTCTCTTCAAGTATCACTTTCTTCATCTCAACATCATCAGGAATACAAATCCGGTTACGAAATCTCAACACACCTTGCTCATCTAGCTTGAAATCACTATTCTCAGATTGATCAGTCCCAACCATCAAATCTACCAGTTTCACATCCAACTTCTGAGCTTCTCTGATACTGTCTAGAAATTCATTATTAATCTTCAACATACCCAACATAACACTTTGTGGAGTAACCTCTCAAACTAAGATCATATCTCTGAACTGCTCAATCAATTCCAACTCTTTAATCATCATTGCTGACATGTGTAAAGTCTTTCTACTCAATGCATCAGCTACCACATTCGCCTTTCCTGGATGATAATTCAAAACGAAATCATAATCCTTTAATAATTCTAACCATCTTCATTGCCTCATATTCAACTCCTTCTGATCAAACAGATACTTCAAGCTCTTATGGTCACTAACCACTTCAAATCTAGAACCATAAAGATAATGCCTCCAAATCTTCAACACAAAAACAACTGCAGCAAGCTTTAAATCATTCGTAGGATAGTTCTTCTCATGAGTCCTTAACTGCCTTGACGCATAAGCAACTACCTTACCATTATGCATAAGCACACCTCCCAAACCCATCTTAGAAGCATCACAATACACCACAAAAGGCCCTCTTGGATTAGGCAACGTCAAAATCGGAGCCGACGTCAACCTCTTCTTCAATTCTGTAAAACTTTCCTCGCACTGAACATCCCATACAAAAGCTCTACCTTTACAAGTCAACTTAGTCAATGGAAGTGACAACTTAGAAAACCCTTCAATAAACCTTCTATAATAACCAGCTAATCCCAAGAAGCTTCTAATCTCAGTAGCTGACTTTGGAGTTTCCCATTGCAACACAGCATCAACCTTTGATGGGTCTACAACAATGCCACTACCTGAAATCACATGACCAAGAAAACTAACCTCTTTCAGCCAGAATTCACACTTGGACAGCTTTGCATACAACTTCTTCTCTTTCAGAACTTGCAATACTACTCTTAAATGTTCAGCATGCTCTTCTTCTAACTTAGAGTAAATCAAAATATCATCAATGAACACCACTACGAACTGATCCAAATAAGTATGAAAGATATGATTCATATATTCCATGAATACTCCCGGTGCATTAGTAACACCAAAAGGCATCACCGAATACTCATGATGTCCATAACGCGTTCTGAAAGTCGTCTTCTGGATATCCTCATCCTTCACTTTAATCTGATGGTAACCCGACCTCAAATCAATCTTACTAAACACACGGGCATCCACCAATTGGTCCATCAAGTCATCTATTCTTGGAAGCGAATACTTGTTCTTAATCGTCACTTTATTCAGTTGTCTATAATCAACACAAAGCCTCGTACTTCCATCTTTCTTCTTCACTAACAACACTGGAGCTCCCCACGATGATACACTTGGTCTTACAAACCTCTTCTCAAGTAACTCTTCCAATTGCTTCTTCAATTCTGACAACTCAGACGCAGACATCCTGTATGGTGCCATAGACACAGGTCTGGTACCAGGTACAAGATCAATTGCAAATTCAACTTCCCTCTCTGGCGGTACATCAGGAATCTCATCAGGGAAAACTTCAGGAAATTCGCATACCACCTGCAATTCCTCAATTACAGCTTGAGTCTCTACAGATAGCGATGCCATCAACAAAAACATATGTGCTTCCTCTTGCATCAACTTCCTCAACTGTCAAGAAGACAACAGACCATCTTCTTCTTCTTCAGGAGTAGAAAACTTCACTAACTTGTCATAACAGTTAATATGAACACGGTTATGCTCTAACCAGTTCATATCCAGAATTACATCCAAACCTCTTAACGGCAAACAAACCAAACCAACAAAAAAGTCTCTGTCAAAGATAGACAAGGGACACTTAGCACACACAAAAGAAGTAGTCACCGACCCCTTGGCTGTAGTATCGATGACCATTTCTTCATTCAAAGAAGACAACACAAGACCCAATCTTTCAACATAATCAGCAGCAATAAAACAATGTGTAGCACTAGTAACAATAATAGTGATTAAAGGAGTACTATTAATGAAACATGTACCTCTAATAAGTCTATCCTCAACAGTTGTTTGATCCTCCACCAAAGCAAACACTTTACCACTTGATTGAGCCCTCTTCAGTTTTGGACACTGACTACCAATGTGCCCTTCTTCTTTACAGTTGAAACAAACCACACTCTTGTGCTCACACTCAGCTACAACATGTCCGTTCTTGCCACAACGGAAATACCTCTTCACTTCAGTAGTGCACACATTACTCTTGAGTCCAGGTTTCCCACACTTAAAACAAATCACACCAGTAGGAGCATCTCCCCCACTAGTCCTCTGACCATGAGCAACTCTCTGTTTACCCTTACCAGCTGGGGAATCATAAGGTTTACCACGATTCTGTGGGTGCTTACCCCTCTTCTCACTAATAAACTTGTAATGAGCATTATTATCTTCCTCATAAATTCTGCAGCTATCAACCAAATCAGCAAAGACACGGATTTTCTGATATCCAACTGCTTTCTTAATCTTTGGGCGCAACCCATTCTCAAACTTAATACACTTTGAAAACTCAGCATTTTCCTCAGCGTAATGCGGATAAAACTTGGCCAACTCAGCAAACTTGGCAGCATACTCAACAACAGACATACTCCCTTGCTTCAGCTCAAGGAACTCAATTTCCTTCTTACCACAGACATCTTCAGGAAAATACTTTCTCAAAAACTCCCTACGGAACACAGCCCAAGTGACATTCTCACCTGCAGCTTCCAACTTCCGACAAGTCTCTAGCCACCAGTCATCAGCCTCGACTACTAGCATATGAGTCCCATAACGAACCTTCTGCGCTGGAGTGCAATCCAACACGCGAAAGAATCTCTCTATCTCTTTCAACCATTCCAAAGCCCCGTCAGGATCATACTTTCCCTTGAACGTAGGTGGATTCTCTCTCTGGAAAGTCGCCAAGCTACGAGATCCAGCATTCTCGTCAGCATTCGACTGATTTTCCAACGTATGAGCCATTGCTTCTAAAGCAGCAGCAAGAGCAGCATCATTCGTTCCAGCCATCTCAACTTATTACTACAACATAAACAACGTTTAGAACATCAAAATAACAATACTCGATTGTTAGACAACTACGACTCGACGAAAAGGTCGGACCAACCTTTTGCTCTGATACCAACTTTGTAACACCCCAATTCTACCCCCAAGCAAATTATGCAAAATAAATCAGAGTTATAAAATTTCATTCATACAAACGAATCGAGATGTCACAAATTCTTCTAACAAATTCATTGCATTCATCATGGATATATAACACTTTTAATAAAACATCGGATGAACCATCAACATAGCATCTTTAATAAAATAATTCAATAACTACGCAGCGGAATTCTTTAATAACATCTCTAAATAAAACAACAACTTCGAAACATTTCATGTTTAATAATAATCAATTCAAAACTCAACAACTGAAAATCAACAATAAAAAATCAGCAACCGTTCATCCCCCCCGAGTGTTACATATCAAAGCAATGACACCGACTTGAACTACTGAAGGTATACAGCCTTCACTCGCGATTACCTGCACGTTACCAACATAAGGGCAACATTTAAACAGAAGGGGTGAGATATCTAACAATATAATAAAGCGCATGATAATTAATATATTAAATTAGATCAATAATATCACCACTTCTCATCTCATAATAAACAGTAATTACAGCATATATACTCATTCATCAACATCAAATACATTTCATTATTCAATCATATAATGCGACTCAAAACTATGCAAATGCATGTGGTACCATTGGAGGAGAAATTCCATCTCAAAAATCTGCCAATTAATAGAGGCATCAACAAGGCATAGCCTTCATCTCAAAATTTTCCAATACAGGCCATCTCAACGAGCATAAGCTCCATCTCAAAAATGCAATGTATGTGATTCATCATGAATGTAATAACAACACCCAAATTAACAACATTTTAAATCATCTCAAAACATCTCAATTAACATCTCAAAATAACAACATCTCAATCATCTCAAAACAAAAACATCTCAATCATCTCAAAACAACAACATCTCAATTAACAACATCTCATAACATCAAAATAATTTATTAAACATCATTTACTATCACAAAATCATTGAACACAACTTCATCAATAACATCTCACTAATACTCAATTGTATATTAATACTGCGGCAATCCATACTGTTATTATGCTAATTTATATCATTACTGTCACTAATCCTATTGTCATAATTCTAACACCAGCCTCTAAACATCTATTATTCATCATTGTCCAAAAATCAGCACAACAGTCATCTACAGGAATTAATTCTAAATCCTGCATTATCTGCTAGGATTACACTTCTTATCCATCATTTAATCACCTAGAATAAATCTCATCGCGTTAGCTAATCAACGCTTCTAACGGCATATCAAACAGCATCCTAAAACCCAAGTTACAGCAATTAAAAGCCAATTCTGTCAAAAAACAGACATTATGTATCGACACAAAACCTTATGGATCGACCCATCCTGCTTCATCTATACATTATGAGTCGACACATCCTCCTTATGGATCGACGCATCCTAGCTACAACACAGCATGTATCGACACATGCGCTTCACCGGTCTACTCATCCTGAGTCTCACACACATATGTATCAATGCAAGCCCTTCTTGTATCGACCCATCTTCAGTCAATCAACCTTCATGTATCGACACATCCAATTTGGGGTCGACACATCCTGCTACAGTCTGCATAATTTCTGTGTTTTCTACTGTAATTTCACTACGGGAATTATGTTACAGTCCTACAAACCTAATTATAAACATGATAGAACATCACCTAACATTATCCTATAATACTACATCGATTAAACAACATCATGGCATCGTTATTCATCTAAAATTCATCAAATCTTCATCATACATCATCATATACATCCAATTCAAGAACAAAACAACAATCACCTCTAACCCCACATATCAATCATCATGAATCCAATTATAAAGTCAGAACCCCACCCTTACCTTGGATTGAAGGTCGCTCTACAATTTTCGGGTTGAATCTTCGTTCTTGTCGTTTTCCACTTTTTCCAGCAGCTTCACGTTCTCTTCCAAATTCTTATTTTCTTCTACTGCTTCTTCTTCTATTCTAACAACAAATAATAAAATAACCTAATATTCTATTATTCCTTAGTGGGCTCCAAACCTACACCCCCTTATTACTTCTACTCTCTCATAATAAGCCCACGTTAAATGATATTACACTTCTAATATTATTTCACCACATAATAATATATCTCTAATATTATTTCTCCACTTAATAAAATAAATCCAATTTAATTATAACACATCTTCACAAATATTCCAAAAATAATTTAATTAAATAATTAATTAAATTACAAGCGTTACAACTCTCTCCCACTTAAAATATTTTCGTCCTCGAAAATTTACCTCAATCAAACAATTCAGGATAGGAGTCTCGCATCTTACTCTCCAACTCCCAAGTCATGCTTTCACCAGCAGCTCCTAGCCAAACCACTTTAACCAAGGAAAACTCTTTGCCCCTCAGAGTCTTCATTTCATGATCTGCGATCCGTACAGGCATCGTCTCCACCGTAAGATTATCCCGTACTTGCACATCGTCCATATGAATCACATGAGATAGATCTGAAATATACTTCCGAAGTTGCGACACATGAAACACATCATGCAAATTCGAAAGATTAGGCGGTAAAGCCAATCTATAAGCAACATTCCCCACTCTCTCTGAAATCTGATACGGTCCAATAAAACGAGAAGTGAGCTTCTTAGACTTCAACGCTCGCCCAACACCAGTCACAGGTGTAACTCTTAAAAACACATGATCACCAGCTTGGAATTCTAAATCTTTCCTTCGCTTGTCATGATAACTCTTCTGTCTACTTTTTGAATCTTTCATCTTTTCTCGAATCAACTTCACTTTCTCGGTAGTCTCACGAACAAGTTCAGGTCCAAGCACTACTCTTTCACCAGATTCATGCCAATAAAACGGAGTTCTACATCTTCGACCATACAACGCTTCAAAAAGTGCCATCCCAATACTAGAATGATAATTTTTATTATACGTGAACTCTATCAACGGAAGATAAGTATCCCACGAACCTCCCTGCTCAAGAACACATGCCCTTAACAAGTCTTCCAATGATTGAATCATCCGTTCGGTCTGACCATCTGTCTGAGGATGATACGCTGAACTCAACCTCAACTTAGAAACCAACGCTTCTTGCAAACTCTTCCAAAAATCAGAAGTAAATCTTAGATCTCTATATGACACAATGCACAAAGGAACACCATGCAGTTTCACAATCACACTAATATAAATCTCAGCCAACTTCGACACTGGAAAACTGATGTTAATAAGAAAAAAATGAGCTGACTTCGTAAGCCTATCAACAATCACCCAAATTGAATCATGTCCTCTTAAATTATTAGGCAACCCCGTCACAAAGTCAATTAAAATGCTATCCCATTTCCATTCTGGAACTTCCAACGGTTGCATCAATCCTGTAGGCTTCTGATGTTCAACTTTCGACTTCTGACAAGTCAAACATGCATACACAAATCGAGCCACATCACTCTTCATCCCAGGCCACCAAAACAAACCTTTCAAATCTTGGTACATCTTTGTAGCTCCTGGATGAATACTCAACTTACTTCTATGACTCTCTTCAAGTATCACTTTCTTAATCTCTGCATCATCAGGAATACAAATCTGATTACGAAATCTAAACACACCTTGCTCATCTAGCTTGAAATCACTATTCTCAGATTGATCAGTCCCAACCATCAAATTTACCAGTTTCACATCCAACTTCTGAGCTTCTCTGATACTGTCTAGAAATTCATAATTAATCTTCAACATACCCAACATAACACTCTGCGGAGTAACCTCGCAAACTAAGCTCATATCTCTGAAGTGCTTAATCAATTCCAACTCTTTAATCATCATTGCTGACATGTGTAAAGTCTTTCGACTCAACGCATCAGCTACCACGTTCGCCTTTCCTGGATGATAATTCAAAACAAAATCATAATCCTTTAATAATTCTAACCATCTTCATTGCCTCATATTCAACTCCTTCTGATCAAACAGATACTTCAAGATATTATGGTCACTAAACACTTCAAATCTAGAACCATAAAGATAATGCCTCCAAATCTTCAACACAAAAACAACTGCAGCAAGCTCTAAATCATGCGTAGGATAGTTCTTCTCATGAGTCCTTAACTGCCTTGACGCATAAGCAACTACCTTACCATTCTGCATAAGCACACCTCCCAAACCCATCTTAGAAGCATCACAATACACCACAAAAGGATCTCCTAGATTAGGAAACGTCAAAATTGGAGCCAACGTCAACCTCTTCTTCAATTCTGTAAAACTTTCTTCGCACTGAACATCCCATACAAAAGCTCTACCTTTACAAGTAAACTTAGACAATGGAAGTGACAACTTAGAAAACCCTTCAATAAACCTTCTATAATAACCAGCTAATCCCAAGAAGCTTCTAATCTCAGTAGCTGACTTTGGAGTTTCCCATTGCAACACAGCATCAACCTTTGATGGGTCTACAACAATGCCACTACCTGAAATCACATGACCAAGAAAACTAACCTCTTTCAGCCATAATTCACACTTGGACAGCTTTTCATACAACTTCTTCTCTTTCAGAACTTGCAATACTACTCTTAAATGTTCAGCATGCTCTTCTTCTGACTTAGAGTAAATCAAAATATCATCAATGAACACCACTACTAACTGATCCAAATAAGTATGAAAGATATGATTCATATATTCCATGAATACTCCCGGTGCATTAGTAACACCGAAAGGCATCACCGAATACTCATAATGTCCATAGCGCGTTCTGAAATCCGTCTTCTGGATATCCTCATCCTTCACTTTAATCTGATGGTAACCCGACCTCAAATCAATCTTACTAAACACACGGGCATCCACCAATTGGTCCATCAAGTCATCTATTCTTGGAAGCGAATACTTGTTCTTAATCGTCACTTTATTCAGCTGTCTATAATCAATACAAAGCCTCATACTTCCATCTTTCTTCTTCACTAACAACACTGGAGCTCCCCACAGTGATACACTTGGTCTTACAAACCTCTTCTCAAGTAACTCTTCCAATTGTTTCTTCAATTCTGACAACTCAGACGCAGACATCATGTATGGTTCCATAGACACAAGTCTGGTACCAGGTACAAGATCAATTGCAAATTCAACTTCCCTCTTTGGCGGTACATCAGGAATCTCATCAGGGAAAACTTCAGGAAATTCACATACCACCTTCAATTCCTCAATTACAGCTTGAGTCTCTACAGATAGAGACACCATCAACAAAAACATTTGTGCTTCCTCTTGCATCAACTTCCTCAACTGTCTAGCAGACAACAGACTATCTTCTTCTTCTTCAGGAGTAGAAAACTTCACTGACTTGTCATAACAGTTAATATGAACACAGTTATGCTCTAACCAGTTCATACCCAGAATTACATCCAAACCTCTTAACGGTAAACAAACCAAACCAACAACAAATTCTTTGTCGAAGATCGACAAGGGACACTTAGCACACACAAAAGAAGTAGTCACCGACCCCTTGGCTAGAGTATCGACGACCATTTCTCCATTCAAAGAAGACAACACAAGACCCAATCTTTCAACATAATCAGCAAAAATAAAACAATGTGTAGCACCAGTATTAATAATAGTGATTAAAGGAGTACTATTAATGAAACATGTACCTCTAATAAGTCTGTCCTCAGCAGCTGTTTGATCCTCCACCAAAGCAAACACTTTACCACTTGACTGAGCCCTCTTCGGTTTCGGACACTGACTACCAATGTGCCCTTCTTCTTTACAGTTGAAACAAACCACACTCTTATGCTCACACTCAGCTACAACATGTCCGTTCTTGCCACAACGGAAACACCTCTTCACTTCAGTAGTGCACACATTACTCTTGTGTCCAGGTTTCCCACACTTAAAACAAATCACACCAGCAGGAGCATCTCCCCCACTAGTCCTCTGACCATGAGCAACTCTCTGTTTACCCTTACCAGCTGGGGCATCATAAGGTTTACCACGATTTTGTGGGTGCTTACCCCTCTTCTCACTAATAAACTTGTAATGAGCATTATTATCTTCCACATAAATTCTGCAGCTATCAACCAAATCAGCAAAGATATGGATTTTCTGATATCCAACTGCTTTCTTAATCTTCGGGCGCAACCCATTCTCAAACTTAATACACTTTGAAAACTCAGCATTTTCCTCAGCATAATGCGGATAAAACTTGACCAACTCAGCAAACTTGGCAGCATACTCAACAACAGACATACTCCCTTGCTTTAGCTCAAGGAACTCAATTTCCTTCTTACCACGGACATCTTCAGGAAAATACTTTCTCAAAAACTCCCTACGGAACACAGCCCAAGTGACATTCTCACCTGCAGCTTCTGACAAGTCTCTAGCCACCAGTCATCAGCCTCGACTACTAGCAAATGAGTCCCATAACAAACCTTCTGCGCTGGAGTGCAATCCATCACGCGAAAGATTCTCTCTATCTCTTTCAACCATTCCAAAGCCCCGTCAGGATCATACTTTCCCTTGAACGTAGGTGGATTCTGTCTCTGGAAAGTCGCCAAGCTACGAGATCCAGCATTCTCGTTAGCATTCGGCTGATTTTCCAACGCATGAGCCATTGCTTCTAAAGCAGCAGCAAGAGCAACATCATTTCTTCCAGCCATCTCAACTGTTTACTACAACATAAACAACGTTTAGAACATCAAAATAACAATACTCGATTGTTAGACAACTACGACTCGACGACAAGGTCGGACCAACCTTTTACTCTGATACCAACTTTGTAACACCCCAATTCTACCCCAAGCAAATTATGCAAAATAAATCAGAGTTATAAAATTTCATTCATACAAACGAATCGGGACGTCGCAAATTCTTATAACAAATTCATTGCATTCATCATGGATATATAAAACTTTTAATAAAACATCGGATGAACCATCAACATAGCATCTTTAATAAAATAATTCAATAACTACGCACGGAATTCTTTAATAACATCTCTAAATAAAACAGCAACTTCGAAACATTTCATATTTAATAATAATCAATTCAAAACTCAACAACTGAAAATCAACAATCAAAAATCAGCAAGCGTTCATCCCCCCGAGTGTTACATATCAGAGCAATGACATCGACTCGAACTATTGAAGGTATACAGCCTTCACTCGCGATTACCTGCACGTTACCAACATAAGGGCGACATTAAAACAGAAGGGGTGAGGTATCTAACAATATAATAAAGAGAATGATAATTAATATATTAAATTAGATCAATAATATCACCACTTCTCATCTCATACTCAACAATAATTACAGCATATATACTCATTCATCAACATCAAATAGATTTCATTATTCAATCATATAATGCGACTCAAAACTATGCAAATGCATGTGGTACCATTGGAGCAGAACTCCCATCTCAAAAATCTGCCGATTAATAGAGGCATCAACAAGGCATAGCCTTCATCTCAAAATTTTCCAATCCAGGCCATCTCAACGAGCATAAGCTCCATCTCAAAAATGCAATGTATGCGATTCATCATGAATGTAATAACAACACCCAAATTAACAACATTTCAAATCATCTCAAAACATCTCAATTAACATCTCAAAATAACAACATCTCAATCATCTCAAAACAACAACATCTCAATCATCTCAAAACAATAACATCTCAATTAACAACATCTCATAACATCAAAATAATTTATTAAACATCATTTACTATCACAAAATCATTGAACACAACTTCATCAATAACATCTCACTAATACTCAATTATATATTAATACTACGGTAATCCATACTATTATTCTGCTGATTTATATCGTTACTGTCACTAATCTTACTGTCATAATTCTAACACCAGCCTCTAAACATCTACTATTCATCGTTCTGTCCAAAAATCAGCACAACGGTCATCTACAGGAATCAATTCTAAATCCTGCATTATCTGCTAGGATTACACTTCTTGTCCATCATTTAATCACCTAGAATAAAGCCCATCACGTTAGCTAATCAACGCTTCGAACGGCATATCAAATAGCATCCTAAAACCCAAGTTACAGCAATTAAAAGCCAATTCTGTCAAAAACCAGACATTATGTATCGACACAAAACCTTATGGATCGACTCATCCTGCTTCATCTATACACTATGAGTCGACACATCCTCCTTATGGATCGACTCATCCTGGCTCAAACACAGCATGTATCGACACATGCGCTTCACCGGTCGACTCATCCTGAGTCTCACACACACATGTATTGATGCAAGCCCTTCTTGTATCGACCCATCTTCAGTCAATCAACCTTCATGTATCGACACATCCAATTTGGGGTCGACACATCCTGCTACAGTCTGCATAATTTCTGTGTTTTCTACTATAATTTCACTACGGGAATTATGTTACAGTCCTACAAACCTAATTATAAACATGATAGAACATCACCTAACATTATCCTATAATACTACATCGATTAAACAACATCATGGCATCGTTATTCATCTAAAATTCATCAAATCTTCATCATACATCATCATATACATCCAATTCAAGAACAAAACAGCAATCACCTCTAACCCCACATATCAAACATCATGAATCCAATTATAAATTCAGAATCCTACCCTTACCTTGGATTGAAGGTCGCTCTATAATTTCCGGGTTGAATCTTCGTTCTTGTTGTTTTCCACTTTTTCCAGCAGCTTCATGTTCTCTTCCAAATCCTTATTTTCTTCTACTGCTTCTTCTTCTATTCTAACAACAAATAATAAAATAACCTAATATTCTTTTATTCCTTAGTGGGCTCCAAACCTACACCCCCTTATTACTTTTACTCTCTCAAAATAAGCCCATATTAAATAATATTACACTTCTAATATTATTTCACCACTTAATAATATATCTCTAATATTATTTCTCCACTTAATAAAATAAATCCAATTTAATTATAACACATCTTCACAAATATTCCAAAAATAATTTAATTAAATAATTAATTAAATTGCGGGCGTTACAATATGCTCACCTTTCATTGGGATTGTAAGTAGGAGCAGAAGTATTAGGGTTCCGAGGAGGATCCCTCGATGTGACCAAATTTAACTTCAACATGTGTTGTAAGACTTGTGACATCGTTATGTTGAGTTTGGTGTATTGCCTATTGGATGTATCCTGCTTCCGCTGATTATCTTATCGTTGTTGGCGAGGTTGTTGTTAGGTTCGTGTCGTAATAGCAATTTGGAAAGGTATACTCTCCACCAAGCCAACTTCTTGTCTCATCAGGGGCTGATTAATGACCTGATCCCTAGCCTCGACTATTTGCTTCATACAGTTGCATCCGTCTTGATGAAGCTTCCTGATGAGAAACCTCAACTCTTCCTGTCCCCGAGCTAAATTTTGGATAAGAGCCATTTGATTAATCATCTGGGTTCTCATCCTTTCCATCTCAGCTTGCAATTTCTCCACCTGGTCATCCTTGTTGTTGTCAGGACGTTTCTTGGTCAAGTTCCCGTTGAGAAGTGCTTTCAATTCTTCCTGCCCCTTGGATAAGTTGAGGAACATTTCCATGAACTGAGCCTCTTGAGTTTGGAGATCTCTGTCATTCTGTTTAAGAGTCATTTCTTTTGCTGAAATAAACAGCAAAAAGAATAAGAAACCTATCTCGAAATACCTGCTTATGCAATGAAATGCATGATATGCTTATGCAATCTTTTCAAGGATCTCACGGGGTAAACACAAGAAGATGTTAGGAGTTGACTGCAGCTTTGATTGAAGAACTTCGTATAGTTGAATGTCCTCCTACGAGAATCAAGCTCACCATATCAAGTGGTTCATAGCCCCTGACTCAAGTTATCGTATTTTGATCTTTTGACAGCATCGACTAGAGGAAAATAAATCCCATGGTCCCTTGCTAGGCATGTGGTTCATCATAACCTGCATCACAGGCCCTTGAGATCCTTTAAATGGTTAAGGAATTGCTATGGTATGATGATATGATGCATATGCTATGCGTTAAGCAAAAGTGTAATGTGATGAAGATAAGTATGTCTTGCAAGAAAACCAGTTTATTGGATGAGGTATACAAACAAGGTCTTGCAAGAAATACAAGCAAAGCCCTGTAATGAGTTCAAGTTGTTAGATAATGAAGGCAAACAAGTCACACAAGCAGCCTTAGGTTCAGGCTTGCATAGAGTTTATAGAAAAATACCCACTTGAAGTATAGTTGGTTCAACCTGTCTTAGAAATAATAACCGGGTTCTAAGGAGTCTCATTTCACTTACCTTTCTTTTAGGCATTGTTCTAGCTCAAGCACCGAAGTATTGCAGCCAGAATATCCCAAAAGTCCAATCTCAATGAGTGTAGTATCGAGTATCAACCAATCTTCGGTCGTAACCAAAGTCGACCATCTCACTACTTTCTAATGGCTTAGGATGAGTCAATTAAAGGTTCTAAAGGTCAGTTAGCGCTTAATGACACTATAAGGAAGCTTAATGTTATCCTTGACTGACTCAAGGAACATTAGTACAAGCCAGAGCATCACGCTAACGTGGCTATCACTTTGTCCATATCGGTCTACGCCATACAACCTCCATGATTTATTGCTACTTACCTAAAAAGGTGCCCCAAATCCGGGTGTAGGATCTTTAACAAATAACCCCAACAAGCCCTCAAAAGTAAAACCGATAAAGCATACAAGGTAAAGAAATTTTTAAAATGAACTAGACTCTAAGGTAACCCCACTTTCTAAATTCCCCAACAGAGTCACCAGTTCAGTGATACGGTGGCAGAACCGAATGTTATACTGGTTTTGTGTTTATGTTTGCAAATCTTGTGGTAAACAAGAGTCGCCACCGACTTTTCTTTTATCCAACAAAGGAAAGGGTGAAAAGAACATAAAAAGACCTTTCGAGATGTTTTCTGAGTAAGGGGGTAGATTATGGAAAGGGAAAGTGTTAGCACCCTTTCCATCTGTAGTTTTCTATGGGCTCTTAGATGCTTAGCTCATTTAAAAAACACCTTGGGCTTTTGTGTGTTTTAAAAAGTATTTTAAAAATGCCTTAGTGCGGAGATTTTCTTTATGATAACCCTTGTATAAGTTCTCAAGAATAATTTGAAATTTTTTTTTGTCTAAGTGTGAAAATTTGTTTTTGAGCACAACATCTAGGAACTATCTACTTTACTCGAAAGGGTCATTTTTTTCCTCCTTTCCTTTAGACAAGGCTAGCCTACTATTAGTGAGTAGGTAGCCATAGTCGTTTGGATGTATGAGGGACATTTGTGGGTCATCGTACAGTCACAAAGGCAACATATAAAGACGCTTTAGCAATTTTGTTTAAGGGACTAGATCATTTACCGAAAGGCAACACTGTAGGGTCATTGAGGGACTATGATCTTTTGATTCGAGGGTCTTTGCTAAAGTGTCCCTACTTTCGAGGGACATGACTGTTTTATTTTCCGAAGGTAACCAAAGTGGGAATACCCTAGAGGTGTATATGTGCAAGTGTGTTGTATTCAGTTTTTTTTTGTCTTTTTTGTTAGGTTTTCTAGCGTTTTGTTTTATTCTTGTCATACAATCCTATTACCATACATCTAAACAGTTAATATATGTACAAAAATTTAAAGTGCGGAAAATGTAAATCCTAAACTATTACAAGGCTTCGGGGAGGGGGATATTTACATGTCCAAAAACTTGGGGAGAAAATGAAAAGTAGAGAAATAAAAGAGTCCTAATTACAGTCTATTACAACAAGGAAGCAAATACAATAATATGATAACGCTAAAATGATATTGCGCGCGAATTAGAACAAACATCTAAAACCCTATGAAATAAAAATCTTTTTATTTATTTTTATTTATAAAAGAAAATAAAAATTAAGTCTATTTAATTTTAATTTAAAGAAAATGTTAAAATAATTTATTTATTTATTTACAAAAATTAACTTAATAAAAAAAATACTAACCTAATGTTTTTTTTGTGATTTTTTTTATTTAAAGTTAATTTAAATAATAAAGTCAATAAATAAATGAATAAAAGCAAAATGAAAATACGAAGGGTCATCCTTCGATCCAGGGGGAAATGTGGCCTTTCGATTCAGGAAATGATGGCTTTCGATCCAATGAAGGATGTTATCCTTCGATCCAATGAAGGATGTTACTTTTGATCCAGCAAAGAATATTGTCGAAAGTGTCTGATGGATTGCCTGTCGAAGGTACTGAATCTACAAGAAAAGTGTTAGCAACAATAAAAGCCTGATCTGGGTGTCGAACCCAGGTCCTTCGATCCTGTGCACGTTGGTTTGTTTAGGCTAGATCTGCAGCATATGCATTATAGATAAAAAAACAAATGCGGACATGGGTGTCGAACCCAGGCCCTTAGCTCTGAATACAAATCGATTGACTTAAAAGTGTTAATCTGTCATGCAACAATCAAAATTAAATGACACATGAGATGAATTTAAGGTCGAAGGCTCCTTACCATTTGGATGATTTGTCTTGGATGGAGATGGCTTGCAAAGTATGCTTCGATTTTGGTAGCTTTGGTATATTTCTTGCAACCTTCGTGTGGTAATAAGTTTTGTGTGTGATGCAGCATCTGGCTGGTGGTGTGAGTGTGACAAGAGTGTTTCTTTCTTTTCTATCGTTTTTTCTCTGCCACTGACAATGTATCCTTAGGCCTGTATTTATATGGATGTGATATACATGGAAATGGCAAGGGACGACCATTAACTAGGCTTTGAAGGTAAAATCAGACACATTAAAATATTGCCATTTTTGAGGGATTCCTACCCTTTTGGGTCTGGGGTGAACCTGGACACATTTGGATCCTTCGAATTCCCTCAAGCCTTGCTCTTTGATTGGCCCAGGGTTTCCTCCTTCGAATGTCTCTAATTCTCATCATTGGGGCCTCTTCGATTGAGCCCCTATTCAGCTAGCCCATGAAAGCTCTTTTCTGTCCAGTCGAAACTTCTCTTGGTAAATCCTTCCAATGCAATTACGTAGGAGGCTTGGCCTTAGCAACATGTTGGCTTTTGGTCAGCAAACCTCTTAGACCAGGACTCAACATAAAACAAACTGGTTTCTTACAATGATGTATCCTTCGAATGGAACACATGTATATCCTTCGAATGGCCCTTTTGCATTCTTCGAATGGACCATCAATATGTGCTCCTAATGTGGCAATCCTATGTTTGTGAAACGAAGGCATACGTGAAGAGGGGTCTTTGCCTTATACGCTGAAGGCAAGTTGAAGGGAAGGCACTGCTGAAATGATACTTGTGGACCCAAAGTTTGATCTAAGGATCTTTAGATGTCCAATCGAAGGTTTCCTACATGGGATTACTGCTTTGTGAAACGAAGCAGGCATGTAGGAAGTTCTTGCCTTATGAATCAAAGGCAAGCCTGAAGCATCCAATGTGCAATCGAAGCCTTATGAATTGAACTTGATCGAAGGAGGCCCATCACCCAATCGAAGATTGTGAATCAGGCTTGCATCGAAGGAAATTCAACGTCCAATCGAAGCTTGCTCAGATGCCAATCAAAATACCATGTTCATGTGCCAATCGAAAGACACTGGAATATCTCCAAAAGTTTTATTTTCCTTAAGCAAGTGTTTGTAACCACCATGCAAAGGGAAGATCTTGGAAAACATGAGAGAAACTTTTGGGGTACAACAATATCCTCTTGTACAAACAAAAAATGTATCAATGCACAAAAACCCAAAGTGGTAAAAAACTCAGGGAAAACTAACACTAAAGGACCCAAAAGATTATGGGTACAAAAAGATAAGATTGTATATTATGGAGATGCTCTAGACAAAAAAATTGAACCAACATCTGAACTCTAGATACATGTGTTACATGATGGGAAGAAGGCCCGTGTTCCAAAACCTGGAATCTCAGTTTGGTAATAATGTGTGAGTTTTTAGAAGAAGACAAGATAAATACATAAGGCAGTCTTATTTGAAGACTGAAAGAGAAATCAAAATTGTCATAACAACAACTGGATTTTGAAGAATTAAGAAGAACTAAAATAGTGCCTAGAAATGATGATTTTGAGCAATGTGCCTAGACTTAAAAGGAATCATATATTAGAAAGTAATATTGTATTCATAAATAAATAATTTAAAAAAGGGAAAACTATCAGAAAAAACAAACATCAATTTAGAATCTACTATTTTTTTCCTGATATGATTATTTTATTTGTTTTGATACTTCTACGAGTTAGAAGATGTCTTAATCACAATCATCTCAAGTCATAAACTCTTTGGTTTTCTTGACTCTGAGGACATCAACATGTGTTTCCTCAAATGTGTGGCTATGAGTCATCATGACATATGTCAGAACACGCCATTTGGATGACATCTTGAGCGATGTGACGTCTTGAGATTAGGTTTTGAAATCATCATTACTCCACCGTTTTGTAAAGTTCCAATAGTTCTTAATCATTTGAAATTTTCTATAAATACTTACGCTTCTCACACTCACACACTATGCTACCTCACTTATACACATTTCATTATTTAACCTAAAACCTCTTCACATATGACTTCTTTGCTACACTCCTCATCAACTATGATTGCTCAACAACAAGAGAATCATTCACAACATATGGCTACAAAGTCTCTTAAACCAAGATCTTCATCTGATCAACAAACTCAAGAACTCCATATCCTTCATCGCTCTAATGTTGTTCATATCTCCACATGTCTTGATGAACTGGATGTTCTCTATGAACCTCTTGTAGATTTTAAAAATCTAAAGGTAAATGGGTTGGATATCACCAAAGAACTCAACGATCAAGGATGGGAAATATACTTCAAACGACTCCATGGTCCCATCTACATGAAACTTGTAAGAGAATTATGGATAAATGCTAAAGCTAAAGAAATGTATATCGTATCCCATGTTTTTTATTCAAAAGTGGTTATTACGGAAAGATCCATAGCAACCCTACTCGAAATGGAAAATGAAAGAGGAAAAAGGATTTATTGAACAGATTAAAAATATCTTTTATGATCAATGCAGTAACCCCTGTAATTTCTAAAGAAGGTAAGCAAAGAACTTCTAAAGGAAAGTCATCCTTCAAATACACGGATCTACACAAAAATATAAAAGTGTGGTTTAAGATTATTCTGAGTTCTATTCATCATAGAAAAGCAACTAGCTCAATTGATTATGTCAACACTGATAAAAAAATGCATATTGTATTATCTAATGAAAGGAATCAAGGTGCATCTTCCATCTCTTCTCTTTAACTACTTGAGAGATTATGTCATATCCTTTATAGAAATAAAATCTAGGAAGTCTAAGAAGATTTACATTCCTATGGGGACTGATTTCATATATTCTGATTGAAAATGGCCTCATAGAACATCTTACTAATCAGAATCATATGGAAGGTATTGAGACAAATACATGAAAATATTTCAATGGTAATAATCTTAAAACCTTGAATATTGTTGAAAAGTCATGGGAAGTGATTAAACCAAGCACTCTTGAGGATCTACGGAATATCAAGACTCTTAGGATACTAGTTGTCGGATGTCCTTTATTTACAAAATTTGACTCGCCCACATCCCTAAAAGTTTATATAAATGGGATTGAAAAAGAGTGTACTAATAAGTCTCACATTAAAATAAATGATAAGAAATCATCTACTATCAAGAGGAAGTCTGATTCAACCCAGAAGAAGAAGAAGAAGAAGAAGCAGAAAACTTTGGAAAGAAGATTTTGCTCACATAAATATCTGTACGTCTCAGGCTAGTAAGACTTCTGAAGTTATTGTATCTGGTTCTGAACTTATTTATGTTAATTCATCTATATATATGCCACATCCACAAACACTTACCACAGTTAATATCTCATCCACTCCATTTCCATTCTTTCCTATTTCGGCTTCCACTCAAAAATCCAAATTGAACACTTCACCACCATAATAAACAAATACCAATCCAGAAATCATCATTACCACCTCATTTCCATATTTCTCACTTACCATCTCACCATCAAAGATCACAAACACCGCTGAAATTCCATAACACATTATTACATCCCTACCAACTTCTGATGCTCAAATATCAAAAAAAATTCTTACTTCTGATCCAGTCTCCTCTGGAACTACTTTCACCTCAAACACTCCACCATCACCAATACCTTCTGATCCAAATGATAACAACATAATTGATGAAACCCAAGGCTCCGATAAATTTGATGACACGGTTTCTGATGGAACTGAACTTGAAAAGAAAAACAATTCTCAATCCTCTGATCTTCCTGCTCTAAATTTAAACTTGGAAGAAGTAATTTCTATCTTCAAGGAAGATGAAATAAGGATAATCAATGAGCTAAGAGAGGAATATAATTTACACACTGATTCTTCTCACTTGAACTCCATCTGGGAACAGTTTAAAGAATGGATGGTTGATGAATTTCTCACAATCAAAAACATTGTTGGACAGTTACAAGAAAATTTTGTCAAAGAAGCAGAAGAGAGATATCTGGCTTTAGAAGTTGTTAAGAAAAGAGCAAAAGAGGAAGCTGCTAAGAAAAGAGCTGAAGAAGAAGCTAAGAAAAAGTCAGAAGAAGAGGCTTCTCAGAAAAGGCTGAAGAGGAAATGGCTCTGAAACAGGCTGAAGAACTGCTAATGATTGGAAGGGTCTATTTATCAAACTCCAATAAATAAGTGTTAGGGTATAGAATGTTCTGAGAGGTCGAGTTTGATAACAAACTTCAATCACTTAGAAGGGTCAGTTAGATCAAGCTATGATAACAAACCTCTCTAATAACTAGAAGGTTATAATAGAGAAACAAATTCTTATAAAGAAAACACTAATAAATTGCTTCCACATGCTTCAATCAGAATTCTAGAATGTTAACCAAGCTCAGAAAATCCTACTTTCTGATAAGGTCTTAAGTTTTAGATTCAGGGGGGGATTGTTTAACTCAAGGGGAATTTTCTAAACAATGCTCAGATATCCCTTCCTTCTAGAAATTGTAAGTCTTAGACTAAGGGGGAGCTTACGCTAATCAAAGGAAGTTTTCTTCTTAACTCTGATTCGATTATGATATTAACTTGTAAAATTGTTACATCAAAATACATGATTTTGTCATCATAAAAAAGGGAGATATTGTTAGAACAAGATTTGGATTCTATAATTAAGATCTGGAATTTAGATTATTCCCATGATAATTTCTTACTGTTATGGCAGTTGGCAATGAAAGTGACTTGTGTACTACTACAATGGTCTACTTCTTCAATGCCTATATAAAGGATCAATTGTTTCATTTGAAAATTGGAAGACTAGAATACAAGAATAGTAATGTTTCCTAAATCAAAGCAAGAAGAACAAAAGATCAAAAAACAATAGTTGTTTCTCATTATTGTGTTGATATTACTATTTTCTAGAATGCAAGAGTTATTTCTCATTATTGTGTTACTATTGTAATTTCTTAGAACACAATAGTTGTTGCTCATTATTGTGTTACTATTGTAATTTGTTTGAACACGTGAGTTGTTGCTCATATTCGTGTTAAACAATATATACTTAAACATTTGTATGATCCGCTTGTAAGAAAGAATCTGTAAAAACATCATTCAACTGTAAGTTGATTAAGTCCATTTCTAAAGCATTGAGAAATCTCCTTCAAAGGACCGAGTAGGTCAGAAACCTTGAGGAGTCAGTGATTGTTATATCTCATAGGGAACCGGGTAGGTCAGAATTCCTAAGGGATCACTAACAGGTTATCATTGTTGTTGTTAGTCACTGGCGGGTAGCCCGTACATCTGTAATCTTTCAAGATTAGTGGATTAAGTCTTTTTTTAAGGCAAAATCACCTTGGCGGGTAGACAGGATTAACCTTTTCTAAGGTGAACCTGTATAAACTGAAAGTGTCATTATTTCTCTTTTAAAATATTATTTCTAATTCTGATTGTTTATGTAAAGCACTTAAACGATTTTTTTTTTAAATCCAATTCAAACTCCCCTTTCTTGTGTTTTTCTCAACCTTCACAGTACATCCAAATTAGTTTTTCTCCATGAGTTATAGATCTTATTTTAGAGTGAATTTTAGGTAGAATAAATCAGAATCACTACTGCAACACCATATGTCTGTTGTCAGAGACCAGGTGTTGCAGCACACATGTTGGAACACCATGTTCCACATGTGTTCCTTATGCACCAGAATTAGCGTGAATATATTCTATGTTGTTTTGCATAATACAGTCAATCCAATAGGACCAACTATCCCCCTTTAGAATTTTTTTGCAAAACATATCTTCAAGCAGAAAACAACTGAGTACGAAGAATTTCCATACTCATAACACACATCAGCAGCAGAAGTACAACCATAAGTGCATTCACCACCAGCGACAAAACAACAGCAACACAATTCAATAATATGGTAGTTGCTACAAATCAGTCAGTTGACACATAATGCTCCCATAAATAGTTAACATGCAATTATTTATGATAGATTAGTCATGCATGAAGTCACACTTAGTAGTTAGTAGTCAAAGACTAGATGTTGCAGCACACATGTTAGAACATCGTATTTCACATGTGTCCCTTCTATACTAGAATTAGCTTGAACATACTCTATGTTGTTTTGCATAATACAATCAATCTAAAAGGATCAACAAAAATTTCTTTAGACCAGATCAATAAATGTCTTAAATTAAATAATAATTTTTTTTACCATATATGCTCTGGTATCTTCCTTGCTCAGCCATATTTCTTTAACTCCATCAGATACCATAAATTTTACACACCCAACATGCATTAGTTATGAATTAATAGATAATAGGAAAAAGAAATAATGTGTGCATGCATATGTGAGATGTGAGTAAAATGAAATAGTATTCGCACAAATCTCTTTATGGTGGGCTATTAAGCCTTAGTCGCTGCATGATCTATGCATTAGTTAGTTGATGATTAAAGTGATGATTGTCAAGACAGGGCAATAGACAAGTGGGGAGGGATTGGGTGTCTTTCAAATTCCATGACTTTGAAACTTTGACTTTATATCTATCTTAACTTTTCTTCTCTCTCTCATGTAAGTATTTTTTAATCATTTATTTATCTTAAATAAATCATTGCATTAAGAGTCTATCAGGTAAGATCAAAAAAACTAACTTTTAATTTTTAGTTTTTCAAATCATATAAATAAAAAAGTGTTGTTTGGTAACTGTTTTTTAGTTTGTTACTTTTTTTTACTAGTTTGTATATTTTTTTAAAAAACTATTTCAAATAATTTTTGAATTATTTCATTCATTTTTATCTTTATTATTTTAACTAAAAATTATTTTTATCCTTTTCAATTTATTAATAATTTAAAATAAAATCAATATGTTTAAAATGTAAGAATAGAAAAGATTAAATTTTATATTTAAGAAAAATTATGAATTTCTTATTTTAATTTTTCTACATTTTTTTCATTTTCGTTTTCATTCCTCTTTTCTCTATTTTCTTTCTCCATCAATTTCATCCTCGTCATTTTTTAGTGTTCACTTTTAGTGTTTATTGGTAATATTTACATATATATTAAATATATTTTGATATTGTATTTTATTTTTTATATATATTTAAAATTATTTACATGTGTTTATTATTATGTTTAATTTTAAATAAAAATTAATTTATTAATAAAATATAAAAAATTATATAATCATAAAGTTATTAATTAAGAATATTATTTTATATTATTTTATATTATTTTATATTTATCAATTATTTGAACTAACAATCTATCAAATATTTTAATTAATTTATCTACTATTAATCATCAACTATCATCTATGAATTATTAGTTATAAACTATTCACTATAAACTCTTAATTATTATCAAACAGAGCCTAAACGTAGCTACCAGTAAAAGTAGATAATCCTAGCTTAGACAAGTCTTGGAATGGTATAATCGATAGACAATTGCAACAAAGGTCCAACCAAGGCGGCAATAGAAAGTCGTAAACAATAATTAAAATGTATATACATAATTTTAGCTTTGATATACTTATCTCTTAAATATTTTTACCATATTGTATGCAATCTTAAAATATTTTACATCGAACTGGCGCATTATTAATCCAATCTAATCAAATCGAAATTGTAAAAAAATCACATTTTATTCAAATGTATTTAATTCAATTTTTTTATAAAATCGTGTGATTTAATTTGATTTGTAATTTGTATTTTACAAACTAAATCAAACTGAACTAAATTGTATTATGTTATAATTTAAATTTCAATTAATTCACATTCAGTCCAAATTTAAATATATTATGTCTTAATTTTACAAATGATTTTCCTTTCTGACTCTTAAGGTTTTTGTTTAAATTTTCTTAAATCTCTTCTAGTCATATAACGTTTTCTTCTCATCTTCGTTTCTATGTATATCTCATCTCTTTTTCTACAGTCTTTCATCTCTTTGTATTTCTTCTCATTTTCTTATGTTCTTTGTATTTAATCTTCTTATTTTTATTTTATTGTTCTCTCTTTCAATTACATTCTTAATGCACCTCTGCTCTAATCTCTCTTGTCTTCTACTCTTTCTTTTTCATCTTCTATAAACTTTCATCTTCTATAAACTTTCATCTCCACTATTTCTTCTATTTTATTATAATGTTTTTGATATTATTATATGTTATTATTTTATATTTTTATTTCATTTTTCTCTCATATTATTTTTATATTTTTAAATAGAAAGTTGTAATTCAAATATGATAAATTTTGTTATTATTTGATAACGTATAAATGAATAACTACGAAGTTATGTAGTCATCTATATATGTATGTATGACTCAATAATTTTTGTAAAAAAAAAAACCAAACTAATCTAAACCACACTGGTTTGATTCAGTTTTATTTTTAAAAATCAGACGAAACAAATTGAACTACACTTTTTTTTCCTTACAGTTTGAATGATTTTTTACGTCAAAACTGCTCAAACTGCACTACGAATACTATATTATACACAAAATATTTATTATTATTATTATTATTATTAATTTAAATATACAATAATAACTCAACAATTACACTTAGCTATCATACAAAATTTATTTTTGACATTTATTTTAGATATAGATGTAGATTGTGCTGGTGCCGACCTCAAGTCAATTCTTTAGTGTCATACCGTTTACTTAACAAAGTCTTGATAGCATAGAAAAGGAGGGTAAGAATTTAGAGAAGGAAACATAAGCTGCCAAGTCAATAGTAGCCAATTTGCTTCATCATGTCTAGGGTTTTTAAATTCTTCCTTCTTTGATTTATAGTCATAAATCCTTGAGGGAGACACAAAATTTAAAAGTATCAAACAAAACTTCACACGTGTGATATGTTTACATTTCACTTGGAAGGGTTGAAGGGTCAAATAGTAGTGTGCACTATCTTAACTTTATGCAAAGTGCACAAAAATGAATAATCACGGGGGAGAAGATGAGGTATGGTTAATCAGTTTTAAGGTGGAGCATCAAAGTTTGGAATCGTTAGAGGTATTCTTGTCGAAGTCGGTAGAAGAAAAAAATAAAGGTTTAATAAGTCTATCAACATATCTGATAGAGGTTTAATAATTATAATATTATATATTTAAAAAATTACACTATACTTAAAAAAAAATTAGAAATACTTTAAGATAATTTTAAAAATTTTAAAAATTACACTATACTTAAAAAATTAAACTATACTTGAAAAGTTAGATATCTTAAGATAGTTCGGATGAATAATTAATTTATTATCAATTTTTTAAACTCATCTTTCATTAAGATATAAATTCATTCAACAAATATTAATAAAGTAATATTAACTAAATTTATCTTTCAGAATTTTTAATGATTTAAATTTATAAATACTAAGTGATAATGTGTATTTAAATGACTACAAAATCATCAATATTTTGTACTTTAAAATAGATTTAAATGATAATGTGTATTTAAATGATTCAAAAAAATGTACGTTGAAACTATTTCTTTACCTTTTAATTCTCAAAACTTCTATAATGCAAACCTACCTACAAAATAAATTGTAAATGATTAAACTATAAAATATTTACATGATAAAATTATGATAAAATTATAAAAATAATATTTACACAAAAGTTGAAGTTTTATCTTGTAAATCCAATGGATCAAGTTAAGAAATATCACTATTTTATGCAAATATGTGACATCATTGTCGTTCTAGTTAATACGATTTTAAGGAAAGATTCATAAAAGTTTTGATTTGGTAAAGTAACGATTTGTAACAAAGTATAATGACAGTAAATGCTTAAGAAATTAACAATAAGAGAATATCTCGCTATCTATTAAGCAATACAATAACATTAGGACTTGATACAAGTGAATATCAAACTCCAAAACTATATCTATACTTTGGTCTTTGATAGATGATTATCTTAGGTCAAGACTTGAAAGATATTTCTCAATAATGATTCAAACAATAAAAATAACATGAAAACAAAGAGAACATCAATATAGATTCATAACTAGTTCACATAACAATATCAAAAGAAATACATACGAGTACAGTTAATTACATCCAATCTAGGCACAAGATAATTAGCTACGCATCATCATAATAGCGTGCTTCACAAGAAAATAGAAGAGATGAATAAGCATCAACCTTGCGAAGTCGACTATTGTTGCGTATTCAGCTCTGATTCCTTGATTCTGAGTTTTTCTATGGTTCTTGGTATATTTCTCTCTCAAAGTTCGTGTCTAGGGATAAAAATCTGAAGTGGAATGCCTTTTATACAAGTCTGAAAAAGCAGACCGCGCTAAGCGCCAACAAGGCTCGCTTAGCACAGATAGAAAACAAAAGGGAGCAAATTGTCTTAAACGACGCTTAGCGAAGGTGAGGGGCGCTTAGCGCCCTCACGCTACAAGGTCGCGCTTAGCGCGAATATCCATGGAATTCCAACTTTTGATGACGCTTTGAGTGCGCTCATCCCCACCTGCATGATTGCTTTTGATCTAAAAATGCATGTTGAAGCCATTCTTCTGGGTTTTAATTCCCAAAGCTCCTACAATGAAAACCTACCTACAAAATGAGTTGCAAATGATCAAACTACACGATATTTACATGATAAAACTATAAAGCTAATATTTACACAAAATTTGAGATTTTGCCTTGTAAATCCAATAAATCAAGTTAAGAAATTCTGTTATTTTATACAAATATTTAACATAAATTGGCACTTATCAACTCTCTCCAACTTAGAACTTTGTTTGTCCTCAAACAAGAGTCTTACAAATCTAAAGAAACAAGAGCAACTTACAAGATATTTCATGATCAAACAAGTTTTGAGAAAATAAGACAAATGCATGGCTCAAATTTCCAAAAGCACAAGTAAGATAATGCTTACCACTATACTACAATCAAACCATGATCATGAAACAAATTCTAAACACAAAACTCATGTCAAAAAATTTAAGACAACATATGTTGAAATATGAATCACACCTAGCACACATCTTCATCAATGGATAAAGAAGAAAAATAAGGGACTTGACTCGCACCCAACAATCTTGCTAACATTCTGATTAACTTATGCACTCATCAAAGAAAATCATATTGAAAGCATAAAAGCACAAATCACAAAGTACTTTCATGGGTTGTAATGAAGTTTGGTTAACAAAGAAGGGTGATATCTAAAGGTAATTGAAACAATGTTGCCAAAATATATGAGAGCATTCACTTTCTAAATCTTAATCATTCATAACTTCCTTTACCATTTCTCTTTGATTAAACGATACGCCCTGATCGAGACTTTAAGAGTCGATCGGGTGTAGTGACTGCAAGTGCACAGTCTAATTGCGTAGTTTTAAAAGATATCGAACCCATAAGAACCGATGGTCAAACTACTGTTATCTAAGGTCACTGTGTAAACCTAAGGCTAATTATAAAACTAGGATGTTCAGGTTTAAACGGGAATTAACTAAGAATCTATTAATTGATAACGGGATACCGATATGTAATTTTTCGACTTCAGGGATTCAATAAGTCATTGGAATAGTTTTGAGTATTAAAACATTGTTTCAGTGGAAACTATTAATTTAAAAACCCTTGTCTCACACTTTCGTTCTATCGATTCATGCCATATCGTTAAACTCAAATAAGCGCTCTCGCTGTGTCATTTAAAATTTAAAAGTATTTTTTAAAAACAAATAGAGTCCAATTAATTTTAAAGCGCTCTCGTTGTATTTAAAATTAATTTTCATTCACCACTATCTGGTTAAAATCTCAAAATCTCGCTCTGTTGATTTTATCCTTAGTCTGCCTTTTACTCTCGTAACTAAACGATAATAGTGCAGTATGTTATCCTCCACAAGTCGGCAGGATTAGCTTCGAAACAAGATATCTTGAAGAAATACAAATAAGCCTAAACGACATTCTAGAAGCTAGAAGGAAGCTAAAGGTGCAATATTACTCCAATGTGAAGAAATATTGCTTTAATGGTAATGGTTTTCTTTGCTTACGGAAATTCTAAACGAAACTGAAAATTAATCAAAAACTGTAAAACTGGAATAAAATATAACAAGGTTCAGTATGCAGAAAATAAGAATTTTGAGTAGGTGTGCAAACGTATGCGGTTTTGGTAACTGTCCTCCTTTTATAGATTTAATATGCTTGAGAAAAAAATAGGGAAACTTCCTTGATCTTCATTCTTCATGCATGGAGAAGAATCAGGAAGATGTGCATTCATGGAGATATTTCCGTAACTGAAGATATAAGACTTGTAACGAGTGTCATACGCTGTGGCGTAGGGAACATTTTAATTACGTGTCGGTCGGGACAAGACGTGTGCCGAGGGGCACACTTTTAGACTTTATGATGGGCGGCATGTGCCTGTGACGGGTGGTATGGATTCTGATACAGAATCGTTTGCATTTTTGCTGCTAAAGTGCCATTTCTTCTTCATTTCTCCAATATTTTTCTTCCTTATCTCATGTATGCTTTGCAGAAACTAAATACCTGAAATATGCTGCAAATACTACAAATAGAGACATAATGTGACATAATAAATAAAGAATCAGAAGCTTTATCTATGTAAATCGGGCAGAATATGCTATAACTTTTCATGTTATCAAACTTCCTTAAGCTTAAACCTTTGCTTGTCCTCAAGCAATATAGTCGGTATGAAAATCAATAGAGTACAAGTTAAATGCAAATACATGATACAATTCTAGTCGTAAGAGGTTGTACCAATGTTTTTGCAAGAACATAAGCTCAACATAACACAAAAAATACAGTAATAACACTAGACGCCCCCCACTATGCAGACCAATTCCAATCATGCCATTATAGCTCAACCTAATTCTTTTTGCTAAATTTCACCCCTTTTCATTATAGCGCAATCACATTAAGCCCTTTATCTTTACACGTACATAGTAGAGTAGTCGATTAGTGAATATGATCCTTTTAAGCTTGAGGTTCTGGAACATATATGTGGTAACCTTCTTTAATTTACCCAATTGCAAGTTGCAGGGGATCGGACCGTAGTCCTCCCTACCAAGTTCAGCACCAGACACCTCTGAACCAACGGACAACGGGTTTTTTATGTTATAATGTGTAAGTTCTGCATCCGTTGGATTAAGCGACCGGATGAGGGTCGCCTAAATTAATTGGTGCATTCCCTATTTTCTAATAGTAGAGCATGCAACTTTTTAAATACTTGGGATCATTCACTTATATTCATCGAATCCCTACGTGGTTTATGTTTAAGACGATGTTGACTGCTAAATAAACTACTTGGGGTTACTTTAAAACTAAAGCTTAAGATTTTGGTATAAAGGGTACTGAAATTGATCTAGCATAATTTAGGGATTTAGAGTGGTACGACGGTATCCATCGTGTTTCTATTTTACTCAAGGTTTCTCATATATCTTAAAAGTGAGAAACCTGTATACTCTTCGAATGCGTAAAGTTATGCTAGTAACGAACAAAATTTTTATTATGGCTCAAGAAAGTGGGGAAATTAGATTATAGCGGAAAAGTTTTTGCATATAAGAACTCGAAAGTACATAGATGTTTAAATTACAGGAAATACAAGCAGGAATGAAAGATCTACTTAGAAAGCAGTGAAGTGTTTCCTAACTAACTCCCCTAAGCTTGAACCAAGTAGTGTCTCAATGCTTATAAACAAAGAGGAAACATGAAGAGAAGCAGATTCGATCTACTCTGGCTTATTACCACATCCTCTTCCTCGCCCCCGTGCTCGTCCACGACCATCTCGTCCAACCGAAGGATGAGGCATACCCACATGGTACAAATATTCTTGAGAATCATCCATACGTATAGTTAAAGCTGCCATTTCCTCGGTCATTTTTGTAGCCTAGCGCTCATTCCTTTCATTATATTCTTGTTGCTGAGTTTGCATCGCTAGCATGAGTTGCATCATTGCATTTTGATTGTTTTGCATAGCATGCACCCTCTCATCTTGATGCATGATGGTAGCCATAATGTCATCATTTGAGGCCGATACTCTTTCGCGTCTTATTCTGGTTCTCATGGACGTGCTCGCCATATTTTCAGAAGGAGCTTGTTGCTGAGCATCCCCTTGCTCTATTTCTCGCTCCATCTCATCAGCCTGGGCATTGCCTTGGTTGTTTTTCACATTATCTCCAGGTGCAGGAGCAGTAAGATCATAAATCCACTTTTCCATGTTTGTTACATCTGTAAGTGCAATGTTTGGGAAAATGACACTAGGAACTACTCTGTTATGCACCATAAGATTATACCTCTTATCTGAAGGGGTAAGAAAACACTTAGAAGGGGGGTTGAATAAGTGACTCTTTTTCTTTTCAAAACAAAGCTCAACAATAATGGAAGGACAAGGTTATTTTTATCCTGGTTCGTTTGAACTAAAACTACTCCAGTCCACCCGTCAATGTGATTTCGCCTTTCTCAACAAGGACTTAATCCACTATAATCAACTTATTACAAACACACAACAACTGTTGTGACTAACAATGCACAAGTAATCTTACAAGTGACTCACACAACTAAGACTTAAATCTAGTCCTAGTCTACTTGAGAAATCTGACCAAACTTGGTCTCTCAAGGAACAATTACAAGAGTTTAATCTTAAAGATAGTGAAATAAAATTTTATTCTAATCAAGCTATATCACAACTGTGATTTTTCACTTAGAATAAATTGCACAAAGTGTATGAACAAAGAGTTTGTGAGCCCAGAATTTTTCACGTAGTTTCTTGCTTCTTGTTGAAATTGATTGGTTGGTTGGCTTGCAATAAATGTCCTTCTATATATAGTAAGAACAAAATGATCGTTGCTGCCTTCAGAAAAGTGGAGAGCATTAAATGCTTGCGTGTTTCCTCGCACTATTCCATTTTCCAAGAAACTAGCTTAGACACTTGAGTGCTTGCAGCCGTCTTTGCATTAATGAGAAAATGACAACTTGTAAGAACATGTTTCCTACGCTTGACAAGACAAGTTGGCTTTAAAGTTCTTTCAGAACTTACTTCAACGTCTTGAATTCAGAACATGCTTTACACATTTTCTAGGCAGTGCTTTGCTTGCTAAGAACTTGATCAGCGCTTGCCTTCAAATAACTTCTGAACAGCACTTGCTTTCAAGTAATCTTATGAGCAAGGAATCCTGCTAAATGTTAGAAGATACATTTAAATAAATTGTCTTACCAGAGTCAGCAGTTGAGCTTAAAATAAAAATGGTTCTTTCATTAAAGAACTTTTTCATAATTTTTAGCTTAGCACATCAAAATGCTTCTGTCAGAATATTATCTGAAACATTCAAATACGTTCATCAGAGTATAAATTATCTAAAATATAATTTATTGATATCATCAAAACTCTGAGATAGATCAGAACTAATCTTGGTCTAACAATCTCCCCCTTTTTGATGATGACAAAAATTATTTAGATATAGAAATAAAATATGATAAGAGATAAGAATCTCCCCATGAAATGAATATTTCTATATATAAAACTTCTTGAGATTATTTATCAGAGCATTAAAAATATCTTCTTGTATTTCTTCAGAACTTCTTTATGAAGATAATGTTCAGCTGGAATACTCTTTCAGAGTTAAAGTGATACCTGCAAAAATAAATTCTTTTGCACAGAAAAAAATCTTGTATTTTGTTAGAATGTCTGAGACTTAGTCCCATAACTGTTAAACAGTGATTAAGTTCAAAATACTCATTTTTCCCCCTTTTTGGCATTATCAAAAAGCGTTTAAATAAAATAGTTGAAGAGCTTAAAAGTTTTCATAAAATAGAAAAATATATCCAAAAGTACAAAACAACAAACAAAAGACAAGAAACAGAAAGACACTAGGATTTCTTAGTAACAAGAGCCATAAGAAGATTCTTTATCTCAGAGGCAGATTCTTCTTGTTTCAACATCCAATTCTTGATTTCTTGATTTGTTTGGTCTTGCTTATCCAAGCGCTCATGCATGACTTCATTCTCCCTCTTGAGCTCATTCAGAGTGTCCATCATAAGTGAGGTAGGAGCAGAGGATGACGAAGCTTCATCAGAAACAGGCTTAGGAGCAGCAATCGTTGAGTCAGAATGCACAAAGGTTGAAAGCAGGGTGCCCAGATCCATCACAAGAGTTGGCACTGGTTCAGGTTCAGCCTTAACAGAAGGTTGATTCAATAGAACAATAGCCAGAGGGTTTGAATAGTTAGAGGCATCTGCAGATTCATCTTCTGATATGTCCATTGTATCAGCTGGTGTATTAGCAACCATTAAAGAAGACTTCTTATTCCAAATGTCAGCAGCTTCTGACTTGAAAGCATGCAGATGTTTGGAAAAGTTGTCCAGCACCTGAAAGTGGCATAAGTCTTGTAGCTTCAGTGACTCAGCATCAAAAGTTCTTCTGAAGGTTTCCCATAGAAGATCTGTTGCAGCTGGGTTCACGCTTCTGGTACAATCTTCTTTCAGCAGATTCAACCATGCTTGAACCTCTGTTAAAAAATTATGAAACAATGTATTCACATCTGGCTGGACAGTTTTTGGGACAGCCTTCTTAAAAGTTTTGTTTTTCAAAAATTGTAGAGATTCATAATCCACTACAGTTCTTAAAAAGCTAGCAAGTTCAGGATTTTTGGTTGGTTCAGGAGTGGCTGAATGATCAGGTTGGTCAATAAAGTTAGGTGGTGCTAACTGTTCATGAGATTTGGATGATTCAAAAGTTTCAGGTGGTTCATCAGATTGGTGTTCTGGAATATGAGGAGGTGAGAGTATAGGTGAGTTTGGTGTTGGATGTTGTGGTGAAGTAGGTGGAGTGATATCAGGTGAAATAATTATTGTATTTTCAGCAGTGGGAATGGGGTTCTGAGGTTGTGGTCGATTCATGGCAAAAATGTTTCTAGATGGTAAGGTGAAAGGTGGTTTTTATGTTGCCAAAGGAACGTTGATTCCTGGAATTCTCCAAGAACCAGCATCATACCATCCATATGGTCTGGGTGATAAAGGTCTGGGAGGAGGTCTTGAAAAGCGTTCAGAAGGAATGGGTTGAGAAACAGATGGTTCAGAGGGTTCTGAGTGAGAGGGTTCTGATTGAGAGGGTTCTGATTGGGTTTCAGAGTGTTCATCAGAGTCAAAGTCACTCAAGTCTGATAAAGCTTGATTTCTCTGAGGGTTGTCAACAAGAGAGTCAGATGGTAAGGTCAGGTCAATATCAACATATATATCTCCTAAGGTTTGGGAGGGTTTAGCAGATGTAGATACATTGACAGAATCATAAATAGTGATAGTTTCAGCAGGTTTACCTGTCTTCTTTTTCTTCTTCTGAGGTGTGACAGAAGGTCCTTCAACAACTTTCCTCTTCAAAGATTCCTAGAGAACAACATCTGGAGCAGCTTGATTTCTTCCTTGAAGCCAAGCTGGATCAATAGGTGTTCCAGTCTCTTTGCAGATTTCAATGTAGTGCAGGATGATACGTGGATGATCACCTGAGTTGAACAAAGGGAAATCAACAATATGTATCCTTCTTCTCTTCACAGTAGCTGACACATACGGAGTTGGTTCTTCCAGCAGCTTGTCAATTATTTTCCCTTTCAGTAAATTCTTCCCAGTCATAGACTTACCACAAGTAGGTTCTAGCTCCCCCAGAAGATTGGCTTCATCTAGGTGAGCAATCAAACCATTCTCAGTCAGAATGTATGATATTAATCTACCCATAGGAATCCAATTCCTTTTGGATTTGTGGTTTTTCATCCTTTCAGCTTCCCTAGTCTCTTTTACATGATTCCAGAGATGTTCAAACAACAAATAAGGCAAATCAATTTTTACATTTGTTCTAAGGCAGAACAACAAGTATTGTTGATCAGCGTTAATGTAATCTGGAGAGCTAGTGTCCTTCCTATGGTGAATACACCCATGGATTATCCTTGCCCAAATCTTGTATTTATCTTTCAAGTCCCTGACTTTTGAAGATCCTTGACCATTTGTGAAAATATCTGAGTAGACCCTTGACATTTCCATTCTTTCGCTTGGCATACATGTAACTCCAAGTTCTTTAAACCCTAGCAACTTTCTGATTAGGTTTTCTGTAATGGATATTTACTTGCCCATTACGAAATAGAGGATAACCTTAGGGGTTGCAATAGCATGTATCCAGAATTCCTTCACCAGATGTGGAAAAACTGGACCAATGAGACGATCAAAAAAGTTTTCCCAACCTTGAAACTTAACAGCAGGAAACAAGTCAAAACCATTTTCTCTTAGATTCTCAAAATCTACCATTAACTAACTTAAAACTTCCAAACTGTCTACAGGAATGAGAGTTGTTCTCTCAGGCACTATGTATTGCTCAGACTGGGTAGAAGAAGAAGAAGCCATTTAAGTTCTTAGATTTGAGAGATGAAGAAAAGGGTTTTAGAGAAAAAGTGCAGAAACGTTTGAGTTTAAAAGAGACGGTAAAGAATGAAAAAGGATTTTTCAAAAAGTATTTATATGCAACAGTTTCAGAAAATAGGTTTAGGAATAAAATTAAAAAAGATTTTTTAAAGAATTTAAAACGAATCTCATCATTACGTGCATTTAATGATTTTTCTAAAAATTAAGGAAAACGTGAGATTATGGCTAATCATTAACAGTTACCTAGAACGTCATCAGTAGCTTTTGCACGCGTGACCTTTCAGAAAAGCACCACCTGTTTATTTCCTGAAGGATGCATGTAACAATTGTTTATTCTAATGAATTTCTGAACTATACTTAGAAAAGAAACGTTAGAACATTTCAGAACTTTTCATATAGCTTCTGATGTAACTTCTCTTCTAACTTCTGAAGAGTTGTCACTCAGAACATTCATTTCAGAATATTCTAAAGTCAAACACAGAAAATAAATATTATTTTATTCAGGACATAACTCCATACAAATATTTTTCAAAATTAAATTAAATCTATCTTCTGAAAGGGGTTTGGTAAAAATGTCAGCCCATTGATGGTCTGTTTTTACAAAAATTAAATTTAAAATTCCCTTCTGAATATAGTCCCTTATAAAATGATATTTTATTTCAATATATTTGGCTTTAGAATGTAAAATTGGATTCTTAGAAAGACAAATATCAGAAGTATTGTCACAGAAGATAGGAATCTTACTTTCATAAAAATTAAAATCTTCTAGCTGACTTTTCATCCAAATCATCTGAGAGCTACATCCAGCAGCAGATATATACTCAGCTTCTATGGTTGAAAGTGCAATTGTTGCTTGCTTCTTGTTGTACCACGAGATAAGATTGTCACCCAGAAACTGGCAGCTTCCAGAGGTGCTTTTTCTTTCAATTCTATCTCCAGCAAAGTCAGCATCACAATAACCTACTAGTCTGTAATCTTGTGATCTTCTGTAACACAAACCCAGATTAGTAGTACCTTTCAGATGCCTAAAAATTCTATAGGATCTGATTGGAATCTAGAACATAAACACACGCTAAATAGTATATCAGGTCTAGATGTAGTCGGATAGAGAAGAGATCCAATCATACCTCTATAGAGCTTCTGATCTACCTTCATACTTACCTCATCTTTTCCCAGAATGCAGGTTGGATGCATAGGTGTCTTGGCATCTTTGCTCTCTGACATCTGAATTTTCTTCAGATGTTCTTTAACATACTTCGTCTGATGTATGTAAGTACCTTCTAGAGTCTGGTTGATTTGAATTCCCAGAAAGAACTTCAATTCTCCCATCATGCTCATTTCAAATTCTGCCTGCATGGTCTCAGCAAATTCTTTTCCAAGGGAGATATTAGAGGTTCCAAAAATTATATCATCAACATAAATTTGACAAATTAAAATATCATTTTTAAATGTCTTTCTGAAAAGAGTTGTGTCCACTTTCCCTCTGGTAAAATCTTTTTCTAAAAGAAAATTACTCAGACGATCATACCAAGCTCTGGGAGCTTGTTTTAAACAGTACAAAGACTTTTTTTAATTTAAAAACATGTTCTGGAGGTTTTGAATCATTAAATCCAGGAGGTTGATGGACATAAACTTCTTCTTCAATATAGCCATTTAAAAATTCACTTTTAACATCCATTTGGTATAATGAGATGTTATTTTGCATAGCAAAAGAAATTAATAATCTTATAGACTCTAACCTGGCGACTGGGGAAAAGGTTTCATTATAATCAATTCCTTCTTTTTGACTATAAACCTGTGCAACCAGTCGTGCTTTGTTTCTGATCACCTCTCCTTGCTCGTTCAATTTGTTTCTCAAGACCCATTTGGTTCCTATAATGTTGAATCCTTTGGGTCTTGTAACTAAATTCCATACATCATTTCTGGAGAATTGATTGAGTTCTTCTTGCATTGCTAAGATCCAATCATTATCTTCCAGAGCTTCATCAATGGAAGTTGGCTCAATCAGAGAAACCAAACCAAACAAAGATTCTTCATTGATTCTGAGAGAGGATCTTGTTCTGATGGGATCTTCTTTTCTTCCAATGATTACGTCTTCTTTGTGAGCTGAAGAGATTCTAGGAAACCTTTTCTAAGTGGGTTGATCAGAGATTCTGAGGTTGTCCAGAGCGTTGTCAAGAGGATGATCTGCTGAGTCTTCCTTTGCTTTTGAGTCTTCCTTTGCTTCTGAAGTTTCAGAGTTTAAGGGATGATCTTCTGTACCTACAGAAAAGTCAATTTGCTTTGGCTGTTGTTGGCCAAGCTTATCATCAAACCTGACTTTGATTGATTCTTCAACAATCAGAGTTTCTGTGTTGTATACTCTATAGCATTTTGAGCGTTCAGAATATCCACGCAGAAAACACTTTTGTGCTTTAGAATCAAACTTGTTCAGAGTTTCTTTAGTGTTCAGAATAAAACAAGTACATCCAAAAGGATGGAAATAAGAAATGTTGGGTTTTTTGTTTTTCCATAATTCATAGGGAGTCTTTTCAAGAATAGGTCTTATAGAGATTCTATTCTGAATGTAACACGCTGTGTTCACAACTTCTGCCCAAAAGTGCTTTGCCATATTAGTTTCATTGATCATGGTTCTGGCCATTTCTTGTAATGTTCTATTCTTTCTTTCTACAACTCCATTTTGTTGGGGAGTTCTAGGACAAGAAAAATTGTGAACAATACCATTTTCTTTAAAATGTTTTTCAAAATAATGATTTTCAAATTTACCACCATGATCACTTCTGACTTTTATGATTTTAAAAACTTTTTCGTTTTGCACTTGAGTACAGAAGTCAATGAACACAGAATGTGACTCATCCTTGTGTTTTAAGAACTTTACCCATGTCCATCTACTGAAGTCATCAACAATGACCAATCCATACTTCTTGCCTCTGATGGATGCAGTTTTAACTGGCCCAAACAGATCAATATGAAGTAACTCTAATGGCTCAGAGGAAGAGACAACATTTTTGGATTTAAAGGAAGGTTTTGAAAATTTTCTTTTCTGACATGCTTCGCACAGAGCTTCTGAGTTGTACTTCAGATTGGGAAGTCCTCTGACTAAATTTAATTTATTTAGTTGAGAGATTTTTCTAAGACTGACATGTCCCAATCTTTTCTGCCATACCCATTGCTCATCGTTAACAGACAAAAGGCATTTAACGTTCTGAGATTTAAGATCTGATAAATCAATTTTGTAAATGTTGTTCTTTCTCTTGCTAGAAAAGAGGATTGATCCATCTTTTTGACTCACAGCTCTACTGGAGTTTTGATTGAAGATAATGTCATAACCATTGTCACTTAATTGACTTATGGACAATAGATTATGAGCTAATATAGAAGGAAGGTTACCGTTTCCAATGGTTCCAGAACCAATAATATTCCCTTTCTGATTACCTCCAAACTTCACGTCTCCTCCAGCTTTAAGTTCCAGGCTTTGGAACATAGACCTTTTTCCCGTCATGTATCGTGAGAACCCAGAGTCCAGGTACCATGACAGGTGTCTCAATTGAGCTGTTAAGGAAATCTGCAACAAATATTATTTTATCCTTAGGTACCCATATCTTTTTAGGTCCTTTTGGGTTAGAGTGTTTAAAGTTTTGTTTGAACTTTTTGTTAGCATAAGAGTTTCCAGAATGTGATGTATATTTTATGTCATGTGAGTGTCCAAACTTGAATTGTTTATTCAAAGGTTTGTAAGTGAAAGTCATTTTAGCAACAAGTTTTGGTATGTATGTCTCCTTCCCTTTGGGAGGTTCATATCCAATTCCTCTTCTGTTGTTCCCACTAACTCGATAGATCATTGAAGCCATTTTGCTTATATCTATGCTTTTAGCTAGGAAATTTTGAAAGCTATAGTCATATTCTGTTAGAATATCTTTTGAACAAGACACAGATTCTGAACTAGAAATTTTTTGAATGGTTTGAAATTATTTTTTAAGTTTAAAATTATTTTCTAAGAGTTCAGATTTTTCTGCTTCATGTTTCTCAATACCAGATGCAAGACTCTTCTTGATTTTCTTGTATTTGATTTTGAGCTTACTATAGTTTTCCAGAAGTTCTGATAAACTATCAGCAAGTTCATTTCTAGTGAATTCAGAAAATACCTCTCTTGGTTCTGACTCACGGTCTGAGTCATCTGTTCTGGTAGCCATCAGAGCTAGGTTAGCATTTTCATCTTCATAACCAGATTCATCTTCAGAAGAATCGGAGTCATCCCAGGTTGCCATCATCCCTTTCTTCTTACCAAACCTTTTCTTTGGTTTTTCTTTTTGAAACTTTGGACAATCACTTTTGTAGTGACCAGGTTCTTTGCATTCATAACAGATGATCTCTCTTCTGTTTGACTTTTTGTATCCAGAAGATTCTGGTTTATCTTCTGACTTCTTGAAGTTTCTGAACTTCTTTTGTCTATGCTTCCACAGATGATTGATCCTTCTGGAGAGCAAGGATAGCTCGTCTTCTTCTGACGCTGATTCTTCATAGTTTTCCTCTTCAGCCTGAAAAGCGTTAGTATCAAATTCCTTAATTGATTTAAGGGCCAGAGACTTACCTTTCTTCTGAGGCTCGTGCTCATTCAGTTCAATCTCATGACTTCTGAGAGCGCTGATGAATTCCTCCAGAGACACGTTGTTTAGATCTTTTGAAACTTTGAAAGCAGTGACCATTGGTGCCTATCTTCTGGGTAAGCTTCTGATGATTTTTTTCACATGATCTTCTTTGGTATATCCCTTGTTCAAAACTCTCAGACCAGCGATCAGAGTTTGAAACCTAGAGAACATTGCTTCTATAGACTTATTTTCTTCAACTTTGAAGGCTTCATACTTATGAACTAAAGCCAGAGCTTTAGATTCCTTTACTTGAGTGTTTCCTTCATGGTTAATTTTAAGAGACTCAAACATATCATGCGATGTATCTCTATTAGTGATTTTTTCATATTCAACTTTAGAGATAGCATTTAGAAAAATATTTCTAGCTCTATGATGATTTTTAAAATCAGCTTTTTGTTGTCTATCCATATTTTTTCTATCCACTTTGTTTCCTTCTGAGTCTGTAGGATGTGTGTAACCATCCAAGACTATATCCCAAAGATCACTATCATGACCTAGAAAGAAACTTTCTAGTCTATCTTTCCAGTACTCAAAATCTTCTCCATCAAATATAGGAGGTTTGTTGTAACTATTATTGTTTTGTTCAGCGGCCATTGTGTTTTCTTCTAGATCTTTTCCTGACACGGTTAAGTGTTGTGCTCAGAGTCAAGCTCTGATACCAATTGAAGGGGTAAGAAAACACTTAGAAGGGGGGTTGAATAAGTGACTCTTTTTCTTTTCAAAACAAAGCTCAACAATAATGGAAGGACAAGGTTATTTTTATTGTGGTTCGTTTGAACTCAAACTACTCCAGTCCACCCGTCAAGGTGATTTATCCTTTCTCAACAAGGACTTAATCCACTATAATCAACTGATTACAAACATACAACAATTGTTGTAACTAACAATGCACAAGTAATCTTACAAGTGACTCACACCACTAAGACTTAAATCTAGTCCTAGTCTACTTGAGAAATCTGACCAAACTTGATCTCTCAAGGAACAATTATAAGAGTTTAATCTTACAGATAGTGAAATAAAATTTGCTTCTAATCAAGCTATATCACAACTGTGATTTTTCACTTAGAATAAATTGCACAAAGTGTATGAACAAATAGTTTGTGAGACCAGAATTTTTCACGTAGTTTCTTGCTTCTTTTTGAAATTGATTGGTTGGTTGACTTGCAATAAATGTCCTTCTATATATAGTAAGAACAAAATGACCGTTGCTGACTTCAGAAAAGTGGAGAGCATTAAATGCTTGCGTGTTTCCTTGCACTATTCCATTTTCCAAGAAACTAGCTTAGACACTTGAGTGCTTGCAGCCGTCTTTGCATTAATGAGAAAACGACAACTTGTAAGAACATGTTTCCTACGCTTGACAAGACAAGTTGGCTTTAACGTTCTTTCAGAAATTGCTTCAACGTCTTGAATTCAGAACATGCTTTACACATTTTCTAGGCAGTGCTTTGCTTACTAAGAACTTGATCAGCGCTTGCCTTCAAATAACTTCTGAACAACACTTGCTTTCAAGTAATCTTATGAGCAAGGAATCCTGCTAAATGTTAGAAGATACATTTAAATAAATTGTCTTACCAGAGTCAGCAGTTGAGCTTAAAATAAAAATGGTTCTTTCATTAAAGAACTTCTTCATAATTTTTAGCTTAGCACATCAAAATGCTTCTGTCAGAATATTATCTGAAACATTCAAATACGTTCATCAGAGTATAAATTATCTAAAATATAATTTATTAATATCATCAAAACTCTGAGATAGATCAGAACTAATCTTGTTCTAACAATATCTCCTCTGACCTTAATCAAGTGTCCAGCCTGACAGTTGTCGATGTTAATGAATGTGGGTGGTAGTGGAGGAAGATTTGTTAGCTTATCTTCGAGGCACAAGCCAAGTGCTATAGAGGTAACTAGCCCTTAAATGCAGAAAGGCGTAGACCCTCTTGCATACAAAGACTAGATATGCGACAGGAGGAATGTGGTGGCATTGATCTTTTGGTTAGGAGTGAAGGTACAACGCAGGAGGAACAATTATTTAGAATTTACTTTGTTGTTGTTGATCTTCCCAAAAATAGTGTTGAAGATGACGCGGTGAAAATACCAGATTGCGGGATTATGTGTAGATGATGCATAAAGTCCCTCCCAACTGGTAGGTTTGTCATCGGGGATAGCTTTCCAAATCCTAAAAGCTGTAGATGCCCAGTATGCTTCTGTAGGGATTCGGTCGTATACCTCCCCCTTACGAGAGAAGCGGAAGAAATCACTCAAAGTTGCTTGAGTTATAAAATATTCATCATTGAACATTCTAAAAGTTATTGTTTCGGATAGGTGCAGGCTTTCGTCGCATGGTGGTATGTAGGAGAACGAACTTAAGAATTCCAAAGTTAGCGACACATACGTAGGAAGGTTTTGTGTGAAGACGAATGCTAAATCATAGTTCCTAAGTAACCATCGCACACTATCAAGCAATCCCAATTTACGCAAATACTCAGTATCAACATACCGTGTAGGGATTACAGAGCGTTGATAAAATTTGAGATATTGAGCCCTCTGGTGTTCTCCGACTTCCCCATTTCGAAATGTAATCCCTGAAAGGTCAGGTTCTGGCCTCGAGTTTCTACGTGCCATAGCTGAATCAAAGATGGAATATGCTTAGGTGTTTTGCGTGAGAATTTGGGGGTTTAGAATGGAAGAGGGTTTTGAGAGTGTATATGTAGAGAAAAATAAAGAGGGTAATGTGTGGGAATTTGTGAGTTTTGAAGATAACGATATTGGAGGGAGTGAGATAGGCAGTTGTTTAATGGAGTTTAAGTGAAGTTTGAATAAAATGAGAAGGGAAATCGATAAGGGTTTCTATGTTAAAACATAAGCATTATGTTTTTGACTCTGTGCCGAGGGGCACGCTTTTGTGTCGGGCAGGAAAACACGAGGAGTGTGACGGTCGTCACGCTTGTATGGAGAGCGGCACGAAGTGAGAATAGAAAAGCAGGAAAAAAAATTAATTTTGTCTCCCAGACTTCCCAATAATAGTCATATATATTTCAATACTTGCAGGCAGTATATATATATATATATATATATATATATATATATATATATATATATATATATATATATATATATATATATATATATATATATATATATATATATATATATATATATATATATATGTAAGATTGGAAATATTAAAGCATAGAATATATATATGTAAATATGATAATAGAGAATTTAATAAAAAGTAATGTAAATTCCAAAAGTAAGCGAAGGAAAAACAAAACGAAATATAACTGAAAATAATTGCCAGAAGTAAAAGTGTACTTAAGAATTTAAAACAGAAAAATAATGGAAATTCTAATCTAATTGATCTTCTCCCCACACTTAAACAAAATAGTGTCTGCAATGTTTAAATGTGAAAAGAAGACATGCAGTAAGTCTGAAATAAAATTAGCCAAGACGATTATTAGGAAGAGCATCGGAGTAGACGTGCTGGTAAATATGGTCCAACTGTTCTGCCACCACATCCATGAAAGAATGAAAGTCGATCCTCAAAATAATGAGTTCATCTCTCAACAAATTAAGCTCGGATTAAAGAGAATTTATAGCAGGAGCTTGGTCGAATATGGGAGGTGGATTAGCAATCGGAGCAACAAAGGTGTTTGAGTCAGCTTGATCAGAAGATGGGAAATGGTGACAAAATGGAGGAGTTTTTAAGTTAGTTTCCTCATCAGATAGGAAGGAATCAAAGTGGTCATAAATTTGGGGTGTCTCAAGAGTAGGTGGTGGTGAAATTTGTGGTTCGGCCCAATCATATAACCAATTGTTCCTGTCATGAACGTTGGTCCTAGGGTTAGGCAGGGTGAAAAGAGGCATTAACTGATTGTTAATGAGCAGTTCAAAGGTAGACGAGCATATGTTCCCAATAATTCCCCTATTGAATCAAAAATGGATGTTCATTGGCTAGAATCTACCTAGAGGGACAATGTTTAGCAGTGGTTGTCTCGGGTCGATAGCATTTGCTATCATGGTCACTAGGCCTTCTATCAGGATTGGTTCATGGACAGTTCTTGCAAGACGATCAAAGTTGGCTATTATAAAGGTAACACCATTTACGGGACTGTTTTGCGATGCACTGACCATTATGAAAAGTTCGGCTCTTGATATTATGGTTATGTTTTCTGGCTTTCTAAAGAGGGTATGTGCTAGGATCTTATTAAAATACCTTAAGGAGGGGTTATGAATGTTTTCGGAGTGCATGTCATTAGGCTCATGGTTACTTATACCGGTAATACTGCCCCAAAAATAGTCGAGTTCACCCATATCAAAAAGTTCCTCTTGGATTATTGTGAATGTATCAAGGCCATGTGGAAATCCTAGAAGTTCGGCCATTTCTCTATGGGTATAGGTGTATTCAATATCAAACATCCTACACCTAATTAGTCCCCTGTTAAACCCTAGACCATGGTTAGGGTTATAGACAAGAGAGCTCAGAAACTCTAGGTTTAGTCTACTGTAGGAACTAAATCTTCTTCTTAAGGCAGGTGTATCCTAGCTTATTTGGCTTAACAAAAACAAGACATTGTCTCTAATCCCTAGCATGGTCATAGCAGGTCCATCAGGGTAGATACTCAATGCCATATCCCTATCAGCTAATGACTCAAAACGCCTCCTCTGATTTCTTCCTCTGAAAATAATTCCCATTGTGTCAATTGGATTCATCATGGTTAGTATAGTTAGCTAAAGTTAAGTTAGCCTGAAGTAGGTTGACAGTTAGAATTAAGTTAGTAGTGGGTAATATTAGAGAAATAATAGTGCATAATTTTATAAAAATAGAAATAAACAATAACAAAAGTTAGAAAAGAAAAGAAAAACTAAAAATAAGAAAATCAAAATGAAAAGACTAGATAATGGGTTGTCTCCCAATAAGCTCTTTATTTTAAGTCATAAGCTTGACATAACAGATGATTAATCTAATGAGTGGGGTGGCATCTTGTAGCGGTGAAAATCGGAGATCAAGCTATTAATTAACTTGACTCACAAAAGCAAGAGTCGCCACCGCGCTTTATTATTTCCAAGGGAAAAGGGAAAATAGCGAAATAAAACCCTAAAATATGCAATGTAAAATAATACTTAAAAGTAATAAAAATACAATGCGTTTTTGAAAGAGATCTAAAGTTCGGGGGTTGGTTATACAATGGGAAGGTAATAGCACCCAATGCATCTGCGGTACTCCGCAGGAACCTTTTGAAATATCTGTTTTTTATTAAAAATTGTTTGTTTGATTAAAATGGTTCGTTTGGCTAAAAATAGGCGTGGACGAGATTTTGAAGATACGACGACCTAGTGTCGAAGTTTGGACTTAAAAGGTGTGAGTTTGAAATTTGAATCTTTTAGGAAAATCGACTTAAGTTTGGAAAAATGGTAAATAAGAAGAAAAAAATGAATGGGGGTATTCGCACGATTGTAGAAGACGTATTTGATGACATGAAGTCAGGTGAGTTGAAACATTTCCCTTGGAATTAATCATAAGCAGGTAGATCTAATATTCGAGTAAGAAATCGTAAATAATTAAAATCCACGAGAAACGAACAAGGTAGATAACAAGATAAATCGTAAGAAATTAAATGAATGGACAAAGAAGAATCATGAATAAAAGAAAAGTGTAATTAAAAAATTATCTAAACTAATTTGAAATTCTAAGGTTACTAAGTAAACTAAACTTAAATTCTAAAGTGTCTAACTAAATTAAATAAAATTTTGAAGTTATTAACTAAAACTAAATTAAAACTCTAAAGTTACTAACAAAAATTCGAAAGTTATTAAATTAAATCTAAAATAAATTAACGCTCTAATATTACTGAATTAGGTCTAAACTAAATTAATTCTAAAGTTGCTAAATTACATCTAAACTAGTTTAAGTATAAACTAAATTCATTATAAAATTACTAAGTTAATCTAAACTATATTAATAATAAAATTACTAACTTAAATCAAAACTAAATTAATTCTAAATTAAAGATTAAAATTCTAAGATTAAATTAAAATTCTAAAGTTATCAAAATGTATCTAAACTAATTGGAAGTTCTAAAGTTATAAAATAGATCTAAACAAATTAAAAAAAACTCTAAGTTAATACTAAACTAAATCTGAATATAAGATTTACTAATATTTTTTATATATTTTTTTGTTAGACATTGTATCACATTAATTAATAATTAAAATAACCAAATGAACATGGAACATGAAGAAATTGGGTACCTGTGAAACAAAACCAAACGAATAGTCCTTTTCTATGTCTTCAATTCTTGGGACCAATGTTAGGCCGACACGTGGTGATGGAAAGAAAAATAAAAATAAAATTAATACTACCTGATATAACACCGAACAGGGATAAGGTTTCACCATCTCTTTCACTTCCTCTGCTCCCTTTTCTTTGTCTCCATTTTCTTTTCAAAAAAAATCAAAGAAAAAAAAACAACACTTTCAACATGATGCCGACAAAAAGCAATTACTGGAACGAAACTTGGATGGTGATAGATGTCAACAGATTTCCGGTGATTCATAGTTGGACAATGCTGGCCGATGGAAGGGCTTGTGAGGTCACGATTGGCGTCGCGTTGTTGCAGCGGGGATGCGAATCGGAGGGAGATATCTCTGGAGGAGATGGTGTTGTTGCTACACATTTGAACTTATGTTGTTTGTATTTGTCTCTAACAGCTTGCAAAGTGGCCCCTTTCCTACCAAGGTACAAGTCATGTATGTTTAGAACACATTCCTTCAAATCAGCAGGTTTATAACTGGTGCATTGATAGATGGATGAATTCCAAGGTCGAGTCTTTGGGCTTAACATGAAACGTGCTAGAAATAGAACTGATGCAGCCACCATAGAAGGCAAAAACTTTACACAATTATAATCCAACAAACTGAGCTCAACAAGATAACAGCAAAGGAAACTCAAACTGCAACTCAGAAGCATCAACACCCTCTTGTCCAACTTTAGTGATGAATCTTATTAGAAATGTCTTTATCGTAGGACCACCCAACTCAAACTTCAAAGACTTCAAAATTTCAGCCTCCATACTCAAAACCTCTTCCTTAGAGTATGTATTGTCAGTAATGTAACAAAAATCCTCCACTTCAGGTGGCTTAATCTCCTCATATTTTGAAGCAATCAACATTGAAGAAACACCAAGCAATTGCAACTTCTGTCTACTCAAATCATTCAAAGACAGAAACCTATCAATGTAAGAAACCGAGAAATATAGCGTATCCGAAACAAGCTTGTACTCTTCTGCAACTTCAACTAACCAATCCACAAGAACACCCCTCATATTGGCATTAATATCCCTCTGAACTTTCTGTATATAATCAGGTAAAGGCCTCTTACTAGGATCAACCTCCAAATTACGAAGGTAATCGTGAATATCCGAAACATATGGTTCACATAACTGAGGATCTTCCGATTTATCCGACACTGGAGATTTAGCGGTGTTCCTCTTCTTCTTCTGCCGGTGACTGTGACTATGAGTATCGGAAACGAGTTTCTCGGTTTCTGAAACGACGTTGTTGGTTATATCACCGAGTGCAACGCGCTTTCGTTTGCGTTGCTCGCACAGTGCAGCTACTGCTCTTTTCTTCGCTTCACGTTGAGGGCGGCGCGTGGAGTTATCTTGGTCGGCCATGAAGGAGTTTTAGAACGGAATGGAGATAAGAGTTGGTGTTGCTGTTTGTAGCTGGTTGTGTTGCTTCTCCCATCTTTCTTGCATATTCTATGGAAGAGGATGGTGGTGGTTGATTTGGGTGTAGTGGTGGAAGGCGGAAATGGTGTGAGGTGTTTGAGAGATTCTTGAGATGTAAAGTCTTAGATTAGAAGCTGAGATAGTGAAAGAAGAAGGAATGAAGTGAAAGAGAGTGGCAATGGTGCATAGAAGAAGTAATGTTGTGAGGAGAAATTTGAGTTCTGCAACATAGTTTCTTGGTGGAGAAACAAAGAGCTTCTTTTCTTTGTCTTTGATGGCCATTGATTGATGTAGCCACGTTGAAGTGGAAGTGACTATTTTGGAGTGAGTGATGAGTTTGTGTGTTGTTAATTGTGTGTCCATTGTTTGTGTGTTTAGATTGAAGAGATAAAGAGATGGTGGCTTACTGTAAGTAGAAAAAAGAGGAATAGAAAGTTAGAGAGAGATAAGGGTAAAAAGTGATTAATATTGTTTTGGCAATTTTGTATCGATCCTCAATTTCATCCAACAACCAATGAAAATCAAGCATAGTATATTTAATATTTTTTTGTGACTAAAAAGCCCTTTAATGACAAAAATAAAAATAAAACTTGAAAGTATAAAAAAAAAACTCAATTTAAAATGATTTTTTTGAATATTTTATGAATAAAAAATAAAGACCCAAAAATGACCGAAAATGATAAAAAAACGGACGAAAATTTATCCGAAAAAATAAAATGAACACATTAAAATAATCTACATGTCACAAAGATTAAAGAAAAAAATATTCAAGAAGTCGAAATCAAAATAAAATGATAATAAAAATATCGGGCTAAAACAGATGTTTACGGTTAAAAACGAGACTTCAAATTGTACGAAAAAATAAGGCGAGCATACCGTCATAATCTACACGAAACGCAGATTCATAAAATGATCGGTAAAAGGTGAAAACTTGAAATATTTTCTCGCTAATTTCCCGCATAGTGTCGAATCGCTTTTAACAGTCTGTCTATAAAACCGAAATATTTTATTATCGACATATAAACAACTTGGAGCAATGCAAGAAAATAGTAAACAGATAAAAATGAATGAAGTGAAATGTCGGGTATTTTACAACTGAAAGACGATGCAAACTTTGATTTAAACTGACTTTTCTGGTCAACTTAAATACGACTAATGATGCAAAATATGATGAATGAAGATATTTACTAATGATTGTGACCAAATGACAAAATATGATATGAAAGTGCGACTAAAACATATTAGGGGCGAAATTTAGGGTGCAACAGTGTGCCTTGATGAATCAGCCTTCGAGAATCCATAATCAACCGTACTTTTGGCTTGGGAGACTCAAAACCTTAATTGAGGCGCGACACCTGATGCTCTTGATTCAGACCTGTCTCTGCACATGAAGCAAAAGAAAACATGAACATACACCTTTGTATGCAATTAGAAATTAGTGATACATAGGCTAAAAATGTTCAAAAACACTTGACAATCTTCGCATAGTCAAAGCTTGAAAGTGAGAGGTTAAAACCGACTGTATTTCGTGACCTTGACTTATCTTAAAAAATGCAAAAAATAAAAATGGGATCTTAGGTCAAAAATTGGGGTACAACAGCTGCCCCTATTTAAGTTTCTTCTGTCTGGAGATATGAAGATTGGGATCTTCATTTCGACGAGATTGAAGGGACTTAAATATAGAATACACAATTTTTGGCCTTAAGATACCGCGATTATGTTCATGATATGATATGAATGTAATGCTCTGAATTTTATGGGGAATGACGCCATACGAGACAGACTATGCTGGAGAAACCAAGCACATTATAGTAATCCTACAGGGGAACAGATTATAACACCACTGGGGAAACAAAGTCATAGACTTCAAATGAGAGACTCTTGAATGATTTACATCAGTATTGGGACTGGAAAAGGTAATGATTTACATCAGTACTGTGACTGGAAAAGCATATGATTGACACCAGTACTGTGACTGGAAAAGGAAATGATGAGACTGGAAAATGATTGACATCAGCACTGTGGCTGGAAAACAAAATGATTGACATTAGCACTGTGGCTGGAGATAAACATCTCTGATTTCTGAATTTTACCAAGAACGGTAACACATTTCTTCTTTAACCAAGATATCGCTTGAAAAGGATAAAATAACAAACTTTCCCACGGGACTTTTCCGAAGGGATGCCATTTGCTGAGTAAACATTATTGTTGGGGATACACAAGCTGCTCAAATAAAGAGGCCGCCACTTGCTTCCTTTCAAAGGTGTCAATAACATACAAGCTGCTCATGAAGAGACCGTCACTTGCTGTCTTCAAAGAATATTAAAGCACACAAGATGCTCATGAAGAGTCCGCCACTTGTTGCCAAAAACCCACAAGCTGCTCATAAAGAAGCTGCCACTTGCTGTCTTCAAAGAATATCAAAGCACACAAGCTGCTCATGAAGAGTCCGCCACTTGTTGCCAAAAACCCACAAGCTGCTCATAAAGAAACTGCCACTTGCTGTCTTCAAAGAATATCAAAGCACACAAGCTGCTCATGAAGAGTCTGCCACTTGTTGCCTTCAAAGAATATCAAAGCACACAAGCTGCTCATGAAGAGTCTGCCACTTGTTGCCAATAACCCACAAGCTGCTCATGAAGAAGCTGCCACTTGTTGTCTTCAAGGGAACAATAACACACAAGTTGCTCAAATAGATAAGCTGCCACTTGCTGTCTTCCAAAAATACTAACGTACAAGCTGCTCATGAAGAAGCTGCCACTTGCCGTTTTCCGTACAAGCTGCTCATGAAGAGACCGCCACTTGCCATTTTTCAAAGATAACAATAACACACAAGTTGCTCATGAAGAGACCGCCGCTTGCTGTTTTTCAAGAGAACAATAACACACAAGTTGCTCATGAAGAGACTTCCGCTTGTTGTTTTCAAAGGTGATAATAACATACAAGTTGCTCATGAAGAGACCGCCGCTTGCTGTTTTTCAAAGGTATTAAAGTACACAAGCTGCTCATGAAGAGTCTGTCACTTGTTACTTTCAAAGATACCAATAACCCACAAGCTGCTCATAAAGAGACCGCCACTTGCTGTCTTCAAAGAATACTAAAGCACACAAGCTGCTCATGAAGAGTCTGCCACTTGTTGCTTTCAAAGATATAAATAACACATCATGAAGATATTGCTGGAGGTGAGAATCAATAATTTCATCGAGGATGGACAAAATGCTCATGAAGAGACCGCCATTTGTCGTAGAGAAATCAGAAATAATCAAACTGCTCAAATGAAGAGTCAGTCGCTTGTTGTCATATCGATATTCCAGAAGAAGGTTGTGATAACACTGCTGGGGAATAAAGTTCATCTTCAATGGGGAACCATGAATAAATCCTTCTTGAGGAGACCAAGTATTTACGTTGCAAAATAAATGCACTCTCCACCTAGGTTTCACAGCCTAGAGAGATCCACAGGGTATCGTTCACGAGAGACAAAGCTCAATCCAGGAATAACCTGGAGAGAAAAACAGTCAAACAAGACTCCACCCAATGAGGAAACAACTCAAATGGGGATTTATCCTATCCAGAGATGGAAAAGGAAAGCTAAAGCAAGATTCTTCCACGAGAGTTAACTCAGTGGGGAATTAGAAAGAAGACGCACTTTCTGCTTAAGTTGGCACTCTATTTGGAAAGATCAAATACATTATTTGAATAGACACAACCAAGGTATACGAACTCAATGACATCAGCAAATACAACTGTGCGTGCATGATGCAAGTGTGAATGAATAAATGAATGCCATGTATGTGCTGACCAAACAAATAGACAAGATAAACTGGAGATGATAAGACATCATACCATAACCCAACACTCGGCTAATCTCAACAGGATGGGAACATTACTGGAGATAAAACACAGGCCATCATTGGAGCAAAGTCCTTTTACAAGGCTTAAATATCTATGGAGGGAAAGATATTTTCAGGTAGAAAACCCAAAGTCCAGTCTTCTATTGCAAACAATCCATTGAAAGGATAACAACACGAACAAAGTTTCAGCTGGAAAGAAGTCTTGCTTAGCTGGAGATACTGGGAACACCACCCTCTGATAATGCGCGTAATACATATCACATATCTTGACAAATCTGGATTGCCCCTGGGACTAATTTTGGATGCCCCAAGTTTACTGTTGATAAGCTGGGTGATGCACGACAATTCTTGCGAATAACTTCACTTCTAAAATGCCCCAAGCTATATGGTTGATGAGGAGAAATCGTCTCAAGAGGATTTTACAAAAGACTTGGCATCCATCGTGCTCTGGTGTCTTCAAACTCTTAGATAGATTCATCAAATCTCGACGTGATTGCCCCGGATTAACTGTAGTTGGCACAACAAAGTCTTCAAATTTTGCCCCAATAAAGAGTAAAGAAGTTGGGGAAAGCATTAACTGGGAGAAGCAACATGTCCGTGCTTAAGGTCTTCAGCTGACATGCCCCTGGATATGATTTTTCGTGAAATGATTCTCCAATTACTCAACATAGTTTCAAGCCTTAAAGAATAAATTCATCATGGCTGCTTATATGTGAGTTTCCTTGATATCAAACAAATGTTTTGCAGTTAGAAAATTTTATTATGAGAATGAAAATTCTAATGCAACAGTTATGTAAGTCTTGAAGATTTTGAAAAGATATCGCACAAATTTTGCGAGTTAGAGCATCAGTTATTTTTGTATAGGAAAAAACATATGATACCAACATAACTATTTAGAACATTCATGGGAGTCAGGAACACTATCTCATTGAAGTATGCTTTCAAAATAACCTTGCTTCAATTAGGACTTTTGAAGGTTGTAATGTGGTCTGGTTCATGGTTTTAGAAAGAAAAAAAGATTTAAGGCTCAAAATATTTGGTGCCCACCCCCTTCATGATGTTCTCCAATCCTATGTTCAGTTAATTCAACATGAGCGTTCATCTCTCAAAAGGATTTTGTGACAGTTAAGGAAACGACGAGGTTTTCGGAGTAAAAACCACCCTCATGTCTTCGTGTTTGTAGTCACCTATTTGTTCTTTGCTGAGGACTTTTCTTTGTAGTCCTTTCTTTGCAATTTTTATTTTCCCTAACTTTTTCCTGAACTAATTCTTTTGAATTGATAGTCCAGCGGGATGCCTTAATTTTTCCTAAGTCACACGTTTTCATGTTTTTTGACTTAGCAGGCTTTTTCTTTTTTCTCGATTTTTGACTTTTTGAACAAAAAGTGTGACATTAGCTTGTATTTGCTTGTTGAGAAGATTGTGATTGCCTCGTTTCTTGATGAATGAGGGATAACATTGTGATTCCACATCTTCTGGCTTCATTATATATGAAAGATAGCCCTCGTAGTTTCTCTTCAAAAAACATCTTCCTTATGAATTTTGAACACTCAGTCAGATTAACTAAAAACTACCCTGCCCCAGGTTAAAAGTTGAGGGTTTTTTCGTATAGAAAAGAAACTTCTACTTCAAGGCTCAAAAGGGGTTAGCAAGGGATTATCTTCCTTATATCTCCGGTGTTTAGGGATTTGAAACAATGTCTGTACATCATCAGCAAGATTTTATCCAAAAGCAAACAACCAGAGATTTTGTGTTCTTTAGATCATCATCCTCCCCTCAATCTCTGCCTAGGCAAGAGAATGAGAAACAATTTGGTATCATAGTTCAAAAGCAATTTAAAATTTGAAAACAAATATGAGTGAAACGAATGAATTTCTTCAAGACAAACATACTCATTGTATTAAGATAATCATTCAGATGCAAACAAGTTCTTACATGCAAACAATGTTTTGATAAACAAGAAAAATTACAAAAAGCATATATAAGTTAATAATCTGGGAAGGCTTTCCATCTGGACTTGAATTACCGAAAACATCCTTCAAAAATCAAAGTCACCATCAATCGTGTTTACTCTTCGGCGCATGCTTGATTTGAACTTCAAAACCAACGTCCTTGAATGACAAGATACCACTTCTGACCAACTTCTGAACCTCAAACTTCAAAGTAAAGAAACCCTCCAAGTCATGCCCAGGAGCACCTTGATGAAAGGTACAAGCCAAATCAGCTTTGTAGTACCAATGTATCTTCTCAGGAACCTTCGGTGGAGGTCGGGTCTGAACCAAATTCCTCTGCATCAGGATAGGGAACAACTCTGTATAGGTAATTGGAATTGGATCAAACTGGGTTTTCCTTTGATTAGGAACTTGCTGATTCTGTTGATGAATAGGAGAAACGTGATGATTCTGACGATGATTATTTCTTCCTATGGTTCTCTTCTTGGAAAATTTATTATCAAACTTCTTCACACCATTAGCTGAGCTACCATCTTCATATAAACATCCCTTTCCGACATCTTCTTCTAGACGCACTCCCACATTCACCTTGTCAGGAAAGTCATTAGGTGCATTAACCATCACCTTCTCATGAGAGAATGATTCTAGAGTTTCAGTGAAGACTTTTATCATCGCTTCCTCCCTCCTAGAAGGATTGACTTGGGCGGCAACCAGAATTTCAACCAAACCAATTAAGTGCTCCACACTAGCTTTCAAATTAGTCACCTCTCTGCGGAGTTCAGAAATCTCTTGCTTGATATTCTCCATTGTTCTCTTAGCGTCAGTGTTGTACTGGTGAGACCAAAAGAAAAATAAGACTTGGAAAAAGACCTTTGAAAGTGAAACAAAAAATGTAGAATGATGTATGGTATGCAAAAGAGAGTTTTTATTTGATTTTCAAAGAACTCAAGATATTAAGTTGTAAACATCAAAGTATGAAGATAGAAGATGAATTTTAAATTGGCTCCAAACATTGATCAAGTTATCATCAAGATCAATCATCCATTTTGGTGGATTAGGGTTTTCGCCCTATCAATACCCAAGATCCATTGAGCTTGACGAAACTTGTGATGTTTACAAAGAAAGACCTCCAAATTCCTTCAAAGTCAAGTGAAAAGGGTTTTATGGATGCATGAATGCATGGCTATGCAACAACCACAAGCAAGGTCACAGATAAAGTCGAAAGGTTCAACGTCACGAGCATGGAGTCACGGTAAGGAACACCCCCAAGGTATGTACTAACGGTTTAATCACACTTGTAGAACAAGGTTCTAAGAGTTCCCGGAGTCTACATCCCTCCTTCGGATATTACCAACGTCTTGATTACTCAATAATCAGCAATATTCTCAAGAGAAACTCATCCGAGCATAGCATCGCGTGACGACTACCTCCGGATTACTCCGTTATAATCTCCGCGCTACACCTAAAAGGCCAAGGTGGGTTAAGGGTTCTACGGTTCCCAGCTTCTCTGGCTCCCAGGTCGAAAATAATAATGTCTTCCCGATTACTCGGTAAACAAATGTTACGTTCAAAAGGGCCTTCCACTGAGTGGGGGATCTCATGCCTCCTTCTTCGGGATTACTCCCTCAAAGTTAACATGACTATACCGCCCGTCCTATTCCTAAGTGTAACTTAGTCCGGGTATAGGACTTGTCCTTTGTAAATATTATCAACACCCAAATAATCATAATATATACATATAATCAAACAATCAAATAATGATAAAACAGATAAAACAAATTAGGCTTAACCCACTTAGGGATGGACCAGCAAGAGGTCAATCTGTCCCCAGCAGAGTCGCCAATTCTGTAGCGGTGAAAATCGGAGATCAAGCTATTAATTAACTTGACTCACAAAAGCAAGAGTGCCACCGCTCTTTATTATTTCCAAGGGAAAAGGGAAAAGAGCGAAATAAAACCCTAAAATATGCAATGTAAAATAATAGTTAAAAGTAATAAAAATACAATGTGTTTTTGAAAGAGATCTAAAGTTCGGGGGTTGGTTATACAATGGGAAGGTATTAGCACCCAATGCATCTGCGGTACTCCGCAGGAACCTTTTGAAATATCTATTTTTTATTAAAAATTGTTTGTTTGATTAAAATGGTTCGTTTGGCTAAAAATAGGCGTGGACGAGATTTTGAAGATACGACGACCTAGTGTCGAAGTTTGGACTTAAAAGGTGTGAGTTTGAAATTTGAATCTTTTAGGAAAATCGACTTAAGTTTGGAAAAATGGTAAATAAGAAAAAAAAAAGAATGGGGGTATTCGCACGATTGCAGAAGACGTATTTGATGACATGAAGTCAGCTGAGTTGAAACATTTCCCTTGGAATTAATCATAAGCAGGTAGATCTAATATTCGAGTAAGAAATCGTAAATAATTAAAATCCACGAGAAACGAACAAGGTAGATAACAAGATAAATCGTAAGAAATTAAATGAATGGACAAAGAAGAATCATGAATAAAAGAAAAGTGTAATTAAAAAATTATCTAAACTAATTTGAAATTCTAAGGTTACTAAGTAAACTAAACTTAAATTCTAAAGTGTCTAACTAAATTAAATAAAATTTTGAAGTTATTAACTAAAACTAAATTAAAACTCTAAAGTTACTAACAAAAATTCGAAAGTTATTAAATTAAATCTAAAATAAATTAACGCTCTAATATTACTGAATTAGGTCTAAACTAAATTAATTCTAAAGTTGCTAAATTACATCTAAACTAGTTTAAGTATAAACTAAATTCATTATAAAATTACTAAGTTAATCTAAACTATATTAATAATAAAATTACTAACTTAAATCAAAACTAAATTAATTCTAAATTAAAGATTAAAATTCTAAGATTAAATTAAAATTCTAAAGTTATCAAAATGTATCTAAACTAATTGGAAGTTCTAAAGTTATAAAATAGATCTAAACAAATTAAAAAAAACTCTAAGTTAATACTAAACTAAATCTGAATATAAGATTTACTAATATTTTTTATATATTTTTTTGTTAGACATTGTATCACATTAATTAATAATTAAAATAACCAAATGAACATGGAACATGAAGAAATTGGGTACCTGTGAAACAAAACCAAACGAATAGTCCTTTTCTATGTCTTCAATTCTTGGGACCAATGTTAGGCCGACACGTGGTGATAGAAAGAAAAATAAAAATAAAATTAATACTACCTGATATAACACCGAACAGGGATAAGGTTTCACCATCTCTTTCACTTCCTCTGCTCCCTTTTCTTTGTCTCCATTTTCTTTTCAAAAAAAATCAAAGAAAAAAAAACAACACTTTCAACATGATGCCGACAAAAAGCAATTACTGGAACGAAACTTGGATGGTGATAGATGTCAACAGATTTCCGGTGATTCATAGTTGGACAATGCTGGCCGATGGAAGGGCTTGTGAGGTCACGATTGGCGTCGCATTGTTGCAGCGGGGATGCGAATCGGAGGGAGATATCTCTGGAGGAGATGGTGTTGTTGCTACACATTTGAACTTATGTTGTTTGTATTTGTCTCTAACAGCTTGCAAAGTGGCCCCTTTCCTACCAAGGTACAAGTCATGTATGTTTAGAACACATTCCTTCAAATCAGCAGGTTTATAACTGGTGCATTGATAGATGGATGAATTCCAAGGTCGAGTCTTTGGGCTTAACATGAAACGTGCTAGAAATAGAACTGATGCAGCCACCATAGAAGGCAAAAACTTTACACAATTATAATCCAACAAACTGAGCTCAACAAGATAACAGCAAAGGAAACTCAAACTGCAACTCAGAAGCATCAACACCCTCTTGTCCAACTTTAGTGATGAATCTTCTTAGAAATGTCTTTATCGTAGGACCACCCAACTCAAACTTCAAAGACTTCAAAATTTCAGCCTCCATACTCAAAACCTCTTCCTTAGAGTATGTATTGTCAGTAATGTAACAAAAATCCTCCACTTCAGGTGGCTTAATCTCCTCATATTTTGAAGCAATCAACATTGAAGAAACACCAAGAAATTGCAACTTCTGTCTACTCAAATCATTCAAAGACAGAAACCTATCAATGTAAGAAACCGGGAAATATAGCGTATCCGAAACAAGCTTGTACTCTTCTGCAACTTCAACTAACCAATCCACAAGAACACCCCTCATATTGGCATTAATATCCCTCTGAACTTTCTGTATATAATCAGGTAAAGGCCTCTTACTAGGATCAACCTCCAAATTACGAAGGTAATCGTGAATATCCGAAACATATGGTTCACATAACTGAGGATCTTCCGATTTATCCGACACCGGAGATTTAGCGGTGTTCCTCTTCTTCTTCTGCCGGTGACTGTGACTATGAGTATCGGAAACGAGTTTCTCGGTTTCTGAAACGACGTCGTTGGTTATATCACCGAGTGCAACGCGCTTTCGTTTGCGTTGCTCGCACAGTGCAGCTACTGCTCTTTTCTTCGCTTCACGTTGAGGGCGGCGCGTGGAGTTATCTTGGTCGGCCATGAAGGAGTTTTAGAACGGAATGGAGATAAGAGTTGGTGTTGCTGTTTGTAGCTGGTTGTGTTGCTTCTCCCATCTTTCTTGCATATTCTATGGAAGAGGATGGTGGTGGTTGATTTGGGTGTAGTGGTGGAAGGCGGAAATGGTGTGAGGTGTTTGAGAGATTCTTGAGATGTAAAGTCTTAGATTAGAAGCCGAGATAGTGAAAGAAGAAGGAATGAAGTGAAAGAGAGTGGCAATGGTGCATAGAAGAAGTAATGTTGTAAGGAGAAATTTGAGTTCTGCAGCATAGTTTCTTGGTGGAGAAACAAAGAGCTTCTTTTCTTTGTCTTTGATGGCCATTGATTGATGTAGCCACGTTGAAGTGGAAGTGACTATTTTGGAGTGAGTGATGAGTTTGTGTGTTGTTAATTGTGTGTCCATTGTTTGTGTGTTTAGATTGAAGAGATAAAGAGATGGTGGCTTACTGTAAGTAGAAAAAAGAGGAATAGAAAGTTAGAGAGAGATAAGGGTAAAAAGTGATTAATATTGTTTTGGCAATTTTGTATCGATCCTCAATTTCATCCAACAACCAATGAAAATCAAGCATAGTATATTTAATATTTTTTTGTGACTAAAAAGCCCTTTAATGACAAAAATAAAAATAAAACTTGAAAGTATAAAAAAAACTCAATTTAAAATGATTTTTTTGAATATTTTATGAATAAAAAATAAAGACCCAAAAATGACCGAAAATGATAAAAAAAACGGACGAAAATTTATCCGAAAAAATAAAATGAACACATTAAAATAATCTACATGTCACAAAGATTAAAGAAAAAAATATTCAAGAAGTCGAAATCAAAATAAAATGATAATAAAAATATCGGGCTAAAACAGATGTTTACGGTTAAAAACGAGACTTCAAATTGTATCGAAAAAATAAGGCGAGCATACCGTCATAATCTACACGAAACGCAGATTCATAAAATGATCGGTAAAAGGTGAAAACTTGAAATATTTTCTCGCTAATTTCCCGCATAGTGTCGAATCGCTTTTAACAGTCTGTCTATAAAACCGAAATATTTTATTATCGACATATAAACAACTTGGAGCAATGCAAGAAAATAGTAAACAGATAAAAATGAATGAAGTGAAATGTCAGGTATTTTACAACTGAAAGACGATGCAAACTTTGATTTAAACTGACTTTTCTGGTCAACTTAAATACGACTAATGATGCAAAATATGATGAATGAAGATATTTACTAATGATTGTGACCAAATGACAAAATATGATATGAAAGTGCGACTAAAACATATTAGGGGCGAAATTTAGGGTGCAACAGTGTGCCTTGATGAATCAGCCTTCGAGAATCCATAATCAACCGTACTTTTGGCTTGGGAGACTCAAAACCTTAATTGAGGCGCGACACTTGATGCTCTTGATTCAGACCTGTCTCTGCACATGAAGCAAAAGAAAACATGAACATACACCTTTGTATGCGATTAGAAATTAGTGATACATAGGCTAAAAATGTTCAAAAACACTTGACAATCTTCGCATAGTCAAAGCTTGAAAGTGAGAGGTTAAAACCGACTGTATTTCGTGACCTTGACTTATCTTAAAAAAGGCAAAAATAAAAATGGGATCTTAGGTCAAAAATTGGGGTACAACACATCTCATCTAGCCTAAATGTTGTGGAATATTCCTTATTATCGATGCAATGATAATGTTTTAAACACTGTCCATTTACGATAAAAGGTTCACTAGACATTTCCTTAATCTCTACTGCGCCATTTTGAAAAAGCTTAGTGACTTCGAAAGGACCAGACCATCTAAAGCGAAGTTTTCTCAGAAATAGTTTAAGTCTAGAATTAAATAGGAGCACTATATCGCCTTCATTATATTCTTTCCTAATTATGTGTTTATCATGCCATTTTTTAGTTCTCTCCTTATAAATTCGAGCATTCTCGTAAGCGTCTAATCTAAGTTCTTCAAGTTCGTGGATATCTAAGATTCTTTTCTCACCCGCCATGGTGTAATTTAAATTAAGGATCTTAATGGCCCAATAAGCTTTATGTTCAATTTCTACCGGCAGATGACATGATTTCCCATAGACTAATTTAAATGGCGTGGTTCTGATTGGAGTTTTGTAGGCCGACCTATATGCCCATAGAGCTTTGTGTAACTTAGATGACCAATCTTTCCTAGAGGTCGCTACCGTTTTTTCTAAGATTTGCTTAATCTCTCTGTTGGAGACCTCTAGTTGCCCACTTGTTTGTGGATGATAAGGTGTTGTGACATGATGTCGGACTCCATACTTGAATAATAATTTTTCTAATATTTTGGAAATGAAATAGGATCCACTGTCATTGATGACGAGTCTCGGTGCACCGAATCTTGGGAAGATTATATTCTTGAAAATCCTGACTACTACTTGTGTGTCATTTGTTGGAGAGGCTACAGCCTCGATCCATTTTGAAATATAGTCGACAACAACAAGTATGTAGTGATTTCCAAAGGAAGACGGGAAGGGTCCCATGAAATCAATTCCCCATACGTCAAAGGCTTTAACTTCTAGAATTCCTTTTGAGGCATCTCGTCGCGTCTAGAGATGTTTCCAGTGCATTGGCATTGGTCGCAATTTTTAACCGCGATATGGACATCTTTCCACAGGTTAGGCCAATAAAGGATAGCTTGTAATATTTTAGTGCAACTCTTTGAAGTTCTCGCATGTCCTCCATAGGGAGCAACATGGCAATGGAAAATTATGTTTTCAATTTTATTTTCGGGAACACATCGACAGAAAATACCATCGGCGCCTCTCTTGAAAAGCAAAGGCTCATCCCAATAATATTGATTAATATCATGAAATAACTTCTTCTTTTGTTGATAAGATATATTCGATGGAAGCACTCCAACAGCTAAGTAGTTGACAAAATCGGCATACCATGGCAGTATGGTTTTAGTGTAGACTGCTTCCACGATTTCATTTGTGTCTGTGTCTTCATAAGTCACAGGGTATTTGGTGGTAATACTTTCCAATTCTAATTGGGCTACAAGGCGTTTGTAAGGAAAATCATCATTGACAGGTACATGATCAGATTTGATGCCTTCTATTCTGGATAGGTGGTCAGCTACTACATTATCAGTTCCCCTCTTGTCTTTGATTTCTAAATCAAACTCTTGTAGAAGTAAGATCCACCTTAGTAATCTTGGTTTGGCGTATTTCTTACTTAAGAGGTACCAGATTGTAGCGTGATCAGTATAGATAATTATTTGTGCTCCTACTAAGTAAGAACAGAATTTATCTAAAGAGAACACAACAACAAACAGTTCTTTTTCTGTGGTGGCGTAATTCGTCTGTGCAATATCTAGGGTTCTACTTGTGTAGTAGATTGCATGAAGCTTTTTATCCTTTCTCTGTCCTATAAATGCGCCTACGACATAGTCACTAGCATCGCATATTATCTCAAATGCCCTGTTCCAATCAGTAGGTTGCATAATAGGTGCCGAGGTTAACACCTTTTTTAGTGTTGTAAATGCGTCCAAGCATTTGTTGATGAAGATGAACTCAACATCTTTCATTAGCAGTTTGGTTAGAAGTTTGGTTATTTTGGAGAAGTCTTTAATGAAACATCGGTAAAAATCAGTGTGTCCTAGAAAACTTCTTATTTCTCTAACAGTTTTGGGAGGATGAAGATTTTCTATTACTTGAATCGTTGCTTTATCCACTTCAATTCCCCTATCGGATACGATGTTCCCTAAGACAATTCCTTATCAGACCATGAAGTGGCATTTTTCCCAGTTTAGCACAAGGTTGACACTTACGCATCTTTTTAGTACCATTTTAAGGTTCGATAAACATCCTTCAAAACTCTCTCCACATACGGAGAATTCATCCATAAAAACTTCCATCATACCATCTAGAAAATCAGAGAAAATGGACATCATGCATCTCTGGAATGTTGCAGGGGCATTACGTAATCCGAATGACATTCGTCGATAAGCGAACGTACCATAAGGACAGGTGAAAGTTGTCTTTTCCTGGTCGTCAGTATGAATAGGAATTTGGAAGAATCCAGAGTAACCGTCTAAATAGCAGAAGTGAGAGTGTTTAGATAGTCGTTCAATCATTTTATCAATGAGAGGTAAAGGAAAATTATCTTTACGAGTGGATTTGTTTAATTTTCTATAGTCGATGCACATTCTCCACCCGGTTTGAGTTTGTTGCGCTACAGATTCTCCTTTAGCGTTGCTTACAACTGTAACACCTCCCTTCTTAGGTACGACATGTAATAGGCTAGCCCATTTATTGTCGGATGTTGGGTATATGATTTCTACTTCCAATAGCTTTTCTACTTCCTTTTTTGACTACATCGCTCAGAATAGGATTGATTCTTCTTTGATGTTCCCTAGAGGTCTTACAGTCTTTCTCCAGCATAATACGGTGCATAAAGATTGAAGGGCTTATTCCTTTTAGATATGAGATGTTATAACCTAAATTGGTTGGGTATTTTCTTAGGAAATGTAATAATTTTTCAGTTTCTATTTGTCCTAGGTCTGCATTTACTATAACAGGTCGTTCAAGTTCAGTGTCTAGGAATTTATACCTTAGGTCTGTGGGTAGTGTTTTGAGTTATATGGCTGGTTTCTTTGGAGAAGGTATAGGATCGGGAGTTAGAGCTAGGCATTCATTCATATTTTCATCTTGATATTCATGGCGCCAATTATTATCTTAGAGAATTGGAGGTATAGGAATCTTCAATACTTCTGAACAGGTGGTTTGTTGTTTCTCCATTTCTTTTATGCATTTATTGATTACATCTAAGAAACAGCATGAATCATCGATGAATGGTGCCTTAAAGAATTTAGACAAGATGAATTCAACTTTTTCTTCTCCGACTTCGAAAGTTAGTTTTCCATTTTTAACATCTATGATGGCTCCTGCAGTGCCTAGGAATGGTCTACCTAATATAATAGGAATATTGGAGTCTTCTTTAATGTCCATGATTATGAAATCAGCGGGGATATAGAATTGTCCTATACGTACAGGAACATTTTCTAACATACCTAAAGGAAATTTCACTGATTAATTCGCTAATTGTATGGACATCCTTGTTGGTATTAGTTCTCCCATGTTGAGTGTTTTGCAAATCGACAAGGGCATCAAACTAACACTGGCTCCTAAATCTCATAGTGATTTTTCTATGACAAACTTTCCGATTACACAGGGTATGGAAAAACTACCTGGGTCCTTAAGTTTAAGAGGCATATTATTTTGGATTATAGCACCGCATTCTGCAGTGATCAATACAGTTTCATTACCCTCAAGCTTTTTATTATTAGATAATATTTCTTTAAGAAATTTAGCGTAGGAGGGCATTTGTGTGATAGCTTCTGTAAAAGGTTTGGTAATGTTAAGTTGTTTCAGAAGTTCAACGAATTTCTTGAATTTACCTACATTTTTAGACTTAGAAAATCTTTAAGGATATGGGATAGGTGGTTTATAGGGTGGCGAAGGTACATAAGGTTGTTCTTTTCCCACATCCTTTTCACCACCACCTTCTTTTTCTACTTCCTTCGGCTCAGCTTCCTTATCAACTCCTTTTCCACGTCTGGTACATGGCTGGGTTATCGACTCTAGGTTTAGTTGGTCTGCCTAGTTCTGTCCCACTCTGAAGTGTTATGACATTAGCATGTCCGTTTGGATTTGGTTGGGGTTGTCCAGGAAAAGTTCCAGCTGGAGCAACTGTAGCGGCTTGCTGTTGAGCCACTTGGGAGATTTGTGTTTTTAACATTTTGTTGTGTGTGGCAAGAGCATCAACCTTATTTGTCAGTTGCTTAATTTGTTCGCTGGTGTGAATATTTTGATTCATGAAATCTTTATTAGTTTTAGCTTGGTGGCTACGAAGTTTTCTATCATTATTTCAATGTTAGACTTCCTGGGGATATTCGGTATATTTAAGACATTTTGGGTGGCTTTCTAATATCCTGGAGGTGTAGTAGGAGCTTTTCCAGGTGCGTACAAAGCGTTGTTGCTTTTGTATGAGAAGTTTGGATGGTTCTTCCTAGCAGGGTTATAGTTATTTCCACAGGGGTTCCTGTTGTACCCCAAAATTTTCCCTCTCACTTATCAAGAATTTGCTCACAAGATCTCCTTGGGCTCAAGACTGCACTAGGGTTTGATCAGCTCAAGACACCTCCTTAGGCACTAATGACAAAAATTAGGGTTTGAGTTTGCACAAGGATTTTTGAAATATCAATTCTTCATATGGCTTTCATGGACCATTATGGACTCCCAAGATTACTCATGTCAAGTTTCAAGCCTTGGATCACATTTTTGCTCAGTCAATTGAGCAGTTGACCTAAAAATCAGTTGTATTGGGGAAAAAATCAACCATGGCCAATTTACAGTCAAACTTCATAATTTTTTATCCACATCAACATTTTGGACTCATATGTATCATTTGATCAAGTTTGGACCATAATTCCTCAAGAAATGTGATAAAATCTCCAAAAGGGCAAAATGGTCAAAATTAGGGTTTTGATTGGGAAGGGGCAATTTCTGATTTTTGACCTATAAAATGGTCAAATGGTTTAAGGAATGATCTCAAGAGTCCAATTGAATCATTTTTGACCTAATGACATGATTCAAAACATTGCAAATCCATTGGATTGACATATGAATTTTGCAGTCAACTGATCAAAAGTCAACTGTATACTAAAAAGTCAAACTTTGACTTTTTGGTCCAAATCAAGTATCAAAGATTACAATTCATCAAAACATGTTAAAATATGAAACTTATTCATCAAGAAATCAAAAAAGTCAAGATTTCATTTTGAAAAGTCAAAATTTCTAAACTTAGAAATTTTGCTAAGTGTTGGAAATTTCATGTTTTTTCATAACTTTGAGCCAAATTTTCATCATGATGCAAGTTGATTCAAGAGAAACTTCCAACATGAAAGTTGTATATCTCCATGAAACGTTTCTTCACACAACTTCTTCCAAAAGTGCTTGTATCTCAAGTTATAATTTCAAGAACATAGGGTCATGAAACTAAACACTTAGTGAAATTTTGCCCTAATTTGGCCAGGATTTTGACCTAACTTCATGGCACTTTTTCATATAGTTACAAGGGGAATCTTCAAAATAAATTCAAATATGGGTTGTAGAGAACATTGCAAGCTTTCCAAAATGTCCAAGAACTCCTTGATATCATTCTTGAGTATGGAGAATCGAAGAGATGAAGTTGGTATTTTGTCACTTGAATCACAAGGCATTTTGTGATGAACAAAAATCCAATTACAAACCTATGCTGCACAATCTTGTTTTCCAGGCCTCTAAACCTCAATATCTCTCCATAATAAGAAGATTACACTTGCTTTGGAGCTATTATCCAAGTGTTCCAAGCATTGTCCAAGCCAATTTGCCATTTTTGGAAGAAAGCTACCATTCCATTCTTGAAAAGTTGTTTTAATCACAAAGTCAACTTGTCTTGAGCTTCTAACTTGTTCTTTCTGCATACATAACTCCTATAAACCAAAATCAATATGGATAAGACCTAAGAAAGCTCAGAACGTGCTTGTACAATACTTGAGATTTGTCATTTCACTTTTCTTCAAAAGCAAGTTATAGAGTCACAACTCTATAACTCAGAAATCTGGATTGATTTTGTGCTCTAATATTTTCCATACATATTAACAAGTTTATTGCAAGCTAAGGAACGATTTCAAGCATCCTAAAACTCTCCCAAACACCCTTGATGCACCAGACTGCACAACTTAACAATTTTGAGCCAAAACTCTCCATCTCCATTTCCACTCGTGCATTTTGATTTTTAATCATTCAAACACCTTACATACATCATACACAAGTGATCCAGGCCCTTGTTTCAAGACTGTAACCCCTACATCACTATCCACCATTTTAAAATATCAAGCTTGCAGGTTGACTTGAGTAGGGAGATTCAGGGACTTTCAAAGCAAAGTAAGAGTTGGAATACACTCAAGGAGGTCCAGGCAAGCTAAACAGATCATCATGCCATCTCCAAAGTTGCTCAAACTCCATTCACGACTCCAGCTGCAAGAGGTAAGTTTTCAAACTTCCATCTCCTCATACATGCATCATTTGCTTCTGATTTGTGAAGATAAAATGTATATATCCTTGCTCTAAAAATGACCATGTTCATAGTTTTCATTTATATTGATTGTATGTAGAGAATTTCAGATTTGAACTTTCTGAAAAAATTAGGTTTCAATTTAGGGCCAGAAAAATTAATCTTCATCTTTGACTTTTAGCTTACATAAGTTATATGGTTAGATTCGTGAAGAGAAATAGCACAACTTTCATGTTTGCATTTTTTTTTTTGAGAAATGAATGAGATACAGATGGTCCGGCTAGATGAAGGTTGAAGACGAAGTACACGTCATGGAGATGTTTTACCTCATGTATTTATTGTTTCATTTGTATTAACGGATGTACAGCCACCCCAGTGGTAAATATAACGCGCGTGTGTATGAAGGTCTTGGGTTCGATACCCAGCGCTACCTTTTGCCTTTATTTTTTAGCATTTTTCATCATTTTTGTTCAGCTAGGCGCCTGGGCTTCCAATTAGTGGGCCTTGTGTTTTTTTTTCTTTGTTGACTCCCATCCTGGCTTTTGGCACCCCCTGGCCCATTTGTATTTATTTATTTATTTATTTCATTTTTCTTTTTAAATATATTTTCTAAAATACTAAAAAATCATAAAAAAATATAAAAATAGTATATTTATGTTTTGACATAATTTAAATATTTTTCTCACACAAAAAATTATTTTTATTCATCATACTTTATTTATCTTTACTAATTATCTTGTAAATTAAATTAAAACTAGGTTATTATTTATTTTCTTTTATACCTATTTAATTATATTATTTTAAGAGAGAAAAAAAAGCCAAAAATATTTTATAATACTATAATTTATTTACAAGACAAAAATAACAAAAAAAAGCTTTTCTTATAAACTTAATTTCTTTTTAATCAATCAATAGATTTAGGATTTTACTTAAAATATTTTCTTAGTAAATTGGGTTTACTTTTATTATTTTAATTAATTATCTTCTTTTAATTAATTAGGTTAAAACAAATCCCTTTTCTCTAAAAAATCCAAATAAAAATATTCATTTTCTTCACATTTACATTCTTGCATGTTTATCCATCTTGTACATTATTTATTTCAATTCTTGTACAAATTCAATTTGGTTGTAATAGATTAATTAGGTTTATATTCTTGCAATCCCCATTCACAATTTGTATACCCCCCTCCCACAAGTATTTTAATAGCGTAGTAACTTTAAATTCCGCAAATTATCACTTTATATATAAATGCTAGTAATTAGGGTTTGTATGGAAAGACTAAAACCAATACTTAGAAAAACCTAATTCAAGACAAAATCAAGCATGAAAATAATACACTTCCACATAAACACCCTAGGGTAAATCCACTCGGTTGCCTTACAAAAATGGCCATATTACGCATGTGAGGCATCTTAGCAAAGACAAGCAAAATACAAGATCATAGTCCCTCGATGACACTATCAAAAGTTGCCTTTCAAAATGATCTTAGTCCCTAAGGAATAATGCTAAGATATCTTGCAACATTTCTAATCATGGTTATACGATGACCCACGCCCGTCCCGTTTACATCCAAAGATAGGGTTAATTACCAAATCAATGGTAAGATAGCAATGTCAAAGGAAAGAGGAAATGAATATGAAAGACTTTTGAGTAGGTAGAATATTCTTAGTTATTTGCTCCATTTCAAAACAAAAACATCCTTTCTATTTTCAAAAACAATCACATACACTTTCAAACATCTTACAAAATTGAAAACATTTTCAAAAGATCAAACATCTTTGTATACATTCTTACGAACAAGAATCATTACAAAGATTGCCTAAACAATAGCCTCTTTTCAAAAATACTTTCAAAACCACACAGAGCACAATTTCAAACAAAAGCAAGTGATCTAGCAAGTAACTAAGATCCCATGGATAACTATGGATGAAAAGGGTGCTAACACCTTCCCTTTTAAAAATCTACCCCCCGAACTCAAGAAAACATATCAAAGGTCTTTCTTGTGCTTTTTCACCTTTCCTTTTGGATAAAAGAAAAGTTGGTGGTGACTCTTGCTAATCACAACATTTGCGATCAAACGCAAAACACCCAAGTCAGTTCTCCCACCGTATCATAGAACTGGCGACTCTGCTGGGGAATAATTTTAAAAGTGGGGTTACCTTAGGGTTAGATCACATTTACTTGCTTACATTGTTTGACTTGTATGCTTTACATTATGGTTTGTTTGGGTTTGAATCCTCTACCCGAATTTGGGATGCATTATAGGTAAGTAGCAATACATTGTGGAAACTGTGCGGGGTATACTGACATGGTCTAAGCAATAGCTACATTAGTGCGACATATTGTGGGTACCGGTAGCCTTTGAGTTAATCAAAGAGAATACGGGGCCGCTGAGTGATGTCATGAAGCACTAATGAACTTTTAGAACCTTTACTTGACCAACTTAGCCTTTAGGATGTAGTGAGATGACCGGCTTTGGTGCAGTCCGAAGTTGGTAGATACTCGATACTACACTCATTGAGATTTGGTTTCCTTGGATATTTTGGTCGCCATTAAAGAGGCTTGTGCTGAAACAATGACCAAGGAAACAAACCGGTGATATTGAGCTCCTTAGACCCCGGTTACTATTACTATGATAGGTTTAAGCCAACTAAACTTCAAGAGGGTACTTACCTATAAAACTCCATGCAAGCATAAACCTAAGGATTTGTTTGTTTTGTTTGTATATGCATACTTTTACATAACATCATGAACATCATATACATCCACTAACCATTTCAAGGATTTATGGGATTCATCTTTGTTCTTGTTTTGTAGGATATGGATTCACTTCGCAGGAAAACTATTCAAGTCAATCTTGTAAGGATCCCTCCACAACTCAAGGAGCTAGCTTCAAGGATTCCTGAAAACTCTCCATTCACCGAGAGACATGGTCGCCTACTCAACTTGGTCACCTCCAACACAGATGAGACATGATGAAGGTGCTTTTTCAGTTCTTTGATCCTTTACACCATTGCTTCACATTTCCCGACTATCAACTTGTGCCAACTTTGGAAGAATTCTCCCAACTCTTGAGGATTCCCATTCTCAATCAACTACCTTTCAATGGTACGGAAAGAGACCCAAAGCCAGAAGAGATTGCTCAAGATCTACACTTGCACTCATCTGATGTTACAACTCATTGGGAAACAAGGAGTGGTGTCAAAGGTTTCCTAGCAAAGTTCCTGTTTGAGAAAGCCCAAAATTGTTGGAATTACTTGGACTTGCAAGCCTTTGAGGAAATTGTGGCTCTCCTCATCAATGGGATGGTTTTGTTTCCAAATCCTGACCAACTCATAGATGCCAACACCGTTAAAATCTTCATATCCTGCAACCCAGTGCCTACATTGCTAGGAGATATCCTACACTCTTTTCACACTCGCACAATGAGGAAAAGAGGTGTCCTTATGTGTTTCACTCCTCTCTTGGAAAAATGGTTTATTTCACATCTTCCCCAATCTGTATTAAAAAATGATCAAGGTTCAAGGTGGTCACAAAGGTTGATGACGCTCAAACATTCAGACATTCATTGGTGTTCCCGATCTAAAGAGAATTTTATCATTGTCGACCGCTGTGGGGAATTACCTAATGTCCCTTTACTTGGCATTAGGGGAGGTATAACCTACAACCCCTGCTTAGCCTTAAGACAGTTTGGTTATGCCCGAAGGGATGGCCCGCACGAGATGCTGATTCAAGGTTTGGTATTTGAGTACGACAACGATGATCAAGGTCTTCACCAGAGATTTATTCGAGCTTGGAGGATGTTAAACAAGGTGGATAGCAAGACTTTGGGGCATAAAAATTTCATCCCTCTTGAGCCTTACCTCAAATGGGTACAAACTCGTGCTTAGAGTCTTATGATGCCTTACCCCTCCATTCTCCCAGTAATCATTGAACCTATCATGGAAGGAGATGTTCCATACATTATCATACATCTTGATATGCCCACCTCTCTTGAAGACCTATAATGAGATTGGATACAACTCAAGGGAGAGCGAGATACTTTTGAATCCCAATTCTACGCAAGTGAGAAGAAGGTTTTGGAACTCACTAGGCTACTTCATGAGGAGCAGACTCTTAATTCCTACATCGCGCCAAAGAGGATGTGCACTACCTTTTTATCTTAGAGCTTTTGTATTTCTTTATTAGCCCAAGAGGTATTGATGTACTCAAGTTTTAACTTATTAATATAACGTGTGTTTCCTTTTTGTCTAAAACAAATTTTAATCTTTGAAATCCTTGAAATCATTACATATGCATATACCATTCATCATAACATAAGCAGGTCTTTTGCAACAAGTCTCCTCATCTCTCTACTGTTTACTTCAGTAAGATGGATCTTGAGCAAACAGTGAAGGACCTATAAGCTATGAATACACAGTTTCAACAGTTGCTCTTGACCCTAGCCAAAGGACAAGAAGAGTTGAAGACTTTGCTGGCTGAGGAGAAGAAAAAGAAGACAAAGAAGGTGACCAGAGTCCTAAACATGGGAAGAAGATTTCATGGGCAGACAAGAAGGACCCTAGATTTTGCAACAGCATTCTGTGAAAGAGACAATCAAGATGGGAAAGGAAAGGAAACAGTTGTCCCGTCAGAATCAGAAGAGGAAGAGGAAGAAGAAGACTATTCTGAAGAACAGTACCCTCCAGCTGATGACAAGTATAAACATCTCGAAGAACGGTTGAGTGCAATGGAAATCCAAAAAGTGCCTGGCTTGGACTTTGAGGAATTGAGGTTAGTGTCGAGGATTGTCATTCCTCCAAAATTCAAAGCACCTATGTTCTCCAAGTATGACGGAGTCTCATGTCCAAAAATGCACCTCCGATCCTATGTAAGGAAAATCCAGCCCCATACCGCTGACAATGACTTATGGGTACACTTCTTCCAAGATAGTCTATCTGGAACTTAACTTGACTAGTTTTACCAACTAGAAAGAGCCAACGTTCACAACTGGGAAGATCTTGCTGCAACCTTTTACAAATAATACCAATACAATGCTGACCTTGCACCTACCCGTACTCAACTTCAGAGTATGGCCATGGTGTCCAATGAAGGTTTTAAGGACTATGCGCAAAAATAGAGAGACTTGGCTGGAAGAGTTCAACCCCCTCTCTCTGAGAGAGAATTGGTAGACTTGTTCTTGGGCACCTTGTATAGTCCCTTCTTCAATCATTTAATTGGAAGTTCATCGGCAGGTTTTACTGAACTAATATTGTCCGGAGAAAGGGTAGAAGTCGGTATAAAGAGTGGAAAGATTCAGAAAGATACATCCTCTTCTACAACTGTAAGGAAGCCTTTCATCAGAAAGAAAGAAGTGGTTGTCGTTTATCCTCAGAGAAATCAAGATAGGGGCGAGCGCCGACCAATGGTGGGGGCTGTGATGATCCATAAACCTGCGCCTGATCAACAAAGAAATAACCAACCAAGGATGGAAAGACCAGTCAGACAATTCACCAGAATTAACATGACCCCGTCTCAGGTATTACCGCATCTACTAAGATCCAATTTGGTGAACTTGAAAGAAGCTCCGAAAAACCCCAACACAACATCTCCTCACTATCATCCCAATGCCTGTTGCGCATATCATTCTGAAAGTCCCGGCCATGACACTAATAATTGTTGGGCTCTAAAGAAAAAAATATAAGACCTCATTGAAGCAAAAGAGATTGAGTTCGATGCGCCCGAAAAGCCAAATGTCATTTCTTCCCCTATGCCTAAACATGGCCATAATACCAATGCCATTGAAGAAGAAATGTGTGTTACTTCAGTTGATAAACTTATGACCCCACTTATGACTATTAAAGTGAACTTATTGAATATCGGTGTGTTCACGGGTTGTGATAAAGTTTGACATTTCTGTTTGTCCTCACCAACCAGTTGTCCTTTGTTGAAAGCAGGCGTTCAGTGCCTAATAGATAACAAAGAAATTTTATTTGAGAAGACTTCTATTCCACCTGTTCCTTTTGAAGATGTTTCTATCATTACCATTTCCGCCAATTCTTCCAGGGTCTCCACCAAAAGACCCGTTAGAATTACATCAGTTCCAAAAGCAACTCCTTTAATAATTACAATGCCTGGACCAGTCCCATATTCGTCAGACAAAACCATACCATGGAATTATAGATGGGATGTCTACTACCATGGTATCAAGCAGGATTGGCCAGCCTCCGAAGATTTAAGCTCTGAGAATGTTAACTCCGACATCAGTAATATTGCAGGAACTAGCAAGATTACCCGAAGCGGAAGGATATTCTCTCCAAAAATTGCTCCCCCAAAAGCAGTTTCTGGACCCGTAATCATTCCTGTTGTTGCTCCCCCAAAATCTGTTCTCGGTCCTATAATCATCTCAGCCAATACTCCAACTAACAAAGTTGTTACAACCCCTGTTATCATTTCTACTGACACTCCTACTGCCGGGTTAACCTAGACTCGAGGTAAAAGTATTCTGATTGAGCCTGTCCGAACGAAGGCTCAGTCATTGGCTATCCCTGAGACCTCTCGGAAAGAGATGGAGGAAATTATGAAGATCATAAAAAGAAGCGACTACGATGTAGTTGAACAACTGGAGCAAACTCCCTCTAAAATTTCCATGCTGGCATTACTACTATGTTATGAGGCGCATGCAAAAGCCCTGGTAAAATTCTGGAAAACTGCCCATGTACCCCAAGAGACATCTGCCGATCAGTTTCAAGACTGCGTAGCCAGCTTAACTGCAGATAATGGATTAGGTTTTTTGAATGCTGATTTAACGCCAAGAGGAAGGAAGCATAATGAGGCATTGCATGTCTTAGTTGAATGTAGGGGCACAACCCTGGCTCATGTTTTGGTGGACACTGGCTTATCTCTGAATGTATTGCCTAAAAAAGCTCTTGATAGGCTTGACTGTGACAGATTGACATTGAAGCCAAGTAACATAGTAGTAAGGGCTTTTGACGGCTCAAAGAGGATGGTGCATGAGGAGGTAGACATTCCCATAAAAGTTGGAACACAAACATTTGATTCAACTTTTTATGTAATGGATATTTGTCCCTCATATTCCTGCTTACTAGGCCGACCATGGATTCACAATGCTGGCGTTGTCACTTCTTCATTGCACCAAATGATGAAATATCTGATTCAAGGGAAGATTATCATCGTTCATGGAGAATAAGAGTATATGATCAGCCATCTCAATATCTTCAGATATGTGGAATTAGATGGTGAATTTATTGAAACTCTATTCCAACACTTTGAAGAGGTCCCGCAAGATGTGGCAGTAACCAAGGTTGTTCCCAAGATCACAAGGCCTCCACTCCGGATGTCATCTCTGAAGGATGCCAAAGCAGTGGTAGAAGAAGGTGGGTGCACTATCTGGGGACAACTCCCAGATATCCCATATAAGTCTGACAAGTTTGGCCTGGGTTTCACTTCAAGTGCTCAGAATGCTTTACATCGCGCTCATGCCGGAGGAGCACCCCTGAAGATCAGAAACCACGAGGTCAACGCTGTAGAAGATGATAAAGATAGTTGTGACTTGGAAGACTGGATATTCCCAACTGTCAGTGGAGGGCTCAGCAACTGGGAGGCTAGATATTTCGTTCCGATCACTTTTATCCCATAGTAATCTGTCTTTACATTTTGTTGGATCTGTAATATTAAAATAATTCACACTCTTAAAACCTTGTGTCTTACCCGAGGCACAATGGTCCATTTGTAAGGGTTATTATCTCATTTATATATGACATAAATGAATCATGGACATTTTCGCATACAAACTTTTATGCTCATTGTTTTTCTTTTTACATTTTCATTTCTTTCAAAGATAGTTATACCCTTACACACACTCACACTTATAATGCAGGTATACATCCATTCGGGATCCCATGGGTAACGATACTGCTATGGCCTTTTATGACTTTGAGAATCTAATCTGCCAAGCCGAAGACGAAGGTGAGGAAGACTGTGAAGTACCAGGAGAGCTTGTCAGACTACTATAACAAGAAAAGAGAACCATTCAGCCTCACGAGGAACCCGTGGATACAATCAACCTAGGTACCAAAGAAGAAGAAAAAGAGGTCAAGGTGGGTGCCAATCTGGAACCCGGTATCAAGGAGTGCCTGATTCAGTTGTTACACGATTATGTCGAAGTCTTTTCCTTGTCGTATGAAGACATGCCAGGACTTGATGTAGATATTGTGGTACATCGTCTGCCTACAAGAGAGGATTGTCCGCCAGTAAAGCAAAAGGTTCGCCACATGAGGCCTTATATGTCAGAAAAGATTAAAGCAGAAGTCATGAAACAATTCAATGCTGGATTCTTGGCTGTCACCTCTTATCCCCAATGGGTTACCAATGTTGTTCCCGTGCCCAAAAAGGATGGCAAAGTGCGAATGTGCGTGGACTACAGGGATTTGAATAGGGCAAGCCCTAAGGATGATTTTCCACTCCCCCACATTGATATTCTAGTTGACAATACGGCACAACATAAAGTCTTTTCCTTCATGGATGGATTCTCATGCTACAACCAAATCAAAATGGCGCCTGAGGACATGGAGAAAACAACGTTTGTCACGCAGTGGGGCACTTTCTACTATAAGGTGATGCCATTCGGACTAAAGAATGCTGGGGAAACCTATCAACGTGCCATGGTAGCTTTATTTCATAACATGATACATCATGAAATAGAGGTATACGTGGACGATATGATAGCCAGATCTCAAACAGAAGAAGAGCATCTTAATCACTTACAAAAATTGTTTGAGAGATTGAAGAAGTACAAGTTGAGGTTGAATCCAAACAAATGCACATTGGGGGTACGGTTTGGTAAACTCCTAGGCTTTTTCGTCAGCAACAAAGGTATCGAGGTCGATCCTGACAAAGTTAAAGCAATACAAGAGATGACTGCTCCTCGTACTGAGAAGGAAGTCAGAGGATTCTTGGGATGTTTGAACTACATTGCCAGATTCATTTCCCACCTGACAGCTACTTGTGAACCAATGTTCAAACTACTGAAGAAAGATCAAGTAGTCAAATGGAATGATGAGTGCCAAGTTGCTTTTGACAAAATCAAAGAATACTTACAAAAGCCTCATGTGTTGATGCCATCAGTCGAGGGAAGACCATTGATCATGTATCTGACTATTTTAGAAAACTCAATGGGGTGTGTATTAGGGCAGCATGACGAGTCTGGCCGAAAAGAGCACGCTATTTATTACCTGAGCAAAAAGTTTACCGACTGTGAAACCAGATATTCACTGCTCAAGAAAACTTGTTGCACTCTGGCATGGCCTGCTCGCCGGCTAAGACAGTATATGCTAACTCAAACTACTTTGTTGATATCTAAAATGGATCCGAGAAAATACATCTTCGAGAAGCCTGCTCTTTCTGGGAGAATAGCGAGATGGCAGATGATCCTGACGGAATATGACATACAATATACTACCCAGAAATCAATAAAGGGCAGTGTATTAGCTGATCACCTTGCTCACCGAGCTGTAGAAGACTACCAATCCATGAAGTTCGAATTTCCAGATGAAGACATCATGACGTTAAACAATTGTAAAGAATTCAGCCCATAAGACAAACCTGAACAAGGATCCCGATGGACCCTGTTCTTTGATGGGGCATCCAATGCACTTGGCAACAGTATCGGTGTTGTACTCATATCTCCAGAAGGGTGTCATACTCCCTTTACAGCAAGACTCTGCTTCAATTGTACAAACAACATGGCGGAATACGAAGCATGCATCTTTGGCCTCAGAGCTGCCATAGACTTGGGAATCAAATCCTTGGATGTATTCGGAGATTCAGCTTTGGTCATCAGCCAGATCAAAGGGGAATGGGACACCAAGCACCCTAACCTTATCCCTTATAAAGAACATGTTTTGACATTGCTACCACATTTTGAGAAGATTACCTTCGAGCATTTCCCGCGAGAGGAAAATCAGCTAGCAGACGCTCTAGCCATAATGTCATCTATGTTTAAACTTAATTGGGATAACGAGGCTCCCCAAATCACCATCGAACGAATGAAGGAACCAGTGCACAATCACGAGATTAACATTGAAGAAGTAGTGGACCAGCCTTGGTTTCACGAAGTCAAGAAGTATCTCGAGACTCAAGAATATCCAGAAGGAGCTTCAATCAATGATAAGAAGTTCTTAAGGAGATTATCTGCTAAATTCTTCCTTAGTAATGGCATTCTGTACAAATGCAATCATGACTCTGTGTTACTTCGGCACCCATTCCAGTGGGCATACGATGGCAAAGAAAATCCTACGGGAAGGCTATTACTGGTCTACCATGGAAGCAGATTGCTATCAACACTCTCGAACTTGCCATAAGTGTCAGATTTATGCTGACAAGGTGCACGTACCTCCGGTTCCTCTGAATGTCTTGACAGCTCCTTGGCCGTTTGCTATGTGGGGAATTGATATGATTGGGGAAATCAAGCCGACGGCCTCCAATGGACACCGCTTCATCCTAGTGGCCATTGACTATTTTACAAAGTGGGTTGAGGCAGCCTCTTTTGCTTCCGTTACCAAGAATGTTATTGCCCGTTTCATCAAACAAAATCTCATTTGCCGGTACGGTATCTCGGAAAGGATCATCACTGACAATGGCACAAATCTCAACAACACTATGATCACCTCCTTGTGCGAGCAATTCAATATCCAACATCACAATTCTTCCCCTTACCGAATAGAGACGAATGGTGTTGTCGAAGCTGCAAATAAGAAAATTAAAAAGATCATACAGAAAATGACAGTCACATATAAAGACTGGCATGAGATGCTGACATTTGCTCTCCACGGGTACCGTACCACCGCTCGCATATCAACCAGGGCAACACCCTATTCTCTAGTATACGGCATGGAAGCCGTATTTCCTATTGAGGTTCATATCCCCTCTCTAAGGATTATGAAGGATGTAGGGCTGAACGAAGACGATTGGATCCAAACTCGACTTGATCAATTGAACTTTATTAATGAGAAAAGACTTACTGCTGTTTGCCATGGTCAAATGTATCAAAAACGGATGATCAAGGCTTTCAACAAGAAGGTCAGACGCCAAGTGTATAAAGTTGGAGATCTGGTGATAAAACGCATCATACTACCACAAGGTGATCCCAGGGGCAAATGGACTCCTACATAGGAAGGACCATTTGTAATCAAAAACATTTTCTCTGGTGGGGCAATGATCTTAACCACCATGGATGGCGACGACCTGCAACATCCTGCAAACGCGAACATAGTCAAAAGGTACTATGCATAAGAGACCCGCTAGGTTGACATATCTAGGCAAAACAAGGGCATCCCGGCGAACCAAAAAGGTTCGGGCAAAAATTAGGGATAAAACAAAAATCTGTACACCCGGTAAGTTGAAAACCCGAAAGGGCGACTTGGGCGAAAAAGGGTTTCCCGTTGGACTGAAAACCCAAAAGGGAGGTCCAGGAAAAAGTTAGGGAATTAAAGTGTATGACTATGTCCCGTTGGATCACTTTACAGACAACTTGCATACTCGACATTTCTGACCAACTCAATCATCTTCGGACAAGGAAACAAATAGACAAGATGCTCAGAGATACAAAGGCTATAGCAGAATTGGAATCCCATGGGATAAACACACATAGCTATCTTTTCTTTGTATTAAAATTTTCATTTTTTCTTACGACAATGTTCTCTTACTAGAATGTTTTTCTCATTGTACAAAAATACTTATTCAAAGTCAATACAAAGATATTCCATTGAAAGTGCAAAACTATCTGTTTTTCTTTACTCTTGTGTTTTGTTTACAAAAACGTCCAATGATTCATTGTTGAACATATGCATTTGAACATAATTACTGACAAATTACTAATGGCTTTAAGAGGTAGGAAAATCTCTCTAAGTTATTTCCATAAACCCCCACTTTTTGCAGTTTAATTCCCAGCGGAACGAGCTTCCAATTATCAATCTTCAGTAGAAGTCGTTCATTTCTCAAGATTTCACAATGAAATTTTACAAGCAGTATACGGCATTTCCCTTACAACATAGTTTATTTCTCTAAGCAGAAATTCATCAACACTTAGACTTCACAACATGAATACTTATACTCCATATCCTCAGCAACAGTCAGGGATTTATTTTCCCCAATCCAACAGCAGTGCAGCAAACTAGCTCACATACACATACATTGCATCCGCATATCATAAACATTGATAAAACGAAAGCATTATATCATACATTTCATACAACATGACTTTTCATTTTAGCTTACATTTTACCCTTTTCAAGATAAGATTAATAGTTATCATTAACAATGTTCAGAGTTTTCAAATACAGTTCAGATACGCTCCAGACACGGATGTTATTTTGATACTCATTCAGATTCAACTTCTAAGATACAGTTCAGATACACTCCAGACATGGATTCCATTCTGATACTCATTCAGATTCAACTTCTCAGATACAGTTCAGATATGCTCCAGACACGGATGCCATTATGATACTCATTCAAATTCAACTTCTCAGATACAATTCAGATACGCTCCAGACACGGGTGCCATCCTGATACTCATTCATATTCAACCTTTTGATATAGTTCATATACGCTCTAGACACGGATGCCATTCTGATACTTACTCAAATTCAACTCCCAAATACAGTTAGATACGCTCCAGATATGGACGCCATTCTGATACTCATTCTTTCAGCTTACAAATTACAATACAAACAATCACTTTTGGATGGCATCTTTAAGTCCATCTCCTATAGATTTATATCACCTCTCCAAATGGCATCTTTAAGCCAATTCCCTCAACCATCACGTCACCTAGTGCAATTTTCTGGACACTCTAGTGTCCAATCATCTTCCACCTTCGAGCCACGACTGGCAAAACATGCCAATCTAACTCTTCAGGCTTAAGAAGAATGAACAGGGGAAGTTGTTGTACCCCAAAATTTTCCCTCTCACTTATCAAGAATTTGCTCACACGATCTCCTTGGGCTCAAGACTGGACTAGGGTTTGATCAGCTCAAGACACCTCCTTAGGCACTGATGACCAAAATTAGGGTTTGAGTTTTTACAATCATTTTTTAACTATCAGTGCTTCATATGGCTTTCATGGACCATTATGGAATCCAAATATTACTCATGTCAAGTTTCAAGCCTTGGATCACATTTTTGCTCAGTCAATTGAGTAGTTGACCTAAAAATCAGTTGTATTAGGGGAAAAATCAACCATGGCCAATTTAAAGTCAAACTTCATAATTTTTTATCCACATCAACATTTTGGACTCATATGTATCATTTGATCAATTTTGGACCACAATTCCTCAAGAAATCTGATCAAATCTCTAAAAGGAAAAATGGTCAAAATTAGGGTTTTAATTGGGAAAGGACAATTTCTGATTTTTGACCTAGAAATTGGTCAAATGGTTTAAGGAATGATCTCAAGAGTCCAATTGCATCATTTTTGACCTAATGACATGATTCAAAACATTGCAAACCCATTGGACTGACAGATGAATTTTGCAGTCAAATGATCAAAAGTCAACTGTATACTAAAAAGTCAAACTTTGACTTTTTGGTCAAAATCAAGTATCAAAGATTACAATTCATCAAAACATGTCAAAATATGAAACTTATTCATCAAGAAATCAAAAAAGTCAAGATTTCATTTTGAAAAGTCAAAATTTCTAAACTTAGAAATTTTTCTAAGTGTTGGAAATTTCATGTTTCTTTATAACTTTGAGCCAAATTTTCACCATGATGCAATTTGATTCAAGAGAAACTTCCAACATGAAATTTGTAGATCTCCATGAAATCTAAAACTTTTATTCACACAACTTCTTCCAAAAGTGCATGGATCTCAAGTTATAATTTCAAGAACATATAGGGTCATGAAACTAAACACTTAGTGAAATTTTGCCCTAATGTGGCCAGGATTTTGACCTAACTTCATGGCGCTTTTTCATATAGTTACAAGGGGAATCTTAAAAATCAATTCAAATGTGGGTTGTAGAGAACATTTCAATATTTCCAAAATGTCAAAGAACTCCTTGAGATTATTCTTGAGTAGGGAGAATCGAAGAGATGAAGTTGGTGTTTTGTCACTTGAATCACAAGGCATTTTGTGATGAACAAAAATCCAATTTCAAACCTATGCTGCACAATCTTGTTTTTCAAGCCTCTAAACCTCAAGATCTCTCCATAATCAGAAGATTGCACTTGCTTTTAGGCTATTATCCAAGTTTTCCAAGCATTGTCCAAGCCAATTTGCCATTTTTGGAAGAAAGCCACCATTCCATTCTTGAAAAGTTACTTTAATCACAAAGTCAACTTGTATTGAGCTTCTAACTTGTTCTTTCTGTACACATAACTCCTATAAACCAAAAGCAATGTGGCTAAGACCTAAGAAAGCTCAGAACATGCTTGTACAATACTTGAGATTTATCATTTCACTTTTCTTCAAAAGCAAGTTATAAAGCCATAACCCTATAACTCAGAAACCTGCAGTGATTTTATGCTCTAATCTTTTCCATACATAATAACAAGTTTATTGCAAGCTAAGGCCCGATTTCAAGCATCCCAAAACTCTCCCAAACACCCTTGCTGCACCAGACTACTCAACTTGACAGTTTGTAGCCAAAACTCTCCATCTCCATTTCCACTCGTGCATTTTGATTCTTAATCATTCAAACACCTTACACACATCATACAGAAGTGATCCAGACCCCTGTTTCAAGACTGTAACCCCTACATCACTATCCACCATTTAAAAATATCAAGCTTGCAGGTTGACTTGAGTAGGGAGATTCAGGGACTTTCAAAGCAAAGTAAGAGTTGGAATACACCCAAGGAAGTCAAGGCAAGCTAAACAGATCATCAGGCCATCTCCAAAGTTGTTCAAACTCCATTCACGACTCCAGCTGCAAGAGGCAAGTTTTCAAAATTCCATCTCCTCATACAGGCATCATTTGTTTCTGATTTGTGAAGATAAAATGTAGATATCCTTGCTCTAAAACTGACCATGCTCATAGTTTTCATTTATATTGATTGTATGTAGAGAATTTCAGATTTTAACTTTATGAAAAAATTAGGTTTCAATTTAGGGCCAACAAAATTAATCTTCATCTTTGACTTTTAGCTTACATAAGTTATATGGTTAGATTCGTGAAGATAAATAGCACAACTTTCATGTTTGCATTTTTTATTTTTGTTGAGAAATGAATGAGATATAGATGGTTTGGCTGACTGAAGGTTGAAGACGAAGTACAGGTCATGGAGACGTTTTACCTCATGTATTTATTGTTTCATTTGTATTAACGGATGTACAGCTACCCCAGTGGCAAAGGTAGCACGCGTGTGTATGGAATGTCTTGGGTTCGATACCCAGCGCTACCTTTTGCCATTATTTTTTAGTATTTTTTCATCATTTTTGTTCAGCTAGGCGCCTGGGCTTCCAATAAGTGGGCCTTGTGTTTTTTTTCTTTGCTGACTCCCATCCTGGCTTTTGGCACCCCCTGGCCCATTTGTATTTATTTATTTATTTATTTATTTATATCATTTTTATTTTTAAATATATTTTCTAAAATACTAAAAAATCATAAAAATATATAAAAATAGTAGATTTATGTTTTGACATAATTTAAATATTTTTCTCACACCAAAAATTGTTTTTATTTATCATACTTTATTTATCTTTACTAATTATCTTGTAAATTAAATTAAAACTAGATTATTATTTATTTTCTTTTATACCTATTTAAATATATTATTTTAAGAGAAAAAAAAGTCAAAAATATTTTATAATACTAAAATTTATTTACAATACAAAAATAACAAAAAAAATGTTTTTCTTATAAACTTAATTTCTTTTTAATCAATCAATAGATTTAGGGTTTTACTTAAAATCTTTTAGTAAATTAGGTTTACTTTTATTATTTTAATTAATTATCTTCTTTTAATTAATTATGTTAAAACAAATCCCTTTTCTCTAAAAAATCCAAATAAAAATATTCATTTTCTTCACATTTACATTCTTGCATATTTATCTATCTTGTACATTATTTATTTTAATTCTTGTACAAATTCAATTTGGTTGTAATAGATTAATTAGGTTTATATTCTTGAAATCCCCATTCACAATTTGTATACCCTCCTCCCACAAGTATTGTAATAGCGTAGTAACTTTAAATTCCGCAATTTATCGCTTTATATACAAATGCTAGTAATTAGGGTTTGTATGGAAAGACTAAAACCAGTACTTAGAAAACCCTAATTCAAGACAAAATCAAGCATGAAAACAATACACTTGCACATAAACACCCTAGGGTAAATCCACTCGGTTTCCTTACAAAAGTGGCCATATTACGCTATCAAAAGTTGCCTTTCAAAATGATCTTAGTCCCTAAGGAATAATGCTAAGATATCTTGCAACATTGCTAATCATGGCTATACGATTACCCACGCCCGTCCTGTTTACATCCAAAGATAGGGTTACTTACCAAATCAATGGTAAGATAGAAATTTCAAAGGAAATAGGAAATGAATATGAAAGACTTTTGAGTAGGTAGAATATTCCTAGTTTTTTGCTCCATTTCAAAACAAAAACATCCTTGCTATTTTCAAAAATAATCACATACACTTTCAAACATCTTAAAAAATTGAAAACATTTTCAAAAGATCAAACATCTTTGTATACATTCTTACGAACGAGAATCATTACAAAGATTGCCTAAACAATGGACTCTTTTCAAAAATACTTTCAAAACCACACAAAGCACAACTTCAAACAAAAGCAAGTGATCTAGCAAGTAACTAAGAGCCCATGGATAACCATGGATGAAAAGGGTGCTAACACGTTCCCTTTTCATAATCTACCCCCCGAACTCAAGAAAACATCTCAAAGGTCTTTCTTGTGCTTTTTCACCTTTCCTTTTGCATAAAAGAAAAGTCGGTTGCGACTCTTGCTAACCGCAACATTTACGATCAAACGCAAAACACCCAAGTCAGTTCTCCCACCATATCACAGTTCCCTTGAGCATAATTCACTTGATCAACTGGTACTTATGTTAAGAGTGGACATTCGGGTGCAGAATGCATGTGAAGTCCATATAAATCACTGGTTAGAGTTACTGCATTCACGGTGGCTGCGGGAGTTGTGGTCGAGCTTTCTATCTTTTGGGTAAAGGCTTCTACCTTAGCGTTAACTTGGTCTAATAAACTAACTTTGTGCGTATCGCCTTTCGTTTAAGGTTTCTCCACCATGGTTCTATCGCTTTCCCACTGGTAATATTTTTAAGCCATACTTTTGATAAGTTGATAGGCATCGTGGTATGGTTTATCCATCAGTGCACCGCCAGCAGCACCATCAATTGTTAATCTTGTGTTGTACAAGAGACCATTGTAAAAGGTGCGGATGACCATCCATTCTTCTAGACCGTGATATGGACAGAGTCTCAACATGTCTTTGTATCTTTCCCATGCTTCAAAGAGAGATTCGCTTTCCTTTTGTTTAAAACTGTTGATATTAGCTCTTAGCATAGCCGTCTTACTAGGCGGAAAATATCGCTCTAGGAAAACTTTCTTCAACTCGTTCCATGTGGTAACAGAGTTGGATGGTAGAGACCGAAGCCAAGCTCTAGCTTTATCTAATGATGAGAAAGGAAACAGACGAAGTCTTATTGCTTCAGGGCTGACACCATTTACTTTTACTTTGTCTACGTACTGCACAAACATGGACAAATGAAGGTTTGGATCGTCCGTAGAACATCCTGAAAATTGGTATTATTGGACAGCTTGTAATAATAAAGGTTTTAACTCGAAATCATTTTGTGCGATGACGGGAGCAACAATACTGTTGTGGGGTTCCTCTTGCGATGGGGCAGCATAATCCTTCAGAGGGCGATTTTGGAGTCCTTCAGCCATTCTTGGTTCAGGAAGAGAATAGTTAGGAAGATTGAATTCAGGAAGGTTATACTTGATTTGGTATTCTCTAATTCGGTGTCTTATACAAACAAAACACTCGACCTCGTCGATTGGTTGCTCTAACTCTTCACATTGAGAGCGAGTGCTTGGCATACAATCAATGATTAAAATAAAATAAAATTGGTTGCCTTAGTCTATACTGCATAACAAGGGATTCACAATATTGACTAAATAGTCCATGGCAACGGCGCCAAAAACTTGATCGCGACTTTGAGAGTCTTTCGAGTATAGTGACTGCAAGTGCACAGTCTAATCGCATAGTTTTAAAAGATATTGAGCACACAAGGACCGGTGGTCAAACTATTGTTATCTAAGTTCACTGTGTAAAGCTAAGGCTAATTATAAAAATAGGATGTTGGGGTTTAAACGGAAATTAACTAAGACTCTAATAATTGATAACGGGACACCGGAATGTAATTTATCGACTTCAGGGATTCAATAAGTCAATGGTATAGTTTTGAGTATTAAAGCACTATTTCAGTGGAAACTATTAATTTAAAAACCCTCGTCTCACACTTTTGTTGTATCGATTCAGGCCATATTATTAAACTCAAATGAGCGCTCTTGCTGTGTCATATAAAATTTAAAAGTATTTTTTGAAAACAAATATAGTCCAATTAATTTTAAAGCGCTCTCGCTGTATTTAAAATTAATGTTTGATCACCACTATCTGGTTAAAATCTCAAACTCTCGCTCTGTTGATTTTATCCTTAGTTTGTCTTTTACTCTCGTAACAAAACAATTTAATATCGAAATTGGAAATCAAAACCAGAAAAGTCTTTTTGTAAAATATTTATGCCAATTAATTACCAAATCCCTTCGGTTTAGGACCTCACATACCAATATTGAGAAAATTAGCCAAACATTGTTTTATTGCATGATAACATAAAATAAAAACATACATTCAATAACATATGCATGGTAAAAATGAATAAACTATATTTAAAATTGGAACCTGGAATAAAACACTGAAGAATAATAGTGCAGTATGATATCCTCCACAAGCCGGCAAGATTAGCTTCGGAACAAAATATCTTGAAGAAATACAAATAAGCCTAAACGAAATTCTGGAAGCTATAAGGAAACTAAAGGTGCAATATTCCTCCGATGTTAGAAATATTGCTTTAATCGTGATGGTTTTCTTTGCTTACGGAAATTCTAAACGAAACTGAAAATTAATCAAAAACTGTAAAACTGGAATAAAATATAACAATGTTCAGTATGCGGAAAAATAAGAATTTTGAGCAGGTGTGTGAATGTATGCAGTTTTGGTAACTGTCCTCCTTTTATAGATTCAATATTCTTGAGCAAAAATAGGGACACTTCCTTGATCTTCGTTCTTCATGCATGGAGAAGAATCAGGAAGATGTGGGTTTATGGAGATACTTCTGTAATTGAAGATATATGACTTGTAACGAGTGTCGTGCACTTTGGCATTGGGCATATTTCAATTACGTGTCGGTCGGGACAAGAAGTGTGCCAAGGGGCACACTTTTGGATTTCTGACGGGTGGCATGCGCCTGTGACAAGCGCCATGGCTTCTGATACAGAATCGTTTGCATTTTTGCTGCTAAAGTGTCATTTCTTCTTCATTTCTCCAATATTTTTCTTCCTTTTCTCATGTATGCTTTGCAGAAACTAAATACCTGAAATATGCTGCAAATATTACAAATAGAGACATAATGCGACATAATAAACAAAGAATCAGAAGCTTTATCTATGTAAACCGGGCATAATATGCTATAACTTTTTGTGTTATCAAACTCCCCTAAGCTTGAAACTTTGCTTGTCCTCAAGCAATATAATCGGTATGAAAATAAATGGAGCACAAGTTAAATGCAAATACATGATACAATTCGAGTCGTAAGAGGTTGTGCCAATGTTTTCGCGGGAACATAAGCTCAACATAACACAAAAGAAGGAGGGTTTTGAGAGTGTATAAGTAGAGAAAAATAAGGAGGGTAATGTGTGGGAATTTGTGAGTTTTGACGATAACAATAATGGAGGGAGTGATATAGGCAGTGGTTTAATGGATTTTAAGTGAGGTTTGAAGAAAATGAGAAGAAGGGAAAACGATAAGGGGTTCTATGTTAAAACAGAAGCGTTATGTTTTTGGCTCTGTTATTAGGGGAACGCTTTTGTGTCGGGAGGGACAATACGAGGAGCGTGATGGTCGTGACGCTTGTATGGTAGTGTGACGGGCGGGACAATACATGAAAGAATAAAAGTCGATCCTTAAAATAATGAGTTCATCTCTCAACAAATCAAGCTCGGATTGAAGAGCATTTATATCAGGAGCTTGGTCAAATATAAGAGGTGGAGTAGCAATCGGAGCATCATAGGTGTTTGAGTCAGCCTGATCAGGAGATGGGAAATGGTGATAAATTAAAGGGGTTTCGAGGTCAGTTTCCTCATCGGATAGGAAGGAATTAAGGTGGTCATAAATTTTGGGTGTCTCAGGAGTAGGTGGTGGTGAAATTTGTGGTTCGGCCCAATCATATAACCAATTATTCTTGTCATTAATGCTACTCCTAGGGTTAGGCAGGGTAAAAAGAGGCATTAATTGATTGTTAAAGATAAGTTCAAAGGTAGTCAGGCCTAGGTTCCAAATAATTCCCCTATTGAAGAAAAATGGATATTCATTGGTTGGAATCTACCTAGAGGGATAATGTTTAGCAGCGGTTGTCTCAGGCTGATAGAATTTGCTATCATAGTCATTAGGCCTCCTATCAGGATTGGTTCATGGACAGTTCTTGCAAGACAGTGAAAGTTGGCTATCATAAAGGTAGCACCATTTACGGGACGGTTTTGCGATGCACAGAACATTATGAAATGTTCGGCTCTTGATATTGTGGTTATGTTTTTTGGCTTTCCAAAGAGGGTATGTGCTAGGATCTTATGAAAATACCTTAAGGCGGGGTTATGAATGTTTTCGGGGTGTATGTCATTAGGCTCAGGGTTACTTATACCAGTAATAATACCCCAGAAATAGTCGATTTTACCCATGTTAAAAAGTTCCTCTTGGATTATTGTGAATGTATCAAGGCCATGTGGAAATCCTAGAAGTTCGACCATTCCTCTATGGGTAGAGGTGTATTCAATATCAAACATCCTAAACCTAATTAGTCCCTTGTTAAACCCTAGACCATGGTTAGACTTATAGATAAGAGAGCTCAGAAACTCTAGGGTTAATCTACGGTAGGAACTAAATCTTCTTCTTAAGGCAGATGTGTCCCAACTTATTTGATTTAACAAAAACAAGACACTGTCTCGAATCCCTAGTGTGGTCATATCAGGTCCATCTGAGTAGATACTCAATTCCATCTCCCTATTAGCTAATGACTCAAAACGCCCACTTTAATTTCTTCCTGTCAAAATAATTCCCATCGTGTCAACTGGATTCATCGTGGTTAGTGCAGTTAGCTAAAGTTAAGTTAGCCTGAAGTAGGTTGACAGTTAGAATTAAGTTAGTAGCGGGTAATAGTAGAGAAATAATACTGCATAATTTTATAAAAATATAAATAAGCAATAAAAAAAGAATAAAAGAAAAGAAAAACTAAAAATAATCAAATAAAAAATAAAAGACTAGAATGTGGGTTGTCTCCAAATTAGCATTTTTTTATAAGTCGTAAGCTCGACATAACAGATGATTAATCTAATGAGTGGGTTGGCAGCTCATCTAGCCTAAATGTTATGGAATATTCCTTATTATCGATACAATGATAATGTTTTAAACATTTTCCATTTACGATAAAAGGTTCACTAGACATTCACTTAATCTCTATTGCGCCATTTTAAAAAACCTTAGTGACTTCGAAAGGACCAGACCATCTAGAGCAAAGTTTTCCCGGAAAGAGTTTAAGTCTAGAATTAAATAGGAGCACTATATCGCCTTCATTGAATTCTTTCCTAGATATGTGTTTATCATGCCATTTTTTAGTTCTCTCCTTATAAATCCGAGCATTCTCGTAAGCGTCTAATCTAAGTTCTTCAAGTTCATGGATATCTAAGATTATTTTCTCACCCGTCGTGGTGTAATTTAAATTAAGAGTCTTAATGGCCCAATAAGCTTTATGTTCAGTTTCTACCAGAAGATGACATGATTTCCCATAGACTAATTTCAATGGCGTGGTTCCGATTGGAGTTTTGTAGGCCGACCTATATGCCCATAGAGCTTCGTGTAACTTAGATGAATAATCTTTCCTAGAGGTCACTACTGTTTTTTCTAAGATTTGTTTAATATCTCTGTTGGAGACCTCTAGTTGCCCACTTATTTGTGTATGATAAGGTGTTGTGACACGATGTCAGACTCCATACTTGAATAATAATTTTTCTAAGATTTTGGAAATGAAATGGGATCCACCGTCATTGATGACGAGTCTCGGTACACCGAATCTTGGGAAGATTATGTTCTTGAAAAGCCTGACTACTACTCATGCGTCATTTGTTGGAGAGGCTACAGCCTCAATCCATTTTGAAACATAGTCGACAACAACGAGTATGTAGTGATTTCCAAAGGAAGACGAGAAGGGTCCCATGAAATCAATTCCCCATACGTCAAAGGCTTCAACTTCTAGAATGCCCTTTTGAGGCATCTCATCGCGTCTAGAGATGTTTCCAGTGCGTTGGCATTGTTCACAATTTTTAACCGCGATATGGACATATTTCCACAGGTTAGGCCAATAGAGGCTAGCTTATAAGATTTTAGCGCAGCTCTTGAAGTGCTCGCATGTCCTCCATAGGGAGCAGCATGAAAGTGGAAAATCATGTTTTCAATTTCATTTTCGAGAACACATCGACAAAAGATACCATCGGCGGCTCTCTTCAAAAGCAAAGGCTCATCCCAATAATTATGTTTAAGATCATGAAAGAACTTCTTGTTTTGTTGATAAGATATATCCGGTGGAAGCACTCCAGCAGCTAAGTAGTTGACAAAATTGGCATACCATGGCAGTATGGTTTTAGTGTAGACTGCTTCCACGATTTCATTTGTGTATGTGTCTTCATAAGTCACAGTGTAGTTGGTGGTAATAATTTCCAATTCTAATTGGGCTACAAGGCGTTCATAAGGAAAATACTCATTGATAGGTACATGATCATATTTGATGCCTTCTATTCTGGATAGGTGGCTAGCTACTACATTCTCAGTGCCCCTCTTGTCTTTGATTTCAAAATCAAACTCTTGTAGAAGTAAGTTCCACCTTAGTAATCTTGGTTTGGCGTCTTTCTTACTTAAGAGGTACCAGATTAGACTGTGATCGGTACAGATAATTATTCACGCTCCTACTAAGTAAGAATAAAATTTATCTAAAGCGAACACAACAGCTAACAATTCTTTTTCTGTGGTGGTGTAATTCGTTTGTGCAAGATCTAAAGTTCTACTTGCGTAGTAGATTGCATGAAGCTTTTTATCATTTATCTATCCTATAATTGCGCCTACAGCATAGTCACTAGCATCGCACATTATCTCAAATGGCTCGTTCCAATCAGTAGGTTGCATAATAGTGCCGAGGTTAACACCTTTTTTAGTGTTGTAAATGCGTCCAAGCATTTGTCGGTGAAGATGAACTCAGCATGTTTCATTAGCAGTTCGGTTAGAGGTTTGGTTATTTTGGAGAAGTCTTTAATGAAAATTCGATAAAAACCAATGTGTCCTAGAAAACTTCTTATTTCTCTAACAGTTTTGGGTGGTTGAAGATTATCTATTACTTCAATCTTTTCTTTATCCACTTTAATTCCCCTATCGGGTACGATGTGCCTTAAGACAATTCCTTGTCGGACCATGAAGTGGCATTTTTCACAGTTTAGCACAAGGTTGACACTTACGCATATTTTTAGTACCATTTTAAGGTTCGATAAACATCCTTCAAAACTCTCTCCATATACGGAGAAGTCATCCATAAAAACTTCCATCATACCATATAGAAAATCAGAGAAAATGGACATCATGTATCTTTGGAATGTTGCAGGGGCATTACACAATCTGAATGGCATTCGTCGATAAGCAAATGTACCATAAGGACAAGTGAAAGTTGTCTTTTCCTAGTCGTCAGTATGAATAGGAACTTGGAAGAATCTCGAGTAACCGTCTAAATAGCAGAAGTGAGAGTGTTTAGATAGTCGTTCAAGCATTTGATCAATGAAAGTTAAAGGAAAATCATCTTTACGAGTGGCTTTGTTTAACTTTCTATAGTCGATGCACATTCTCCACCCGGTGTGAGTTCATTGCGCTACGGATTCTCCTTTAGCGTTCCTTACAACTGTAACACCTCCCTTCTAAGGTACGACATGTAATAGGCTAACCCATTTACTGTCGGATGTTGGGTATATGATTTTTGCTTCCAATAGCTTTTCTACTTCCTTTTTTACTACATCGCTCAGAATAGGATTGATTATTCTTTTATGTTCCCTAGAGGCCTTACAATCTTTCTCTAGCATAATACGGTGCATGCAGATAGAAAGGCTTATTCCTTTTAGATATGATATGGTATAACCTAAAGTGGTTGGGTATTTTCTTAGGACATGTAATAATTTTTCAATTTCTATTTGTCCTAGGTCTGCATTTACTATAACAGGTCGTTCAAGTTCAGTGTCTAGGAATTCATACCTTAGGTCTTTGGGTAGTGTTTTGAGTTATATGGCAGGCTTCTTTGGAGAAGGTATAGGATCAGGAATTAGAGATAGGTATTCATTCATATTTTCATCTTGATATTCATGGCTCCAATTATTATCTTCGAGAATTGGAGGTATAGGAATCTCCAATACTTATGAACAGGTGGTTTGTTGTTTCTCCATTTCTTTTATGCATTTATTGATTACATCTAAGAAACAGCATGAATCATCGATGGGTGGTGCCTTAAAGAATTTATACAAGATGAATTAAACTTTTTCTTCTCCGACTTCAAAAGTTAATTTTCTATTTTTAACATCTATGATGGCTCTTGCAGTGGCTAGGAATGGTCTACCTAATATAATAGGAATATTGGAGACTTCTTTAATGTCCATGATTATGAAATCAGTGGGGATATAGAATTGTCCTATACGTACAGGAATGCTTTCTAACATACCTAATGGAAATTTCACCGATCAATCCGCTAATTGTACGGACATCCTTGTTGGTCTTAGTTCTCCCATGTTGAGTTTTTTGCAAATCGATAAGGGTATAACACTAACACTGGCTCCTAAATCGCATAGTGCTTTTTCTATGACAAACTTACCGATTACGTAGGGTATGGAAAAACTACATGAGTCCTTAAGTTTAAGAGGCATGTTATTTTGGATTATAGCACCACATTCAGCAGTGAGCAATACAGTTTCATTATCCTCAAGCTTTTTCTTATTGGATAAGATTTCTTTAAGAAATTTAGCATAGGAGGGCATTTTTGTGATAGCTTCTGTAAAATGTATGGTAATGTTAAGTAGTTTCAGAAGTTCAACGAATTTCTTGAATTTCCCTAGATTTTTAGACTTAGAAAATCTTTGAGGATATGGGATAGGTGGTTTATAGGGTGGCGAAGGTACATAAGGTTCTTCTTTTTCCATGGCCTCTTCACTATCACCTCCTTTTTCTACTTCCTTCGGCTCAACTCCTTTTCCACGTATGTTACATGGCTGGGTTCTCAACTCTAGGTTCAATTGGTCCAACTAGTTCTGTCCCACTCTGAAGTGTTATGACATTAGCATGTCCCTTTGGATTTGGTTGGGTTGTCAAGGAAAAGTTTCAGCTGGAGCAGGTGTAGCTGCTTGCTGTTGAGCCACTTGGGAGATTTGTGTTTTTAACATTTTGTTATGTGTGGCAAGAGCATCAACCTTATTTGTCAGTTGCTTAATTTGTTCACTGGTGTGAATATTTTGATTCATGAAATCTTTATTAGTTTCATCTTGGGTGGCTACTGTAATATGGTTGGAAAACTGAGTTGGGTGTTTTGTGTTTTATCGCATATGTTGCGGTTAGTAAGAGTCACCACCGAATTTTATTTTATCCAAAAGGAAAGGTGGAAAAGAACAGGAAAGACCTTTGAGATTATTTCTTGAGTTCGGGGGGTAGATTATGAAAAGGGAAGGTGTTAGCACCCCTTTCATCCATAGTTATCTATGGGATCTTAGTTGCTTGTTTGATCACTTGATTTTGTTTAAAAATATCCTTTGTTTGAAAATGTGTATGGTAGTTTTGAAAAGGCGCCTTCACTTAGGAAAACTTTCTAATAGTTCTCGTTCGTAAGAACATATACAAAGTGTTGGACTTTTGAAAATATTCCATGTTTTTGAAAGTTTGAAAGTGTTTGGTATTTGTTTTGAAAGTGCTTATTTTGAAAATGAGCAAGGATGTTTATTTTGAAAGTGAGCAAGCAACTAGGAACAGTCTACCTACTCAAAAGTCTTTGTTTATTTATTCCTTCCTTTGATATTTCTATCTTACCATTGATTTGGTAAGAAGCCTTATCTTTGAATGTAAAGGGACAGGCGTGGGTCATTATATAGCCATGTGTGATACGGTGGGAGAACTGACTTGAGGTTTTGCATTTTGTATTCGCACTTGTTCGGTTTAGCAAGAGTCGCCACCGACTTTTATTTTATCCTAAAGGAAAGGTTAAAAAGCACAGGAAAAACCTTTTGAGATGTTTCGTGGGTTCGGGGGGTAGATTATAGAAAGGGAAGGTATTAGCACTCTTTCTATCCATGGTTATCCATGGGCTCTTAGTTACTTGTTTTAGATCACTTTGCCTTTGATTTTCAATTTCTTGAAATGGTGGTGTGTGTGTGTGTGTTTTGAAAATGTTTTGAAAAAGATGCCTTGTCTAGGCAACCGTTGTAACAATTCTTTACTCGAATGTTTTACAAAGGTGTGTGTCTTTTCGAAAAGATGTTTCAATGTTTTTGGAAATTGTTTTGAAAGTTGTGTTTGTGAAGTGTGTTTTGAAAAGTAGGCAAGTGTGTTTTGCAAGTTTGATCAAGTAACTAAGAGTTGTCTACCCCTAAATTTATTCAAAGGTCTTTCTCATGTTTTAACCCTTTTAACAGTTTTGTTCCACCATTGTATTTGGTGGACAATCTTGTGTTAGGATGTTAACGGGACGGGCGCGGGTCATCGTATGGACCATGAATGCAATGGTGCCAAGTGTCTTTGGCAATTTGCTTGAAGGGACTATGATCATTTTGTTTAGGCAACTTTCGAAAGCGTCATCGAGGGACTATGATCATTTGAATTGTTTTGCCAAAGATACTCAACATGCAAGCATGGCCCATTTTGGAAGGCAACAAGAGGGATTACCCTAGGGGTGCAAGTGTGAATTGTGTATTGATTGTCATGCATTTGTCTTTGTGTTAGGTTATCTAGCGGTTGATTTTGAATCTTCACATACAAACCCTAATTACTATACAGTATATAGAAAGCGATAAATTGCGGGAATTTAAAGTCTAAGCTATTACAAATAAGTGTCCGGGAATAGGGGTACAAATATTTACAAATGGGGATGAGACTTATTAGAAGAGTAGTGTCCAAATATATTTACAACCAAATCGAATCGTAATCTCAATGTAAAATGTATCAATGCATAAGAATAAAAGATAAGCAAATGTATTGGTGTAAGTGTATGTGATTTATTTACAAGTGATGAAAAATGCAAAATTAAGTATTTTGTTTATTTCTTTTTTGTGTTTTTTGTTAATATGTACAAACAAATTTTTTTAAGAAAAGAAAAGTATTTAACTTGAAAAATCTATTTTTTATGTATTTTATTAATGTTTTATATACAAAAGTTTTAATTAAAAGAAAGTAAAAGTGCTTTAAGTTTAAGAAAAAAAATCAAGGTTTATATATTTTCTTTAAAATGTAATAAAAAAAGAAACAATTAAGAACATTTTATATAAGAAAAAAAAAGTGTTATTTATTTAACAAAATATTATTTTAGGTTATGTAAAAAAAAAAGCAAAGTAAAAAGAAAGGGTGATTTGTAGAGAATGAAAAAAAAGAGTTTGGATGGGCCTTAGGAAGGCATTTGGCCCAAACAGAATTTGGAAGAGAAACAAAAGGGGGTATACACGCTGGAAGAGGGGTCTAGCGCTGAAATCATTGGGCTTTAGGCATTTTTGTATGGGGCAAGGCCCAACCGGTTTGAACAATATTTTCTAAGGGTTTCATTGTCTCATCTCAGAACTTAGGGTTACGGATTTACAGGCTTAGAGCGGCGCTAGTCTTCTTCTCCGTCCTCCTCGCTTTCTCAAGCCAAGCACGGCCTACTGACGCTCCCCAACCTTAAGCTACCAGGCGCCGCCTCTTCCTCCTCCTCTCCAAGGTCACGTAGGCGGTGGTTATATAAGGTAATGGCTCTGTTTTAGGTCTTAACACGCTTTTAGGTTTTCAAGCTTTGTGCATGTTATTAGCTCTTATGTCTTCTGATTTTATGTGTTGTTGTTTGTTTGAGGCGCGTGAAAAGAAAAAGGATGAGATACTACCTTTGGCTTTTGGAGATGGAGGCGAGGTGGACTGGAGGCGCCTAGGGTGGCCGGAGACGGAGGGAGCAGTGATGCTAGCTTGCTTTGTGGCCTTCCCTGGTTTGTCTAGTACCCTCTGTGGTTTTATGATGATGTTTCTCTGAAAACCCCTAGTATAATCACTCCTTTTCCTATTCTTATGTTAGCTTCTGTATGATCTTATTGCTTGCTTTGAGTACTGATGGTGTTGATTCTGAATATTGTTTTTGTTGGGATGCTGATTTGCTCAATGATGAACCCTTTTTCAGTTCTGAGAGCTTGGTGTTTTTGCTTCATGATGTTTGATTCTGAGCTTGTCGGATATGTTTGTTGGTATTGATATGTTTAGTGATGAACATGATTCTGAATATGGATATTGGATGATGGTTGGGACAAGCAGGTTTGTATGGCTTGTTTGGAGCTTTAGGCTTTGAAAAGCTTGGCTTCTAGATAGTAGGCTTTGTTTGTAAAGGCTTTTTTCTAGCTTCAAGGTTTCAAGGTTTGAAAGCTGTTAGGTTAGAGACAGGTTATAGGCTTTTGCTTGTTATTTGGACTGTGTTGAAACAGGTTAGCAGGTTTGTTGATGGCTTGTGTAGAGGTTTATGCAGGATGTGGCAGGTTAAGGTTTATGCTGTTAGTTTGTGTTTGACCCAGGTTTGAGGTTTGAAGCTTGTTTTGGAGGCTTGAAATAGTTTTGGAGGCAGTTTGGAATGTTTGATTCAGTTTGAATTATTTCTTATGTGGTTCTGCCTCCCTTTTTATTCTGATGTGTTTTGTTTTATATATCTTCCTAAGCCTAAAGCCTGTAAGCCTCTTCTCTCTCTCTCTTTTCTCTCTTTCTCTACAGAGTAAAAAGCATTTTTATATTGCTTAAAACTGCTTTTCTGAAAAGGTGACCGGCTGGAAAATGATGTAACTTGAAATTGTTTGCTTGCATTTGTGGTTTTGCTTTGCATATCTCTTTCTTCTTTTTCCAGATTTTCTGCTTTTTTGTGTACTTCTTTGACAGCCTTTTGATAATTTCTTTGGATAGTTTGGTTGACATTTGTTGACAGCCTAGTTTGCCTCTTTGACAGTTTTGCACTTGGTTAGGCAATGCAACTTTGGTTAGCTTATTCATTTGGCTGTTCAGTTTGCCTTTGTGACTTAGTTTGGAATTTTGAACTTTGTAATTTGCTTGGCTTTTTGACAATACACTCTATGCAGCTTCATGCATTTTTATATTTACAAGCATATTTCTATCCCTCTTTGTGAACCAAGAGTAATCTTGTGATTTGCAGAGAGGGCAAACAAACTGATTCCGGCCAGTTACTTTTAATGATGAGCTCTTAAATTAACTGTCTGCTTTTTTTATTTCTTCTGCATTTGACTTTTTCCCTTTCTTGTTTTTGCAGATAAAATCAATTGAGCAAAGGAGCATCAGATAGAGGATGAAGATTTAGGAAACTTTTAGAATAGTTTTATTTTACTTTTAATCATTGTAACAGTATTAATGTAAACATTTGTAAATAAATTTACAGTGTTCAAATAATAATTGTAACAAATAATTAAAGATGAATAAAATCCTCCTTTGTCAGACATTTCTTCAATTCTTCTGCATTCATTTATTTAATTATTTATATTTCTTAAATTATAATAACTGGAAAATATCCAATAATTTTAATTTAGAAATGATAAATAATCAATAAACATCCGGCGTCTTGCAACTTCGCATTAATCAATAATAAACCCGACGTTTCAATTAAATAAGCAATGCACAGTTAATCAAACCAACATCCACATGTCTTTTATTTTACTGATTAAATCAAACACTGCCACCTCTCAATCCAAATGCCTCAATCCATATCTCAGAGTAATTTGAAAAGAACTATAGAATTAATTCTTTCTGAGAATGCGCGCACAAACCCTAGTTCTTGACTTAACACCAAAGAAACGCCTGTCTGATCAAACTTTGAGCCAAACTCAACCAAACCCTAATAATTTGCTTGAACTGTTCCAGAGTCCATGAAAACCCTAATTTGGCTAGACTGACAAGAAAAATTCTGTTTGACTGATTCTTGAGCCCATCTGGAAAATCAGGAAAAGCCCGAAGCTGTGATTTCTTGTGGAAAAATAGGAGGGCAAATTTTGGGGTATAACAGTTGCCCCTGTTCAATCTTCTTGAACCTGAAGAGTTAGATTGGCAAGCCTGCCTTTCGCGACTCGAGGGTAAAAGGAGATTGGACACTAGAGTGCCCAAAAAATTTGCACTTGGTGATGTGATGATAGAAGGAATGGGCTTACAGATGCCATTTGGTGATGGGCTTAAAGATGCCATCTGGAAATTGCTGGTAGGAGGATGGGCTTAGAGATGCCATCTGGAAATTACTGGTAGGAGGATGGGCTTAGAGATGCCATCTGGAAATTGCTGGTAGGAGGATGGGCTTAGAGATGCCATCTGGAAATTGCTGGTAGGAGGATGGTCTTAGAGATGCCATCTGAAGGTGATTGTTGAACTGTATGTTATTGGTGAGTGAGTATCAGACAGGTATCCATGTTTTGGAACATCTCTGAACTGGGGGTCTGAACAAGCGATAGATTGACATCCATGTTTGGAGAATCTGTAAACTGTTTTCAGAAGTTGCGTCTGAACAAGCGATAGGTTAACATCCATTATTGGAGAACCTGTGAACTGTTTTCAGAAGTCTTGATGTTGAATAAGCAATAGAGCAGCATCCGTTGTTGGGAAGCGTCCATAAACTGTTTTCAAAAGTTGAGAAGAATCTGAACAAGCGATAGGTTAACATCCGTTGTTGGGAAGAATCCGTAAACTGTTTTCAGAAGTCTTGAAATTGAATAAGCAATAGAGCAGCATCCGTTGTTGGGAAGCGTCCGTAAACTGTTTTCAGAGGTTGAAGAATCTGAGAAGGAACCGGTGTAGGGTTTCCTAACGATGAGTCCGTGTAAAACTGCATCTGAATGAATCTGGAATAAGTATCAGAATGTCGCCATGTCTGGGTCACATCTGAACTATTTCTAGAAAGAATCTCGGAAGATGATGATCTTTGTCTGTCGACTGATCTTTCCTGAAAAGGTAAAGAGTTAGTTGTATGCAATGTCATGAAGCATTATGTAATGTATGTTATATCAATGTTTATGATATGAATGTGATGAATGTGCATGTAAGCTGATGAGCTGTCTTGCTGAGGTAGATGAATCCTGGATGGCAGGAGATAAAAGAATCTTGACTGCTGCCGGGGATTGAAAATCCTTTGATCGTTGAAAATGAGAAGTCCTGGGACCGCTGTTGGGGAATCAGGAGCTTGGGTTGTATGCCAATCTACTGGGGATTCCTGTCTTGAGGGGATCTTCATTGGAGAATATTCGAATATTCTGCGAAGAACTGAGAATGAGAGTCTCCATTCTGCTTGGGGATCGATAGTTGGAAGTTTTAGCTCTGCTGGGGATTGCAAGAATCTTTTGATTGCTGCAGGTATTGATCTGGGATCTTGAAAAGGTTGGTCGGTGAGATAGTTGTCCTGGCTGGTTTCAGGTATTGATCTCTGACCTGAGAAAGAAAGATAGTTTTCCTGGCTTGTTACAGGTATTGATCTCTGACCTGAGAAAGAAAGATAGTTTTCCTGGCTTGTTGCAGGTATTGATCTTCAATCTCTTCATGTAGATGATTTCCTGGCTTGTTTCAGGTGTTGATCTACAATCAATCGTCCACAGATATTTTCCTGGCTTGCTACAGGTATTAATTTGGAGCATAAGAAATACGCCACTTTGAGAATGAGAATCTTCATTCTGTTGGGAGTCAGAAATTGGGAGTATACCAATCTTTTGAGGTTTTAAGGATGAGAGTCTTCACTCTTGAGTGTCAGAAATTGGGAGTATACCAATCTTCTGAGATGATGAGAATCTTCATGCTGTTAACGGTCAGAAACTGGGATTATACCAATGTTCTGAGGTTTTAAGGATGAGAGTCTTCACTCTTGAGGGTTAACTATTATCTGGTCGTAATCCAGGCTTCACAGAAACTTGTATTGCTATCTGGTTGTGGTCCAGGCTTCACAATAGCTTGCTAAGCTGTTATCCGGTCAAATCCGGGTTTCACGGCTTGGGCTAAAGATATACCACTATCTGGTCGACTCCAAGCTTCGTAGTATTCTTGACTGCTATCTGGTCGTAATCCAGACTTCACATAAACTTGTATTGCTATCTGGTCGTAATCCAGGCTTCACAATAGCTTGCTAAGCTGTTATCCGGTCGAATCCGGGTTTCACGACTTGTGTTAAAGATATACCACTATCTGGTCGACTCCAGGTTTCATAGTATTCTTGACTGCTGTCTGGTCGTAAATCCAGGCTTCACAGAAACTTGTATTGATATCTGGTCGTAATCCAGGCTTCGCAAAAACTAGCTGGGGATTAAACTATTATCCGGTTGAATCCGGGTTTCATAGCTTGCTCTTAGGAGGTACCACTATCTGGTCGTAATCCAGGCTTCGCGGTAGTCTGATATTATGAATGAGTGACAGAATGGCTGCCGTGTCTGGAGCGTATCTAAAACTGTATCTTGGAGGTGAGATCTGTATGAGTAGCAGAATGACTTCCTTGTTTGGAGTGTATCTGAAACTGTAACTAGGATCTGAATGAGTGACAGAATGGCTACCGTGTCTGGAGCGTATCTGAAACTGTATCTTGGAGGTGAGATCTGTATGAGTAGCAGAATGACTTCCTTGTTTGGAGTGTATCTGAAACTGTAACTAGGATCTGAATGAGTGACAGAATGGCTACCGTGTTTGGAGCGTATCTGAAACTGTATCTTCCAACAGGTGATGAAGGAATTGTTGAACACTTTTGACATTCGAATGCCCCAAGTGATGATGAAGGAGACTTGCCCCAGGTTAATCTGCAATTGAGAGATTTCTTGAAATCTTGACTGGACTGCCCCAGGTTAACTGAACTATGAAAGATCTGTTGAAACCTTGACTGGACTACCCCAGGTTAACTGAACTTTGGAAGATCTGTTGGAACCTTGACTGGACTGCCCCAGGTTAATTGAGCTTTGAAAGATTTTGTTGAAATCTTGACTGGACTGCCCCAGGTTAATTGGATAGTGGCAGGTCATGCCCCTTTGTTGATAGGAGATTTGTCAATGGAAGTGTCATCCTTCTTGAAGTGATTTTGTTCACTGAGAGAGTTTTCGTTCCTCCGAACATTCGCTGTATGAATTTCTTCGCTGTCAAACAAATGGCCAAATGTGAACAGTGATATTCAAGAAATGCAAAGTTTATGTCTGTCTCAAAGTTTTGAAAAATGCGTTTTTTTAGCAGAAAACTTTTTATAAGACAAATTCAACACAAGATTTAGAGTAAAGCCTTACAGGAGTCAGGATACCTTTTATAATAGTATGCCTTCGAACTAACTCATGCTTCAATTAGGACTTTTGAAGGGTTGTAACGTGGCTTGGTTCACGATTTAAGAAACAAAGGATAAAGGCTCAAAGTATATTTGTACCCACCCGCTCTTCGCGATGTCCTTCAATCCTAGACTCAGTTAATTGTGCGTCGAACTGCATTCGAATTTGGAACGACTTTTTGGGTGATGATTCACCAGTTGAATTTTGGAAGACAGTCATCATCTCCTTTTTCTTTTGCAACATTTTTTCATGTTGTTGAGGATTTGTAATGACCTCTTTCTTTTGATTTGTTATCCCTAACTTTTGCCTGACTGTTTCTGTTTTCGAGATTACAGTCAGCGGGACGCCCCAACTTTCTTAAGCCTTCTTTATAGGTTTTGGCTTAGTGGGCTTTTCTCTTTTGAGAGGTAATGACTGTCTATGTGATAGGGAACCATCACGGTCTTTTGATTCCAGAGGAATGCTTTTTTGTTGATGTCGTTCGTTGTATTACGAACTGGGAGTTTGCGACTTCAATGCGCACCCCCCTTTTTTCTTGAATTAACTGAGAGACTACCCTGCCCCAGGTTTATATCAAAGGTTTTGATTTGTTTAGAACAGAAAACTCCTACTTCTTTGGCTCGAAGGGGTTGACTAGGGATTATCTTCCTTATAACTCCAGTGTTTGGGAATTGAAAGAAATGCTTGTACATCATCAGCAAGGTCTGTTCAAAAGCATATTGTATGAGATTATGGTATTGTTTCGTCATCCTCCCTCTAAAGGCTTGTAGCTTTTGCAAGAGTTAAATGTCATAAAGAAAGTAGAAAGCATAGTTTAAGAATAGTGAAAACAAATGGATGAATTCAAGACAAACATATGCAATGCATTAATGAAACAGAGTTTGACATTAATAGATAATTGTTTCAATAACAAAGAGATTACAACTTGGAAATTCAAATGAAACAAAAGCCTCTCAGTTTGAGCTTTGTCACTACAGGTGGAGAAACTCTTAACGGAAGATTTTCATCTCGCCGTCTGGCGTAAACCTCAGCACTCCAATGTCAATCAGATCTTGAATCTTGTTCTTCAAGGCCCAACAGTCGTCGGTGTCATGTCCCGGGCTATAGGATTGGTATACACAAAATGCGTCGGGATGATAGTTAGGAGCGGAGGTATTGGGCTTCCGAATAGGATCCCTTAAAGTAGTCAGATTGACCTCCAACAAGCGCTCCAGTATTAGAGATGATGGTATGTCAGTCTCAGTGAACTGTCTTCTCGACGTATTTTGCTTACGCCGATTACCCCGTTGATGCTGACGAGGTTGTTGATGGGGTTGTGACCCTGAAGTAAGTAGAGGAGCCTTCCCCTTGTCTTCTTGTCTGGAGGGGGTTGAGTGGTGACTTTCTCTTCAACCTCGGATGCTTGCCCCACTTGGTTTTCCCAAAGCAATTGGTTGACAAGAACTCTGAGTTCCTCTTGTCTTTGAGCCAAGTCCTGGAAGAGAGACATCTGGCCCACCAGTTGCCCCACCATTTGGATCCTCATTGTTGTCAGCTCAGACTGCAATGCCTCCAACTGATCACTCCTGGCATTGTTTGAATTCTCCTGGACCAAGCCCCTTGTGAGGAGAGCCTTCACTTCTTCTTGCCCCAGGGACAGGTTCAAGAACATTTCTTGAAGCTGAGCATTTTGGTCTTGGATATCCTTGACAGTCCTCTCTAGAGCCATCTCTTACTGAAATAAATAGTAGGAGAATAAGGAAACCTGAAAAGGAAAAATTGTCATGATGCAATGCATGATATGTGAATGCATGTTTTCAAGGATCTCTTGGGGTAGACACAAGAGAATGTTAGAGGTTGAACTTTGATCTTTGATTGGAGAACTTTGCACCGTTGGATGTCTTTCCACGAGAATCAAGCTCACCATGTCAAGTGGGTCATAGCCCCTGATTCAAGTTGTTGCACTTGATCTTTGATGGCATTTTTTTAGAGGAGAAACCTCTTGCCCTTTGGTAGACGCCTGGTTCAACATAACCCTGCATCAAAAGAACCCTCGAGATCCTTGAAATGGTTATTGAAAATGCTATGGTATGATGTCATGATGTTATGCACATGTATGCAAAAACAAGCAAGTGTATATACAGGTAATCATATTCAGACAAAGCAAACAAGTCCTTAGGTTTAGGCTTGCATGGGGTTTTTAGGTAAGTACCCTCTTGAAGTTAGTTGGCTCATCCTGTCCTAAAATAGAAACTGGGTTCTAAGGAGCTCAATATCATTGGATTGTTTTCTGTGTTCATTGTTTTGGTTTAGCCACTTAACTGGCGACCAAAATATTCCAAGAAAACAACCCTCAATGAGTGTAGTATCGAGTATCTACCAACTTCGGACTGCACCAAAGTCGGTCATCTCACTACCCCTAAAAAGGCTAAGATGGTCAATTAAGGTTCTAAGAGTTCGTTAGTGCTTCACGATATCACTCAGCGGCCCCGTACTCTCCTTGATTGAACTCAAGGGTTACCGGTACTCACAAATATGTCACACTAACATAGCTTACTGCTTCAACCATGTCGGTATACCCCGCACAGTTCCCTCACAGTTTTATTGCTATTTACCTAAAAAGGTGCCCCCAAATCCGGGTGTAGGATTTACAACAAACCCAAACAAGGACCCAAAAAGTAAAGCAATCAAAGAAATCAAAGCAAGTATGTAAAGGTGATCTAAACCCTAAGGTAACCCCACTTTTAAATTTCTCCCCAGCAGAGTCGCCAGTTCTGTGATACGGTGGGAGAACTGACTTGAGGTTTTGCGTTTTGTATTCGCACTTGTTAGGTTTAGCAAGAGTCGCCACCGACTTTTATTTTATCCTAAAGGAAATATTAAAAATCACAGGAAAAACCTTTTGAGATGTTTCGTGGGTTCGGGGGGTAGATTATAGAAAGGGAAGGTATTAGCATCCTTTTTATCCATGGTTATCCATGGGCTCTTAGTTAATTGTTTTAGATCACTTTGCCTTTGATTTTCAATTGCTTGAAATGGTGGTGTGTGTGTGTGTTTTGAAAATGTTTTGAAAAAGATGCCTTGTCTAGGCAACCGTTGTAACAATTCTTTACTCGAATGTTTTACAAAGGTGTGTGTCTTTTCGAAAAGATGTTTCAATGTTTTTGGAAATTGTTTTGAAAGTTGTGTTTGTGAAGTGTGTTTTGAAAAGTAGGCAAGTGTGTTTTGCAAGTTTGATCAAGTAACTAAGAGTTGTCTACCCCTAAATTTATTCAAAGGTCTTTCTCATGTTTTAACCCTTTTAACAGTTTTGTTCCACCATTGTATTTGGTGGATAATCTTGTGTTAGGATGTTAACGGGACGGGCGCGGGTCATCGTATGGACCATGAATGCAATGGTGCCAAGTGTCTTTGGCAATTTGCTTGAAGGGACTATAATCATTTTGTTTAGGCAACTTTCGAAAGCGTCATCGAGGGACTATGATCATTTGAATTGTTTTGCCAAAGATACTCAACATGCAAGCATGGCCCATTTTGGAAGGCAACAAGCGGGATTACCCTAGGGGTGCAAGTGTGAATTGTGTATTGCTTGTCATGCATTTGTCTTTGTGTTAGGTTATCTAGCGGTTGATTTTGAATCTTCGTATACAAACCCTAATTACTATACAGTATATAGAAAGCGATAAATTGCGGGAATTTAAAGTCTAAGCTATTACAAATAAGTGTTCGGGAATGGGGGTACAAATATTTACAAATGGGGATGAGACTTATTAGGAGAGTAGTGTCCAAATATATTTACAACCAAATCGAATCGTAATCTCAATGTAAAATGTATCAATGCATAAGAATAAAAGATAAGCAAATGTATTGGTGTAAGTGTATGTGATTTATTTACAAGTGATGAAAAATGCAAAATTAAGTATTTTGTTTATTTCTTTTTTGTGTTTTTTGTTAATATGTACAAACAAAATTTTTTAAGAAAAGAAAAGTATTTAACTTGAAAAATCTATTTTTTATGTATTTTATTAATGTTTTATATACAAAAGTTTTAATTAAAAGAAAGTAAAAGTGTTTTAAGTTTAAGAAAAAAAATCAAGGTTTATATATTTTCTTTAAAATGTAATAAAAAAAGAAACAATTAAGAACATTTTATATAAGAAAAAAAAAGTGTTATTTATTTAACAAAATATTATTTTAGGTTATGTAAAAATAAAAAAGCAAAGTAAAAAGAAAGGGTGATTTGTAGAGAATGAAAAAAAAGAGTTTGGATGGGCCTTAGAAAGGCATTTGGCCCAAACAGAATTTGGAAGAGAAACAAAAGGGGGTATACACGCTGGAATAGGGGTCTGGCGCTGAAATCATTGGGCTTTAGGCATTTTTGTATGGGGCAAGGCCCAACCGGTTTGAACAATATTTTCTAAGGGTTTCATTGTCTCATCTCAGAACTTAGGGTTACGGATTTACAGGCTTAGAGCGGCGCTCGTCTTCTTCTCCGTCCTCCTCGCTTTCTCTAGCCAAGCACGGCCTACTGACGCTCCCCAACCTTAAGCTACCAGGCGCCGCCTCTTCCTCCTCCTCTCCAAGGTCACGCAGGCGGTGGTTATATAAGGTAATGGCTCTGTTTTAGGTCTTAACACGCTTTTAGGTTTTCAAGCTTTGTGCATGTTATTAGCTCTTATGTCTTCTGATTTTATGTGTTGTTGTTTGTTTGAGGCGCGTGAAAAGAAAGAGGATGAGATACTACCTTTGGCTTTTAGAGATGGAGGCGAGGTGGACTGGAGGCGCCTAGGGTGGCCGGAGACGGAGGGAGCAGTGATGCTAGCTTGCTTTGTGGCCTTCCCTGGTTTGTCTAGTACCCTCTGGTTTTATGATGATGTTTCTCTGAAAACCCCTAGTATAATCACTTCTTTTCCTCTTCTTATGTTTGCTTCTGTATGATCTGATTGCTTGCTTTGAGTACTGATGATGTTGATTCTGAATATTGTTTTCGTTGGGATGTTGATTTGCTCAATGATGAACCCTTTTTCAGTTCTGAGAGCTTGGGTGTTTTTGCTTCATGATGTTTGATTCTGAGCTTGCCGGATATGTTTGTTGGTATTGATATGTTTAGTGATGAACATGATTCTGAATATGGATATTGGATGATGGTTGGGACAAGCAGGTTTGTATGGCTTGTTTGGAGCTTTAGGCTTTGAAAAGCATGGCTTCTAGATAGCAGGCTTTGTTTGTAAAGGCTTTTTTCTGGCTTCAAGGTTTCAAGGTTTGAAAGTTGTTAGGTTAGAGACAGGTTATAGGCTTTTGCTTGTTATTTGGACTGTGTTGAAACAGGTTAGCAGGTTTGTTGATGGCTTGTGTAGAGGTTTATGCAGGATGTGGCAGGTTAAGGTTTATGCTGTTAGTTTGTGTTTGACCCAGGTTTGAGGTTTGGAGCTTGTTTTGGAGGCTTGAAATAGTTTTGGAGGCAGTTTGGAATGTTTGATCCAGTTTGAGTTATTTCTTATGTGGTTCTGCCTCCCTTTTTATTCTGATGTGTTTTGTTTTATATATCTTCCTAAGCCTAAAGCCTGTAAGCCTCTTCTCTCTCTCTTATCTCTCTCTACAGATTAAAAAGCATTTTTATATTGCTTAAAACTGCTTTTCTGAAAAGGTGACCGGCTGGAAAATGATGTAACTTGAAATTGTTTGCTTGCATTTGTGGTTTTGCTTTGCATATCTCTTTCTTCTTTTTCTAGATTTTCTACTTTTTTGTGTACTTCTTTGACAGCCTTTTGGTAATTTCTTTGGACAATTTGGTTGACATTTGTTGACAGCCTAGTTTGCCTCTTTGACAGTTTTGCACTTGGTTAGGCAATGCAACTTTGGTTAGCTTATTCATTTGGCTGTTCAGTTTGCCTTTGTGACTTAGTTTGGAATTTTGAACTTTGTAGTTTGCTTGGCTTTTTGACAATACACTCTATGCAGCTTCATGCATTTTTATATTTGCAAGCATATTTCTATCCCTCTTTGTGAACCAAGAGTAATCTTGTGATTTGCAGAGAGGGCAAACAAACTTATTCCGGCCAGTTACTTTTAATGATGAGCTCTTAAATTAACTGTATGCTTTTTTTATTTCTTCTGCATTTGACTTTTTCCCTTTCTTGTTTTTGCAGATAAAATCAATTGAGCAAAGGAGCATCAGATAGAGGATGAAGATTTAGGAAACTTTTAGAATAGTTTTATTTTACTTTTAATCATTGTAACAGTATTAATGTAAACATTTGTAAATAAATTTACAGTGTTCAAATAATAATTGTAACAAATAATTAAAGATGAATAAAATCCTCCTTTGTCAGACATTTCTTCAATTCTTCTGCATTCATTTATTTAATTATTTATATTTCTTAAATTATAATAACTGGAAAATATCCAATAATTTTAATTTGGAAATGATAAATAATCAATAAACGTCCGGCGTCTTGCAACTTCGCATTAATCAATAATAAACCCGGCGTTTCAATTAAACATAAGCAATGCACAGTTAATCAAACCAACGTCCACATGTCTTTTCTTTTACTGATTAAATCAAACACTGCCACCTCTCAATCCAAATGCCTCAATCCATATCTCAGAGTAATTTGAAAAGAACTGTAGAATTAATTCTTTCTGAGAATGCGCGCACAAACCCTAGTTCTTGACTTAACACCAAAGAAACGCCTGTCTGATCAATGTTTGAGCCAAACTCAACCAAACCCTAATAATTTGCTTGAATTGTTCCAGAGTCCATGAAAACCCTAATTTGGCTAGATTGACAAGAAAAATTCTGTTTGACTGATTCTTGAGCCCATCTGGAAAATCAGGAAAAGCCCGAAGCTGTGATTTCTTGTGGAAAAATAGGAGGGCAAATTTTGGGGTACAACACCATGATAGCAATGTTGTGAGATATCTTAACATTTCTCTTTGAGAGACTAAGATCATTTTGAAAGGCAACATTGATAGCGTCATCGAGGGACTATGATCTTGTATTTTTTATTGGTTTGTGCTAAGATATTCCACATGAATAACATGACCATTTTTGTAAGGCAACAATTGGAGTTAACCCTAGGGGTGCAAGTGTGAAAGTGTGTTTGATTTGCATGCATTGTTAATCTTGAATTAGGGTTTACTAATTGTTGATTTTAATCTTGCTATACAAACCCTAATTACTAACATTAATATAAAGTGATAAATTGCGAAAAGTAAAATTACTACGCTATTACATCATTAGGGGAGGGGGTATACAAATTTACAAATGGGGATTTGCAAGAAAATTAAACCTAATTATCTATTACAACCATATTAAATAATATACACGAATTGAAAAGAAAATAATGCAAGAATGTAAATGGAAAAAGAAATGATTTTTGTTCGGTTTTCATGAAAGGGTTTTAACAAAATTAAGAGAGATGATTAATTAAAATTAAACAAATTTAAACTTTTCACATATTAAGAAAAGAAATTAAGTTAAAAAAGCATTTTTAGGGTTTTTTATGAAAAAAAAAGGTTTTAACTTAATAATAATAATGTGAAAAATTAATTAATTAAAAGAAACCTAAATTACATAAGTTAGTTTGAATTTAAAAGAAAATAAAATAATAATTAAATCTAAATATTAATTATTTAAGAAAAAGAAATTAATTTGTTAAGAAAATGTTTTTGTCCTTTTTGTTTTATAAAGAAAATAAAATATAAATGAGCATTTTTAAATATGTAAATAAACAAATAAAATATTTTTGGATTTTTTATTAATAATAGTAAAATAATATTAATAATAATAATAAATAAAAATAAGAAAGCTGAAATAAAATAAAAATAAGAAAAAGAAAATAAAAGTAAATGAAATAATAAAAAGAAATTGGGCTAGCATGCAAAAGTAAACAGGGGGGTTAGAAATCAGCAAAAAATCCAAAGCCCGCTGACTTAGGGCCCATGCGCCTCTTTGTGACAAAAAGAGACAAAAAATGTGAGAAAAATGCACAAAAGGTAGCGCTGGGTGTTGAACCCTTGACCCTTAGCATACACGCGCGCTACCTTTACCATTGGGGTGGTTGTACATCCGGTAACATTGATGAAATAATAAATACATAACATAAGTCATGTCTTGAATGTGACTTCATCTTCAACCTCCAGCCTGAACATCTGTAACTTCACCATTTCTCAACAAAAATGAAATATGCAAACATGAAAGTTGCTCCATTTTTTCATACGAATCCAACCATATAAATATCATAAGCTATAAATCAAAGATGAATGAGAATTTCTAAAAGTACCAAATTCTGACCTAATTATTTTCAGAGATTCAAACCTAAAATTCTCTAAGCTCAATCAATATAAATGAAATCTATGGACATGTACAGTTTCAGGGCAATGATGTCTACATTTTATCTTTACAAATGCAAGCCTAACAATGCCTAAATGAAAAGATAGAAGTTTAGAAAAATGTACCTCAAAACTGGAAATCGTGAAATGCAAATGAGCTTGATTCAAGGTGCTGCAATGATCAGGTTAGCTTCCTAAAGTTCCCATGAAGCTAATGCAATGGTTAGCTTGAGCAATGGATGGCTGGAATGGCTTGGAGAAGTCAACTTGCAGTGCTCTGTTTTTGGTTTTGGAGGATGATGAAAATGAAGTTACAGTTATGAAACAGGGACATGGATAGGTTATATTTGATTTGTAGGAGCTTTAGGGAGTGAAAAGCCAAGAAACACACGAGTAGATTCTGAGTTTCAAGTTCAAAGTCAGAATCTGTGCATCAATGGAGTTTTTGGACAATTTATGGCTTGAGGGAGTTTGGGAGAGTTTCAGGGTGCTTAAGCTCGTGTGTTAACTCATAAATAGTGCCTCTATTTATAAGCAACAAGTTTGGAGACTTGTCTTTGATCAGAATTCAAAAATCACATGTTTGTGGCTTTTTGCTTGATATTTAAGAAAGCTTGAAAAATGTGGTTCCAATGGACAAGTACTTGGCTCATAGGGTGGCTTAGAAGCTTTAAACATGTTGCTTCTGAGCATTCAAGTTGTGTGTTTTTATAACAACAAGTTAGAGGCTCAAGAAGAGTGGACTTTGTACATAAATCCCTTTTCCAAAATGGCAATGTTGCCTTTCTTCCTAAAATGGTATTAAGCATAGGTAATGTTGCCTTTCTTCCTAAAATGGTATTAAGCATGGGCAATGCATTGAATGCTTGGATTAAAGCTTCTAACAGCTGTGTAAAACATTAATTATGGAGTGACAAATAAGTTTGAGGTCTGCAAAGCAAAGATTATGCAGCCTAGCATGGATTTGGTTCAAGTGTTCATTAAGAAATGACTTATAATTCAAGTTTGAAACCCTAACTTCTTGCCTTCGATTCTCTTAGCTCAAGTATGATCTCAATGAGTTCTTGGACATTTTGGAAATCTTGTAACATCCTATACAACTTATAGGTTTTACATTTTTGAAGGTTCATCTTGGAACTATGTGAAAAATTGTCATGAAGTTAGGTCAAAATCCTGCCTAAACTAGGGCAAAATTTCACTAAGTTTTCAAGTTTTATGAACATGTCTTCACAACATCATAACTTGAAATCCAAGAATTTATAAAAACAAGTTATGTTCTACAATGTTTTAGATATCATTGAGATCTACAACTTTCATGTTGGAAGATTCCTTTGAATCACCTTGCATCATGTTAAAAATTTGGCTCAAAGTTGTGAAAAAAATGTGAATTTCCAACACTTAGAAAAAATTCTAAGTTTAGAAATTTTGACTTTTCAAAATGAAATCTTGACTTTTTGATTTCTTGATGAACAAGTTTCATATTTTGACATGTCTTGATGAATTGTAATCTTTGAAGCTTGATTTTGACCAAAAAGTCAAAGTTTGACTTTTCAGTGTACAGTTGACTTTTCATCAATTGACTGAAATTCATCTGTCAATCAATTGATCTTGAGGAATGATTTAGACCATGCCATTAGGTCAAAATGATGCATTTGAATCCTTGAGAACATGTCTCAAACCAATAAGTCATTTGCTAGGTGAAAAATCAAAAATTGCACCTTCTCAGTCAAAACCCTAATTTTGACCATTTTCCCCTTTTGATGATCTGATCAAATTTATTGAGGAGTTGTGAGCCAAACTTGATCAATTGACATATATGAGTTCATGATGTTGATATGGATAAAAAATTATTAAGTTTGACTATAAATTGACCACAATTGACTTTTTCCCAATACAGTTGATTTTAGGACAACTGATCAATTGACTGAGCAAAAATGTGATCCAAGACTTGAAACTTGACATGAGCAATATTGAGGGTCCAAAATGATCCATGAAAGTTATATGGGGCATTAAAAGTCCATTTGTCCTTGTGCAATCTCAAACCCTAATTTACAGTCATTAGTGTTTGAGGAGGTGTCTTGAGCCGATCAACCCTTGTACAGTCTTGAATCACATGAGATCTTATGAGAGATTGCTTGAGAAATGATAGGGAAAATTTTGGGGTACAACAACTGCCCCTGTTCAATATTCTTAGACCTGAAGAGTTAGATTGGCAGATCCGCCATTCGTGACTTGAAGGTGGAAGATGATTGAACACTAGAGTGAAGAAGTGAAAAACACAAGAAGGGGGGTTGAATTGTAAAAACTTGAAATCAATTGCAGTCAACACAGTATTTTTATCCTGGTTCGTTTGATCTCAAACTACTCCAGTCCACCCGTCAAGGTGATTTCGCCTCTCTCCAACGAGGTCTTAATCCACTATATTCAACTGAATATTACAACTGCTTTAACAACTGCTAAAGCCTTCTTGAGTCAAACCACAAACCGGTTTCTCAAGGAAATACTTTCTTACAGATAATTGAAATCTAAGTGTGTTGAATGTTTTCTACAAAAACTATTTATCACAACTGTGATACTACACAATTTAAGCTTATGAGAGCTAGAGTGCTAAAATAATTGAGTAAAGAATTTGAGAGCTTTTAGCAAACTGAGAGTGAGGAAGATGATGAATAGCTTTAGGCGTGTAGAGTGTTGTAGAGCATTAGCCAATTCAATCTTCACTGACTTGTTTATATAGCATTGGAAAATGGTACGTTGGAGTAGTAATTCTGTTTCAATGCCAATAACATTCTTTCCTTATTAAGCAGATCTTTGTCTGGAATAATGCCGTTGATAATAAATAGTCTTGAATGCACAGTACCGTTGCCACTAAAACGAGTTCTGGCTTGGGCTTATTCTGACGCTGCTTAGGTGCTGATGAAGTGTTGTTGTCTTGATCAGAGTTCATATTGTCACGCGCAGATATGTTCATCAAGCTTTAGCGTAAGCACATGTTGATCTTCCGATTCTGGCATTTGATATAACATCCTCTGATGCTGATGTTGATATTTCATCTTCTGATGCTGATGGTGATATTCTCTTGCTGATACCCATCAGAGTTTCTATAAAACAGAATGTAATTTTTTAGGTAGCATATATGTCTTTCATGAATCATACAATTGATATATCTTTGCATTTTGTTATCATCAAAACTTAAACTTAGGGTAGTAGATTCAAACTTTGTTCTAACAATCTCCCCCTTTTTGATGATGACAAAAACTAGATTTTTTCAATTGAAAAATAACGTGAACAGTATCAGAGATAACCAAATAGTAAAGAGTATCAGAATTAACTAGGAAGTTATCAAAGATAAGGGATAAAGAGATATCAGAGTTTAGATCGGAGATACTCCCCCTGAGTTTAGTACTTCCCTTTTTAATTCCATGAGTCTTTCAGTATCAGATCTTTATTGACTTTCTTTGAACATCAGAACATCAGAGCTTCAGTGTATCAGAGATGATTAACTTCTTGTACCTGTAAGCTTATGCAAAACAAAAACATTCAAGTGTATCAGAGTGTTAGAATGTTTGAGACTTTTTGTCTCAGTGATCCGTTATTGAAAAATATCATTCTTGTTTCTCCCCCTTTTTGTCAGCAATCAAAAAGTGTAAGTAATATAAGCTAAAACGATCAGAGCAGAAAAACTGTTATATTTAATTCAGAGCCTAGAAGAGAGTACAGAAAACATGGGAAGAAAACAATGAAAACATCATGAATGAAAAACTAAGGTTGGGGTGGAAAGCGTGTGAACAGAGTCTCTAGCATTGTCTTAATCTGATCAGCAGTTTCATTCTGCTTGTGCACCATGCTGACTACTGTATCAATCTTGCTGTCTTGCACATCCATACTTTCCTTCATCTTCTGATCATTCTCATCCATTCTTTGCTGCAGACGAATATCATTCTGCTTCAGCTCTTCAAGAGTCTGCCTGTCCAAGGCAGCTTGAGAGACATCAGAAACAGGATGCTTCTGAGAGCTTTCTGCAACATCTTCTGCTTGACTATCCTCTTCAGCTTGAATTGTCTGATCTTCTGCTGGCTGAACTTTTGAAGCTGGACGCTTTTCAGACCATGGCTCACTATCCAGAAGTAGCACTTCCTCCTTCAGCAGCTGACTTTCAGCTTCCTTCAGCAGCTTGCTGAAGTTCTGCTGGGCCTGTTCATAGTTGATGTCTTGCAGCTTGAGGGCTTCAGCGCGTACCCACATTCTGAATCGTGTCCAGAGTTGGTCTGAGGCAGCAGGATCAATCATTCCAAGACAAACCTGCTTTAGAGAAGCAATCCAAATTCTGCAAGCCTGTTTCAAAATTCAAAATGCCAGAGCCAACATCTAGCTGTTTGGGTTTGGGAATGGCTATTTTATTTTTAAGATCAGCAAGACGGTCAAGGATTGTTAAATCAATGAAGGTCCTGCTGTGGTCTTCTGTATTTTGTTTGGGAGATGGAGTGGGAGAGTCAGAAATGATAATTGGACTGTTTGGAGTATTTGGAGGGGTAGTTTCTGGTGAGGATGGCAGCTGGGGTATGTTTACAGTTGTACCACATGGCAGTTGAATTTCCAAGGGTTGAGGTTCAGAGGATTGAGGTGAATGAGGTTCAGGAGTTTGATGTTCAGGTGATGGAGTTTCAGAGTGTTAAAACTCGGGTTGTGGAGGTGATGATTGAGGTGAAAGAGGATGAAGTTCTGGTTGTGGAGAGGGAGGTGGAATTTCTGGTTGTTCTGGTATTGGAGATAGTGTGGTTGCTGGTTGTGGTGAGTGGGGAGTTTCTGGTTGAGTGTTTGGATTTTCTGAGAGGGGACGTTGATCAATTTCAGAAAGAACTTTGTCAAGTTCTGATTCTGTTGATGTTGTGGGTTTTGGATTTTTGGTGCGGGATCTCCTGAAAGTCGGTGACTCAGAAGGGTCAGCCTCTGGTTCAGTGTCATCAATGGTTGGTATGGGAATTGGGAGTTCATATGAAGCTGGAGTTGGGATTGATGTTGGAATAGCAGAAGAATTTAAAACATTAGCAGCAGATAGATTACCTCTCTTCTTAGGGGTCTGCTGGGATGGTCCTTCTGAAGTAGCCTTTCTTTTCTTCGTCTTCTTCACAGTAACTTCTGGATTTTGCTGGTGCAGATCTTTAATGTTCAGAGTGGGATCTGTGCCATCAGCCTTGCAAGCGTCCAAGTATCTGAGAATAATGACTGGTTTAGAGTCAATCTCAGAAAATATTGGAAAGTCGTCCAGAGGGACTCTTCTGCTGGTGATGTCAGCCAGAGGAGTGACGCTGGGCTCCTTTCTGATATTCTCTATCAGTTTCATTTTCTTCAGATTCTTGGCATTCAAAGGCTTGCCAATAGTAGGTTCAATAGAGCTTACTTCCTGAGCTTCTGTAAGGTGTTCTATCAGCCTATTCTCAGTCAGAATATCGGATATTAACATGCCAAAGGGTATCCAATCCCTTTTTGTCCTTTCTTCCTCTCTTGTCTCCTTGACGCTGGTCCTGAGGTGATTAAACAGAAGATGAGCCAAGTTAATCTTTACCTTCTGATTAATAAAATAGATCAGAAACTGTTGATCTATGTTTATATAATCGGGAGAGCTTGTGGGCTTCCTGTGATTGAAGCACCCCAGAATAATCTTCGCCCATATTCTATGCTGATCCTTTAAGTCTCTTATTTTGCTGCTGGGAACCCCATGGGTGAAAATCTCTCTTGCAATGACAGCAGCATCTGAGCATCTTTCTGCCATGTCTATACAGCGGATACCACCACCTGTGTATCCAATCAATCTTGCAATGTGATCCTCAATGATCACAATCTTCTTTCCCATTATGTAGGAGGTAACTTGATGTGTTGATGAAGACGCATGAATCCAGAATTCCTTGACCAATACAGGGAAAGTTGGACCCACCAACCTATCAAAGTATCTCTCCCATCCTTGTTCCCTAACTTCTTTTGTCAAATCGAATCCATTTTCTTTCAGACTGGTGAAATCAACAATCAGTTCAGACAGAACTTCCAAGTTCTTCACTGGTGTAAGGAGCGTTCTGAAGGGAATTTGGTATTGTTCAAGTGAATCCTCCTTCTGAGAACCTGCAGAAACATTGCTAGAGGTTGACATGTTCACACTTATGGTTTTCTGAGAAAAGTTTTGAGAAAAAGGGTTTCTTTTGAGAAGGATGAATACACAAGAAGAATGCAGAAAATATTTGTATGAATGTAGGAGACGGTAAAGATTTAATGAATGATGTTAATGTGCTTAAATAGATTTCAAAATGAGTTTTGAAAACGTAAACGGTTTTAAGAAAGAGAATTAATTCATGATTACAGTTTAACTCATGATTACGTGCATTTAATGCTTGCTGATTTTGGGGGATTTGAGAAAGATATTTGAAACGGTTACCAGACATGTGTCTCAATGCACCTAAACAGCGTTTTGCCTTCTCAGAAGCGTGCACGCGTGTTCTGCTTCAGAGATTTGCTGATGATTGGATGACACTTGTTTGATTTAGTGAGCAGCACGTCTATCCTTGAGCTGAAACGCTCAGATCTTTAAGAATAGAATCTAATACAATCTGCATGTCTATCTTTCTGAAAGGAGATTGATCAGAAGTTCACAGTAAAAAGAAAACACATTCTGAAGGTTAATATATAAGATTAAAACATTTTCACTCTGGGCAGAGCTTCATGCTGAGATGTTTCAGAATGAAATTGAACCTATCTTCAGAAAGAGGTTTAGTGAAGATATTAGCCCATTGATGGTCTGTATCAATAAATTTTAAGTTCAAAATTCCTTTCTGAATATAGTCCCTAATGAAGTGATGTTTTATTTCTTTATGCTTAGCCCTAGAATGCAAAATAGGATTTTTACTTAAACAAATGGCAGAAGTATTGTCACAGAGTATAGGGATGTTACTCTAAAAAATCTAGAATTCTTCAAGCTGACTTTTCATCCAGAGCATTTGTGTGCTGCATCCAGCTGCTGCTATGTACTCAGCTTCTGCTTTTGATAGCGCAATTGTGGATTGCCTTTTGCTGGACCAAGAGATCAGATTTTCTCCCAGAAACTGGCAGCTTCAAGAAGTACTTTTACGCTCTACTCTGTCTCCAGCAAAGTCAGCATCGCAGTAGCCTACTAAGCTGTAATCACTATATTTTCTATAAAATAAACCCAGATTAGTAGTACCTTTCAGATACTTGAAAATTCTCTTAACAACTGTTAAGTGAGATTCTCTAGGATCTGATTGGAATCTAGCACAAATACATACGCTGAATAAGATATCAGGCCTTGAAGCCGTCAGATAAAGGAGAGAACCAATCATACCTCTGTAGACCTTCTGTTCTACCTTTTTGCTTACCTCTTCTCTTTCCAGAATGCACGTGGGATGCATTGGAATCTTTGATGACTTAAATTCTGAGAGGTCAAATTTCTTCAGAAGTTCTCTGACATATTTTCTCTGATGAATGTAAGTTCCCTCAGGATTTTGATTGATCTAAATTCCCAGAAATAATTTCAGTTCTCCCATGAGGCTCATCTCAAATTCTGCCTGCATACACTTAGCAAATTTTCTTCCAAGAGAAGGATTAGTAGATCCAAAAATAATATCATCAACATAAATTTGGCAAACTAAGATGTCATTCTTAACAGACTTACAGAATAAGGTAGTGTCCACCTTCCCTCTGGTGAATTCTTTTTCTAACAGAAAGTTACTTAGTCTTTCATACCAAGCTCTGGGAGCTTGTTTCAGACCATATAGTGACTTCTTTAGTTTGAAAACATATTCTGGATTTTTTGTACTTTCAAAACCAGGGGGTTGGTGCACATAAACCTCTTCTTCTATATAACCATTTAAGAATGCACTCTTGACATCCATCTGATACAGAGTGATGCCTTTGTTAACAGCAAATGAAATTAAAAGTCTGATAGATTCTAACCTGGCAACTGGAGCAAAGGTTTCTGTATAGTCTATCCCCTCTTGCTGACTATAACCTTGTGCTACCAGTCGTGCTTTGTTTCTGATAACTTCACCTTGTTCGTTCAGCTTATTTCTGAACACCCATCGTGTTCCAATGACGTTGAATCCTTTTGGTCTGGGAACAAGATCCCATACGTCATTTCTGGTGAATTGATTCAGCTCTTCTTGCATTGCTAGGATCCAGTCATTGTCCAGAAGTGCTTCATCAATAGAAGAAGGTTCAATCAGAGACACAAGTCCCATGAGGGATTCTTCAGAGTTTCTAAAGCTGGCTCTTGTTCTGATTGGATCTTCCTTTCTTCCTAAGATAGTTTCTTCTGGGTGATCCAAGCTGCTTCTGGGTAGTCTTTTCTGAGGTTGATCAACAGTTGTTGCTGGATTGTTTGCAGTGCTCCTTTCAAATGTTAAAGGAGTGTCTTTGTTGAGAGCTTCTGATGACTTGTCTTCAGAACCTGTAAATTCAACTTCCATACCTGCAAAAACTTCATTCTTCTTTGACTTTTCAGAGTCAAGCTTATCATCAAAACGAACACTAATTGATTCTTCCACAATCTGTGTTTTTGTATTGTATACTTTGTACCCTCTTGAGCATTCAGAGTATCCTAACATAATACACTTCTGTGCTTTAGAGTCAAACTTGTTCAAATAATTTTTTGTATTTAACATAAAACAAGTACATCCAGATGGATGAAAATATGAAATGTTGGGCTTTCTGTTCTTCCACAATTCATATGGAGTCTTTTCCAGAATAGGTCTTATTGAGATTCTATTCTGAATGTAGCACGCTGTGTTTATTGCCTCTGCCCAGAAGATCTTAGCAACGTTTTTCTCATTGATCATGGTTCTGGCCATTTCTTGCAATGTTCTGTTCTTTCTTTCTACAACTCCATTTTGTTGGGGAGTTCTAGGACAAGATAAATCATGCAGAATGCCTCTGTCATTAAAGAATGACTCAAAATCTTTGTTTTCAAACTCTCCACCATGATCACTTCTGAATTTAACGATTCTAAGATCCTTTTCATTCTGAACTTGGTTACAGAAGGTAACAAACACATAGTGTGACTCGTCCTTGTGTCTTAAGAACTTTACCCATGTCCATCTTCTATAGTCATCTACGATTACTAACCCATACTTCTTGCCACTGACTGAAGCAGTTTTAACTGGTCCAAATAAGTCAATGTGCAGAAGTTCCAATGGCTTAGAGGTAGAAACAACATTTTTAGATTTGAAAGAAGGTTTTGCAAACTTGCCTTTCTGACATGCTTCACATAGAGCATCTGAATTGAACTTCAGATTAGGAAGTCCTCTGACCAGATTGAGTTTGTTAATCTGAGATATTCTTCTCATACTAACATGCCCCAATCTTCCGTGCCAGATCCATTGCTCGTTGTTAACAGACAGAAGACACTTTACATTCTGACTTTTCAGTTCAGAAAGTTTGATTTTATAGATGTTGTTTTTCCTCTTTCCATTAAATAGGATAGTCCCATCTTTCTGACTAACAGCTTTACATGATTTTTGATTAAAGATTATATCATAACTGTTATCACTTAATTGACTTATGGATAACAGATTATGCATTAATCCATCTACTAGCAGAACATTATTTATAGAGGGAAGATTTCCATTACCTATAGTTCCAGAGCCAATGATCTTTCCCCTCTGATTGCCTCCAAAGCCAACGTGGCCTCCAGGCTTAAGTTCCAGGCTTTGGAACATATGCCTTCTTCCCGTCATGTGTCGCGAGCAGCCAGAGTCCAGGTACCATGACTGGTGTTTCTGATTTGCTTCTAAAGATATCTCTTCAGTGTCTGATTCTGAGTCTGATTCAGAAGCTTAACTGTCTTCCGAAATGTTGGCCATGAGAGTTATGTTTGCTCTCTCATCATCTGATTCTGAGTCAGCTTCAGACGAGTCAGAGTCATCCCATGTAGCCATGAGACTTTTCTTCTTTTCTCTTCCAAACTTCTTTTTGGGCTTTTCCCTCTGAAGCTTTGGGCAGTCACTCTTGTAGTGTCCTTGCTCATTGCATTCATAGCAGATGATGTCCTTGGTGTTTGGCTTTCTGCTTCCTGAGGAGCCTTCAGATCTTCTGTATCCAGAGGAAGAATCTGACCTTCTGTATCTGGAAGAGGACTCATTCTGATCAGATCTTCTGGGATTCCTGAACTTCCTTTGCCTCTGCTTCCATAGTTGGTTCACTCTTCTGGAGAGGAGGGAAAGTTCGTCTTCTTCTGATGAGGATCCATCAGATGTTTCTTCAACTGCCTGCAAAACTTTAGACTCAGATTTATTCTTAGATTTTAATGCTAAAGGCTTACCTTGCTTCTGAGGTTCATCTGCTGCTAGCTCTATCTCATGACTTCTGAGGGAGCTGATAAGTTCCTCCAGAGAAATTTTGTTGAGATCTTTAGCTAGCTTCAGCGCTGTAACCATTGGCCTCCACTGCTTTGGCAAGCTTCTGATGATCTTCTTGACATGATCAGTAGTAGAGTATCCTTTGTCCAGAACCTTGAGACCAGCCACCAGAATTTGGAATCTTGAGAACATTGTTTCAATGGATTCACTTTCTTCCATTTTGAATGCCTCATACTTCTGAATGAGCGCAAGAGCTTTAGTTTCTTTGACCTGAATGTTGCCTTCATGCGTCATTCTGAGTGAGTCAAACATGTTCTTTGTTGTGTCTCTGTTAGAGATCTTTTCATATTCAGCATAAGAGATGGCACTGAGAAGAATGGTTCTGGCCTTGTGGTGATTTTTGAAGTCACGCTTTTATTGATCAGACATTGCTTTCCTATCAATCTTCTGACCGCTTGCATTCACTGGATGCGTGTATCCATCTGTCACCATGTCCCACAGATCAGCATCATGTGCCAGAAAGAAGCTTTAAATTCTGTCTTTCCAGTAATCAAAATTTTCTCCATCAAAGACTGGAGGTTTGTCGCTGAATCTGTCTCTGTCTTCATTATTGTCATTGCTGGTGTGTTGATATGTTCCTGCCATTGTGTTTTTCTGACGCTGGATCTTGTACTGACACGGTTAAGTGTTTCAGCTCAGAACCAGGCGCTCTGATGCCAATTGAAGAAGTGAAAAACACAAGAAGGGGGGTTGAATTGTAAAAACTTGAAATCAATTGCAGCCAACACAGTATTTTTATCCTGGTTCGTTTGATCTCAAACTACTCCAGTCCACCCGTCAAGGTGATTTCGCCTCTCTCCAACGAGGTCTTAATCCACTATATTCAATCGAATATTACAACTGCTTTAACAACTGCTAAAGCCTTCTTGAGTCAAACCACAAACCGGTTTCTCAAGGAAATACTTTCTTACAGATAATTGAAATCTAAGTGTGTTGAATGTTTTCTACAAAAACTATTTATCACAACTGTGATACTACACAATTTAAGCTTATGAGAGCTAGAGTGCTAAAATAATTGAGTAAAGAATTTGAGAGCTTTTAGCAAACTGAGAGTGAGGAAGATGATGAATAGCTTTAGGCGTGTAGAGTGTTGTAGAGCATTAGCCAATTCAATCTTCACTGACTTGTTTATATAGCATTGGAAAATGGTACGTTGGAGTAGTAATTCCGTTTCAATGCCAATAACATTCTTTCCTTATTAAGCAGATCTTTGTCTAGAATAATGCCGTTGATAATAAATAGTCTTGAATGCACAGTACCGTTTCCACTAAAACGAGTTCTGGCTTGGGCTTATTCTGACGCTGCTTAGGTGTTGATGAAGTGTTGTTGTCTTGATCAGAGTTCAGATTGTCACGCGCAGATATGTTCATCAAGCTTCAGCGTAAGCACATGTTGATCTTCTGATTCTGGCATTTGATATAACATCCTCTGATGCTGATGTTGATATTTCATCTTCTGATACTGATGGTGATATTCTCTTGCTGATACCCATCAGAGTTTCTGTAAAACAGAATGTAATTTTTTAGGTACCTTATATGTCTTTCATGAATCATACAATTGATATATCTTTGCATTTTGTTATCATCAAAACTTAAACTTAGGGTAGTAGATTCAAACTTTGTTCTAACATAGAGTGCCCATAAATTTGCACTCGAAGATGTATTTGGGAATGGCCTTATAGATGCCATTTGGAGGAATGTTGGTAAACACTGGAAGAAGTATCAGCACAAATCTTTGGTTGATTTAGACTAAAACTTGATGTTTTACCTATGGGAAAAAGGGTTAGTTAAATGCAGATGTATGCATGATGTTCACAAGATGAATGAGATCATGCTAAATACATTTTGTATGTATATGCTATGAGGTATGAATGTGAGATACATGTATGTCCTGGAAAATAAATCCCTGACTACTGCTGAGAAGTTCTGGGGAACTGAATCCCGGATTGTTGTTGGGGATGCAAAATATACATATCTTCAAACTTTGTTGAAAGGATGCTTTTGTCGGGGATCATCTCTTGAATGTTAGTTGTTATCTGGTCGGGCCCAGGCTTCACAACAAACTTGATAAGGATGAGGAAGTCAACTGTTATCTGGTTGGATTTCAGGCTTCACAATAACTTACTGGGAAATAAAGAATTAACTGTTATCTGGTCGGATCCAGGCTTCGCAGAAAATTTCTTGAAATTGAACCGTTATCTGGTCAGGTTCCAGGCTTCGCAGATATTTGAGGTCGATGAACTTAATTGCTATTTGGTCGGGTCCAAGCTTCACAATAAACTTGGAATGGTAATTACTATCTGGTCGGGTCTGGGCTTCATGATTCTTGAAGAGTTATACTATTATCTGGTCGGGTCCAAGCTTCATAGTGTCTTACTGGGGATTGGTCGTTATCTAGTCGGGTTCTAGGCTTCACAATGAATCTCTGAGGGAATAAAGTTAATTGCTAGCTGGTCGGATCCAGGCTTCATAATAACTTGTTGCAAAGATGAAGTCAAATTGATATGTGGTCAGGTCCAGGCTTCGCAGTAACTTGTTGGGGTAGAGAGTAAACTTTACTGGGGAAAATAAATTTATCCCTTGTCTGGTTGAGTCCAGGTTCTTCAATATCTTGAAGAGTTTAAACTTTTTATCTAGTCGGGTCTAGGCTTCAAAGTACTTGGAGAAGTTACACTTTTATCTGGTCGGTCCAGGCTTCCAAGTGATTGAAAGTTGTACTATTATCTGGTCGAGTCCATGCTTCATAGTGTTTGAAAGTTGTACTATTATCTGGTCGAGTCCAGGCTTCATAGTGTTTGAATGAATGAAATTGACTGTTATCTGGTCGGATCCAGGCTTCACAACAAATTTTTGGGGATAGCAAAGACTTTGTTGATGATTTCACTGAGGATTAGAGATTATGGCCCTTTGATTTGTAATAGTTTGCTAGGCAAACTATGGCTGGAGAGGGTTAACTCAAATGGGGAGGATAGACTCATCTTGGGGAATTCTGACTCAATTGGGGAGTATAGACTCAGCTGGGGAATCCTGTAGTTTGTTGGGGAAATAAACCATGTTGATGAATATTTGATGAACTGTTGATGAGGTGAGTTCTTTGAGGAAGAGATCCACAAGATTTCTTCTTTAAGACCAACTTAGTTGGAGAGAGAGCTTGTCAAGAGATTGAGACTCTGACCAGGGATCGACATGTGCAAAGAGACTTTGTAGGCAACTCCGTTAAGGAAAGGTTTGTTGTAGCCGTCCTTGGAGGGATAATGCTAATGAAATAACCCTGTGGGGATGTTCCATATACATTAAAGAGATGCTTACTGCTGCTTAGCAGGAGACATGTGCCAAATAGTTTTAATCATGTTCATATGCATATGTTCGTTCAATTTTAGTCATTGGACAATTTTTCATTCAAAACAAAAACAAAAGGTTTGTACTTCAAAGTATATTTGTATTGATATTTTTTCCATGAATAAGCGTTTTTGTATAAAGAGACAGAGATCCTAGTAAGAGGAAATCGTTGAAAGGAGAACAAATTTCTTGAAAACAAAGATAATAGCCATGTGGAAGTGATCTCATTGCATTCCAACTCTACTATTGCCCCAATATCTTCGAATGCCCCTTGCCATTGACAGAAGTTGATTGGATTGATCTTGGACCATTTGAACTTGGACCTTGGTAGTAAAGTCGACTGTGGTGATTCCCATTTTTGCCTGGACCGCCCTTTTGGGTTTTCAGCCCACCAGGATACCCATTTTTGCCCAAGTCGCCCTTTCAGGTTTTCAACTTGCTGGGTGTAAAATCTTTTGCATATATCCCTAATTTTTTCCCAAACCTTTTGGTTTTCCGGGATGCCCTTATTTTGCCTAGGTGTGTCAACCTAGCGGGTCTCTTATGCGTAGTATTTTTAACTATGTCCGTGTTCACAGGATGTGGGAAATCTTCACCATCCATGGTAGTCAGCATCATGGCACCACCAGAGAACACTCTCTTGACAACAAATGACCCTTCATAGGTGGGAGTCCATTTGCCCCTGGGGTCTCCTTATGGCAGAATGATACGCTTTATCACTAGTTCACCAGCTTTATATACTTGAGGTTTGATCTTCTTGTTGAAAGCCTTGATCATACGTTTTTGGTACATCTGACCGTGACAAACAGTAGCTAGTCATTTTTCGTCGATCAAGTTCAACTGATCCAATCTCTTCTGAATCCACTCGTCTTCGCCTAGGCCTGCCTCATTCATAATCCTCAGTGAGGGAATCTGAACTTCTACTGGAAAAACAGCTTCCATGCCATAGACTAGAGAAAAGGGAGTTGCCCCAGTTGATCTTCTAGCTAAAGTGCGGTAGCCATGAAGAGCAAACGGAAACATATCATGCCAGTCGTTGTAGGTTACTACCATCTTTTGCACAATCTTCTTAATGTTTTTGTTGGCCGCTTCGACCGCACCATTCATCTTAGGTCTATAAGGAGAAAAATTGTGATGCTTGATTTTGAACTGAGTGCAAAGTTCGGTAATCATAGCGTTGTTGAGGTTAGTCCCATTGTCGGTGATGATCCTTTCGGGGATACCATAGCGGAAGATGAGGTTATGTTTGATGAATCTGGCTACCACATTCTTGGTGACTCAGGAAAAGGAGGCGGCTTCGACCCATTTGGTGAAATAGTCGATAGCGACAAGAATGAAGTGATGTCCATTGGAAGCAGTGGGCTTGATTTCTTCAATCATGTCAATGCCCCACATTGAAAATGGCCATGGAGTGATCATGAAGTTCAGAGGGATAGGAGGCACATGGACCTTTTCAGCATAGATTTGGCATTTGTGACAAGTTCTTAAATGTTGGTGGCAATCAGTCTCCATCGTTAACCAATAGTACCCGGCTCTCAGGATTTTTTTGGCCATGGTATATCCGCTAGAGTGAGTCCCAAAGAGGCCATCGTGCATATCTTCCATAATTTCCTTTGCCTCCTTCTTGTCCACACACCGGAGTAGAGTAGAATCATGGTTTCGTTTGTACAAGATTTTGTTACTTAGGAAGAATTTGGCTACAAATCTTCGTAAGAACTTTTTTTCATTGATGGATGCACCTTCAGGGTACTCTTGTGGCTCAAGGTATCTCTTCACCTCATGGTACCAAGGCTTTTTTGTGTCAGCGTCAAGTTCGCAGCAGTGCGCAGTCTCGTTGAATCTCTCAATTGTAATCATATGAGCTTCGTTGTCCCATCTAACCTTGAACATAGAAGACATGGTGGCCAAGGCGTCAGCCAACTGATTTTCTTCCCTAGGGAAGTGGTCAAATGTGACCTCTTCTAAGTAAGGAATCAGAGATAGAACAAGCTCCTTGTAAGGGATGAAATTAGGGTGCTTAGTGTCCCAATCTCCTTTTACTTGGCTAATCACTAGAGAAGAATCTCCAAACACGTTCAAACGCTTGATCCTCAAATCGATGGCAGCCCTCATACCCAAGATGCATGCTTCGTACTCATCCATGTTGTCCGTACAATCAAAACATAGTCTGGCAGAGAAAGGAGTGTGGAAACCCTCAGGGGAGATGATTACAACACCAATTTCGTTACCCAAGGCGTTGGAAGCCCCATCGAAGACCATAGTCCATCGGGATCCTTGTTCAGGTCTGTCATACGGTCCAGGTTTCGCACAATCGATCACTAGCATGATGTTCTCATCCGGGAAGTCAAAATTCATAGGCTGATAATCATCGACAGCTTGATGGGCCAAATGATCTGCTAGTACGCTTCCTTTGATGGCATTTTGCATCGTGTATTGAATGTCATACTCAGTCAAGATCATTATCCATCTAGCGATCCATCCGGAAAGAGCGGGTTTCTCGAAGATGTACTTGATTGGATCCATCTTAGAAATCAACAGAGTGGTATGAGTCAACATATACCGTCTTAGCTGGCGAGCAGCCTATACTAGAGCACAACAAGTTTTCTCGAGCAGTGAATATCTAGTTTCACAGTCGGTAAACTTTTTGCTCAGGTAATAAATAGCATACTCTTTTCGGCTAGACTCGTCATGTTAGCCAAAAACACACCCCATAGAATTCTCTAGTATTGTCAAGTACATGATCAAGGGTCTTCCCTCAACTGGAGGCATGAGAATAGGAGGTTCTTGCATATATTCTTTGATTTTGTCGAAGGCAGCTTGGCATTCATCATTCCATCTGACTACTTGATCTTTCTTCAAGAGTTTGAAGATTGGTTCACAAGTAGCAGTCAAGTGAGATATGAAGCGGGCAATGTAATTGAGATGACCCAAGAATCCTCTAACTTCTTTTTCAGAGTGGGGGACTGGCATTTCTTGGATTACCTTTACCTTGGCAGGATCAACTTCGATGCCTTTACCACTGGCAACAAAACCTAGAAGCTTTCCAGATCGTACTCTGAATGTGCACTTATTAGGGTTTAACTTCAATTTATGCTTTTTCAGCCTCTCGAATAGCTTGTACATGTGATCAAGATGTTCTTCTTCAGTTTGTGATCTAGCAATCATATCATCCACATATACCTCTATTTAATGATGGATCATATCATGAAACAAAGCTACCATAGCTCTTTGATATGTTGCCCCTGCATTCTCCAATCCGAACGACATGACCTTGTAGTAAAAGGTGCCCCATTGCGTAAAGAAAGTGGTCTTCTCCATGTCTTCAGGAGTCATCTTAACTTGATTATAGCCAGAGAAACTATCCATAAAATAGAAGACCTAATGGATGAGCAGTGTTATCGACCAAGACATCAATGTGAGGTAGAGGGAAATCATCCTTGGGGCTTGCCCTATTCAGATCCCTATAATCTACACACATACGGACTTTTTCGTCTTTCTTTGGCACTGGAACCAAATTTGCAACCCATTGGGGGTAAGATGTCACAGCTAGGAACCCTGCGTCAAATTGTTTCATCACTTCAGCTTTTTATCTTTTCTGACATGTCAGGCCTCATGCGACGAACTTTTTGTTTGACAGGAGGACAATCTTCCTTTGTCGGCAGACGATGGACTACAATGTCGGTATCCAACCCTAGCATATCTTCATACGACCATGCAAACACTTCCACATAATCATGCAACATCCGAACCAATCTGCTTTTGACACTGCTTCCCAAGTTAGCGCCGATCTTAACCTCTTTCTTGTTTGTCTTGGTACCCAGATTGATGACTTCAACTGACTCTTCGTGCGGCTGAATAGCTTTTTCCTCATGTAATAGAAGTCTGGCTAGTTCTCTCGATATTTCACAATCTTCCTCGCCTTCGTCTTCGTCTTGGTTAATTGGACATTCAAAATCATAGTCAGCAATAGTAGAGTCATTGGCAATGAGATCCATAGTGGATGAGGACCTGCAAGAGTGTGTGTGTGTGTGTGTGTGTGTGTGTAAGATACATGGATATTTTGAAAATGTATTTGAAGAAAAAGAAAGACAATGAGCACAAAGATTTGAATGCAAAAGAGTCCAATGATTTATATTAAATGATCATATGATAAGATGAACATAAATAAAACCCTCGACAAATGGACCATAGTGCCCCGGGCTAGGCACACAGCTTAAAAGTCAATGTTAAATATTACATACAAGATGTTCTTAAATTAAAAGAAAGCAATAAACAAGTAATTACTCCTCAATAAAGGAGATGGGAACAAAGTCCTTTGCGTGCCAATTGTTGAGCTCCATTGTAGTAGGATATACCCAATCTTCAAATGCAATCTCATCATCAGAATCAACCACAGCGTTGAGTTCATGACTTCCAATACGGAGAGGAGGCTTCCCTGCACGAGCACACCTTACTTCCTTCTGAGCCTCGATAGTAAAACCCAAACCACATTTGTTCGCTTTGAACGGGATCTCGGGGAGTTTCCCCCAAGTATCACATCTTCCTTCTTTGATAGCAGCACGAGCATCTTTAAATGAAACCATTTTTGGCCCGACCTTAACAGCTTTGGATACATCAGAGGAACAAATGGAAGTAGCAACCAATTGTGGCATAACCTCAAAAGCCTGACACGGGGTTTCAATAAATTCGCCATCCATCTCTACATACTTGAAGGAGTTAAGGTGGCTTACCATGAACTCCTCCTCACCACAGACAGTGACAATTCTTCCTTTGACCGGATATTTGAGCTTTTGGTGGAGAGTAGATGTTACTGCCCCAGCTCCATAGATCTAAGGGCGACCTAGCAAACAGGAGTAGGCAGGACGGATATCCATGATGTAGAAAGTATAGTTGAAAATTTGTGAGCCCACCTTGATTGGGAGGTCCACCTATCCATGATCTACCCTTTTTGATCCATCGAAAGCTCTTACAATGATATCACTTGCTTTCAAGACTAAACCTTCACATTATAGACGGTCTAACGGCCCCTTGGGTAGCACGTTTAAAGAAGAACCAGTGTCAACCAGAACATGTGATAGGGTGGTCCCCTTGCACTCGACAGAAACATGTAGAGCTTTATTGTGGTTATTTCCAAGTGGTGTCAGATCAACATCAGAGAATCCTAAACCATTATTGATCGTCAAGCTTGCCACGCAATTCTCAAACTGGTCAGTTGTGGTCTCATGAGGGACATGAGCCTTCTTCAAGAATTTGATTAATGCCCGAGCATGAGCATCAGAACAGAGTAACAAAGATAACATAGAAATCTTGGAAGGGGTTTGCCCCAACTGCTCCACAATCTTGAAGTCATTTCTTTTTATAATCTTCAAGATATCGTCCATCTCACGAGCGGAAGGTTCTCCATCAGCAACGTTCTTTACGGGTATTTCTGTTACAATAGGCTCAACAACTTTCTCCTTTCCCTTTGGGTCAGCACTAGTTTTAGTTGCAGTGATGTGGACAGGTGTTTTTGCAGCAACTGGTGGTGAGATGTTGGGTGAAAAGATTCTCCCAATTCGAGTTACCTTACTTGATCTAGTTATGTTACCTACGTCACCAGCTTTGTCTTCTTCGATCCAAGTGTCTTGTTTTATCCCATGGTAAAACACCTCAGCACCATAGTTCCATGGCACTGCCTTGTTTGAAGAGTAGGGAATTGGTTCGGGATTGGTAATTATTAGGGGAGCAACAGTTGGTTCATTTTAAATCCTGATATGACCTTTGGAGGAGATCCTAAAAGGTTTGTTTGAGATGGTTATGATAGAGAGGTCTTCAATCTTGTCAGTCCGATTTTTGGTGGACGGCGTCTTCTCAAATAGGATCTCATGGCTATTCATCAGGCGTTGAATGCCTTCCTTCAGCCCTTTGCATCCATTGAGTTGTCTAGCACAACAGTCACAGTCCTTCAAACAACCAGGGAAAATCCCAGCTTTCAACAGATTCCTTTTGATTGTGATTAACGGAGTAGTCAAGTCTTCGACAGAGGAAACAAAAATGGCATCTTCAACAACATTGACACCCTTGCCATGGTTTGGCATAGGTGTGGTGATTACACTCGGAGTTGGGAGAGGATCAAATTCAATAGTCTTGTTATCGATCAAGTCCTGAATTTTATTCTTCAGTGCCCAACATTGGTCAGTCTCATGCCCGGGATTACTTGAGTGGTATGCACATTTGGCGTTCAGATTGTACTTTGGTGAAGAGGTATCTGGATTGGCCGGAGGATCGCGCAATGTCACCAAATTATCCTTTAGCAAGTGTTGTAAGTCTTAGGATGGTATCATACCTATCCTTGTGAATTGTCTTCTCGGAGTTTCAAACCGTTGGTGGTTGGTAAATGGTCTTTGAGCAGGAGTTGGATTGGAAATTCGGACAGCATTAACAGACTGGCGGCCATCCTTCTTGGTACGGGCCCTTGCCCCATACACAACATTGGTTTACTTTTTCCAACAAAAGGTTTCTTTATAGGATTGGAGGTGGAGGCAGCTTCCAAAGTAATCTTTCCGCTTTTGATGCCGCTTTCAACTCTTTCATCGGTTAAGATTAGTTTGGTGAAACAGGAAGAAGAACAACCAACCAACAAGTTGAAGAAAGGACCAGATAAAGTGCACATAAACATGTCAATATGCTCCCTATCAGTTAAAGGTGGGTGAACCCTACTGGAAAGGTCTCTCCATTTTTGAGCATACTCTTTGAATCCCTCATTCTTACCCATTGTCATGTCTTGCAACTGAACCCTTGTCGGTGCCAAGTCGGCATTATACTGGTATTGGTGGTAGAAAGTTGTGGCTAAGTCTTCCCATGTATGGATACAGGAACCATCCAATTGGTAAAACCACCCTAATTGTGTTCCGGCCAAGCTTTCTTGAAAAAAGTGAACCCAAAGCTTCTTGTCAGAGGTGTGCGGTTGAATTTTGCACACATAAGACTTTGGGTGAAGTTTTGGACAGGAAACCCCATCGTATTTTTCAAAGATTGGTATCTTGAATTTGTGGGGAATGACAACCCCAGAGATTAAACCCAAATCATCAAAATCCAAACCGGGGACAGATTTAATCTCAACGGCCTTCAATCTGTCTTCTAGCTGCTTGTACTTGACATCGGCGGGAGGATAATGCTCATCAAAATAATCATCATCAGACGCTTGATCATTGATACACCCAACTTAGGTGCTCCTAGCTTCTCCAATCTGATTCTCATCTTCCTCAGATGAGTCTTCCACTACCGGGATCTGACGGACCGACTCTTTGAACCTTCTACCCATGTTGACTAGGGCTTTTCTCTTGGGTTTCTTCTTGGCTGCCAGCAATGTCATTATATCTTGTTGTCCCTTGGCTAGGGCCAGTAGAGTCTCTTGGAATTGACAGTTTTGTGCCTGTAGGTCTTTCATTGATTTCTCTAGATCCATCTTGCTAAAATAAACAGCAGAAAGATAAGGAAACTTGTTGGATGAAAACCTGTTATGTTATGATGCATGGAAGATGTATATGCAAATGATTTCAAGGATTTATGAATTTTAAATTTGTATAGACAAAAAAAATGAACAAACGTCAAATTTCATTAATTAGTTCGAAATGACTACATTATGCCCCATGGGCTTACATAGTAAATCACTAAGATAAAAAGATCGAATGCTTCCTCTTTGGCACAATATAGGAGTTCACACTTTGTTCCTCATGTAGCTGCTTTGTAAGCTCCAAGACCCTCTTCTATCGAGCATAGAATTGAGCTTCAAAGGTATCTCGTTCCTCCTTTAGCTGAATCCAACCCTTTTGCAAGTCTTCAAGTGATGTAGGCATGTCGGGATGGAGGGCAGTGTACGGGACATTTCCTTCAACCACAGGCTCTATGATAACTGGTAGGATAGAGGGATAAGGCATCTCAAGCTTCTGAGCACCAGCTCGTACCCACCTAAAATAAGGCTCAAGTGGAATAGAATTCTTGTGTCCTAACATCTTGCTATCCACCTTGTTTACCATCCTCCAAGATCGTATAAACCTTTGGCAGTAACCTTGATCATCGCTCTCGTAGTCGAATACCACTCCTTGGATGAGCATATCATGCGGACCATCTCTTTGGGCATATCCAAATTGTCGTAAGGCTAAGCAAGAGTTGTAAGTGATACCTCCCCTAATGCCAAGTAAAGGGACATTAGAGAATTCCCCATAACGGTCGATGATAGTAACATTCTCCAAGGATCGAGAACACCAATGAATATCTGAATGTATGAGCGTTATTAAACTATGGGACCACCTCGAACCTTGCTCGTTCTTCAACACTGACTGGGGAAGATGTGAAATAAACCATATAGCCAAGAGAGGAGTGTAACACATGAGGGCCTCTCTCTTCCTCATAGTGCGAGTATGGAGATAATGTAGGATATCTCCCAATAAAGTAGGCACCAGATTGCGAGACATGAGGATTTTGATAGAATTTACATCTATGAGTTAGTCAGGGTTTGGAAACAAAACCATCCCATAGATGAGAAGGGCCAACATTTCTTCATAAGATTGTAAGTCCAAAGAGTTCCAACAATCTTGAGCTTTCTCAAACAAGAACTTAGCTAAGAAACCTTTGACACCACTCCTTGTTTCCCAATTATTGTGACATCAGATTGTTTCAAGTGTAGCGCTCGGGAAATCTCTTCAGGTCTTGGATCTATTTCTATACTGTTGAAAGGTAGTTGATTGAGAATAAGAACCTTCAAGAGTTGGGAGAATTCTTATAAGGTAGGTACAAGCTGATAATCGGGAAAAGTGAAGCAATGGTGTAGAGGATCAAAGAACTTGAAAAGCACCTTCATCATATCTTCATCCGTGCTTGAGGTAACCAAGTTTAGGAGGTGACTATGTCTTTCGGTGAATGAAGAATTCTCAGGGACCTTTGATGCTAGCTCTTTGAGTTGAGAAGGAATTCTTACGAGGTTGACTTGAATGGTTTTCCAGCGAATAGAAGCCATGTCCTACAAAACAGGATAAAGATAAATCCCAATAATCCTTGAAATGGTTAGTAATAATGAGTATGATGTTATGATGTTTATGATGTTATGTACAAGTAAGCATATACACACAAGACAAACAAGCCCTTAGGTTTAGGCTTGCATGGAGTCTCATAGGTAAGTACCCTCTTGAAGTTTAGTTGGCTCAAACCTGTCCTAGAAATAGTAACCGGGTTCTAAGGGATCTCAATATCACTGATCTTTCTTGTCGAGCATGGTTTCAGCACAAGCCTCTTTAATGGCGACCGAAATATACCTAGAAGTCTGATCTCAGTGAGTGTAGTATCGAGTATCAACCAACTTTAGACTGCACCAAAGCCGGTTATCTCACTACTTCCTAATGGCCAAGTTGGTCAAGTAAAGATTCTAAAAGTCAGTTAGTGCTTCATGACACCACACAGCGGCCCCGTATTCTCCTTGACTATTCAAGGGCTACCGATACCCACAAATGTGTCACACTAACGTAGTTATTGCTTAGACCATGTCGGTATACCCCGCACAGTTTCCACAATGTATTGCTACTTACCTATAAGCTACTTACTTATAGTAAACCTAATTATCTATTACAACCATATTGAATAATATACAAGAATTGAAAATAAAATAATGCAAGAATGTAAATGGAAAAAGAAATGATTTTTGTTTGGTTTTCATGAAAGGGTTTTAACCTAACTAAGAGAGATGATTAATTAAAATTAAACAAATTTAAACTTTACACATATTAAGAAAAGAAATTAAGTTAAAAAAGCATTTTTAGGGTTTTTTATGAAAAAAAGGTTTTAACTTAATAATAATAATGTGAAAATTAATTAATTAAAAGAAACCTAAATTATAAGTTAATTTTAATTTAAAAGAAAATAAAATAATAATTAAATCTAAATATTAATTATTTAAGAAAAAGAAATTAATTTGTTAAGAAAATGTTTTTGTCCTTTTTGTTTTATAAAGAAAATATAATATAAATGAGCATTTTTAAATATGTAAATAAACAAATAAAATATTTTTGGATTTTTTATTAATAAAAATAAAATAATATTAATAATAATAATAATAATAAATAATAAGAAAGCTGAAATAAAATAAGAAAAAGAAAACAAAAGTAAATGAAATAATAAAAAGAAATTGGGCTAGCATGCAAAAGTAAACAGGGGGGTTAGAAATCAGCAAAAATTCCAAAGCCCACTGACTTAGGGCCCATGCGCCTAGTTGTGACAAAAAGAGATAAATAAATGTGAGAAAAATGCACAAAAGGTAGCACTGGGTGTTGAACCCCTGACCCTCAACATACACGCGCACTACCTTTGCCACGGGGGTGGTTGTACATCCAGTAACATTGATGAAATAATAAATACATAACATAAGTCATATCCTGAATGTGACTTCATCTTCAACCTCCAGCCTGGACATCTGTAACTTCACTATTTCTCAACAAAAATGAAATATGCAAACATGAAAATTGATCCATTTTTCCATACGAATCCAACCATATAAATATCATAAGCTATAAATCAAAGATGAATGAGAATTTCTAAAAGTACCAAATTCTGACCTAATTATTTTCAGAGATTCAAACCTAAAATTCTCTAAGCTCAATCAATATAAATGAAATCTATGGACATGTACAGCTTCAGGGCAATGATGTCTATATTTTATCTTCACAAATGCAAGCCTAACAATGCCTAAATGAAAAGATAGAAGTTCAGAAAATGTACCTCAAAACTAGAAATCGTGAAATGCAAATGAGCTTGATTCAAGGTGCTGCAATGATCAGGTTAGCTTCCTCAAGTTCCTAGGAAGCTAATGCAATGGTTAGCTTGAGCAATAGATGGCTGGAATGGCTTGGAGAAGTCAACTTGCAGTGCTCTGTTTTTAGTTATGGAGGATGATGGCAATGGAATTACAATTATGAAACAGGGACAGGGATATGTTATATTTGATTTGTAGGAGCTTTAGGATGTGAAAAGCCAAGAAACGCACGAGTAGATTCTGAGTTTCAAGTTCAAAGTCAGAATATGTGCATCAATGGAGTTTTTGGATAATTTCTGGCTTGAGGGAGTTTGGTAGAATTTCAGGGTACTTAAGCTCATGTGTTAGTTCATAAATAGTGCCTCTATTTATAAGCAACAAGTTTGGAGACTTGTCTTTGATCAAAAATCAAAAATCACATGTTTGTGGCTTTTTGCTTGATTTTGAAGAAAGCTTGAAAAATGTGGTTCCAATGCATAAGTACTTGGATCATAGGGTGTATTAGAAGCTTTAAACATGTTTCTTCTGAGCATACAAGTTGTGTGTGTTCGGAACAACAAGTTAGAGGCTCAAGAAGAGTGGACTTTGTGCATAAAGCCACTTTTCCAAAATGGCAATGTTGCCTTTCTTCCTAAAATGGTATTAAGCATGGGCAATGCATTGAATGCTTGGATTAAAGCTTCTAGCAGCTGTGTAAAACATTAATTATGGAGTGAAAAACAAGTTTGAGGCCTGCAAAGCAAGTATTATGCAGCCTAGCATGGATTTAGTTCATGTGTTCATCAAGAAATGACTTGTAATTCAAGTTTGAAACCCTAACTTCTTGCCTTCGATTCTCTTAGCTCAAGTATGATCTCAGTGAGTTCTTAGACATTTTGGAAATCTTGTAAAAACCTATAAAACCTATATGTTTGAAATTTTAGAAGATTCATCTTGGAACTATGTGAAAAATTGTCATGAAGTTCGATCAAAATCCTGCCTAAACTATGGCAAAATTTCACTAAGTTTTCAAGTTTCATGAACATGTCTTCACAAAATCATAACTTTAAATCCAAGAATTTCTAGAAAAAGTTATGTTCTACAATGTTTTAGATATCATTGAGATCTATAACTTTCATGTTGGTAGTCTCCTTTGAATCACCTTGCATCATGTTGAAAATTTGGCTCAAAGTTGTGAAAAAATGTGAATTTCCAACACTTAGAAAAAATTCTAAGTTTAGAAATTTTGACTTTTCAAAATGAAATCTTGACTTTTTTATTTCTTTATGAACAAGTTTCATATTTTGACATGTCTTGATGAAATGTAATCTTTGAAGCTTGATTTTGACCAAAAAGTCAAAGTTTGACTTTTCAGTGTATAATTGACTTTTCATCAGTTGACTGAAATTCATCTGTCAATCAATTGATCTTGAGAAATGTTTGGGCCATGCCATTAGGTCAAAATGATGCATTTGAATCCTTGAGAACATGTCTCAAACCAATAAGTCATTTGCTAGATCAAAAATCAAAAATTGCACCTTCTCAGTCAAAACCTTAATTTTGACCATTTTCCCCTTTTGATGATCTAATCAAATTTATTGAGGAATTATGATCCAAACTTGATAAATTGACATATATGAGTTCATGATGTTGATATGAATAAAAAATTATGAAGTTTGACTGTAAATTGACCATAGTTGACTTTTTTCTCAATACAGTTGATTTTAAGTCAACTGATCAATTGACTGAGCAAAAATGTGATCCAAGACTTCAAAATTGACATGAGCAATCTTGAGGATCCAAAATGATCCATTAAAGTTATATGGGGCATTAAAAGTCCATTTGTCCTTGTGCAATCTCAAACCCTAATTTTCAGTCATCAGTGTTTGAGGAGGTGTCTTGAGCTGATCAACCCTTGTGCAGTCTTGAATCACAGGAGATCTTATGAGAGATTGCTTGAGAAATGAGAGGGAAAATTTTGGGGTACAACAGCTATGAAATTTTCTATCATTATTTCAATGTTAGACTTCCTGGGGATATTTGGTATATTTGAGACATTTTGGGTGGCTTTCTGATATCCTGGAGGTGTAGTAGGAGCTTGCTCAGGTGCGTACAAAGCGTTGTTGCTTTTGTATGAGAAGTTTGGATGGTTTTTCCAAGAAGGGTTATAGTTATTGCCATAGGGGTTCCCTTGAGCATAGTTCACTTGATCAACTGGTACTCCTGTTAAGAGTTGACATTCTGGTGCAGAATGCGCGTGAAGTCCGCATAAATCACAGGTTGGAGCTACTACATTCACGGTGGCTACAGGAGTTGTGGTCAAGCTTTCTATCTTTTGGGTAAGGGCTTCTACCTTAGCTTTAACTTGGTCTAATCTATTAACTTCGTGCATACCGCCTTTCGTTTGAGGTTTCTCCACCAAGGTTCTATCGCTTCCCCACTGGTAATAATTTTGAGCCATACTTTTGATAAGTTGATAGGCGTCGTGGTTTGGTTTATCCATTAGTTCACCTCTAGCAGCAACGTCAATCGTTAATCTTGTGTTGTACAAGAGACCATTGTAAAAGGTGTGGATAATCATCCATTCTTCTAGATCATGATGTGGACAGAGTTGAAACATGTCTTTGTATCTTTCCCATGCTTCGAAGAGATATTTGCTTTCCTTTTGTTTAAAACCGTTGATATTAGCTCTTAGCATAGCCGTCTTACTAGGCGTAAAATATCGCGCTAGTAAAACTTTCTTCAACTCGTTCCATGTGGTAACAGAGTTGGATGGTAGAGACTGGAGCCAAGCTCTAGCTTTATCTTGTAATGATAAAGGAAACAAACGAAGTCTTATTTCTTCAGGGTTGACACCATTTTCTTTTATTGTGTTTGCGTATTGCACAAACACGGACAAATGAAGGTTTGGATCATCCATAGAATATCCTGACAATTGGTTTTTTTGGACAACTTGTAATAACAAAGTTTTTAACTCGAAATCATTCTATGCGATGGCGGGAGCATCAATACTGTTGTGGGGTTCCTCTTGCGATAGGGCAGCATAATCCTTCAGAGGGTGATTTTGGATTCCTTCAGCCATTCTTGGTTCAGGAAGAGAATAGTTACGAAGATTGAATTCGGGAAGGTTGTACTTGATTTGGTATTCTCTAATTCGGCGTCTTATACTAACAAAACACTCGACCTCGTCGATTGGTTTCTCTAAATCTTCACCTTAAGAGCGAGTGCTTGGCATACAATCAACGATTAAAATAAAATAAAATTAGTTGCCTTAGTCTATACTGCATAATAAGGGATTCACAATATTGACTAAATCAGTCCATGGCAACGGTGCCAAAAACTTGATCGCGACTTTGAGATTCTTTCAAGTGTAGTGACTGTAAGTGCACAGTCTAATCGCATAGTTTTAAAAGATATTGAACCCAAAGGACCGGTGGTCAAACTATTGTAATCTAAGGTCACTGTGTAAAGCTAAGGCTAATTATAAAACTAGGATATTGGGGTTTAAATGAGAATTAACTAAGAATCTAATAATTGATAACGGGACACCGGTATGTAATTTATCGACTTCAGGGATTCAATAAGTCATTGGCATAGTTTTGAGTATTAAAGCACTATTTCAATGGAAACTATTAATTTAAAAACCCTTGTCTAACACTTTCGTTCTATTGATTCAGGTCATATTATTAAACTCAAATGAGCACTCTCGCTGTGTCATTTAAAATTTAAAAGTATTTTTTGAAAATAAATAAAGTCCAATTAATTTTAAAGCGCTCTCGATGTATTTAAAATTAATGTTCGATCACCACTATCTGGTTAAAATCTCAAACTCTCGCTCTGTTGATTTTATCCTTAGTTTTTCTTTTACTCTCGTAACAAAACAATTTAATATCGAAATTGGAAATCAAAACTAGAAAAGTCTTTTTGTAAAATATTTATGCCAATTAATTACCGAATCCCTCCGGTTTAGGACCTCACATACCAATATCGGGAAAATTAGCCAAACATAGTTTTATTGCGTGATAACATAAAATAAAAACATACATTCAATAACATATGCATGGTCAAAATGAATAAACTATATTTAAAATTGGAACCTGGAACAAAACACTGAAGAATAATAGTGCAGTATGCTATCATCCACAAGCCGGCAAGATTAGCTTCGGAACAAAATATCTTGAAGAAATACAAATAAGCCTAAACGAAATTCTGGAAGCTAGAAGGAAACTAAAGGTGCAATATTCCTTCGATGTGAAGAAATATTTCTTTAATGGTGATGGTTTTCTTTGCTTACGGAAATTCTAAACGAAACTGAAAATTAATCAAAAACTATAAAACTGGAATAAAATATAACAATGTTCAGTATGCAGAAAAATAAGAATTTTGAGCAGGTGTGTGAACTTATGCAGTTTTGGCAACTGTCCTCCTTTTATAGATTCAATATTCTTGAGCAAAAATAGGGACACTTCATTTATCTTCGTTCTTCATGTGTGGAGAAGATTCAAGAAGACGTGCGTTCATGGAGATACTTTCGTAACTGAAGATATATGACTTGTAACGAGTGTCATGCATTATGGCATGGGGAAGGTTTTAATTACGTGTCGGTCGGGACAAGAAGTGTGCCAAGGGGCACACTTTTGGACTTTGTGACGGGCAGCATGCGCATGTGACGGGTGCCATGGCTTCTGATGCATAATCGTTTTCATTTTTGCTGCTAAAGTGCCATTTCTTCTTCATTTCTCCAATATTTTTCTTCCTTTTCTCATGTATTCTTTGCATAAACTAAATACCTGAAATATGCTGCAAATATTACAAGTAGAGACATAATTTGACATAATAAATGAAGAATCAGAAGCTTTATCTATGTAAATCGGGAAGAATATGATATAAATTTTCGTGTTATCAAACTCCCCTAAGCTTGAACCTTTGCTTGTCCTCAAGCAATATAGTCGGTATGAAAATCAATAGAGCACAAGTTAAATGCAAATACATGATACAATTCGAGTCGTAAGAGGTTATGCCAACGTTTTCGCGGGAAAATAAGCTCAACATAACACAAAATAAGGAGGGTTTTAAGAGTGTATAAGTAGAGAAAGATAAGGAGGTTAATGTGTGGGAATTTGTGAGTTTTGATGATAACAATAATGGGAGGGAGTGAGATAGGCAGTGGTTTAATGGAGTTTAAGTGAGGTTTGAAGAAAATGAGATTAAGTGAAAACGATAAGGGTTTCTATGTTAAAACAGAAGCATTCTGTTTTTGACTCTGTGATGAGGGGCACGCTTTTGTGTCAAGAGGGACAATACAAGGAGCGTGATGATCGTCACGCTTGTATGGGAGTGTGACGGGCGGGACAATACATGAAAGAATGAAAGTCGATCCTCAAAATAATGAGTTCATATCTCAACAAATCAAGCTCGGATTGAAGAGCATTTATAGCAGGAGCTTGGTCAAATATGGGAGGTGGAGTAGCAATCGGAGCAACGGAGGTGTTTGAGTCAACCTGATCAGGAGATGGGATATGGTGATAAAATATAGGGGTTTCGGGGTTAGTTTCCTCATCGTATAGGAAGGAATCAAGGTGGTCATAAATTTGGGGTGTCTCAGGATTAGGTGGTGCTGAAACTTGTGGTTTTGCCCAATCATATAACCAACTGTTCATGTCATTAATGCTAGTCCTAGGGTTAGGCAGGGTGAAAAGAGGCATTAATTGATTGTTAAAGAGCAGTTCAAAGGTAGTCGGGCCTAGGCTCCCAATAGTTCCCCTATTGAAGCAAAAATGGATGTTCATTGGTTGAAATCTACCTAGAGGGACAATGTTTAGCAATGGTTGTCTCGAGCCGATAGAATTTGCTATCATGGTCACTAGGCCTCCTATCAGGATTGGTTCATGGACAGTTCTTGCAAGACAGTGAAAGTTGGCTATCATAAAGGTAGCACCATTTACGGAACGGTTTTGCGATGCACAGAACATTATGAAAAGTTTGGCTCTTGATATTGTGGTTATGTTTTCTAGATTTCCAAAGAGGGTATGTGCTAGGATCTTATGAAAATACCTTAAGGAGGGGTTATGAATGTTTTCGGGGTGCATGTCATTAGGCTCAGGGTTACTTATACCAGTAATACTACCCCAGAAATAGTCGAGTTCACCCATATTAAAAAGTTCCTCTTGGATTATTGTGAATGTATCAAGGCCATGTGGAAATCCTAGAAGTTTGGCCATTTCTCTATGGCTATACGTGTATTCAATATTAAACATCCTAAACCTAATTAGTCCCCTGTTAAACCCTAGACCATGGTTAGGCTTATAGACAAGAGAGCTCAGAAACTCTAGGGTTAATCTACTGTAGGAACTAAATCTTCTTCTTAAGGCAAATGTGTCCCAACTTATTTGATTTAACAAAAACAAGATACTGTCTCAAATCCCTAGTGTGGTAATAGCAGTTCCATCTGGGTAGATACTCAATGCCATATCTGTATCAGCTAATGACTCAAAACGCCTCCTATAATTTCTTCCTCTGAAAATAATTCCCATCGTGTCAACTGGATTCACTATGGTTAGTGCAGTTAGCTAAAGTTAAGTTAGCCTGAAGTAGGTTGACAGTTAGAATTAAGTTAGTAGCGGGTAATAGTAGAGAAACAATACTGCATAATTTTATAAAAATAGAAATAAGCAATAAAAAAAAGTAATAAAAGAATAGAAAAACTAAAAATAAGCAAATCAAAAAGAAAAGACTAGAAAGTGGGTTGTCTCCCAATAATCATTTTTTTATAAGTCGTAAGCTCGACATAACAGGTGATTAATCTAATGAGTGGGGTGGCAACTCATCTAGCCTAAATCTTGTGGAATATTCCTTATTATCGATGCAACGATAATGTTTTAAACACTGTCCATTTATGATAAAAGGTTCGCTAGACATTAACTTAATCTCTATTGTGCCATTTTGAAAAACCTTAGTTTAAGTCTAGAATTAAATAGGAGCACTATATCACCTTCGTTGAATTATTTCCTAGATATGTGTTTATCATGCCATTTTTTAGTTCTCTCCTTATAAATCCGATCAATATCGTAAGCGTCTAATCTAAGTTCTTCAAGTTCGTGGATGTCTAAGATTCTTTTCTCACCCGCCATGGTGTGATTTAAATTAAGGGTCTTAATGGCCCAATAAGCTTTATGTTCAATTTCTACCGGAAGATGACATGATTTCCCATAGACTAATTTAAATGGCGTGGTTCCGATTGGAGTTTTGTAGGCCGACCTATATGCCCATAGAGCTTCATGTAACTTAGATGACCAATCTTTCCTAGTGGTCGCTACTGTTATTTATAAGATTTGCTTAATCTCTCTGTTGGAGACCTCTAGTTGCCCCCCTGTTTGTGGATGATAAGGTGTTGCGACACGATGTTGGACTCCATACTTGAATAATAATTTTTCTAAGATTTTGGAAATGAAATGGGATCCACCGTCATTGATGACCAATCTCGATACACCGAATCTTGGGAAGATTATGTTCTTGAAAAGCCTGACTACTACTCGTGCGTCATTTGTTGGATAGGCTACAACCTCGATCCATTTTGAAACATAGTCGACAAAAACGAGTATGTAGTAATTTCCAAAGGAAGATCGGAAGGGTCCCATGAAATCAATTCCCCATACGTCAAAGGCTTCAACTTCTAGAATGCCCTTTTAAGGCATATCGTCGCGTCTAGAGATGTTTCCAGTGTGTTGGCATTGGTCTCAATTTTTAACCACGATATGGACATATTTCCATAGGTTAGGCCAATAGAGGCTAGCTTGTAATATTTTAGTGTATCTCTTTAAAGTGCTTACATGTCCTCCATAGGGAGAAACGTGACATTGGAAAATTATGTTTTCAATTTCATTTTTGGGAACACTTTGACAGAAAATACCATCGGCGCCTCTCTTGAAAAGAAAAGGCTCATACAAATAATATTGTTTAAGATCATGAAATAACTTCTTCTTTTATTGATAAGATATATCTGGTGGAAGCACTCCAACAGCTAAGTAGTTGACAAAAGCGGCATACCATGGCAGTATGGTTTTAGTGTAGACTGCTTCCACGATTTCATTTGTGTTTGTGTCTTCATAAGTCATAGGGTATTTGGTGGTAATACTTTCCAATTCTAATTGGGCTACAAGGAGCTCATATAGAAAATTATCATTTATAGGTACATGATCAGATTTGATGCCTTCTATTCTGGATAGGTGGTTAGCTACTACATTCTCATTGAGCCTCTTGTCTTTGATTTCTAAATCAAACTCTTGTAGAAGTAATATCCACCTTAGTAATCTTGGTTTGGCGTCTTTCTTACTTAAGAGGTACCGGATTGCAGCGTGATCGGTATTGTGATACGGTGGCAGAACTGACTGTTTTTAGTTACTATTGGTTTTTCATTTTTTATTCACAAATGTATGGTAAGCAAGAGTCGCCACCGACTTTTATTTTATCCAACAAAGGAAAAGGGAAAAGAACAGAAAAAACCTTTTTTGAGATGTTTATGAGTCCGGGGGGTAGATTATAGAAAGGGGAGGTGTTAGCACCCTTTCTATCCATGGTTTTCCATGGGCTCTTAGGTACTTGCTCATTCTTAAATTTCTTTTTTGTGTTTGTGGATTTGAAAAGTTTTGAAATTGCCTTAGTGCAGCGTTTCACTTTATGGTAACCCTTGTATCAGTCCTCAAGGGTGTGATAAAATGTTTTGAAAATTTCATTTGAAAAGCTTGTTTGAAACTGTATGTGTAAAAATTTGTTGTTTTGAGCAAGTACCTAAAACTTTCTACCTACTCGAAAAAGGTTGTTCGTTTTCTTATTTCCTTTGGACAGCACTATCCTACTATTATGGAGTAGGTAGCTCCATTGTTGGAGTCTAAGGGACAATATAAAGGGACAAGTACGATCACTAAAGCAATGGTTAGGAAACCTTGGTAATTACCCTAGAGTCCTAAAGATCTTTCCGAGGCAACATTTGAATGGATCATTTTTTATCTTTTGGGACTAGAGGGAAGCCACTAAAACTCCCTATGCTTCATGATCGTTTACCGAAGGAAACCGAAGTGGGGCAAACCCTAGGAGTGAGCATGTGCAAGTGTTTGTTTTTTCAGTTATTTATCTTTGCACAGTTAGGGTTTTCTACTGTTTTAAATTATGGATTTATCTTTCGCATACAATCCTATTATCAATCATCTAACAAATTATAATGACGGAAAATAAAGTACGAGAAATTTAAACACCTAACTATTACAAGGCCTTGGGGAGGGGGATTACATAATCAAAACTTGGGGAAAAAATAGTAAAGGCAAATAGTAATAAACCTAAGTTTAACTATTACAAACTCGGAGCAATTACATTAATCGGAGAAAAAAATAAATGCGCGATGGAATTAAATACGTTGAATTAAAATTAAATTCAAAGATATTTGATTAGTGAATAAAGAAAAATACTTTTTGGATTTTTTGAGAAAAGTAATTAACTTTGCAAATTAACCTAATTTCTAATTAATTTTAACTATAAAAAAAAAGAATTTAAGTTATTCTAATTAACCTAATTAATTTATAGAATTAAGTATTTTATAAAAAACCTAATTCTAATATTTTTGTGTTTTTATAATTTTTGATTTAATTAAAAAAACAATGATTTTTTTTTTGTAAATAAATAATTAAAACAAATAATTAAAATAAGAAATTAAAAAATAAAAAGAATGGGCCTGGTATGAAAAATAATTCTGGGGGTGTGAGGAGTTGAATTTTCCAGGCCCAATCCTGCTCGTGGCCTAATTGTTACGCCTGATCTAGTGGGACTCACATATGAGGGTTTACCATGCTCCTTGCCTACTGCATGTTGGATTTGGTCAGGAGATGATCCAAGGTGTGAGATCTTGAGGTGCATGGTAAGTGTGCTTGAAAGGATAGTACCAGATTTGCAGTTAAACATTAGGAAAAATATTATGTAGGAGGCAGGGATTGAATCCCTGACCTCCTACACACGCGCGTATTGAGACCTCCTCTCTTTGCCACTGAACCATTTGCTTCATTCGTTAATACCAATACAAATAGTATATTATAAAGAATGAAAAGTCAGCTTCTTGTACAAACGCGCGAATATTTAAATGGACCAGTGGTGTGCTGCCACACCTTCATCTTCTTCCCCAGAGACTGTTGTTTTAGAAAGAGCTTTTACCTACTGACGAACTCGTCACTATAGGCTATAGTGATGGTTCTTGTGCATGGCTACAAACCTGCAAACGTCAAACACGCAATACAAGCAACATAAATTGTATCAAAAGCCATGGATCAATGGGAAATAACCCCCTGAGTGTTATGATACTCATAATCTGGGCCAATTTTCCCTAGAGAAGGAAACCCCAAATTCGATCTTATGAACCCTAGCCATGGCAAGAATCTATTCCTACGCTTAAACTTCAATTAAACCAATCAAAAACATTGCAAATATGATAGCAAGCATGGACATACGATCAAAACAAGTTTATGAAGCAAGAATCATTGTAATCGAGTTTTAGCAAAAAGGGCAAACCGTGAAGGTGCTAGCGCATGGTTCTTGATGCTTTAGGCCTTGATAATGCTTGCAACAGCTTCAGTGAGTGTCCAGGGATATGATTTGATCCTTGGAATGGCTTGAAACGGCCTATGGAGAAAGATCCAGTCTGCACTTTTTCCATAAAAAATTGAACTTTGTTCTTGCTCTAGGGAAGCAGGCTGCACGTCAATTCTCTTCTTTAGGGTTCACAAAGCTTCTGTATAAGTAGTGAATCAAATTAGGTCAACACAAATTGGAAAGAATCAAAAGATTGATGGTCTTGAAGTTTTGATTCAAATCTTTCCAAAATTGGAGATTTCCTCTTGTTTTTGGCTTAGCACAATTTGTTTGATGTTATACAGCTTGCATGATCCATAATTCAATACAAAACAAATATCATTCCCTTAATTTGATTTATTTTGATTTATTTTGGTTTTATTTGATTTTATTTGAATTTATTTGATTTTTAAATGAATAAAAATCAAAATAAATTAAATAAACAAAAATAAAAAGGCATGGAGGGTCCCATAGGTCGTGGACCATGCTAGGAATGAGATTCAATCTTGAAAAGATGGGCCCATGTGGAAAAAAATGCAATTTTTTGGGCATTGTTGACTTTGTGCAAATTTCCAAAAAATGGTCAACTTTGACAATGCACATCTTTCTCAATTTTGACCCTAAGAGGGTGTTCTTGGACTTTTTAGAAATCTTAGGATGTCCCCTAAGCAACCTATTTAGTTTCATCTCAATTGGATCTTCCATGTTCATGTAAGGAGCTTTGACCCAAAAGGTGTTTTTTTGACTTTTTGAAATGACCTATAATGTCTGAATTTATATCTTCTCATGAGTGAATTTTTTGAACTTCAGATCTGAAGATGAATTGTAGGGAATTGAATTCTCTTCAAAATGATACTTGGATGAGAAATTTATAAAGTATGAGAAAGTTATGCCTGGTCAAAGTTTGGTTGACTTTTCCTATAGAAACCCTAATTTAGCAACTTTTGAGTTTTGATGAATTAGGAGCATTCCTTGAGGAATCATGATCAAACCTTGATCAAATGATGGATATCACTTCAAAATATTGATGTTGACCAAAATTCTTGAAGTTTGACTGTATGTGGATCACAGTTGACTTTTGACCTAGTATAGTTGATTTTCAGGCATTTGAGCAATTGATTGAGCAAACTTCTTGTGCAAGGCATGAAACTTGACATGGATGATCTTGAGAACATATTAGGGTAATGGAAACCATTTAGGACCCTTGGAACTCTAACACATGGATGAGGAGTGAAACCCTAGTTTGAGGCTCATTGTCTTAGGAGGAGGATTTGTCTGGTCAATCCTTAATCAACTTGAGCAATTGAGAAACTCTAGGAGTATGTTTTGAGTAAAAATGGGAGGGGAAATTTTGGGGTAAAACATGTATAGATGATTATTTGTGATCCTACTAAGTAAGAACAGAATTTATCTAAAGCAAACACACAAACTAACAGTTCTTTTTCTGTGGTGGCTTAATTCGTCTGTGCAAGATCTAGGGTTCTATATGCATAGTAGATTGCGTGAAGCTTTTTATCCTTTCTCTGTCCTAGAAATGTGCCTACGGCATAGTCACTAGCATCACACATTATCTTAAATGGCTCATTCCAATCAGTAGGTTGCATAATAGGTGCCGAGGTTAACACCTTTTTTAGTGTTGTAAATGCGTCCAAGAATTTGTCAGTGAAGATGAACTTAACATCTTTCATTAGCAGTTCAGTTAGAGGTTTGGTTATTTTGGAGAAGTCTTTAATGAAACATCGATAAAAACAAGTGTGTCCTAGAAAAATTCTTATTTCTCTAACAGTTTCGGGCGGTTGAATATTTTGTATTACTTAAATCTTTGCTTTATCCACTTCAATTCCCCTATCGGATACGATGTGCCCTAAGACAATTCCTTGTCGGACCATGAAGTGGCATTTTCCAAGTTTAGCACAAGGTTGACACTTACTCATCTTTTTAGTACCATTTTAAGGTTCGATAAACATCCTTCAAAACTATCTCCACATACAGAGAAGTCATCCATAAAAACTTCCATCATACCATCTAGAAAATTAGAGAAAATGGACATCATGCATCTCTGGAATGTTGCAGGGGCATTACATAATCCGAATGGCATTCGTCGATAAACAAATTTACCATAAGGACAAGTGAAAGTTGCCTTTTCCTGATCGTCAGTATGAATAGGAATTTGGAAGAATCCCGAGTAACCATCTAAATAGCATAAGTGTGAGTGTTTAGATAGTCGTTCAAGCATTTGATCAATGAAAGGTAAAGGAAAATTATCTTTATGAGTGGCTTTGTTTAACTTTCTATAGTCGACGCACATTCTCCACCCGGTGTGAGTTCGTTGCGCTACGGATTCTCCTTTAGTGTTGCTTACAGTTGTAACACCTCCCTTCTTAGGTACGACACGTAATAGGCAAACCTATTTACTGTCGGATGTTGGGTATATGATTTCTGCTTCCAATAGATTTTCTACATCCTTTTTGACTACATCGCTCAGAATAGGATTGATTCTTCTTTGATGTTCTATAGAGGTATTACAGTCTTTCTCCATCATAATACGGTACATGAAGATAGAAGGGCTTATTCCTTTTAGATATGAGATGTTATAACCTAAAACATTTGGGTATTTTCTTAGGACATGTAATGAGTTTTTAGTTTCTATTTGACATAGCTCTGCATTTACTATAACAGGTCATTCAAGTTCTGTTTCTAGGACAAGGTATAGGTTCATGAGTTAGAGCTAGGAATTCATTCATATTTTCATCTTGATATTCATGGCGCCAATTATTATCTTTGAGAATTGGAGGTATAGGAATCTTCAATACTTCTGAACTGGTGGTTTGTTGTTTCTCCATTTCTTTTACGCATTTATTGATTACATATAAGAAACAGCATGAATCGTCGATGGATGGTGCCTTAAAGAATTTAGACAAGATGAATTCAACTTTTTCTTCTCTGACTTTGAAAGTTAGTTTTCCATTTTTAACATATATGATGGCTCCTGCAGTGGCTAGGAATGGTCTACCTAATATAATATGAATGTTGGAGTCTTCTTTAATGTCCATGATTATGAAATCAGTGGGGATATACAATTGTCCTATACGTACAAAAACATTTTCTAACATACCTAAAGGAAATTTCACCGATCGATCCGCCAACTGTATGGACATCTTGTTGGTCCTAGTTCTCCCATGTTGAGTTTATTGGAAATTGATAAGGGCATCAGACTAATACTGGCTCCTAAATTGCATAGTGCTTTGTCTTTGACAAACTTTCTGATTATGCAAGGTATGGAAAAACTACCTGGGTCTTTAAGTTTAGGAGGCATGTTGTTTTGGATTATAGCACTGCATTCAGTAGTGAGTAATACAGTTTCATTATCCTCAAGCTTTTTCTTATTGGATAAGATTTCTTTAAGAAATTTAGCGTAGGAGGGCATTTGTGTGATAGCTTCTGTAAAAGGTATGGTAATGTTAAGTTGTTTCAAAAGTTCAACGAATTTCTTGTATTGCCCTACATTTTTAGACATAGAAAATCTTTCAGGATATGGGATAGGTGGTTTATAGGGTGGCGGAGGTAAATAAGGTTCTTATTTTTCCACGGCCTCTTCACTATCACCTTATTTTTCTACTTCCTTTGGCTCAGATTCCTTCTCAGTTCCTTTTCCATGTTTCTGCTACATGGTTGGGTTCTCGACTCTAGGTTCAGTTGGTCCGCCTAGTTCTGTCCCACTCCGAAGTGTTATGGCATTAGCATGTTCCTTTGGATTTGGTTGGGGTTGTCCAGGAAAAGTTCCATATGGAGCAGTTGTAGCTGCTTGCTGTTGAGCCACTTGGGAGATTTGTGTTTCTAACATTTTGTTGTGTGTGGCAAGAGCATCAACCTTATTTGTCAGATGCTTAATTTGTTAAGTAGTGTGAATATTTTGATTCATGAAATATTTATTAGTTTGAGATTTGGTGGCTATGAAGTTGGGGTTTAAACTGGAATTAACTAAGAATCTAATAATTGATAACGGGACACCGGTATGTAATTTATCGACTTTAGGGATTCAATAAGTTATTGGCATAGTTTTGAGTATTAAAACATTGTTTCAATGGAAACTATTAATTTAAAAACCCTTGTCTCACCCTTTCGTTCTATCGATTCAGACCATATTGTAAAACTTATATAAGCACTCTCGTTGTGTCATTTAAAATTTAAAAGTATTTTTTTAAAACAAATAGAGTCCAATTAATTTTAAAGTGCTCTTGTTGTATTTAAAATTAATGTTCAATCACCGCTATCTGGTTAAAATCTCAAACTCTCGCTCTGTTGATTTCATCCTTAGTGTTTCTTTTACTCTCGTAACAAAATAATTTAATATTGAAATTGGAAATCAAAACCATAAAAGTCTTTTTGTAAAATATTTATGCCAATTAATTACTGAATCCCTTCAGTTTAGGACCTCACATACCGATATCGAGAAAATTAGCCAAACATAATTTTATGGTGTGATAACATAAAATAAAAATATACATTCAATAACATATGCTTGGTAAAAATGAATAAAATATATTTAAAATTGGAACCTGGAATAAAACACTGAAGAATAATAGTGCAGTATGCTATCCTCCACAAGCTGGCAAGATTAACTTCGGAACAAAATATCTTGAAGAAATACAAATAAGCCTAAATGAAATTCTAGAAGCTAGAAGGAAACTAAAGGTGCAATATTCCTCTGATGTGAAGAAATATTGCTTTAATGGTGATGGTTTTATTTGCTTACAGAAATTATAAACGAAATTGAAAATTAATCAAAAACTGTAAAACTGAATAAAATATAACAATGTTCAATATGCAGGAAATAAGAATTTTGAGCAGGTGTGCAAACGTATATAGTTTTGGTAACTGTCCTCCTTTTATAGATTCAATATGATTGAGAAAAAATAGGGACACTTCCTTAATCTTCGTTCTTCATGTGTGGAGAAGAATCAGAAAGACGTGCGTTCATGGAGATATTTCTGTAACTGAAGATATATGACTTGTAACAGTGTCGTGCGCTGTGGCGTGGGGAACATTTCAATTACGTGACGGTCGGGACAAGAAGTGTTCCGAGGGGCACAATTTTGGACTTTGTGACGAGCGGCATGCGCCTGTGACGGGTGGCATGGCTTCTGATACAGAATCGTTTGCATTTTTGCTGCTAAAGTGCCATTTCTTCTTCACTTCTCAAATATTTTTCTTCCTTTTCTCATGTATGCTTTACAAAAACTAAATACCTGAAATATGCTAAAAATACTATAAATAGAGACATAATGCAACATAATAAATGAAGAATCAGAAGCTTTATCTATGTAAATCGGGCATAATATGCTATAGTTTTTCGTGTTATCACACCCTTGATCAAATTTGTTGGAACAAATTGTTTACCACTCTTTCTTTCAAACTTTTTCATTTTTATTTCTTTTTTCTACTTCTTTTTCTTTTTCAAATTTTTCTTTGGATCCTGACCCTAAGGCACAAAGGGGTTAACAAATTCTATCTCACTCATAAGGTAGGTCACTTTTGGTCAAGTAGTTATGCTAAAAATTGAAAAATTACCTTGATCATTTTCATGATTTCATTCAATTCAACACAAATGCAGTATTAAACATAAGAAAACCGAGTTAAAACAAAGAATTATTAATCTCCTGGATATAGTAAACAATGTAAAGTTTCCTCACATTTAGGCTTTGATCTAAAGTAATTCAATCATGAACATGTAGTGCAAAAGAATGAATGACATGATGTTTGTACAATTACAAGTTTCATATTCATGCTATGGTCTAGAAAGCAATAAACATGTACCTTGCCCTTGTACCATTTTTCAAGCTTTTATCATTACCAAATCATTTGCATGGTGATACATTAAAACTTGGAATCATCAATAATTTCTTCTTTAAGCCATTCAAAGACAATCTTTGGAACAAACTCAATTTTTTTTGCTTAAAACTTAACTTCAAATAAAACTAAGCGACTAAACTATCTACATGAAACAATTTAAACTAACAACTTAATTAATAAAATACCATCATAAAAAGTTATGGTTCCACAGTTAGTTATGTTGATATGAATTGCCACTACAAAATTCCACAATTCCACATCCTAACAAGGATGGACCAACATAAACCAAAATAAGTTAAACAACTAAAACAACATAACTTTAACCAAACTTCACAATAAGTTCTAAGCAAAAAAAATTATAAAATATTTAAATATCACAAAAAGCCATCAAGCATTATCATCATCACTCATATCCTCATTTTCTCCACTTTCATAACTTTTTCCTCTTCAGCATCTTCTTCACCAACTGCCTCCTCCGAATAAAATGGCTAAGGCCAATTAGCACGCTCCTAGAATTCCTCCTGAGTTGCAATCCGATTACCAGCATGTGGTTCCCTTATTTGCAGCTGCAACTGATGCATGAAATTATGCATAAACATGAAAGCTCTTTTATTTTCTTCAAGCATATCTCAAGTGTATGTGCAAGCATCTTTTTGCCTAGGATCCCAATCATCATAATTCAGGTTTGTTGATCCAGAAGGAGCTGAAGTGTTTCTTCGCCTGCTTGGATTTGTTACACAATGTCTCTCAATGTACCATTCATCCATAACACCATCAATGGTCTCGTGAACCATAGATGGAAGCAGGATACGAGCCCTTAAGCACAATCCCATAGTTAACCCTGGGAAAGCCAAAGTGTAAGGCGTCTTGTTTCCCAATCTATGACTGATTTCAGCAATCATCTTCATCTCATTAGCAATGATACTTACGACATAAACCTACCTGCCATCCAAGATATAGTACAACAAATAAGCAGTATCCAGAGGAATATAAGAGGTATGACTTCTGGTCCTTATGTTATAAAGGACCAAAGTCATCAATATGTGAGCCTTTGTTTTGAGAGATTACCAAAGTCATCAATTTCCTCTTATCACCAATGTTCCTGCAGCAGTCTTTTGCTTCTTTGAAGCAATTATGTGCTTAGGAGATATGCCTGAAAAATCAAACAAAACCAGCACAAACCTCATTAAAAATAACTAAACATCACAAAAACCTCCTTCTGTAATCCTATTCGCATCAAAACACCATACAACATAACAAGAAAGCCTAAAAGAAAAAAATGGACATCAGGGAGGCATTAAGCACCACTTCCCGCGCTAAGCTCCTAAAGCACTTATGTGCAACTTATTGCACAGACAGTTCTACCCCAATAATCAACTTAAACAACATATGTACACAATCTAATGGATTAGCCCATAATCTAGTTCAACACATATATACACTAAGCTGCCTATAATCATGCATCACAACAAAAAGGGCAAAATCCACCATTTCAAACTTGAAATTTTCTAAACCTAACAATAGCATACTTCCAAATACGGATAGATTACGAAATTGATAAAAATTTACATGTTGATTGATGCAAATAGTGAAGATGCAGAGGAAATTGGGAAGAAATTACAATGTCTAGGGTTTGTGACTTGAGAGAATATAGAGTTTAGGGTTTGCAAGTGAGATAGAATGAGGGAAAAGATAGGGAAATCTGAGTTTATAAATTTGACCACATTCAAATGGTTTAAATGAAAAATAGTTGGGCCTGGGTGAAAGTGGGAATGTGGTTTGGTAAATAAAAAATTTTATTGTCATAGCAGAGGGCGCTTAACGCCATCCTACTGCGCTTAGCGCAAGCAAGACTGCCCAGAATCTCAAAAATGCAACAAAATTCAATTTTTCTCACCCATTTCACCATTCAATACCTATACTACTAAATGCAAATCTGTTAAAAAATTACAAAATTAGGTTGCCTCCCAACAAGCGCTTGTTTAACGTTAATTAGCTTGACAATTTTTCAGTGACTTCAAGGATCGGAAAGAGAAATATTATTGTGAGCCGATCAATGTAACCACCAAGGTAGAGCTCCAATCTTTGACCATTGACATTCCAACTTTCTTTCGAAACTGGATCTTCTAACACAATTTCACCATAATGCTTCACTTCCTTGATTTGGAATGGCCTTAACCATTTGGACTTCAATTTGCCTAGAAACATTTTTAGTCGAGAATTGAAAAATAACACCATTTGTCCTGGTTTAAAGTCTTTGGTGAGAATTTTCTTGTCATGTTACTTATTGAAATTTTTTCTTGTAGATTTTGTGGGTGTTGTACCCCAATTTTTGACCTAAGATCCCATTTTTATTTTTGCATTTTTTAAGATAAGTCAAGGTCACGAAATACAATCGGTTTTAACCTCTCACTTTCAAGCATTGACTATGCGAAGATTGTCAAGTGTTTTGAACATTTTGAGCCTATGTATCACTAATTTCTAATCGCATACAAAGGTGTATGTTCTTGTTTTCTTTTGTTTCATGTGCAGAGACAGGTCTGAATCAAGAGCATCAGGTGTCGCGCCTCAATTAAGGTTTTGAGTCTCCCAAGCCAAAAGTACGGTTGATTATGGATTCTCGAAGACTGATTCATCAAGGCACAACTGTTGCACCCTTAATTTCGCCCCTAATTTTTTAGTCGCACTTTCATATCATATTTTGTTATTTGGTCATAATCATTAGTAAATATCTTCATTCATCACATTTTGCATCATTAGTCGTATTTAAGTTGACCAGAAAAAGTCAGTTTAAATCAAAATTTGCATCGTCTTTCAGTTGTAAAAATACCCGACATTTCACTTCATTCATTTTTATCTGTTTGCTATTTTCTTTCATTTGCTCCAAGTTGTTTATATGTCGATAATAAAATATTTCGGTTTTATAGACAGACTGTTAAAAGCGATTCGACACTATGCGGGAAAGTAGCGAGAAAATATTTCAAGTTTTCACCTTTTACCGATCATTTTATGAATCTGCGCTTCGCGTAGATTATGACGGTATGCTCGCTTTATTTTTTCGGTACAGTTCGAAGTCTCGTTTTTAACCTTAAACGTCTGTTTAGTCTGATATTTTTATTATTATTTTATTTTTGATTTTTGACTTCTTGAATATTTTTTTCTTTAATCTTTATGACATGTAGATTATTTTAATGTGTTCATTTTATTTTTTCGGATAAATTTTCGTCCGTTTTTTTATCATTTTCGGTCATTTTGGGTCTTTATTTTTTATTCATAAAATATTAAAAAAAATCATTTTAAATTGAGTTAGTTTTTATAATTTCAGGTTTTTATTTTATTTTTGTTATTCAGGGGCTTTTTGGTCATAAAAATATTGATTATACTTTGCCTTTTTTCCTATTGGTTGTTGTCGATAGTTGCGGATAGATATAGAAATTTGCCAAACGAAATTGCAAATCAGATCATTCTTCTCTCTCTTCATTTTCCTATTTAAAGGGCCCATATTCTCTTTGTAAAGGGGGGAAAACAAAAAAGAAAAGACAACAAACCAAAAAAGAAATACAGTAAGCTACTCTCTCTCTCTCTCTCTCTATGCAAAAACCCTTTACTCAATTTCTTCCTCTCTCTGTTACAATAATAAATCGCCCTTCATTCTTTCACCATCTACCTTACCTTCATACTTTCTCACATCACAGCATACCCCCCTGTCCCCTACAGTAACGCATACCCACCAAACCAATTTCCCTTCATTCTCTCTCTACTAGCTAACCAACCACAATGTATTACTCCCTTCAATTCCATACTGTCACGCTCACCTCACTCAATTTCCGTAACTCCCGTTTCCATTTTCTCCGCTCACAGCGCCAAACCCCAACCTTCAATTATCTCTTCCTCTCCATAAATCCACCGAACATTTCAACACTACCCTCTACCACTGTTAACCTTTCAACTGCACCACCATTGTTCATACTCGATCCGTCTCCGCTAGCATCACGCCGCCCTGTTCATCTCACCTCTGCCACTGTTAACCGTTAATCTCCAACAGCATCACCCTCCGTCAATTTTTCCACTGGTGCATCCACCTGTCTTAGCTCAACAACAACAAACAGTAACTCCTCTTCATCTACTACCCAATTCCACCTTCATTTCCTCTCTTCCAAACATCCATACCCCACAGCGTAACAACCTTATCCGCAAGCCACACGGTCACCTTCTCCGTGCCTCCTTCGGACTACTCCTTATGTCCTCATACAACCACCGCGCAACACCCAGATCCACTCCCAGCTGCCAATGTCCCGGCCGAAGCAACCTCCCTCACCGGAATTCACTGAGAAGGAAACTCGAAAAAGCTACCTTAGAGAAAGAGTTTTGTTGGTGAATCTATGTTGCTACGTTTGAATGAGAAGTTTGGGAGAAGAAAAATAGGTAGTGAGATAAACTTATATTTCCTGACTTTGTTTCAATCATATTTGTGTTATATTTTGTTTTATTTTTATTTTTTGTTATAATGTTTCGCCACGTGTCAGCACCCCATTGGTTATTGTCCATATGATTAAAAAACAACAAGAAAACTTTGTTTTGTTTACAGCAGGTGGAGGTGCCTGTATGCCCTGTTGTTACAGGTTATTGTCATTATTATTTGTTTTTTTTTAAAATTAGGGATGTAATTGGAGTAGGTTTGGGTTTTGGGCTTTCAAAAAAATAATAATATAAAAAAATATTAGTAGATCTTATATTTAGATTTAGTTTAGTATTAATTTAGATTTTTTTAATTAGCTTAGATGTATTTTATAACTTTAAAATATTTAGAATCATAATTAATAACTTTAGAATTTTAATTTAATTAGATATAAATTAGTAATGTTAGAACCTTTAATTAGTTTAGGTACATTTTGATAACTTAAAATTTTTAATTTGTTTAGATCTATTTTATAACTTTAGAACTTCCAATTAGTTTAGATACATTTTGATAACTTTAGAATTTTAATTTAATCTTAGAATTTTAATCTTTAATTTAGAATTAATTTAGTTTTGATTTAAGTTAGTAATTTTATTATTAATATAGTTTAGATTAACTTAGTAATTTTATAATGAATTTAGTTTATACTTAAATTAGTTTAGATGTAATTTAGCAACTTTAGAATTAATTTAGTTTAGACCTAATTCAGTAATATTAGAGTGTTAATTTATTTTAGATTTAATTTAATAACTTTCGAATTTTTGTTAGTAACTTTAGAGTTTTAATTTAGTTAATAACTTCAAAATTTTATTTAATTTAGTTAGACGCTTTAGAATTTAAATTTAGTTTACTTAGTAACCTTAGAATTTCAAATTAGTTTAGATAATTTTTTTTACACTTTTCTTTTATTCATGATTCTTCTTTGTCCATTCATTTAGCTTCTTATAATCTATCTTGTTATCTACCTTGTTCGTTTCTCGTGGATTTTAATTATTTATGATTTCTTACTCGAATATTAGATCTACCCACTTATGATTAATTCCAAGGGAAATGTTTCAACTCAGTTGACTTCACGTCATCAAATACATCTCATCCGATCGTGCGAATACCCTTTTTTTTCATTTTTTGTTTGTAAACTATTTTGCTAAACTCAAGATAATTTTCCCAAAAGACCCCATTTTCAAACACACACCTTTTAAGTCAAAACTTCGACACTAGGTCATCGTGTCTTCAAAAATCTCGTCCATACCCATCTTTTAGCCAAACGAACCATTTTAATCAAAAAAACAATTTTAAACCAAAAAACAGATATTTCAAAAGGTTCCTGCGGAGTACCGCAGATGCACTGGGTGCTAATACCTTCCCATTGTATAACCAACCCCTGAACTCTCGATCTCTTTTAAAAACGCATTGTATTTTCATTACTTTTAAATATTAATTTACATTGCATACTTTAGGGTTTTATTTCGCTATTTTCCCTTTTCCCTTGGAAATAATAAAGTGCGGTGGTGACTCTTGCTTTTGTGAGTCAAGTTAATTAATAGCTTGATCTCCGATTTTCACCGCTACAGTGGGAGTCATAAGTTTGGAGTCTGATCTCATCCAATTCATGTAACTGCAACTTTCTTTTTTCTCCAGATAGTTTCAGATCTAAATTCAAGAGCTTCAACGCCTTGAATGCTTTGTGCAACAACTCCACTATAAGGTGGCATGATTTCCCATAGACCATCTGGAAAGGTGTAAGACCTATTGGGGCTTTGAAAGCGGTACGGTATGCCCACAAAGCTTCATCAATCTTGAGAGACCAATATTTACTTGAAGAAGAAACAATTTTCTCCAAGATTTTCTTGATTTCTCTGTTGGAAACCTCAACTTGTCCATTTGTTTGTGGACGGTATGGAAATCCTACTACGTGCTTGACACCATAGTGCTCAAGGGATTTTTCTAACTGAGAATTCCAAAAATGCGAACCTCCATCACTAATTAGAACCCTTGGAGTACCAAAACGAGTGAAAAGTTTTTCTTGAAAAATTTGATCATTGTTTTACCATCCGCCTTTTGAGATACAATTTCTTATACTCGCTTTGAAATCATTTGAAAATGACGCAGGAAATGGACCAACAAAATCAATGCCCCAACAATAAAAAACGTCAACTTCAAGCATGATTTGCAAAGGCATATCATTTTTTTATTCATTCCTATGGTCCTTTGGCAATTATCACAACTTTGGGCATGCTCATGTGAATCTTTGAAAAACGAAGGCTAATAAAAGCCTGGATGTAAAATTTTGTTGTAGTCCTTTAACTATTGTAATGACCGTCATATGGAGAATTATGACAATGACATAGTATGTTTCTCGCCTCGTCTTTGGTAACACACCTCCTCAAAAGATTATCTGCTCCAATTTTGAACAAATAAGGCTCATCCCAAACAAACAAAAAATTGAATCACGAAGGAATTTATTTTTATGTTTCCAATTCAAATCCTCAGGTACCCAACCAGTGGATTTGTGATTGGCTAAATCTACAAAGCACGGCCTTTCTTGAATCATGGGTAATTTTTCATCAAGGAATGCATCCATGACTTCACTTTCCTTTTTGGTTATCTCATTATTCACCAACCTAAACAAATGATCTGCTACCGAATCTTTTGTGCCCTTTTTGTCACGAATCTCAAGATCGTCTTGTAAAAAATAATTCATCTAATGATTCTTTGATTTGAGTCAGGCTTGGTAAGCAGGTATATTATGGTTGCATGGTCAGTATAATCAATAACCTTTGAACCAATGAGATAAGATCTAAATTTTTCCACTGCATACACTATAGCAAGCAACTCTTTTCCTATAGTAGCATAATTAATTTGAGCCTCATTTAAGACTTTGTTTGCATAGTGTATAGCATGAATTTTTTTTGTCTTTCTTTATCCAAGAACCGCACCTACAACATAATCACTTGCATCACACATTATTTCAAAATCAAGTTTCCAATCAGGATAAGTGATTATGGGTGCAATTATCAACTTTTCTTTTTAAGTTCTTAAAAGAAATTAAACAGGCATTATCAAAATCAAAAGACGTATCTTTGTTAAGTAGGTTGCTTAACGTTTTGGCAATTTTTGAGAAGTCTTTAATGAATCTTCGATAGAAACCTGCATGTCCGAAAAAGCTTCTAATTCCTTTAAAATTCATTGGTGGTGAAAGCTTTTCAATCACTTCAATCTTTTCTTTATCAACTTCAAGGCCTTTGGAAGAGATTTTGTGGCCAAGTATTACGCCTTTAGTGACCATAAAATTGCATCTCTCCCTATTTAGAACCAGATTTGTTTCCATACACCGCTTCAGCACGGTGTCCAAAATTTTCAAACACAAATCAAAAGAAGGGCCAAATACAAAGAAGTCGTCCATGAAGACTTAAATTCATTTCTCTATTAGATAAGAAAAGATGGCTTGGATGCATCATTGAAAAGTTGTCGGTGCATTACATAACCCGAATGGCAACATTCTATAAGCAAAAACACCAAAAGGACATGTAAAAGTTATCTTCCCATGATCTTTCGGGTTGACGACAATCTGATTGTATCCTGAATAACCATCCAAGAAATATAAAATTCTTGACCTAAAAATCTTTCGAGCATTTGATCTATAAACAATAAAGGAAAATGATATTTTTTGGTGGCTTGATTAATTCTCTGGTAACCTATGCACATTATCCATCTCGTTATAGTTCTTGTTAGAATCAACTCATTCTTGTCATTAGTAATCATTATCATTCCTCACTTCTTGGGCACCACTTGAATTGGACTCACCCACGCACTGTCTTAAATAGGATAAGTCATGTCGGCCTCCAATAATTTCACTATTTCCTTCCTCGACGCCTCTTTCATGGTAGGATTCAAACAACATTGTGGTTGAGATACCAACTTGTAGTCCTCTTCCATCATGATCTTATGAATACAACAGATAGCCCCTAACCTATTGACTTTTTATATTTCTTCAAAACTTGAACCAAACTATGTTCTTCCTTGTTAGATAATGAACTGTTGATAATGAAGGGTTTGTTACCATCTTATTTAAGGAACACATACTTCAAGTGTGAAGGTAGGATATTTAATTCAAGTTTAGTGCATCTTTATTTTGTTCATCTTTCAATTCATTAACTTTGGCTTCAAGAGGATGAATTTCTTCTAATGACTTGAGTTCTCTCAAACACTCTTCAATCTATTTTTCTTCACCTTCATTAATAACTTTAAATGCATCAAGTAAAGCTTATAAAGGATGGATAAGATCACTTGTCTTCGCACATCCATGACGGCTTCATCAGTGGCATCCATCCAGAAACAATATCCTTTGTCGTTTGAGTGTTTCATGGCTTCAAAAAAATTGAAACACACTTCTCCATCTTGAAAACAAACCTTCATTAATCCATCATCGATATCTATTATCATTCTAGCGATTTTCATGAAAGGTCATACGAAAATCAAAGGTGTATCATCATCCTCTTCAATATCCAACACAATAAAATCAATTGGAAATACAAACTTGTCCACCTTAACCAAAACATCTTCAGATATTCTTGATGGACTGGTAATAGATTTTTTGGCCAACTGAAGTGTCATCTTGGATGTTTAACTTAAATGTTACCTAACCTTCGAATCACTTACAATAGAATCAAGTTTATGCTTGAACCTAAATCAACTAGTGATTTAACAATGTTTACATTCCCTATAGTGACAGGCAATGTAACTCTCCAATGATCTATTTCTTTCAGAGGGATAGTTCTTTGAATAATAGAACTACAACTAGCATCTAAGTTAATGGTCTCTTGATCTGTATACCTCATTTTCTTTGTGAGAATATCCTTCATGAACTTAGCATAAGTTGTCATTTGTTCAAGAGCTTCAGAAAATAAAATATTTATGTGCAATTGATTATAAATATCCAAAAACCTTGCATAATGTTTCACTTTGTCTTTCTTGGTAGGAGCATGTGGATAAGGTAGGTGTTGTACTGAAAGACTCTTCATTTTCCCTTTCTCTTTTTCAGCTTTTTGAGCTTTTGTCTTCTTTTTATCACTCCTTTCTTTTCTAACTCATCTTTTTCAATCGTCTCATTTTCAACTAAACCTCCATATTTATTTTCTTTTTATACTTCATTCTCGTCTTCTTCATTTTATTCCTCTTGTCTTTGTATCACAACTTGCTCTTTTTCAAAATTATCACCAATGCATTTTCTAACTTCTCTGCTGCTCCGAGTTAGAATGAATTTGCAATGTTCCTTCGAATTAGCTTGAGTGTTAGCAGAAAATGTCCCTCCATGTTGATCATCTAACAGCTTAACTATTTGACCAATTTGGTTTTCAAGATTCTTGATGGCCATATCAGTGCTCTTTTGATTTTCCATAGACATTTGTATAAATTGATTCAGAGTGTCCTCCATATTTGGATTTCTATCTTGTGACTAAGGATTCTGATTATAATTCTAATAAGGATTTTGTCTATTGGATGGCCCTGCTTCTGGTCTCCACCCTTGGAAATATTATGCATTTTTCCCTCTTTATTGATAACTAGAGTTATTTTGATACAATGCTTACCTCTGTAGATATTGATTTTGATTTCCCATATAATTCACCTCTTCATTTTCTATAGGACAATAACCTATAGGATAATCTCCATTGCAAAGTTCATAGTATGTTACCTGTTGATGTTTGTTTGGGACTTTTTGCATCTCCTTGAGTTGTTTAGGAAGCTTCAACATTTGCTTTGTAAGTTCTTCCACTTGTTTAGATAATAGTTTGTTCTGATCCAAAATTACAGCATTTGTTCCTAATTCAATGATTCCAACTTTCTATTGTGAAAACCCTCTATTATTTTAAACTTGGTGATCATTGAGTGCCATTCTATCAATAATAGCTATTGTTAGTACCATGGTTTTAGGATTGGCATAATTTTTTTTAAACATGGTTTGCAACATGATGTTATAGAATATGTTCTAACATGCTGGTCAGGTTCATTTGAAGGGAGATGTTCTGACAGATGTTGTAACATCCTGTATTAGAACATCCGTACAGGCTGTTTTTTTCTTTACAAATTTAAATTGATTATGTGAGATTCCTTTTGGTTTTATCTCACTGATTTTTCACATGTCATAAAAATATTCAATCTGGAACATTTGATTTATTTCCAACTGTACACAAGTTGCCAAAATTGGTCTTTGAGAAAATTTAGGAAACCTTGTGTTTTATTCCAAGATTTAAGAAGATCTTTCTGCACAAATTGGTGCAACCCTCAGTGTATGCAACAAGGAGTATCTAGGAAAATATTCAAGGCTCGTGGATTACTGAGGAGTATTTAAAGAAATTACCTGGACCTAAATTCATTAACAACTTTGTAAAAAATAATGGGAATCCTACTTTTCTTAGTCTCAAAGTTTGAGGGTTCTTCAAGGGAGTTTTTGTTTTTATATGTCCTCGTATATCTTTTGATGCATTTGATTTGACTGATTATTACTTGTTTATTGATTTATTATTCTCCTCTAAGCTTTTGAGCAAAGAGTGAAGTGTTGTTCTTAGCTAAAGCTTTTAAGCAAAACTAAGTATTTTTGGAAGAGTTATCTTATTTTTGGTTTCTTGAGACATTTCTTGGGGTTGGGATTGTTACTGATATCACTATGGTGATTGGGGGTGAGAGGGGTTCTCATATCTAGGAGGTTCCTAGGTAGAAATTGCATTGGATAGGGATTAAGTGATAAGTTATAAACTGGGATTATGTAGGCTTATAATTAATACTACTGATAGTGGATTTCCTTCTTGGCTTGGTAGTCCCCAGAGTAGGTGAGTTGCACCAAACTGGGTTAATAATTCTTTATGTTCTTTTACCTTCTGCACTTTTAAATTCTGCATAGTCTTATTTTGGTAGAAGTTCTTGTCAGTCATAGATGTTGTAACATCTGACTTGACATTGTGATTGTGTGTTGAGACATCAGTATTGACATTTATATTATGTGTGCCAGAATTTCAATTGGCATCAAAGCATGCACCTTGTTCTATTTATTGGGTGAGCTCCATAGGGAATATTTTTCTGGTACTATGGACAAGGAAGGTGGATACCACAACAGGGAACCTTTGTTAGATGGTTCAAATTATGAATGATGGAAGGTTAGAATGGTGGTTTTTCTAAAATCTATGGATCTGAAAGCATGGAAGGTTGTCCTGAAAGGATGGGATCCTCCTAGTGTGAAGGACAAAGATGGTAATGTGTCTTTAAAGCCAGTATATGATATGTTTGAATATGAGGATAAATCAGCTATTGGAAATTCGAAAGCTTTGAATTCTTTATTCAATGGAGTGGATAACAATGTGTTCAGGATGATCAACACATGTATTGTAGCCAAGGATGCTTGGGAAACTCTTAGGACAACTCATGAAGTTACATCCAAAGTGAAGATAGCAAGGCTTCATCTTCTCACTACTAAATTTGAAAATCTAAGGATGAGTGATAATGAGACCATTCAGGAATATCAGATGAAGGTTCTTGATATTGCCAATGCATCAAGTTCCTTAGGAGAAAAATATATTAGAACAGAGGCTTGTTAGAAAGATCCTTAGGCCTTTACCCAAGAAATTTGATTTTAAGGTAACAACTATTGAATAAGCTCAATATATCAATAGTATGAGACTTGATGAACTTGTAGGTTCACTTCAAAATTTTGAATTGGCTTTTAGAGATAAGTCTGAGAATAAGAACAAGAGCATAACTTTTACATACAATGTTGAAGATGAAGAAGATCAAGTGGATATGGATACTAATGATGGATTGTTTAATACCTTTGTGCTTTTTGGGAAACAATTCAAAAGAGTACTTGAAAGATTAGACCGAAAAGGTAGACAAGATGTCAAGAACATCTCATTTGACATTAGTAAGAATTATGAGTCTCAAAAGGTTGACAAAACTGAGAAGACATTAAATCAAGATAAGATATTTTAGTGTAATGAATGTAAATGTTTTGGGCACATTAGAGCAGAATTTCCAACATATCTCAAGAAACAACAAAAAGGAATGTTTACTGCTTGGGCTGGCGAGAACTCAGAAATTGATCTTATCAAGCATGGTAAAGCCTTTTCAGGAAGATGCAAGTGTTGGTGTAAGCCCTAGAGGCCAATACTTTGGGTACTTGTATCGAATTATTTATTAATAATAAAAGGAATTTCTTTATTATGTTTGCTTTTCCAAAATAATAGAGTCCCTAGAATATTTCGTTTGTTTAATGAAATATTAAGTGTGACTTAATCATGAGATCCCATTAAACATAAGAATACTATTCTTAAAATGTCTGTAGTCGAGCTTTATTGCAAAGTGGGATAACATTAAAGCATTGAGATTATTATGAAGATAGACGGATGATCACGCCTTATGGATCATGGATAAGGAGTTATCAAGTCTTGACATAAGTATGAATATTAAGAGTAATATTTATACTGGATTGACCTGCTATGAGAATACTACATAGAATGTTATGCAAGGTGTCATAAGTTATTCTCATGATGATAATGGTGAATACCACTCTTCGACCTGAAACCACTATGGACCTTAGATGTGGAGTTAAATACTTTATTGTTGATCAAATGTTATCCGTAACTGGATGACCATAAAGACATTTGATAGGTACTTCACAAAGCATGCTAAGGGACATGAGTAACCTAGATAGAATTTTTCCATCCTGCATAATAGGATAAATGTCTAAGGGCCCAATATTGAACTGGACAAGGGTGACACCGTTTATGCCTTGTGTTCAATATAGACATAAGGGCAAAAGGATAATTGTACATACAAATATTATCACAGAAAGTTTTTGTCAGATCGCACAACATTTTCGTGACTTAGGTAGCAGTTTTGTGTTGCTAGATACCGCTCATTGTTTATTATGTTAAATGTGTAACTTAATATAATTGCCAGCATCACAAAACCTACACGATCATACACATAGGGACAGGTTGATGAGAGATAGAGTAAATAAGGAACATCGTAAGGTACGGTGCACTTAAGTGAAATATGGAATATGTTAAGGTACCACACAATTAAGTGATATGCGGTATATCATAAGGTATGATACTCGTATGCTTAATTAAGCTTTTATCTTGCAGCCCATATAAGTGGTTCTATAAATAGAACCCTTGAGCTGAAGCATTTGACTTGATGAAAATTCGGTCTTGATTTCTAGTCGTATATTTTGTCTCATTCTCTCACTCAAATTTTTCGTTCGTAAGCAGCTAGCATTGTGTCCGGAAGTGATCTGTTCGTGTGGACTGAGTAGAGAGGTTTCTATTCATCAACATTCATGATCATAACATCAAAGGTTTGAATCATCACAAGAGGTAATTATTTCTATCACTGACCATGCCCATTCCTAAGGATCACTAAAGGAAAATTTTAATTTTCCGCTACGTTTTGGATCTCAATTTTCCTTCAGTGGTATCAGAGCCACTTACGAAACCATGGATCTGATAGTTGTTTATTTTCTATATGTTCTATATTAATCGGATTAAAACACGAAATAAATTAAATAATGATCAAGTAAATTAAATTTTGGCATTATGGTGCATACGGTTTGGGCGAATCGATGTTGACTATGCTTCGAAATCCGACACTAGTATGGTGAAGCAGCGATACATCGGTCGTCCATAAGTTACACTAATATGATCGATCAAATTTATATATGATATAAACAATTTTGGTGCAAAGATGGTATATTGGATATACTGTTTCAATTTCTTTCATTAAATCACAGAATGATTATTATTCTTTTGAAAGATCATTGGTCATTCGCTTCAGAATCCGATGTTATTATGGTGAAGTAATGGCATATTGATCGATCATACTGAATTATCAATTGAGTTGTGTTTGACGGTATGAAATTATTTGCATTAGGGTTCATGACGGAACAAGGGTTATGTTGTAAGAGAGTTATGCGGATTAGGGTTGTAACAGCATAAGAGTTGTGCGAAAACAATGTTGATTTCAAATGAATTGTTCATTAAAATTTTGAATTGGGGAGCTTCCCCTAACAACCCCGCAAGGAGGCACTGCCTTCTTGACCACCGTCCGCTGAACGGGCAGCGGAACCCTCGGATAACTCTGCGTAGTGTGATCAATTGCCGAAATTTAATTTGACTTATTTAATTAACAAAATTTAAATTAATAATAATAATTTAAATTTGAAACAAGACCAAATCTATTAGAATGTCAAACAAGGTGACTTTAGATATTAAGAAAGGTCTGTGAATTTTTGGACTATGATTATTTGAGTAACACTTATATAGTGAAATCAATTACTTAACATAATAGTTCAAAGCAACGTTATAGTCCCTATCATTTCATCAGGAAAATGATAAGAGAAAAAGAAGTTACAGTTCAGGATGTGGTCACAGTGAAAAATCTTGCAATTTTTTTTGTCAAGGTCATAGGTGGAGTTGGAATTTTCATTACTAAGAGATTATGGAAATTAATAATGTGGAGGTATGCAAAGAATAGTTTTGTCTCCCACCATTTATTGGATTGCAAAAATTCATTGACATCGTTACAAAACTTTGATTATCCAAACTGATACGCTATTTAAACCTCATTACCTACTACACTATTCATAATTCATATTCTCTTAAGTCTTACTGGAAACACCACTCCATTAGTTCCAAGGGGTCTATTCAAAATCCCATTCTTAATATCCTTCTCTTAGGATTTCAAAAACATAATATGTCTAATAGAGAAGACATGTTCGATTACACTCCCTATACTGCTGAAATTTCTGAAGGTATGACGAATGAGATAATCAGAATTTTTCCTTTCTCGGTTAATCCTTATGGAACTCCAAAGAAAACTAGAACGAAGTCCCTTGCAGGAGGAAGAAGACCTCACACTCTTGGTGTAAACAATCCTGCTAATCCTACTATGCCTGAAGAAAATGCCTCTGAGGAAATCGCATCAGTTGGTGAGAATGATGGTTCAACAGAACCTAATGTTGCTAAAACAAACAGGGAGTCTAGAAAAACCAACCAGGAATATGTTCAAGTTAACCGAAGCATACAAAGGTTATTGGCTAACATTTAGAGTGGTAAGGCTAATTTCAATTATACACTTGATTTTGGGACATCATTAGGTAAGTGTTTGGATACTGAAGTGCATGAAAACTTAGATGTGTGCGAAACTAGGGCTAAAGGTGTTACTGAAGTAGGTGTTTAAAGGAATAATGTTGGGGATGAGATAGTCAAAATTAATGATCTCCCTTCTAATGATGAACTCATCAACAAACGATTGGCCCCTGGTCTTGCCAAAATATTAAGAAAGAGGAGAGAAAAGGTTGATGATACAACCAAGAGGACTTCCCTAAATAAAGGTGTGAGAGTAGGTCTAACAAAGGGATGGAACACGGTTGTGGCTCCTGAGTCTAAGAAGAAGAACCTAAAAGAAAATATGTTCATTCTAGTGACTCAGAGTGTGATATTGACACTAATGACAAGGACATGGTGCATAAAGGTAATAAAAGGCTACATCAAAAAGAAATCTTGTTGAAGTTCCTAATGCTCCTTTGGATAATATGTCGTTTCATCTTGCAAAACATGCTGGGAAGTGGAAGTTTATATTCCATAGACGTCATTCTATAGAAAGAGAATTGGGTAAATATGTCTTAGAGTGCATGGAGGTCATTGACCTCATCAAGAATGTTGGATTAATGAACATTGTGTCAAAGTTGGGTAAGTGTTATGAGAAATTGGTGAATGAGTTTGTTGTTAACATAACTCAAGAGTGTAATGACTAGAAAAGCAAGGAGTTCAGGAAAGTATTTGTGAGAGGTAAGTGTGTATAATTTTCTCCAATTATAATAAATAGGTTTCTAGGTAGGAGTGAAGAAGAAAAATCTGAGTTTAAAGAGTCTGATAACATAATTTATGGAGAAATAACTGGGAAACATGTTAAGGTTTAGCCTCGAAAAGAGAAATTTCTTGCATACTCTTTAAGTGTGAATGTAACACGGTGAGGGAACTGATTTGGTTGTTTTGCGTTTGATCACAATTGTTGCGGATAGCAAGAGTCTTCACCGACTTTTCTTTTATCCAACAAAGGAAAGGGTGAAAAGAACATGAAAGACCTTTAGAGATGTTTTCTTGAGTTCGGGAGGTAGATTATGAAAAGGGAAGGTATTAGCACCCTTTTCATCCATAGTTATCTATGGACTCTTAGTTGCTTCCTAGATCACTTGCTTTTTTTTGAAAGTGTGCTTGTGGTGTGTTTTTGGAATGTATTTTGAAAACGTCTTTGTAATGGTTCTCGTTTCTATAAGAACGCGTACAAAGTGTTGTTTAGAAAATAGTTCAAAGAAGTGTTTATGGAATGTGTTTTTCAAAGTGATTTTGAAAAGGTGTCTTTGTATTGGTTCTCGTTTCTATAAGAACGCGTACAAAGTGTTTGTCTTTTGAAAATGTTTCAAAATGAAAGTGTTGGTGTATAAAATGTTTTTGTTGTGAGCAAGCGAGCAACTAGGAGCAACCTACCTACTCAAAAGGTCTTAAATGTTCTTTTCCTCCTCCTTTAAATGTTACTATCTTACTATTGATTTGGTAAGAAGCCCCATCGTTGGATGTGAAGGGATGGGTGTGGGACGTTTTGTATAGTCATAGAAGGCAACCTATGGGACATTTTAGCAATGTCGTTTAGGGACTAGATCGTTTATCGAAGGCAACATTGAGGGTCATTGAGGGACTACGATCTTTTATCGAGGGTCTTTGCTAAAACACCCTTATTCGAGGGACATGCCTATTTTCCAAAAGGCAACAAAGTGGGATTACCCTAGAGGTGCTAGTATGCAAGTTTGTTTGATTACATGTATTTTTGTTTTGCATTTAAAGGTTATCTATTTGTTGATTTTATCTTACCATACACCCTAATTACTAACAATATATGACAGCAAAAATAAAATGCAAAAAATAAATCCTAAGCTATTACATCATTTTAGGGATGGGGATACATATTTACAAATGGGGATTGCAAGAATTTAAATCCTAATTATCTATTACAACCATATTGAATTGTACAATACAAGAAAAGGAAAGGATTTGTTTTGAAAATGGTTTTTTGGTCTTGATAAATTAAAAGAAAAAGAATAATTAGTTAATAAAAAGAAAATATTTTTTATGTCTTTTTTATATTAGCAAAAATAGTACTAATGCTGAAAATAATAAGAATAAGAAAGAAAAGGAGAAATAATGAAAACAGGATCAGCACGTTGCTGAAAACAAAAATAAGAGGGATCAGAAGTTCTGATGCTAGGCATGCTGTAGTTCAGAAAGAAACGTCAGAGGAAACCAGAAGTTCTGGGTTGCTGCGCGCTAAAGTCCTAAAAGAAACGTTAGAGGAAAAACAGAAGTTCTGGGTTGCTGCGCGCTGAAGTTCTGAGTGTTAAAACAGTGAGAAAAATTCTAGAAGTTCTGTGTTATGTTAAAACAGTAAGAAAGCCTAGAAGTTCTGTGTGTGTTACAATAGTGAGAAAAACCTAGAAGTTTTGTGTGTTGTGTTACAACAGTGAGAAAAACCCTAGAAGTTCTGATGTTGTGCCATAACAGTGTGAAAAACCTAGAAGTTATGTGTGCTGTGTTACAACAGTGAGAAAAATCTAGAGGTTATGATGTTGTGTCATAACCGTGTGAAAAACCTAGAAGTTATGTGCGCTACACTATAACAGTGAGAAAAAAACATCTAGAAGTTATGTGCTGTGTCATAGCAGTATGAAAAACCTAGAAGTTTTGTGTTACGCTTCACCTCCTCCCTTACATTAGCCAGAGCATCTGTAACCTATTCAGTTCTTAATAACAGCAAAACAGAAAGATAAAAGCACGACAGTTTATAGAAGTTCTAATCCTAATTCTGATCCTAGCTTTATTCAAGAAGTTCTAATCCACAGTTTTTCTACTTAGGCGATGATATAGACAGTATCAACACTATGACATTTACATATTTAATGATGCTCTAAATGAAAAGTTCAAAGTCAGTATGACTTATCTTGAATCTGAAGCGTGTGTTTGGGGCCTGAGCTGTTGCCTTCAGATGTTCTAGGGTTTGCAAGAAACAAAACAGAAATGTTATGTTCTTTGATTCAAAGGGAAGAATAAAAGGTATTGTTTTTGAGAATTCTGGGTTTAAGAATGTTTGAATGTTTTCTTTTCTTTCTTTTTGTATTTGATAACTCTCTCTTTCCAAAATCCACCCCCTTAGACGTGTGGTGGAACCACTTATTTATAGATGAATTTTCTGTGGTTTTGGGGGGGGGGGGGGGGAACAAATGGGATTTGAACCTTTTTGGCATACTGTTTCATTGCTTTTTAAACACAGCTTTTATGTGCTAATTTACTTTAAATATAGGGTTTGAGAAAATGCAGGCATGGACTGTATCAATAGCAATTTGGAGCATTGTGGTAGCTGGATGCTGGACTGTATCATAGCAGTGCAGCAGACTGTTCAAAACGAGGTTTTTGGGGCTTGGTGATGTTCTGATCGAAGAGTGGAAAAACCAGAGTGAGATTCGAAGGCTGTTGTTCTGATCGAAGAGTAGAACATGGTATCTATATGCTGAAGAGTCATGTTCTGATCGAAGAACACAGTTTCCTTATGTTCTTATTGAAGAGTCATGTTCTAAATCATTTTTGTGAATTTTGACTGCACTTGTGTGAAAACTGGCCCAGAAGTTCTGAATTTATCATATTTCTTAACACTTAGAAAATTTTCCAAGTGTTTAGAAATTTGACTTTTTCAAAGTAATTTCTGACTTTTGATTTCTTGATGAACCACTTTCCTGCCTTGATGAAATATGATTGTTGAAACTTGATTTTGATCCAAAAGTCAAAGTTTGACTTTTCAGTGTGCTTTTGACCATTTTGCTCTTGTGAATGACTTTCTTGGAAAATTGTAATCCGAGACTTGAAACTTGACAGAAGCAATCCTGAGGGTCCAGGATGATCCCTTGAGAAATGAGAGGGCAAATTTTGGGGTACAGCAGCTGCCCCTGTTCAATCTTCTTAAACCTGAAGAGTTAGATTGGCAAATCTGCCATTCGTGACTTGAAGGTGGGAGATGATTGAACACTAGAGTGCCCAGAAATTTGCACTCTGATGATTTTGAGGTTGAGGTGTAAGGAATGGGCTTAAAGATGCCATTTGGAGAAATAATGGAGAGTTGTCGGAGATGGGCTTATAGATGCCATCCAAAGGTGATTGTTGACAGAAGTTAAGACTAAGTCTAAGCTTGACTTCAACTAGAAAAGATTCAGAAAAAACCTTTGGTCAATTTAAACTAAACCAGCAGAAGTCTTGAATAATCTTTAACTGGAAAGAATCAAGATAAATCTTTGGAGTGATTTATCTGAACCAGGGAAAGCGTATACTGGGAAAGCATCAGAATAAACCATTGAGAGGTTTTAAACTGAACCAACAGAGGTCTTGGATATTCTTTAACTAGAGAGAATCAGAATAAATCTTGGAGCGATCTTTTTGAACCAGAGAAAGTGTTTACTGGGAAAAGAATCAGGATAAACCATTGAGAGATTTAAAATGAACTAACAGAGGTCTGGGAAAGAATCAGAATAAATCTTGAAGTAATTTACCTGAACTAGAGAAAGTGTTTACTGGGAAAAGAATCAGGATAAATCATTGAGAGATTTAAACTGAACCAGAGAAAGTGTTTATTGGGAAAAGAATCAGGATAAATCATTGAGAGATTTAAACTGAACCAGAGAAAGTGTTTACTGGGAAAAGAATCAGGATAAATCATTGAGAGATTTAAACTAAACCAACAGAGGTCTTGAATGTTCTTGAATTTATGATGGGATGCTATAGGAGGCATATGAGAGGGAAGCTTGGGTAAGGTTGTTTCATGATGAGTCCGTGTAAAACATTATCTGGAAATGTCTGAGAAGGAACCTGGGTAGGGTTACTTTATGATGAGTCAGTGTAAAACTTCATCTGGAAGTGCCTGAGAAGGAACCTGGGTAGGGTTGCTTCATGATGAGGCTGTGTAAAACTTCATCTAGAAATGTCTAAGAAGGAACCTGGGTAGGGATACTTCATGATGAGTCCGTGCAAAACTTCATCTGGAAATGTCTGAGAAGGAACCTGGGTAGGGTTACTTTATGATGAGTCCGTGCAAAACTTCATCTGGAAATGTCTGAGAAGGAACCTGGATAGGGTTACTTTATGATGAGTCCGTGTAAAACTTCATCTAGAAATACCTGAGAAGGAACCTGGGTAGGGTTGCTTCATGATGAGTCTGTGTAAAGCTGCATCTGGAATTTAAAAGGAATCCGTGTAAGATTTCTTTATGATGAGCCTGCGTAAAGCTGTAGAAGGAATCCGTGTAAGATTGCTTTATAATGAGCCCGTATGTAGCTGCATTTGGGAATTTTGAGAAGGAATCCGTGTAAGATTTCTTTAGCTGATCATGTAGATAGTTTCCCTGGCTTGTTACAGGTATTAATCTGGAACTTGAAAATTTTGGTCGTTTGAGATAGTTATCCTGTATGGTTTCAGGTATTAATCTCTGACCTTTTGAAGATCATTGATGATAGCCATCTGTTGATTTGATCCTTTCTGAAAAGGTAAAGAGTTAGCTGCATGCAATGCCATGATGTATGAAATGCATGGTGCAATGATGTTCTCAAAATAAATGAGAATGTGTCATATGCACTTGTCATGTATGTAATATGATGCATGAAATGCGAAATATTATTGGAATGTATTTTTGTCTTGGAAAATACATCCTTGACAAATGTTGGGGAGTTTTGAGAGGCTGAATCCTAGATGACCATTGGGGATGAAGAGTATGCCCATCTTCAAACCTTACTTAGAATGTTTCAACTGGGGATTCCTGTTTTTGTTGTTTGAGTAGAAATCCGCTGGGGGATATTGATTTTGCTTGAGAAGAAAACTCTGTGGAGAGTGTTGATTTCCATTTTGGGGAGAAAAGTTCAGGAGTCTTAGTTGTCTGTTTCTCTACTGGAGAGTTATCTCTTGATGGAAGAGAAAGGAAGCTAACAACTTGTTGGGGATAAAGGAGTTAACTGTTATCTGACTGTCTTCCAGGTTTTGTAGCAGCTTACTGGGGATTGTAGGAAAGTTTACTGGGGAAGAGGAGTTGTGGTCCCTTGATTTATGATAGTCTGGGAAGCAAATTCAAGTTGTGGAATCTTGCCGTTTGTTGGGGAAATAAACCTTGTCTCCAATCTATTGGAGAGGTGCTTCCTTTTCAAATCAACTCAGTTAGGGAAAAGTTTTCAGAGATTGAAATTTTTGTTGGGGATCACCCTGTGAAAAGGAATTTGTGGGGGATTTGTCATTTCCCCTAGTAGAAAGTGTTTGTAGCACCACCAGGAAATGTTTGTTTGACTGTACGAAACCCTTTGTTGGAGTTCACGTTCAATGCCCCAAGTGATTCAGATACATGCCTGCCCATGGTTATTCAGCACTTCTTGAGATATTTCTTGGAATCTTGATTTGACTGCCCCCAAGCGAGTTGTACAGTGACATGTCATGCCCCCTTGTTTATAGGAGATCTGTTATTGGAAGTGTCATCCCATTTGAAGTGATTTTGTTCACTGAGAGAGCTTTCGTTCGCTGGACATTCGTCGTGCAAATTTCTCCGCTGTCAAACAATTAGCCATATGCAAACAACGATATTCAAAATAATGCAAAGTTTATGCTTGTATTGAAGTTTTGAAAATGATTTTTAGCAGATAAAATAATTTTGCAAGTATGTGAATTCAAATCAGGATTTAGAGTAAGCCTTACAGGAGTCAGGATACCTTGTGTAACAGTATGCTTTCGGACTAACCCATGCTTCAATTAGGACTTTTGAAGGGTTATAACGTGGCTTGGTTCACGGTTTAAGAAACAAAGGATAAGGCTCAAAGTGTATTTGTACCCGCCTGTTCTTCGTGATGTCCTTCAGTCCTAAACTCAGTTAATTGTGCGTTTGGACTCCAATCGAGTCTGGAATGATGTTTTGGTGATGGTTCAGACAAGTTAAGTTTGTTGGAAGGCAATCATTTTTTTTCTCTCCATATTTTCCATGTTGTTGAGTATTTGTAGTGACCTCTTTTTGATTTATTATCCCTGATTTTCCTGACTGTTCTTGTTTTTGAAATTATATTCAGCGGGATGCCCCCGTTTTTCTTAAGTCTCTTTCGTAGGTTTTGACTTAGTGGGATTTTCTCTTGAGAGATAATGACTGCCTATTTGGTAGGGAACCATCACCGTATTTTGATTCCAGGGGAATGCTTTTGATGTCATTCGTTGTATACAAAGTGAAGGTTTGCGACTGAACGCGCACTTGAATTAACTGAGACACTACCATGCCTCAGGTTTTGATTAAAGGTTTCAATTTGTGTAAAAAAGAAAAATTCTACTTCTTTGGCTCAAAGGGGTTGACTAGGGATTATCCTCCTTATAACTCCAGTGTTTAGGAATTGAAAGAATGCATGTACATCGTCAGCAAGGTCTGTCCAAAAGCATACTGTATGAGATTATGGCATTGTTTTTCGTCACCCTCCCTTAAAGGCTTGTAAATTTTAGCAAGAGTTGAATATTATAAAACGGATAAAGATAGCATAATTTAAATATATTGAAAACAAATGGATGAATTCAAGATAAACATATGCGATGCATTAATGAAACAGAGTTCAACATTAATAGATAAGTGTTTGAATAACAAAAGAGATTACAATTGAAAATTCAAAATGAACTGGAACACTCAATGATTTGGCATGGGAGTGGTGATCACGTTGGGAGTCTCTAGATGGTCTAACCCGATCTCCTTGGCGTCAATCATGTTTTGAATCTTTTATTTCAGCACCCAACAATCGTTAATATCATGCCCAGGTCTTCCGGAATGATATGCACATATTGCATCAGGATTGTAGTTAGGAGAGGAAGTTTTGGGGTTTGGATGAGGTCCTATCAATATAATCAGATTCATCTTCAACAAGTGTTGTAGTGCTTGAGACAGTGGCATGTTGATGTTGGTAAACTATCTTTTGGGTTTGTCTAGCCTTCACTGATTTCCCCTTTGTTGTTGTCGCAATGATGTAGGACCGGAGATCAAGACTGCCCCCACATGTTAGTCGCGGTGGCTCTTGTTATGACCCTTTTAGCCGTAAACAGCATTGGACTCTTTCTTCCCATTGTATGGCTTTTCTGAGCATCAGATGATGTATCCCCTTGGAGTTTTCCACTTTTGATTCCATCTTTGACCCTTTCGCCAGTCATTATTAGCTCGGTGAACCCGACCGAGGAGCTTCTAATTAGGTGATTGAAGAAAGGTCCCGTAAAAGTTCCCATAAAGATGTCAATCATCTCCCTATCTGATAAGGGTGGATGCATTCTACCTGCCAAGTCTCTCCATTCTTGGGCGTACTCTTTGAAGCCCTCATTGGAACGCATGGTCATATTTTGCAATTGCACACGAGTTGGTGCAAGATCAGCGTTGTATTGGTACTGCTTGTAGAAAGTAGCAGCCAAGTCTTCCCAGGTGTGAATGTTGGTTCTCTCTAACTGATAGAACCACTCCAGCTGAGTTCCAACCAAACTTTCTTGGAATAAATGGACCCATAGCTTTCGGTCAGTAGTGTGAGGCTGAATCTTGCAGACATATGACCTCAGATGCATTTTAGGACAAGAGATTCCATCATACTTGGCGAATGTAGGGATTTTGAAATTTGGCGAGATGACCACTCCGGAAACCAAACCTAACTCTTCAAAGTCCAAGCCAGGTATCTGCTGAATCTCCATAGCATTGAGGTGATCCTCCAGTTGTTTGTATTTATCATCAGTGGGAGAATACTGCTCTTCAATGTAGTCAGCCTCCTCTTCGTTAGACCCCAGACTGTGATCCCCTTCTTTTGTCTGATTGTCCTCTTCAGTTGACGGAGTTGAGAGATCTAGAGTTCTCTTGACTGGTCTTCTAAGTCTTCTTCCCAAGTTCAAGATGCCTACTAACTTTTTTTACTTTTTCTTCTTATCTTTGAGAAGAAGAGTCTTCAAGTCCTCATGCCCCTTAGCTAAAGCGAGGAACATTTATTGGAATTGGGCATTTTGTGCTTGGAGATCCTTCACCGTTTGTTCCATATCCATCTTACAAAAATAAATAGTAGGAAGATAAGGAGACTTGTATGGGAGAAACCTGTCATGATATGATGCATGATATGTGGATGCATGTTTTCAAGGATCTCACGGGGTAAACATAAGAAGATGTTAGAAGTTGAACTTTGATTACAGCTTTGGTTGGAGAACTTCGTATTGTTGGGTGTCCTTCCAAGAGAATCAAGCTCACCATGTCGAGTGGGTCATAGCCCTTGACTTAAGTTAACGTGATTTGGTCTTTGACAGTGTTAGATTAGAGAATGAATCCTTTTACCCCTTGATAGGCGTCTGGTTCGACATGACCTTGCATCATAGACCCTTGAGATCCTTGAAATGGTTATTGAAAATGCTATGGTATGATGTCATGATGTTATGTACAAGTATGCCAAGCAAGCAAGTTATTATGTAAAAATAATCGTATACACACAAAGCAGACAAATCCTTAGGTTTAGGCTTGCATGGAGTTTGTAGGTAAGTACCCTCTTGAAGTTTAGTTGGCTCAACTTGTCCTAGTAGTAGTAACCAGGTTCTAGGGGATCTCAATATCATTTTATCTTTCTTCATCGGGCATTGTTTCAGCACAAGCCTCTTTAATGGCGACCAAAATATCCCGAAAGTCTGATCTCAATGAGCGTAGTATCGAGTATCAACCAATCTTTGGCCAAAACCAAATCCGGCTATCTCACTACTTCCTAATGGCCAAGGATGAATCAATTAAAAGGTTCTAAAGGTCAGTTAGCTCTTAATGACACTAAGGAAGCCTAATGTTATGCTTTACTGACTCAAGGAACATTAGTACAAACCAAAGTATCATGCTAACGTTGCTATCACTTCATCCATATCGGCATACCCCGTACATTCTCCATGATTTATTGCTACTTACCTAAAAGGTGCCCCAGATCCGGGTATAGGATCTTTAACAATAACCCAAACAAGGACCCAAAAATGTAAAGCAAACAAGTCAAACAATGAAAGTAAGTAAAGGTGATCTAGCCCTAAGGTAACCCCACTTTTAAGTAAATTCCCCAGTAGAGTCGCCAGTTCTGTAACACGGTGGGAGAATTGACTTGGTTGTTTTGCATTTGATCACAATTGTTACGGAGAGCAAGAGTCTCCACCGACTTTTCTTTTATCCAATAAAGGAAAGGGTGAAAAGAACAGGAAATACCTTTAGAGATGTTTTCTTGAGTTCGGGGGGTAGATTATGAAAAGGGAAGGTATTAGCACCCTTTTCATCCATAGTTATCTATGGGCTCTTAGTTTCTTGCTAGATCACTTGATTTTGTTTGAAAGTCTACTTGTGGTGTGTTTTTTGAAAGTATTTTGAAAACGTCTTTGTAATGGTTCTCGTTTCTATAAGAACGCGTATGTGATACAGTGAGAAAGAACTGGCTGTTTTTTGGAATGCTGGTTTGCATTTTGCGTTTGTTTTTGCAAAATGTCGCGGTAAGCAAGAGTCGCCGCCGACTTTTATTTTATCCAACAGGAACGGAAAAAAGCACAGAAAAATTCCTTTTTCGAGATATTTATCGGGTTCGGGGGGTAGATTATAGAAAGGGAAGGTGTTAGCACCCTTTCTATCCGTGGTTATCCACGGGCTCTTAGGTACTTGCTCAATTGTTTCCAAAATTGTTTTCTTTGTGCTTGTGGGTTTGAAAAAGTTTTTGTTTGAAAACTTCTATTTAACTCTTGCTTCTATCCTCAAGAGTGTATGAAGTGTTTTTGAAAACTTTGTTCGAAAAGTGTAAGTGTGAAAAGTTTTTGTTTTTTGAAAGAGCGAGTACTTAAGAACCATCTACCTACTCGAAAAAGGAATCGTTCTATGCTATCTTCCTTTAGACAATGCTATCCTACTATTGATGAGTAGGTAGCATCGTCGTTGGAGTTTGAGGGTCAATTCGAATGAGGGGCTTACGGTCACTAAAGCAATGTTAGGATGCCTTAGCGATAACCCTAATGTCTTAGATTATTTGTTTTGAGGCAACAATATCTGAGGCAACCGTTTCGAGGCGACTATGATCTTTGGACAAGAGGGCGACCTCTAAAGTGACCTATACTCAATGACCATGTATGAAGGCAACCAAGTGGGGTGTACCCTAAGAGTGCGCATGTGCGAGTGTGTCGTTTTCAGTTATTTTTGTCTTTGTACATGTTAAAGGTGATCTATGTTGATTTTAGGTTAAAACATTCAGTCTTGTCATGCATTCCTATTATCAAACATCTAACAGTTATATTTTGCGGGAAATAAATTGCGGAATTTAAATTACAAGGCGTCGGGTATTTACATCGCAAAAGACAAACCCTTTAAAAGTAAATAAAGCGATAAAGAATAAATAAAGGTCCTATTTACTATTACAAACCGGAATCAAATACATAATAGGATAAAAGAAAGTAAATCGCATGCGGGAAATTAAATCGAGCGCAAAGTTCTAGGGTTTTGACCCTTTTTGTTAAAGAAAAGATTTTTTTTTATTTATTTTAAGAAATAAATAAATTCTAAATTAATTACTAAATTGAATTAAATTAATTAATTAATAAAAATAAAATATTTTTGGATTTTTTGGTATTTTAAGAAAGAAATAAAATTAATTGAATTAGTAAAAGCCTAATTAAGTCTAGTTAATTTTAATTATTTACGAAAATGTTAAAGTTATTCTAATTAAGAACCTAAATTAATTTAATTAGTATTTGTTAATAAAAATAAAATAAAAGTTAAAATTTGATTAAATAAATAAAAAAATATTTTTGTGATTTTATTCTATAAAAAGAATTTTGATTGGTTAATAATTAAATAGAAATAATAAAATAAATAATTAAAACAAAATAAATAAATAAGAGAGAGAGGGTATGGGCCTGATTTAGGATGTTGGAACAACAAATGAGAAGCCCAATTGCATTAGCCCTTTGTTGACTTTCTGGAATCAGGTGAGCGCTTGTTGACTGGATCTATGATGGACCCTCAGCTCTTGGCCACTAGATTTGCCCTTTGGCCATCTGGCCATTGGATAGATGATGGTGTATGATGCACTGCAAGTCCTCATGAGCATTGGAACACTTGAAGAAAAAATATATCAAAGAAGTGGAGGACCTGGGATTTGAACCCAGGTCCTGATGGTGATTGCCAGCTTGCCTTGCCACTACGCCGTTTTGCTTCATTTGTTAATATATCACATAACAATTATAATATATCAAAAAAGCAATTATTGGTCAGAAAATAAAAATGCACGCAAAAACATTTGAACGGGCCAATTAGAGTACGCCAACTCTTCGTCCCTGTCCTTCCACTACTGTAATTTTACCTGCGGATTTGGATCCGCAGCTAAATGCGCAAGCTTGCTCTAAAATCTTCCCTAGGCCTCATAAATTAATTCCAAAATCATGGCTGGATTCACCTTGGCTCCCTGATCAATATTATGCCCTTCTTGAGTCCTGATTTTTCTTGAAAAAGAAAACCCCAAAATATAAACGAAGAACCCTAGCTATGGGGGTTCCTCATTTAGGCCAGAAAAACACAATTGGATATTGCCCAACGTTTGCAAATGTTGTGAGGAGTATAAATATGCCAATGATTTATTCAAATAATGCAAGAATGATGAATCACGAATTCAAGAACCAAGGTGATTATCGTGACACTTACAGTGCTTTTAAAGGCCTGAGGACGCGTGCTTTTGATCCATGAAGGTTGTGTGATCACCTAGGAATCGATTGGGATTGGTCTCTGCTTCTGAAAACGCCTCTAAGTATGATTTTGATTTCACACTTTTTAGTGAATTTTGCAACTTTTTTATTGCCTGTTCTTGCAGCCTCCAACCCATATTCACGTCCCTTTTGCTTGCTTATGTATGATACAATGTGTTAGGGTAACAAATTTGGACTCAATCTTTCTAAATCAATGCATTGTAATTTGATTTGATTCACTCTTTACAACTTGCCAAATTTATCAAAAATCAATCTTTTTGCACATGATATGGTGAGATTCGAGTTTGATGATGATATTGATGACAATCAAGACCTTAAACAACCAAAAAGATCTTAGATAATCAAAGTTTTGATTTTATATGATTTAATTTGATTTAAAATGAATAAATTCAAACAAAAATCAAATAAAATAATAAAAATATAATATGGGCTCATGGCTGAAGCTAGGACACGTGGACAATGATGCATGCTCAAATCAAGTGGAAAAGAATGGGCCCATTTGACAAAATTTGAAGTTTTGGGGATAGTTGACTTTTGGCAATTTTGCAAAAATGTCCAACTTCAACAATGCATAACTTATTCAATTTTGAACTCTTGGAGGTGTTCTTGGACTTTTTAGAAATCTTGAGATGTCCTATAACCAACCCTTTTGGTCTCATCTCATTTTGATATTCCATGCTCAAGTTATAAGCTTTGGCAAAAAAAGTGTTTTTGTTGACTTTCAAAAATGACCTATAATGTCCAAATTTGTAACTTCTAGTGAGTGCATTGTTTGATCTTGGGGTGTGAAGATGGATTGTAGGAAATTGCATCCTATTCAATTTGAGCTTTGTATGGGTCATTTCTCATAAAGTATGAGAAAGTTATGCTTGGTCAAAGTTGAGTTGACTTTTCCTGCAAAACCCTAATTTAGTAACTTTTGAGTCTTGATGAATTTTGATGAATCCTTGATGAATCATGATAAACCCTTGATAAAATAATGAAATATACTTCAAAATGAGAATTTTGACAAAAAAATCTTGAAGTTTGACTGTTTGTAGGTCACAGTTGACTTTTGCCCTAGCACAATCGATTATTAGACCTTTGAGCAATTGACTGAGCAAACTTCCTCTGCAAGGCTTGAAACTTGACATGGATGATCTTGAGAGTATATTAGGACATTAGGGAGAATTTGAGGTCATTTGTATTCAAGGATATTGATGCAACACAAAACCCTAATTTGGGGTTGACTGCCTTAGGAGATAGCTTGTCTGACCAACTCTTGAGCAAGCTTGAGCCACTTGGAGATTTTCTTGCAATGTCTTGAGAAATATGAGAGGGCAAATTTTGGGTTACAACAGCGTACAAAGTGTTGTTTGGAAAATAGTTCAAAGAAGTGTTTGCGGAATGTGTTTTTGAAAGTAATTTTGAAAAGGTGTCTTTGTAATGGTTCTCGTTTCTATAAGAACACGTACAAAGTGTTTGTCTTTTGAAAATGTTTCAAAATAAAAGTGTTGGTGTATAAAAATTTTTTGTTGTGAGCAAGCGAGCAACTAGGAGCAACCTACCTACTCAAAAGGTCTTAAATGTTCTTTTCCTCCTCCTTTAGATGTTGTTATCTTACCATTGATTTGGTAAGAAGCCCCATCATTGGATGTGAAGGGACGGGTGCGGGACATTTTGTATAGTCATAGAAGACAACATGTGGTACATTTTAGCAATGTCGTTTAGGGACTAGATCATTTACCGAAGGCAGCATTAAGGGTCATCGAGGGACTACGATATTTTATCGAGGATCTTTACTAAAACGCCCTTATTCGAGGGACATGACTATTTTACGAAAGGCAATAAAGTGGGATTACCCTAGAGGTGCTAGTATGCAAGTGTGTTTGATTGCATGCATTTTTCTCTTACATTTAAAGGTTATCTATTTGTTGATTTTATCTTACCATACACCCTAATTACTAACAATATATGAAGGAAAAAAATAAAATGCGGAGAATAAATCCTAAGCTATTACATCATTTTAGGGATGGGGATACATATTTACAAATGGGGATTGCAAGAATTTAAATAATAATTATCTATTACAACCATATTGAATTGTACAATACAAGAAACGAAAAGGATTTGTTTTGAAAATGGTTTTTTGGTCTTGATAAATTAAAATTAAAATAATAATTAGTTAATAAAAAGAAAATATTTTTTATGTATTTTTTATATTAGCAAAAATAGTACTAATGCTGAAAATAATAAGAATAAGAAAGAAAAGGAGAAATAACGAAAACATGATCAGCATGTTACGGAAAACAAAAGTAAGAGGGATCAGAAGTTCTGATGCCAGGCACGCTGTAGTTCAGAAAGAAACGTCAGAGGAAACCAAAAGTTCTGGGTTGTTGTGCACTGAAGTCCTGAAAGAAACGTTAGAGGAAAAACAGAAGTTCTGGGTTGCTGTGCGCTGAAGTTCTGAGTGTTAAAACAGTGAGAAAAATCCTAGAAGTTGTGTTATGTTAAAACAGTAAGAAAGCCTAGAAGTTCTGTGTGTGTTACAACAATAAGAAAAACCTAGAAGTTCTGTGTGTTGTGTTACAACACTGAGAAAAACCTAGAAGTCCTGTGTGATGTGTTACAACAGTGAGAAAAACCCTAGAAGTTCTGATGTTGTGCCATAACAGTGTGAAAAACCTAGAAGTTTTGTGTGTTGTGTTACAACAGTGAGAAAAATCTAGAGGTTCTGATGTTGTGTCATAACAGTGTGAAAAACCTAGAAGTTTATGCGGTATGCTACAACAGTGAGAAAAAACATCTAGAAGTTTTGTGTTGTGTCATAATAGTATGAAAAATCTAGAAGTTATGTGTTACGCTTCACCTCCTCCCTTAAATTAGCCAGAGCATCTTCAACCTATTCAGTTCTTAACAACAGCAAAATAGAAAGATAAAAGCAAGGTAGTTTATAGAAGTTCTAATCCTAATTTTGAGCCTAGCTTTACTCAAGAAGTTCTGATCCATAGTTTTTTACTTAGGCAATGATATGGATAGTATCAACACTATGATATTTACATATTTAATGATGCTCTGAATGAAAAGTTCAAAGTCAGAATGACTTACCTTGAATCTGAAGCGTGTGTTTGGGGCCTGAGCTGCTGCCTTCAGATGTTCTGGGGTTTGCAAGAAACAGAACAGAAATGTTATGTTCTTTGATTAAAAGGGAAGAACAAAAGGTATTGTTTTTGAGAATTATGGGTTTAAGAATTTTTGAATGTTTTCTTTTCTTTATTTTTGTATTTGATAACTCTCTCTTTCCAAAATCCAACTCCTTATACGTGTGGTGGAACCACTTATTTATAGATGAATTTGTTGTGGTTTTGGGGGGGAAACAAATGGGATTTGAACCTTTTTGACATACTGTTTCATTGCTTTTTAAACACAGCTTTTATGTACTAATTTGGTGTAAATATGGGGTTTGAGAAAATGCAGGCGTGGACTAGATCAACAGCAATTTGGAGCATTGTGGAAGCTGGATGCAGTACTGTGTCATAGCAGTGCAGCTGCCTGTTCAAAATGATGTTTTTGGGGCTTGGTGATATTATGATCGAAGATTGGAAATACCATAGTGAGATTCGAAGGTTGATGTTCTGATCGAAGAGTAGAACATGGTCTCTATATGCTGAAGAGTCATGTTCTGATCGAAGAACACAGTTTCGATATGTTCTGATTGAAGAGTCATGTTCTGATTCATTTTTGCGAATTATGACTGCACTTGTGTGAAAACTAGCCCAGAAGTTCTGAAATTATCATATTTCTTAACACTAAGAAAATTTTCCAAGTGTTTAGAAATTTGACTTTTTCAAAGTAATTTCTGACTTTTGATTTCTTGATGAACCAATTTCTTGTCTTTATGAAATATGATTGTTGAAACTTGATTTTGATCTAAAAGTCAAAGTTTGACTTTTCAATATGCTTTTGACCATCTTGCCCTTGTGAATGACTTTCTTGGAAAATTGTAATCCGAGACTTGAAACTTGACAGAAGCAATCCTGAGGGTCCAGGATGATCCCTTGAGAAATGAGAGGGAAAATTTTGGGGTACAACAGTGAATTATGCCATTCTTCACAAGATTATAGCTGCCAATTGGGTGCCCACTAATCATAATTCTTTTGTTGTTACTGGTCCTGGAAGGTTCATTTACATTATTGGGACCAAGATCAATTACGACTTTGGAAACTGTGTCTTCGAGAAAATCATGAATCAAGGAACTTCTTGTGTAGTAAAAATGCCAATTGCTTTCCCAGCTTTGATTTATGGAATCATTCTTGATCAACATCCAGAAATCTTAATTGATTCAGATGAGTTGTATAGAAGGGATTCACCTCTAAATTTCCATTACAAGATGTTTGAAGGAACACATGTTCCTAACATTGTCATGACAAATGGAAAAGTGAATTGATGTCTCTACATCCAAGGCTAGCATAATATCTGAGTTAAAAGCTACTTGTAAAGGGTTAGATGAGTCTATCAAAGCCAACACTGCAAGAAAGATAAAGCTTGAAAGGTTGATTGAAGCTTTGACTAAAGAAGATAGCCAAGCAAGTCTTGATGATGAAAGTGTTGATGATCAAGAAGAAGAGATTGCTAAAAGTAAAGATAAGGAGAGCAGGGAAGATGAAGAAGGAGCTAGAAGCCCCAGTGATTAAGAAAAATGTAATTCCTTTTGTGGGTTTATCTATTTTGATAATAGTTTATGTAAGGGCTTATGACCCATTTGTTTAATAGGGCACTCTCTACCATTATGGCGTAATTCATGGACTATGTGTTTCCAATGCTATGTGTGCTTCAACTTGGTGTTTATTAGTTATTTGTTTCCATCTGTGTTTAGTTGTGTTTTTATTTGTGCTTCCATTTTTTTGTTTCCTATGTGCAATATGTTATCTTACTTTTTGTGTTTCCATTTTTGTACATTTACTCTATTTCTTTTTGTCAAAATTTTGGCTTAAAAGGGGGAGTAAATTGTTGAGTTTAGTGTGTGTGTCCTGATGTTATACCAAATTTCTTTACATGTTGATTAACATTATGATAGGATTGTGCTACCACTAAGTGGGATTAGCTAGTGTTGTTGCTTCATGGATGTAACTATTTAGAGGGACCATGATGTTTCATGATGCTGCTGAAACAACCAGCTGAACAAATCATCGAGATGAAATTAATGAAGTCGCCATCAAATGTTTTTTATCCCATGTGAAGGGAAAGGTAAGCATCGAGTAAACCTGAGAATGGTGAAATCAAGGTCGAACGACCAAGAGATCGGGTAAGGAATTTGGTTACGTGAGGGGAAGGTATTAGCACCCCACACGTCTGTAGTACTCCACATGATCCACTTATGTTTGTTCTAATCTAATGGTGTGTAAAATATATGTATAAAGCTTAAGAGATAAAAAGGAAATATGCAAAGGGGGAATGCATGAAAAAGATTTAAAAAAACACGGGGAAAAGAAAGAAATATTACAAAGGTCGTCCGGTTGAGCCCCATGACCAGATGCCTATGTATCCCTTTTAAGGAATCATAGCGTCGTAGTTCAGCTCAAAAGTTTTCATTTGTTTTGTATTTTAATGAACAAAATTAATTTCGCCTTCTTCCGCAACTTGACCTTTGGAGACTTACGCGTCAGCACATAAGTGAATTAACATGTTCTTTTGAAAAGTTTGAAAGAAAAGCTCGAAGGCAAAAAGAGTTTGCGTTGGTTGGTGTTTTTGTTGCGGATAATAGCTAGTTGATCTTAAGAGAGAGATATTAGCCACTTCTCCACTTATCCAGGAAAGGAGTCTTTGAGACTTGAACCATACTAAAGCCTAGAATGGAAAAACAATAAGATCAATAAGAAACCCGCTTATCATCTCCCATACTTAACAAATGTATGATTCTCATCAGTAATTTTTAAATGTTTTGATGTTTGAAAAAGAAAAAAAAAAGAAGTTTTTGTTTTAATGAGATGCAAAAGAAGAAAGAAAAATCTAAGGGAAGACTAGCAAAATATCCCTAAAGTTGTCATGCATTATTGATCCTATATTTGAGGATAGGAGAAGGTAACATCTACCTAATATTGGCATACATAGATACAAGCCTAAGGTCTATTCAATTCAAACTTTAGAAAAGGGTGAATTGAAGATCCCATGGGGAGAATGCGAGAGGGAATCAAATAAATAAGGGGGAAGGGATGATAGATCATTACTCAAGGAATGACCAAACATCAAGAATACTCAACATTTTTATGACAAAACAAAAGCAATAGATGGAAATCTTAAACACACCAAGAGAGGTGGATAAAAAGTATTCAAGGTTTGATGGGAGTGAAAGATGTTAGGAGTATAAGAAAAATAGGAGAAATGGAATTCGATAACACCAAGTCAGTAGTATATACTATGCCAAAAATTAATCCTAAATTATGCACACAAATTCAAACACAGGCACTTTGGTCAAGGTGAAGCCCTATGCATGCTCCTAAACCAAAATTAGGTTAAAAACAGGGCAAAAGCTTGTAAAATCAAGTCAATTAAATCCTAACTTCCTAAAGACTTATAAAAGTAAGAAGCATGATTTAAATTTCATGGATTAACTCGAAGAGGTGGAAAATGATTGGGAATTAACAAGACTAGTTGACAAAAGGGTCAAACTAGAGAGTTCTTAGCAAAATATTTGTGAAAAATGTAAGATCAAAAGTTAAAATTCAACAAAAATGATTTTTAAGATCTTAAGTCATCCAAGAAATACAAACAGATTTTATTTGATTTTTATAAGTAAAAGAAGTTAGGTTTTCAAATGTTTCTTTAGGCTTAAGCAAGAAAAAAAAAACTAAAAACTAATGTTAGTTTCTAAAATTTGGAAAAATAGAAAAACTTAAATGTAAATTCAATTAAAAATCATAGAAAATTGTTTCAATACCTAAGAGTCAGCAAATATATTTTTATGGAATTTTATTACTAGAGAAAAACATCAAACAAAAATTATTTGCATGATATAACAAAAAATGGTAAAGAGAATGGTATCACTAAATGATTGGTTTAATCAACTTGTCACAAAATTTTATAAAAAAAAAAATTTATGAAGTAGATTCAAAATGAAGCACAAGATATTTTTTGTTGATTTTTTAGGTTAGTAAAAGTTGGAAGATAAAATTCTAGAACTTAGAAGATGATGAAAACCCTAATTGAATTAATTGAATTATTTAATTTTCTAAAAAATAATAAAAAAATAAAATAAAATTCTTAATATGAAAATAGATTAAAAATGAGGTCTAATATATCTTTTTTATGATTTTTGAGTGAGAGAAAATATTAAAACAAAATTAAAGAAAACAAATGAAAATGCATTAAAATTCAAATATACTAAAGTATATTACACCTTTTAAAGACCAAACGCACTGTAAAAGAAATTTAAATCATGTTCAATTGAAAGGCGCCATGTAGTCATCCCTGTCCTAGCAACAAACCCTAACTTGTTGGATACAATTCATCACACGATTTTCAGGCCACAATTTCTTACTTGTTTCTTCATGACATTGAAAAAAATTTAGATCAAATTAAAGATCTCATGGAGATCTATAATATAGAACCAAGAATTTTCAAAAACGATTCACGATTCATAGAGAAAAACAAGCATGAAAATTGTTGGTTACAAGCATTCCAAATTTATCAAACATGCAGATCCAACGCCTGACTTTCAAATTTGGATTTCTCTTTCAAATCTCAACCAAAATTCATGATTCGAATCGCAAATCAAAGACCTCTCAGCAATCTACATCATACAATTTACTAAATTCAAAATTATCAAGAGATCAAGTAGAAATCAGAGCATGAATGTCACAGGAACTCACATTTTTGCAAAATTTTCAGAAACTCATCACATGATCCAAATTTCAAATTTAAGCAAGATTATACATCAAGCCTAATGTCTGGCCAGCTATGAACATGTAATCAAGCTTTGGATCAATTAAAGCATACTGGAGATGAAGAACTTCAGATCTGGAATCATACGTTATGAGTTGAAAAATAAACTCAACTATTGCCTCTGAATTCGTACGAAACCCTTCTGATCTTGTTTGCTAAGCTTTACTGGAGATAAATGGATGAAGATGAGAGTTCTGGAGAATAGGAAGAATCAATTTCAAAATAATAAAATTGAGAGATGAAATGTTGTTTTCATGTAGAAGCCCCCCTCAGCAAATAAGAGTGAAGTGTACTTATATAGAGCCAGGGAAGAGTGTTGAAGAAGATTTGCTAAGGGTATAAAGGACTATTTTCTTTAGGAGCCATTGGAGGGCTTCTTTGGCATTTCTGAAAAATTTGACATCTTGCAAGCAAAGCCATGTGTTTCATGTTGTTTTTGATTGTGTTTGCAGTAGTTTTGGAAAGAAGTGAATGAAGTGTGAATGGTGACCTGGCTTATACAAGCACATGGGAAAACTTGAATGGAAATAACATTGCTAAATATGGAAAAAATGAGAAATGTGTGAGGGCTGATGTCATGTGCCTTGTTTGGCTTATTTGAGTAAGGAAAGTACATGTATATGCGTATGATAATATGCTCTTTGTAGTAAAAATCTGTTGCACCCCAAAATTTGCCCTCCCATATTCTCCAAGAAATTGCCAAGCCAAGTCACAAAGATCCCCAAGGGTTGCCCAGTGCAAAGGTCTCACATACAGTCAAAATTAGGGTTTGTGTTCTGATCAAGAAATTGAAGTTTTCAAGGGCCCAATCAAGTCTCATATGCCTACAAATATGGTCAAGCATCCTCATATCAAGTTTCAAGGCATTCAGCTCAAAATTGCACAGTCAAAACCCTAGATTGCACTACAGTCAACTGTAGGGGCAAAATGGTAATTTGGCAGTCAAAAGTTCAAATTTTTGGTCAACATATCATTTTGAAGCCACAAACATCATTTGATCAATGCTTGATCATGATTCTCAAAATTTGGCTCAGAAATCATCAAAGATGCAAAAGTTACTATATTTGGACAGTTGAAAAAGTCAACTGAAATTGACCAGGGCATAACTTTCACATGGATTATCAGAAAAATTCCATCCAAAGCTCATTTTGAAGAGAAAGACATTTCCTACAACTCATCTTCATACTTCAAGTCCAAGAAATGCTCTCACAAAAAGTTATCAATTTCAACATTATAGGTCATTTTCAAAAGTCAACAAAAAGGGACTTTAAGTCAAAGGCCATAACTTGAGATTGGTAAATCAAAATGACATGGGACCAAAGGCATTGGTTAGAGGACTCAAAGACCTTTCCAAAATGTCCAAGAACATGAGAAAAGCTTAAAAATTGAGCAAGTTATGCCTTGTGGAAGTTGGGAAATTTTTGGATATTTTGAAAAGTCAACTTTGATCCAAATGACCTAAAATTGCAAATGGGCCCATTTTTCTTCCATGATTCATCATTCCAAGCATATGCACGACCACTTGGCCCAAAGGGAAGTATTTTCTCATTTTTTAATTATTTATTTGAATTTTTATTCATATTAATTCACTTAAATCATTTAAAATATGTGAAAAATATTTAACCTAACAAAACCAATCTTTTTATGCATGTTTGATACTCAAGATTTCGTGTACAACTAAATAGGGAAAGATTTGGACTAATTGGATCATGATTTGCACAAGAACATGTGAAAAAAGATATGAAAATAATGGTGGAAAATCAAATATTGAAATCAATGAATGAAAAAGATTTTGGCCAATTTTGTTAACCTAATGCCTTCACTACAAAGCCAGGAACACAAACCTAATCGTGCCACACTCTAAGCTGCGCTCAAAGACCATTAAGAAACTTAAAATTTTCTCCATAAAAAGCAAAACTGAAAACGTTGTTAGAGGCCGATTCAAGCCCTAATACTCATTCCATTGGCTTCCTCCAGTCTCCCTGAACGCGTTCCAATCCAAAACACCAACTCAAACTCCAAGAATTGGTAGATTGAACGCAAACTGCTTCAAGAAAATTGCTTAATCGTGTTTTAATTTTGAAGCATAATCATTGCATTTTTTTATGGATTATTACTCATTGATGATTTCTGATGCTAACTGTATAATCTAATTTTGTTTTCGTGCCCCCAACGCGATTTCACCATGATCAATCTTTAGGGTTTTCAGAGCTTGAATTTAGGGCTTTTGCAAAGAGGAAAAATTAAGCCTCCAAATCATGACCATTAGACTCAGCTCATGGAGACGAACAGGAATCTACCCTCGCGCTCAATTTATGAGCGTTGAGGAGCTATTCGCTATTTTTCAATAGCCTACCTTAAGCCACGCCCAGAAAACCGTTGCCTCTGCTTTTGTTTTGCAGGGATAATGGAGAAGATGATGTGCTGTCCACACATGATACGTTGTTTTTAAATTTCGCGCGCTTCAACCACTAATGCTTTCGTTTTTCTTTTTGTTATTTGTTTGTCATAATATGTTTGAATGTGCACGTAGCTCAGCTGGCAGTTAGTGATTGCAATAACGTCCAAGACCTGGGTTCGAGTCCCAGGTCTGTATATTTCTCATGTTATTTTTCATTAACCATTCATGTGCAGCGCTTATGATAAGGCGTACCATGCATCTTCACTATCCAACGTCCACGCGTCCCTGATGACCAAACCAAAGGCACAGATCTAAGGAGCACGCTGTATCCCCAGTCAACATGCCACATAATGCATGGAAAAGTCAACGAATTGCAAGCTTATTGGGCCAGCTTCTTGGATCACACCTCACAATTGGGGACTGAACCCCCCCTGGTTTGCAATCTCTTTCTATTTTTTACTTATTCTTATTTTATTGTTAATTGTTATTTTGTTTTATTCAATTGTTTTAATTTAATTAATTATATTTTACAAATTATAAAATATACAAAAAATCAGAAAAAAGACAAAATGTAATAAATATTTTTATTTTAATTATTTTCATAAATAAATTGTATAATTGAATTTAGTATAATTAGGGTTTTTGCAATTTTAATTCTTTTTAATAAATCAAAAAAAACATAGAATTAGGTAATTGATAATTTTTCCTTTTAATCTTTTTTCCCTTTTTTACCATAACATTATTTACTTATTTTATTTTCATAATTAACTTGTAAATTAATTAGGGTTTCATTTAGGTTAAAAAAGGTCAATATTTTCTTAATAAACTTAAAATAATTAGAATTAGGTTTAATATTTAGTTTTAATTAATTATTTTTCTATTAAATCTTAAAAATACAAAAACACCAAAAAACATTCCTTTTTAATTTTTAATTTTTTATTCCTCATTAATTCTAATTAATTAAATTCATTAACTTTAATTTTTTGCAAAAGGGTCCAACGCCCTCGTTCGTAATTTATTTAATTCGCACATTTATTTTATTTCGCTTAATTCATTATGTATCTCTCCCAAAGCGTTGTAACTTAAATTTCTCACACTTTTATTTTATTTTGCTTTATTTATTTTCCGTCAAATCGGGTCCGGTTTAATTTTGGCGATGTGGACCCGCGCCATTTGTAATAGCTTTAGATTTACTTTTCCCGCAAATATTAACTGTTAAATAAGCATGCAAGAATGAATGGCCCTAATTAAAATCAAGCGTAGATCACAATGAACATGACAAGACAAATATCAATGAAAATGACACACAATTCGCACACACCACCCCTAGGGTACGCCTCACTGTTGCCTTGCCTTCGAAAGGTGATCGTCGAGTAAAGGATGTCTTAGTAAGTCCTCATGTTCCGGGAACCTGGCATGAGGGTAGCTTCTAAGGTGTCTTCCCATTGCTCCGGTGATCACCATGTCCCTACAAACTCGAATTGACCCAGACACCTCCAACGGTGGTGCTACCTACCTCTCAATGGTGGGATGGCACTACTTTAAAGGACATTTACACAGACGAATTCCTTAGGGTAGGTAGGTTCTCAAGGATACTTGCTCTAATTTCAAACAAAAATACTTTTCACACCGACACTTTTCAAAAGCTTTCAAAACAATTTTTCAAACACTCTGACGCATGAGTCGATCTGAAACCTTCAAAGAAACTTTTTAAAACCCACAATTGAAAAGCAAGCAAACATTTTGAAAACACAATGAGCAAGTATCTAAGAGCCCATGGATAACCATGGATAGAAAGGGTGCTAACACCTTCCCTTTCTATAACTTACCTCCCGAACCGAGAGCAATCTCTATAAGGAATTTTTCTGTGCTTTTGTTCTTTCCATTTGGAGAAAATAAAAGACGGTGGCGACTCTTGCTTCCGCGACATTCCGCGAACCAGCGTTAAACAGTCAGTTCCAGATCCACCGATCACAGAACTGGTGACTCTGCTGGGGAGAACTTTAAAGTGAGGTGTACCTTAGGGCTAGGTCATAACTATGTTTTCAATTGTCTTCTTTGCTTGTGTGATCGGTGGATCTGGAACTGATTGTTTAACGCTGGTTCGCGAAATGTCGCGGAAGCAAGAGTCGCCACCGTCTTTTATTTTCTCCAATTGGAAAGGACAAAAGCACAGAAAAATTCCTTAAAGAGATTGCTCTCGGTTCGGGAGGTAGGTTATAGAAAGGGAAGGTGTTAGCACCCTTTCTATCCATGGTTATCCATGGGCTCTTAGATACTTGCTCAACGTGTTTTCAAAAATGTTTGCTTGCTTTTCAATTGTGGGTTTAAAAAAAGTTTCTTTGAAAAATTTCAGTTCGACTCGTACGTCAGAGTGTTTGAAAAGATTGCTTTGAAAGCTTTTGAAAAGTGTTGGTGTGAAAAGTCTTTTTGTTTGTTTGAAATTAGAGCAAGTATCCTTGAGAACCTACCTACCCTAAGGAATTCGTCTGTGTAGATGTCCTTTAAAGTAGTGCCATCCCACCATTGAGAGGTAGGTAGCACCACCGTTGGAGGTGTTCGGGTCAATTCGAGTTTAGGGACATGGTGATCACCAGAGCAATGGGAAGACACCTTAGAAGCTACCCTCATGCCAGGTTCCCGGATCATGAGGACTTACTAAGACATCCTCTACTCGACGATCACCTTTCGAAGGCAAGGCAACAGTGAGGCGTACCCTAGGGGTGGTGTGTGCGATTCGTGTGTCGTTTTCATTGATTTTGTCTTGTCATGTTCATGGTGATCTACGCTTGATTTTAATTAGGGCCATTCATTCTTGCATGTTTATTTAACAGTTATAAAGTTTGCGGAAAAATAAATCTAAGGCTATTACAAAGGCGCGGGTCCACATCGCCAAAAATTAAACCGGACCCGATTTGACGGAAATTAAAGAAAGCGAAGTAAAAGTGCGAAAATTAAATAATTAACAATGTGGGCGTTGGACCCTTTTGCAAAAATTAAAATTAATGAAGAATTAAAATTAAAATTTAAAAGAAAATGTTTTTTAGTATTTTTGTGTTTTTTAAGATTTAAAAGAAAAAAGAATTGATTGAAATTAAAATAAAATGTCAAACCCTAATTCTAATGTTTTTTAAGTTTATTGTAAAAATATTAAGTTTTAACCTAATTTAAATCTAAGTTAATTTACATGCAAAAATTTAATTTATGAAAATAAATAAAATAAGCAATATTATTGTAAAAAGGGAAATTAAGAAGAATAAAAAATTAAACCTAATTCTATTTTTGGATTTTAGTTATTAAAAGGATTAAAATTATAACCTAATTAAAACTAAGTTTATTTACATGCATTTATTTACAAAAATAGTAAAATAAAATAATTTGTTATATTTTCATCTTTTTCTGATTTTTCTATATTTTTTATGTATTGCAAAAATATTGAATTAAATTAAAACAAGAAAACAAATAAAAATAATAATTAAAAGAGATGAGAAAAATAAAAATATTTGCAAACCAGGGTGGGGGTGTAGTCCCAATTTGTGAGGTTTTGGTTCAGCAAATCAGGCCCAATAAGCATGGCCTTGTGGACTTTTCAGAATCGCGTGTAGCAGCGTTGACTCACGCTCATGGTGTACACCAATCTTCAGCCTTGGATGGGAACCTCCTGGACACGTGGGCATCTGGATGATGGTGGTACATGATATGCTTCAACGTTGTGCCTGCATAGGAACTTAAATTGAAAAATAATATGAAATACTACACAGACCTGGGACTCGAACCCAGGTCAAAGGTGTTACCAGCGCTTGTTCCAGCCAACCGTGCCAACTAATCTATTTGATATATAAATAAACAGCGAATAATAAAAGAGAAAAACGTGGGTTAGTTATTGGAACGCGCGCAAATTTGAAACAGCCAGTCACGTCTTGTCACCGAGTCTTCTTCTTCGTTCTCTTTTTTATTTTCTGAAACATAAAAACAAAAAGCAACGGTTTTAACCCGTTGCCATAGAGGCCATATCAAAAAATAGCGAATAGGACTCTATTGGTCATAAATTCATCGCGAGTACACCATTCTAATCGTCCAGACGCGTTGAACTTAATGGTCTTAGTCCCAGCCTCTAATTTTGCCTGATTGCAAAAACCCCAATTTTAAGGTTGAAGAACCCTAATCTGCATCAATGGCATAATCATGGATATTGCACAAAAACGAAATTAATTGGTATGGTTAGCATCAGAACACTATGAGGAACAAGAATCAATAATCAAAATGTTATGAGGATGCGTAAATTTCAAAACACGATGATGAATTTTTCACCATGTATCTTGCATTCTGTATACCAATCTCTTGCGTTTGGAGGGCTGTTAATGGTTGGAATGTGATCAGTGAAGCTTCAGGAAGCCAATGGAATCAAGATTAGGGCTTGAATCGTCTTGTAACCTTGAAATCAGTTTTGTGTTTTATGGAAAAAAATTCAAGTTTGCAAAGTGTTCTTGGGCGCAGCTTTTTGTCTTCAAGGATTAGGGTTTGATTTAGGCATTTGTAGTGAAGCTTTTAGGTCAAGAAAATTGCATAAAATCCATTGCCATAATGATTTTTGATAATTGATTTTCTAAGGATTTTTTGAATCTTTTTCATGTGCATTTTTGTTCAATCATGCTCAAATCAACCAAATCTTGCCATATTTAATTGTACACGAAATCTTGAGTCTAGAATGTGTACAAAAAGATTTTTTAGGTCAAGTTTGATATTTTCCATGTATTTAAATAATTTAAATGAATTAATATTAATAGAAATTCAAATAAATAAATAAAAAATGAGAAAATACTTCCCTTTGGGCCAAGTGGTCGTGCATAGGCTTGGAATGATGAATCATGGAAGAAAATAGGGCCCATTAGCAATTTTAGGTCATTTGAAATAAAGTTGACTTTTCAAAATTCCCAAAAATTTCCCAACTTCCACAAGGCATAACTTGCTCAATTTTTAAGCTTTCCACATGTTCTTGGACATTTTGGAAAGGTCTTTGAGTCCTCTAACCAATTCCTTTGGTACCATGTCATTTTGATTTACCAATCTCAAGTTATGGCCTTTGACTTAAAGTCCCTTTTTGTTGACTTTTGAAAATGACCTATAATGTTGAAATTGATAACTTTTTGTGAGAGCATTTCTTGGACTTGAAGTATGAAGATGAGTTGTAGGAAATGTCTTTCTCTTCAAAATGAGCTTTGGATGGAATTTTTCTGATAATCCATGTGAAAGTTATGCCCTGGTCAATTTCAGTTGACTTTTTCAGCTGTCCAAATATAGTAACTTTTGCATCTTTGATGATTTCTGAGCCAAATTTTGAGAATCATGATCAAGCATTGATCAAATGATGTTTGTGGCTTCAAAATGATATGTTGACCAAAAATTTGAACTTTTGACTGTCAAATGACCATTTTGCCCCTACAGTTGACTGTAGTGCAATTTAGGGTTTTGACTGTGCAATTTTGAGCTGAATGCCTTGAAACTTGATATGAGGATACTTGACCATCTTTGTAGGCATGTGAGACTTGATTGGGCCCTTGAAAACTTCATTTTCTTGATCAGAACCCAAACCCTAGTTTTGACTGTATAGGAGACAGTTGAACTGCATAACCCTTGGGGAATTTTGTGACCTGGCTTGGCAATTTCCTGAAGAATATGGGAGGGCAAATTTTGGGGTACAACAGCTTGCTTTATTATTGTGGGTTGCTTGGGAGTTCTATAGATCCTAAACCCGGATCTGGGGAATACCTTTCTTAGAAAGTAGCAACAAGGCTGTGAGGGAACTGTGCGGGGTATACCGACATGGTTGAAACAGTCTGCTACGTTGATGTGGCACTTTGGTGTGTACCGGTAACCCTTGAGTTCAGTCAAGGAGAGTACGGGGCCTCCGCGTGGTGTCGTGAAACATCAACAGACCTTAGGAACCTTAATTGAACTATCTTGGCCTCTTTAGGGTAGTGAGATAACTGACTTTGGTGCAGTCCGAGGTTGGTTGATACTCGATACTACGCTCAATTGAGGGTTGCTTTCCTGGAATATTTCGGTCGCCAGTTCAGTGGCTAAATCGAAACGATGAACAATGAAAGCAATCCCGTGATATTGGGAACCTTAGAACCCGGTTACTTTGATTAGGACAGGTTGAACCCACCAACTTCAAGAGGGTACTACCCAGACCCCATGCTGGCCTTAAACCTTAAGGGCTTGTCTTGTGTGCCTTATGTGCCTTACATGTTTGTCTTTGTAAATATCTGTGGTGTGTTTAATCATAGCATCATGACATCATCCAGCATCATATGCATTGACTAACCATTTCAAGGGTTCGAATCTTCATCTTTGTTCCTTGTTTTGTAGGACATGGAAACTGTTCGTAGAAAGACAATTCAAGTCAGTCTTGTAAGGATCCCTCCTCAGCTTAAGGAGCTTATATCCAGGATTCCCGAGAACTCTTCATTCAGTGAAAGGCATGGAAGCCTCATCAGCTTGGTCAACACCAACATTGAGGAAGATATGATTAAGGTCCTGTTCCAATTCTTTGACCCTCTGCATCACTGTTTCACCTTCTTGGACTATCAGTTGGTACCTACATTGGAGGAGTTCTCCCGGCTCCTGAAGATCCCTATCCTTGATCAGCTACCTTTCAACGGTATAGAAAAGGAACCTAAGCTTGAAGAGATTGCTAAAGCCTTGCACCTACAGTCATCTGACCTCAAGGGACATTGGGAAGTTAGAAGTGGTATCAAAGGGTTCTTAGCCAGGTTTCTGTTTGAAAAGGCCCTTGAATGTTGGAACTCCCTTGACTTGCAAGCTTTTGAAGAGGTTGTGGCCCTCCTTGTTTATGGTTTGGTGTTGTTTCCTAACCCATATCAGCTTATTGATATCAGTGCTGTCCAGATCTTTATGTCCAGGAATCCTATACCTACATTGCTGGGGGACATCCTTCACTCATGTTACACTCGAACCATGAGAAAAAGAGGTGTCCTTATGTGTTGCACTCCTCTCCTGGGAAGGTGGTTTATTTCGCACCTTCCGCAATCAGTCTTGAAGAATGAGCGGGGTTTGAGATGGTCACAACGGTTGATGACTCTTACACATGCAGATATACATTGGTGCCCTAGATCCAGAGAAGATGTCACTATCATTGATCGTTGCGGGGAGTACCCTAATGTTCCTTTACTTGGAATCAGAGGAGGTATTACTTATAGCCCATGCCTGGCTTGGAGACAGTTTGGTTATGCTCTGAGGGATGGTCCTCATGACATGTTAATTCCCGACATAGTTTTTGACTTCGACAACGATACTCAAGGACTTCGTCAGAGATTTATCAGAGCCTGGAGGATGCCCAGTAGGATAGACAGCAAAACACTGGGGCACCGGAATTCCATCCCGTTGGAACCTTATCTCAAGTGGGTACGAGCCCGCTCTCAGAAGTTAGTGATGCCTTATCCTCACATGCTCCCAGTAATCAAAGAACCAGTCTCGGAAGGGGAAGTGTCTTACACTATTCAGCACCCTGATATGCCCACATCCTGGGAAGAGATGCAGAAGAGCTGGATCCAGCTTAAGGAGGAAAGGAGTTCTCTTGAGACTAGTCTGCATGCCAGCGAAAAGAAGGTCTTGGAGCTCACTCGCCTGTTGCATGAGGAGAGGAATCTCAACACTTACATAGCTCCGAAGAGGATGCGCAGTGTATTTTGGGATTGATTTGATTTTTGTACTTTTTGCCCATGAGGCTTTGATGTATTAAACAATGATTTCTTTAATGATAACGTGTGTTCCTTTTGTCTACAACAAATTTGAACTTTCGAACCCTTGAATGCATTGCATACGCATTTCATACATCATGTGCATAGCAGGTTTTTCCCCTTTTCAGGTTGCTTACCGTTCTTCGCTGTTTATTTCAGCATCATGAATCCCGAATCTGCATCAACTGAGACATCAATCAAGGCTCTTCAGGCGCAGAATGCGCAGTTTCAAGAACTAATCAAGGGTCTGGCTAAAGGCCAAGAAGAACTAAAGGCTATGCTCCTGAAGAAGGAGAAGAAGAAGAAGAGAAGAACTGTTCTGTTCAACTCGGGCCGAAGGTTTGGCAATACTCTGCAGCATGAAGAGGCTGGTTCTTCTGTTGGCAAGAGTCCTTCTCAGGCAGAAGTAAAGGTCCCTAGTCCGGTGGTCTCCGACAACGAGACCGATTTTGATGAAGAGCAGTACCCTCCTGCAGACAACAGATATAAGCAATTGGACGACAGGTTGAAGGCCATGGAGGTTCAACAGGCACCTGGGCTGGATTTCGGAGATCTGGGTTTGTCGACTGGTGTGATTATCCCCCATAAGTTCAAAGCACCATCCTTCTCCAAATATGACGGGGCGTCTTGTCCCAAGCTGCATTTAAGGTCCTATGTTCGGAAAATTCAGCCGTACTCTGCGGATAAGAATCTATGGATCCACTTCTTCCAGGAGAGTCTTTCAGGGACTCATCTCGAATGGTTCTATCAGCTGGATGGGACCAAGGTTCGTAACTGGGAGGAGTTGGCTACTGCTTTCTATAAGCAGTATCAATATAATGCCGACCTTGCCCCCACACGTACCCAACTCCAGGGTATGGCGTTAGGTGCAAGCGAAGGTTTTAAGGAGTATGCTCAGAAGTGGAGAGACCTGGCTGGCAGGGTGCAGCCACCATTGACTGATCGGGAGTTGGTTGACATGTTCTTGGGGACCCTATCTGGACCATTTTTCAACCATCTCATTGGGAATTCTTCTGCTGGGTTCACTGATCTAATCTTGACTGGAGAGAGAATTGAAGCTGGGTTGAAGTCTGGAAAGATTGCAAAGGGTGCATCATCTAGTTCGGAAAAGAAACCATTCAAGAAGGAGTCTAGTGCCGTGTATGGTTCTAGGAAATCAGAGAGACCTGAGCACCGCCAATCTGTCAGTGCGGTGATGATTGCTAAGCCTGCTGCCGCTCCTCGGCCAAACAATTCCCAAAGGGCTGAAAGACCCCGGAGGGAGTTTACCCGGTTAAACATGACCCTATCGCAGATCCTGCCACAGTTGCTCTCAACCAATTTGGTGACTGTCAGAGAGGCGCCGAAGTTCCCTAATACAACGTCTCCCAAGTACAACCCGAATGCTCGTTGTGCTTACCATTCAGATAGCCCGGGGCACTCTACTGATGACTGTTGGGCACTAAAGAACAAGCTGCAGGACCTCATTGACGCTAAGGAGGTACAGTTTGAGGCATCCGACAAGCCTAATGTGGTGACAGCTCCCCTGCCTGCTCATGGAGTTAATGCTATTGGGGATGAAGAGGAAGTTGATGAAGCTGAGTTTGATAGCTGGATCTACCCGGCAACTGACGAAGGACTTAACAATTGGAGCGCAAAGGACAATCTCCCTGTTTCTTTTGTTACTGAGTAATGAATTCCTATGTTTTGTTATTTTGTAATAAACAATGATAAACTCTATGGCCCGGTGTCTTACCCGAGGCACCGTGGTTCTATTTGTGAGGGCATACAAACTGTCATTTTATACATCATGAATGAAAATCTTGGATGTTTTTCGCATTGCAAATATTGTGTTCCTTTTCTGTCTTTCTTTTCCTTTACATAATTTTCAAAAACAGCTGTATTTACACACACACTCACTCATACAGGTTCCAATCCACTCTGGATCTCACTGATAACAACTCTGCTACTGCCAATTATGACTTCGAAAATCCGATCAACTTAGCCGAAGACGAAGGTGAAGATGATTGCGAAGTGCCTGGCGAGCTTGCAAGATTGTTGCTTCAGGAAGAAAGGGCAATTCAACCCCATGAAGAGCCAGTGGAAACCTTAAACTTGGGTACTGAGGCAGACAGAAAAGAGGTAAAGATTGGTGCCAACCTAGAGTTCAGCGTGAAGCAACGGTTAACCAAGATGCTACATGATTATATGGAGATCTTTGCTTGGTCCTACGAAGACATGCCAGGGTTGGATACCGACATTGTGGTCCATCACTTGCCAACTAAGGAAGGCTGCCCTCCAGTTAAGCAAAAGGTCCGTCGGATGCGTCCAGAGATGTCTGAGAAGATTAAAGCCGAAGTCATGAAACAGTTTGATGCCGGGTTCCTTGCAGTGACTTCTTACCCTCAGTGGGTTGCTAACGTGGTGCCGGTACCTAAGAAGGACGGTAAGGTTAGAATGTGTGTCGATTACAGGGATCTGAACAGGGCCAGCCCCAAGGATGACTTCCCCTTACCTCACATTGATGTCCTTGTTGATAATACGGCTCAGCACAAGGTATTCTCTTTCATGGATGGTTTCTCAGGTTACAATCAGATTAAGATGGCACCTGAAGACATGGAAAAGACTACATTTGTTACTCAGTGGGGCACCTTCTGTTACAAGGTCATGCCATTTGGATTAAAGAATGCTGGGGCAACCTACCAGCGCGCCATGGTTGCCTTATTTCATGACATGATCCATCACGAGATAGAGGTGTATGTGGACGACATGATCGCTAGGTCCCAGACTGAGGAAGAGCACCTAGATCATCTGCAGAAGTTGTTTGACCGGTTGAAATTGTACAAGCTGAGATTGAACCCGAACAAGTGCACCTTCGGGGTAAGATCTGGAAAACTGCTAGGCTTCGTGGTCAGTGACAAAGGTATTCAAGTGGACCCTGCTAAGGTCAAGGCTATTCAAGAGATGCCAGTTCCTAAGACAGAGAAAGAGGTCAGAGGCTTTTTAGGACGCCTGAATTACATTGCTCGGTTCATCTCACATCTGACTGCTACTTGTGAGCCAATCTTCAAGCTGCTGAAGAAAGATCAGGTAGTACGTTGGAATGATGAATGTCAGGCTGCTTTTAACAAAATCAAAGAGTATCTCCAAGAACCACCTATCCTTATGCCACTGGTTGAAGGGAGACCTCTGATACTATACCTGACAGTGCTCGACAATTCAATGGGGTGTGTGCTGGGGCAGCATGACGAGTCTGGCCGAAAAGAGCATGCCATTTATTACCTTAGCAAAAAGTTTACCGACTGTGAGACCCGATACTCACTGCTCGAGAAAACTTGTTGCGCTTTGGTATGGGCTGCTCGCCGGCTGAGACAGTATATGCTGACTCACACTACCTTGTTGATCTCAAAAATGGATCCTATAAAGTACATATTCGAAAAGCCTGCTCTGTCTGGGAGAATTGCAAGATGGCAAATGATCTTGACGGAATACGACATTCAGTACACAACCCAAAAAGCCATCAAGGGGAGTGTATTGGCAGACCACTTCGCTCATCAAGCTGTAGATGACTACCAATCAATGAACTTCGAGTTTCCGGATGAAAGCATTATGATAATAACTGACTGTGAAGTACCTGGACCGGATGAAGGACCTGAACTAGGATCCCGATGGTCTATGCACTTTGACGGAGCCTCCAATGCTTTGGGAAATGGTATCGGCGCCATAATCATATCTCCGCAAGGTAATCATACTCCACTCACTGCCCGGCTGTGTTTCAACTGTACTAACAACATGGCGGAGTATGAGGCGTGTATCATGGGTCTTCAAGCTGCGATCGACCTAAGGATCAAATTTCTAAGTATCTTCGGAGATTCCGCTCTTGTAATCAATCAGATCAAAGGAGAGTGGGATACGAAACATCCAAACCTGATTCCTTACAGAGAATGTGTGTTGACCCTGATTCCCCACTTCACAGAGATAACCTTTGAGCACTTTCCAAGAGAAGAGAATCAGTTAGCGGACGCGTTAGCTACAATGTCTTCAATGTTCAAGGTTAAATGGGATAATGAGGCTCCCCGGATCATCATCTGGAAACTGGACGAACCCGCATACTGTTGTGATCTCGAAACTGAATTGGTGACTGAGAAGCCTTGGTACCACGAAGTGAAGAGATATCTGGAAGCTCAGGAATACCCTGAAGGTGCCTCTATCAACGATAAGAAATTCCTGAGAAGGTTCGCAGCCAAGTTCTTCCTTAGCAACGGCATCTTGTACAAGCGAAACCATGATTCAACCTTACTGCGCTGTGTGGACAAAACTGAAGCAGAAAGGATCATGGAAGAGCTGCATGAAGGGACCTTTGGTACACATTCTAGTGGGCACACTATGGCTAAGAAAATCCTACGGGCAGGATATTATTGGTCCACAATGGAAGCTGACTGCTACCAACACTCCAGGACATGCCACAAATGTCAGATCTATGCAGACAAGGTGCATGTTCCTCCGGTTCCCCTGAATGTTCTGACTGCGCCTTGGCCATTTGCAATGTGGGGCATAGACATGATTGGAGAGATAAAACCTACGGCATCCAATGGACATCGCTTCATCCTAGTGGCGATTGATTATTTTACGAAGTGGGTTGAGGCAGCATCCTATGCTACGGTAACCAAGACTGTTGTGGCGCGGTTCATTCGGCACAACCTGATCTGTCGGTACGGCGTCCCTGAGCGGATCATTACAGACAATGGTACCAATCTGAACAACAAGATGATCGCCGAGCTTTGCAAACAGTTCAAGATACAGCACCATAATTCTTCTCCTTACAGACCGAAGATGAATGGGGCTGTAGAAGCAGCTAACAAGAACATCAAGAAGATCGTGCAGAAGATGACAGTAACTTACAAAGATTGGCACGAGATGTTACCGTTCGCTCTGCATGGGTACCGTACCTCAGCTAGGACGTCAACCGGGGCAACTCCTTTCTCTCTGGTTTATGGCATGGAGGCAGTCTTGCCAATCGAGGTGCAGATACCCTCTCTCCGGATAATGAAGGATGCAAATCTGAACGAAGATGATTGGATCCAGACACGACTTGATCAACTCAACCTCATTGACGAAAAGAGACTTACTGCTATCTGTCATGGTCAGACGTACCAAAAACGAATGATCAGGGCATTTAACAAAAAGGTCAGACCACAGGAATATCAAGTTGGGGATCTGGTAATCAAGAGAATCATCCTTCCTCAGAGTGATCCAAGGGGAAAATGGACCCCTACGTATGAAGGGCCATTTGTGGTTAAGCATGTGTTCTCAGGAGGAGCCATGATATTAACCAACATGGATGGTGACGACCTTCCTCACCCCGCCAATGCAGACATAGTAAAAAAATACTACGCATGAAAAAAAGACCCGCTAGGCTGACATGCCTAGGCAAAAATTAGGGCTTCCCGTCGAACCAAAAGGGTTCGGGCAAAATGAAGGGATGAAAATGAAAAAATCTGTACACCCGGCAAGTCGAAAACCTGAAAAGGCGGCTTGGGCAAAAATGGGTATCCCGGTGGACTGAAAACCCGAAAGGGCAGTCCAGGCAAAAATCAGGGATAAAGCGTAATACTATGTCTCATTGGATCACTTTGCATCCAGAATCCGGTATCTACATCAAGTTCAGACGGCATCGATTAGTCAGCTTCACCTTCAACCAAGGTCATCAAGTGATGAGACGCTCGGAGTTATAAAAGCAATAGCAGAGTTGAAACCCAGTGGGATCATTCATATTTCGCACAGCTGTTTTATTTTCTTTTGTACAAAACTTGTATAAACTCTTTTGTTCGGCGGCGTTCCTCTTACTAGGACGTCAGCCTCTTGTACACGAAACGCCTATTTTCAGGCCATTCAAAAATCAATACAAATATACTTTCAGTTAAACGTGCCAAGTGTTCTTCCTTTTCTGTTTTGTTTTGCGAAGAACGTCCAAGGTTCAATTTGTGATATATGCATTGACAATAAGTTGCTAACTCATAAATATTTGCATACGAGACAAAGGAATTAATTGCAGGTGACACTAGAAACAGGGGCAATAAAGAGTTGTCCAAGCAGCCTAATTGTTCTATCCTCCAAGGTACCAAGGTAGGTTCAGCTAAAGAACACGACCGGTACATATTAAATCCCCAGAGAGTGGTTCAGTAAAACAATACATTATTCTCCAAGCATTTATCAAATCTCAAGGAAGTTGATTATCCTCCCGTAGATCTCAATACTTCCCCAGCAGCATATATTCTTAAACAAGCATCCCCGGCAGTCTTGGCCTAAAGATTGTTCCCCGGCGGTATAACATTCAAAAGGAATCACTTCCCCAGCATATCAAGACTTCCCCAGAAGAGTCCAATCCAGTCCCCCAGGAAGGTTGGAATTCATATCCCCAAGCAATAAGCTTATCCCCAGTAGATTCTGGAAGCTTATCCCCTCGCAGAACACGAACGCGTCGCCCGGCTTTATTCAAAGAGTTATTTCCTCAATAGGATATAACTGGGTTATCCTCAGCCAAAAGCCACGGAAAGGTCGTCGTCAACGTAGTTCCTTCCTATCCCCAGCGAAGTCTATTCACACTTCCAACAACAATACATCCTCAGCAAGTTATTATCTACACTCAGCAAAGCATCTCCCCACAGAGTATTGCTTCCCAGCGTGGTCGCTAGAGTATCTTTTCTCCCCGCAGAATCTGCCATTTTCCAAGTTTATTCCGCAACGGAGTCATCTTCTCCTACCGGTATTCTTGCAACCATCATCCCCAGCGGAAGTAAAAGCTTATTCTCTAACATCAGCCCAGGATATGACTTCCCGGCACCCGTCAAGGATTTACTTTCCTAGACGAAAACATTCATAAAACATCACATACATCATTATAGCATGCATAGACGCATCATATCATACAAATCTCATTTATGGTCCCCTCTCCGACAAGTGCGTGAGGTGGTAATTCCTTCTTCAGATGTTTCCCTCTCCGACGATGAGTGTGAGGTGATAGTCTCTTATGGTCCCCTCTCCGACAAGTGCGTGAGGTGGTAATTCCTTCTTTAGATGTTTCCCTCTCCGACGATGAGTGTGAGGTGATAGTCTTCTATGGTTCCCTCTCCGACGGTGTGTGAGGTGGTAAGTCCTTTTCAGATGTTTCCCTCTCCGACGATGAGTGTGAGGTGACAATTCCTTTTCCTATGAGTCCCTCTCCGACGATGAGTGAGGTGATTCCCTTTCAGATTATAATTTTCTATGGTTCTCTTCCCGATATTGCAAAGATGGTAATTTCCGCCAAGATTTTTCTCAACGAGCGTTGTTGAAGTTAAAATCATCCAAGGTTCTCTTACCATTCATGCTAAGGCAGTAACCATACCTGGTTCATTCATCTTTTGAAGCTCCAGACTCAGCTCCTGTAACCAGTCAGGACACATCTATGCCAAGCATCCAAAAACAGCTCCTGCAACGTGTCAGGTATTCATTTTCTGTTTTGCAGGTATGCAGGTTCTCGCCAAGGAATCTTCTACGCGATCAGCATCCAGATGGCATCTATAAGCCCATCATCCTATCCATCAACCTCCAAATGGCATCTATAAGCCCATTCCCCCATCACTGCTACCATGTGAGCGCAAATTTCTGGGCACTCTAGTGTTCAATCATCTTCTACCCTCGGATTACGAAAGGCACGTCCGCCAATCTGCATCCTCAGGTCTAAGAAGATTGAACAGGGGCAACTGTTGCACCCCAAAATTTGCCCTCCCATATTCTCCAAGAAATTGCCAAGCCAAGTCACAAAGATCCCCAAGGGTTGCCCAGTGCAAAGGTCTCACATACAGTCAAAATTAGGGTTTGTGTTCTGATCAAGAAATTGAAGTTTTCAAGGGCCCAATCAAGTCTCATATGCCTACAAATATGGTCAAGCATCCTCATATCAAGTTTCAAGGCATTCAGCTCAAAATTGCACAGTCAAAACCCTAGATTGCACTATAGTCAACTGTAGGGGCAAAATGGTCATTTGGCAGTCAAAAGTTCAAATTTTTGGTCAACATATCATTTTGAAGCCACAAACATCATTTTATCAATGCTTGATCATGATTCTCAAAATTTGGCTCAGAAATCATCAAAGATGCAAAAGTTACTATATTTAGACAGCTGAAAAAGTCAACTGAAATTGACCAGGGCATAACTTTCACATGGATTATCAGAAAAATTCCATACAAAGCTCATTTTGAAGAGAAAGACATTTCCTACAACTCATCTTCATACTTCAAGTCCAAGAAATGCTCTCACAAAAAGTTATCAATTTCAACATTATAGGTCATTTTCAAAAGTCAACAAAAAGGGACTTTAAGTCAAAGGCCATAACTTGAGATTGGTAAATCAAAATGACATGGGACCAAAGGCATTGGTTAGAGGACTCAAAGACCTTTCCAAAATGTCCAAGAACATGAGAAAAGCTTAAAAATTGAGCAAGTTATGCCTTGTGGAAGTTGGGTAATTTTTGGATATTTTGAAAAGTCAACTTTGATCCAAATGACCTAAAATTGCAAATGGGCCCATTTTTCTTCCATGATTCATCATTCCAAGCATATGCACGACCACTTGGCCCAAAGGGAAGTATTTTCTCATTTTTTAATTATTTATTTGAATTTTTATTCATATTAATTCACTTAAATCATTTAAAATATGTGAAAAATATTTAACCTAACAAAACCAATCTTTTTATGCATGTTTGATACTCAAGATTTCGTGTACAACTAAATAGGGAAAGATTTGGACTAATTGGATCATGATTTGCACAAGAACATGTGAAAAAGATATGAAAATAATGGTGGAAAATCAAATATTGAAATCAATGAATGAAAAAGATTTTGGCCAATTTTGTTAACCTAATGCCTTCACTACAAAGCCAGGAACACAAACCTAATCGTGCCACACTCTAAGCTGCGCTCAAAGACCATTAAGAAACTTGAAATTTTCTCCATAAAAAGCAAAACTGAAAACGTTGTTAGAGGCCGATTCAAGCCCTAATACTCATTCCATTGGCTTCCTCCAGTCTCCCTGAACGCGTTCCAATCCAAAACACCAACTCAAACTCCAAGAATTGGTAGATTGAACGCAAACTGCTTCAAGAAAATTGCTTAATCGTGTTTTAATTTTGAAGCATAATCATTGCATTTTTTTTATGGATTATTACTCATTGATGATTTCTGATGCTAACTGTATAATCTAATTTTGTTTTCGTGCCCCCAACGCGATTTCACCATGATCAATCTTTAGGGTTTTCAGAGCTTGAATTTAGGGCTTTTGCAAAGAGGAAAAATTAAGCCTCCAAATCATGACCATTAGACTCAGCACATGGAGACGAAGAGGAATCTACCCTCGCGCTCAATTTATGAGCGTTGAGGAGCTATTCGCTATTTTTCAATAGCCTACCTTAAGCCACGCCCAGAAAACCGTTGCCTCTGCTTTTGTTTTGCAGGGATAATGGAGAAGATGATGTGCTGTCCACACATGATACGTTGTTTTTAAATTTCGCGCGCTTCAACCACTAATGCTTTCGTTTTTCTTTTTGTTATTTGTTTGTCATAATATGTTTGAATGTGCATGTAGCTCAGCTGGCAGTTAGTGATTGCAATAACGTCCAAGACCTGGGTTCGAGTCCCAGGTCTGTATATTTCTCATGTTATTTTTCATTAACCATTCATGTGCAGCGCTTATGATAAGGCGTACCATGCATCTTCACTATCCAACGTCCACGCGTCCCTGATGACCAAACCAAAGGCACAGATCTAAGGAGCACGCTGTATCCCCAGTCAACATGCCACATAATGCATGGAAAAGTCAACGAATTGCAAGCTTATTGGGCCAGCTTCTTGGATCACACCTCACAATTGGGGACTGAACCCCCCCTGGTTTGCAATCTCTTTCTATTTTTTACTTATTCTTATTTTATTGTTAATTGTTATTTTGTTTTATTCAATTGTTTTAATTTAATTAATTATATTTTACAAATTATAAAATATACAAAAAATCAGAAAAAAGACAAAATGTAATAAATATTTTTATTTTAATTATTTTCATAAATAAATTGTATAATTGAATTTAGTATAATTAGGGTTTTTGCAATTTTAATTCTTTTTAATAAATCAAAAAAAACATAGAATTAGGTAATTGATAATTTTTCCTTTTAATCTTTTTTCCCTTTTTTTACCATAACATTATTTACTTATTTTATTTTCATAATTAACTTGTAAATTAATTAGGGTTTCATTTAGGTTAAAAAAGGTCAATATTTTCTTAATAAACTTAAAATAATTAGAATTAGGTTTAATATTTAGTTTTAATTAATTATTTTTCTATTAAATCTTAAAAATACAAAAACACCAAAAAACATTCCTTTTTAATTTTTAATTTTTTATTCCTCATTAATTCTAATTAATTAAATTCATTAACTTTAATTTTTTGCAAAAGGGTCCAACGCCCTCGTTCGTAATTTATTTAATTCGCACATTTATTTTATTTCGCTTAATTCATTATGTATCTCTCCCAAAGCGTTGTAACTTAAATTTCTCACACTTTTATTTTATTTCGCTTTATTTATTTTCCGTCAAATCGGGTCCGGTTTAATTTTGGCGATGTGGACCCGCGCCATTTGTAATAGCTTTAGATTTACTTTTCCCGCAAATATTAACTGTTAAATAAGCATGCAAGAATGAATGGCCCTAATTAAAATCAAGCGTAGATCACAATGAACATGACAAGACAAATATCAATGAAAATGACACACAATTCGCACACACCACCCCTAGGGTATGTAACACCCTCTAAACCCGCATATAATTTTCGCAAATATCAAAAAAAAATTATAAACTCAGAGTACATGTAATAATCGAGGAATGCTACAATTCTCTTTTAATAAAATAAATTCCTGTCATGCATAATTTTAGTAGTAACTCATACATGTTTACACAGCGGAATACTTAAATTAATAAAATCAAATGTTATAATAATTTCCAAATCATCAGGAATTAACACCTGGAAAAGTCGACGTCATATTATAACAATTAAAAGAAAATAAACGAGTCTGACTAATGCAGCTCGACAACCAAACGTTCCCGGAGTTACAACTATCAGAGCATGACCCGGACATACTAAAACGAAACTAAACTAGACACGATAAGCCTTCGCCAAGCACCTGAGCGAAGCTCCTCAATCTGAAATATTCAACAGTAAGGGTGAGCTTCTCAAATATACATTTGGTTATACATTCATAACAATCAATTCACGAAATCCTAAGCATCACCCAATAATTAGCATATTTCATAGTTTACAAAACCTTTACCATTCATATATCCATGACACATTGTCTTTCATATTTGCAAATATTCATCAAACATCATCAACCATTTATCAAATCATACGTGCATACAGACAATCAAATATAACATTGGAAAAATCATCCATTCATGTCATATTCGAGTAATGCAACACACCCATGCATGTGGTACCACTACACCGCCCCATTAAATCGCGGGTCACGGATAACTCACCGTTCCATTATATCGCGGACACGGCTACCACCTCAACGTTCCATTAAATCGCGGACACGTATATTGGCCACCATGTTAATTCCACACAATGGGAATTAACAAATGCAACATGATATGTAAGTATGTAACACTCAGCATACTATGAACATCGATCAACATATCATGCACATCAACAATATCAAACATAACATGATATGAATAGCATGTAATCACTCAGCATACTATTTAAATATCAATCATATCAAGTTACGAATAGCATGTAATCACTCAGCATACTATTCAAACATCAACCAATCACATCAATTATATCATAATTCATGCTCGATACATATCTACAAGCATGGCAATAAAAATCCGACATCAAAACACTGAAATCGAAAATTCAGAAAATCAACACAGCAGAGCAACACGGGCACCCGTGTTGTGCAACACGGCCCGTGTTGTGCAGCACATCTAGAAAAATGCCCATTTTAATTTTATCAGTACAGGGGCTCTGACACGGGTACCCGTGTTGTGCAACACGGCCCGTGTCGTGCAACCAGGAGCACACCCCTTCCAACTCAGAGGAGCAACACGGCCACCCGTGTTGTGCAACACGGCCCGTGTTGCTGAGCGCGCACAGGATTTTCCTGAACCTGCAGCAGCTCAGAAACGGCAGTCCAAACGCGGGAAAACGTCCGCCAAAACGCATAATTCAGTACCTAACGCATCGAGTTTGTACAATTCACAACAACACCACAATGTCCAAGTTACCAACAATTATTAGAATAACCTTAACCGGGGATTAACCGTCCTTTTGGGGAATTCTACTGACACTAAGGTTATCCCTACAACTTCCAAGGTAACTTCACGATCATATCCCAATTCCTCATTTGGGACCTAAAACTCTTAATCGATACATAAGAATTGGGAACCTAACCCTTTTCTAACAAGGTTCAGTCCTACGGTTATCGATCCCTAGAAACCTCTAACAATTGGGATTTTCCTACAATTACCCGAATCAACCGTTCATAAACCCATAAACAAATATAAATCGAGTATAAACCCCCCTTACCTTATCAATTAGCAGCTTTGGGTTCTTGGGCAATGATCTTCGTTCTCCGTTCTTCAGAGCTCTATCTTCCCAAATCCCAACTTCTGTTCTTACGTGAAAACCAAAAATGAGAAAATGGCCTAAGTCCCAAACATAACTTTGTTTCTCTGCACCCCCACTCTTTACTAGTCCACATCTAAGCCCAATGACTTAAAATCTCAGTATTCCTTATTTCTTTTATTTTCCTCAAATATTCCAAAATAATAATTCTTTTTATTTTATTAATTCTAATAAAATAAATTCCCAAATTTAAATAAATCAATTAATTGAAAACGGGGTGTTACAACTCTCCCCCACTAAAAGAGTTTTCGTCCTCGAAAACATACCTTAGACGAACAGCTCTGGATAAGCCTCTTTCATCTGGCTCTCCAGCTCCCAAGTGATATTTCCATCTGCTGGACCTCCCCAAGCAACCTTCACTAATGCTATCTCTTTACCTCTTAACTGTTTCACTTCCCGATCTTCTATCCTCATAGGCAATGCTTCTACTGTCAGGTTATCTCTTACCTGTACATCATCTATTTGGATTACATGAGATGGGTCTGGAATGTATCTCCTCAACTGAGAAACATGAAAAACATCGTGCAAATTCGCAAGTCTCGGAGGTAAAGCAATACGATAAGCAACTTCTCCAACTCTTTCCGTAATCTGAAACGGACCAATAAAACGCGGAGTTAACTTCTTAGATTTCAACGCTCGACCAATACCCGTCATCGGAGTAACTCTCATAAACACATGATCTCCAGCACTGAATTCTAAATTCTTTCTCCTCTTATCATGATAACTTTTCTGACGACTCTGAGAAGCTCTCATCTTTCCTTGAATCAATTTGATCTTTTCAGTAGTCTGCTGAACAATCTCTGGCCCAACTACCGAACTCTCTCCAGATTCATACCAACACAAAGGTGTTCTACACCGCCTACCATACAATGCCTCAAACGGAGCCATACCAATACTCGAATGGTAACTATTGTTATAAGTAAATTCAATCAATGGCAAATAGCTATCCCAAGCTCCACCCTGCTCTAAAACACAAGCACGCAATAAATCTTCCAACGATTGAATCGTCCTCTCCGTCTGTCCATCAGTTTGAGGATGGTAAGCTGAACTCAACCTCAATTTAGTACCCAAAGCCTTCTGCAATCCTTCCCAAAATTTCGAAGTGAACCTCGGATCTCTATCTGACACAATACTAGAAGGAACTCCATGCAAACTCACTATTTTCTCAATATATAACTGTGTCAACCTCTCCATTGAGTAATCCATCCGCACCGGTATAAAATGAGCAGACTTAGTCAATCTATCCACAACGACCCATATTGCTTCACAATTCATAGGAGTCCTCGGCAACCCGGATACGAAATCCATAGAAATACTATCCCACTTCCATTCTGGAATAAACATTGGTTGCATAAATCCAGACGGCTTCTGATGCTCAATCTTCGATTTCTGACAGATTAAACATGCATACACAAATTCAGCTATTTCCTTTTTCATTCCCGGCCACCAAAACAATTTCTTCAAATCATGATACATTTTCGTGGCACCCGGATGAATGCTCATCCCACTGCGATGTCCTTCCTCTAATATACTTTTCTTGATTTCTGCGACATCAGGAACGCAAACTCTATCGCCAAATTTCATAACATCATTTTCATCAATTCTAAACTCACCACCTTGACCTTGGTTGATCAATGTCAATTTATCAACTAAATTAACATCAGATTTCTGCCCGATCCTGATCTCTTCTAGAATACCACTAGTAAGTTTCAACATACCCAAACGAACACACTTCGGAGTACTTTCACAAACTAGACTCAAATCTCGGAATTGTTCAATTAAATCCAATTCACGAACCATCATCATAGACATATGCAAGGACTTCCTGCTCAAAGCATCTGCAACTACATTTGCCTTACCAGGATGGTAATTCAAACCAAAATCATAATCTTTGAGAAATTCCAACCACCTTCTTTGCCTCATATTGAGCTCTTTCTGATCGAAAAGATACTTCAAACTCTTATGATCACTATACACTTCAAATCTCGAACCATACAGATAATGTCTCCACAATTTCAAGACAAACACAACTGCTGCCAACTCTAAGTCATGAGTAGGATAGTTCCTTTCATGAACCTTCAACTGTCTCGAAGCATACGCAACTACCTGTTGATTCTGCATTAAAACACCACCTAAACCCAACAGAGATGCATCACAATAGACCACAAAAGATTCCGCCGGATTCGGCAAAATCAGAATAGGAGCACTAGTCAATCTCCGTTTCAATTCTTGGAAACCTTTCTCACAATCAGAATCCCAAATAAACGCTTGTCCTTTACGAGTCAACTTCGTCAACGGCAAAGCTAACTTTGAGAATCCTTCGATAAACTTTCTATAATAACCTGCAAGACCAAGAAAACTTCTGATTTCCGAAACAGTCTTCGGCGCTTCCCACTGAGATACCGCTTCTACTTTCGTAGGATCTACTGCAATACCATTCTTAGAAATCACATGTCCAAGAAAACTAACTTCATTCAGCCAGAACTCACATTTGGACAACTTTGCATACAACTTCTTATCTTTCAACAACTCTAACACAATTCTGAGATGTTCCGCATGTTCTTCGTCATTCTTGGAATAAATCAGAATGTCATCAATAAAAACCACAACAAACTTATCCAGATACGGATGAAAAATCCTGTTCATATATTCCATGAAAACACCAGGCGCATTAGTAACTCCGAACGGCATAACAGAATATTCATAATGCCCATACCTCGTTCGAAAAGCAGTCTTTTGAATATCTTCCGCCTTCACACGAATCTGATGATATCCAGATCTCAAATCAATCTTACTGAATACACTGGCTCCAATTAACTGATCCATTAAATCATCAATCCTCGGTAACGGGTACCGATTCTTAATGGTTACCTTGTTCAATTGCCTGTAATCAACACACAGTCTCATAGAACCTTCTTTCTTCTTAACCAACAATACCGGAGCACCCCAAGGCGAAACACTTGGACGAATAAACTTCTTCTCCAGTAAATCTTCCAACTGACTCTTCAATTCAGCCAATTCAGACGCAGACATACGATATGGCGCCATCGACACCGGTCTCGTACCAGGAATTAAATCTATAGAAAATTCCACTTCTCTCTCAGGAGGTAACTCGCCAACATCATCAGGAAAGACTTCTGGAAAATCACACACCACTGGCAATTCACTACTCCTGACCTTTCCTGTTGCATCTAACGAAGCAAGTAACATAAACACATTAGCACCATCTTCCATTGCTTCTTGCACCTGCCTAGCAGTCATAGTCAAATTCTCGACACCAACTGCTTCTGGGAAAATCACCGTCTTAGCAAAGCAGTTCAGATGAACCCGGTTAAATTCCAACCAGTTCATCCCAAGGATAATATCAATTTGTTCAAGCGGTAGGCACACTAAATCCATACCGAAACTTCTACCAAAAATCTCAATAGGACAATTCCTACATACAAGTGAAGTTGTCACTGAACCCGATGCAGGAGTATCAACAACCATGCTACCTTGCATACCAGATATGTCCAGTTTCAACCTCTCAGCACAATCCAAAGAAATGAAAGAATGAGTTGCACCAGTATCAATAATTGCAATTAAAGGTGTGCCATGAATAAAACACGTACCTTTAATCAATCGATCCTCTGGAGTAGTCTCAGATCCAGACAAAGCGAACACTCTTCCACTTGACTGATCCTTCCTAGGCTTAGGACACTGCGGACGAATGTGACCTTCTTCGCCACAATTGTAACAAGTAACAGACTTCCCTTTGCAATCAATAGACAAATGACCGGCCTTTCCACATTTATAACACTTCTTCTCATCACTCTTGCAATCTCGCATGTGATGACCAGACTCACCACACCTGTAGCATCTGATAGGAGCCTTAGAATCTCCTCCACTAGGCCTTTTCCAACCGCCTGATCTCTGGTTATCTCTACCATATGGCTTGCCACGGTCCATATGTTGCTTTCCTCTTTTATCAACAGCCCCACGAGAGTGAGACGACCGATTCTTGGTAATATCTTCTTCCAAGATTCTGCTACAATCCACCAGATCAGAAAATCTACGAATACGCTGGTACCTGATTCCCTGCTTAATCTCATCTCGGAGACCATTCTCAAATTTGATACATTTAGAGAATTCTCCAGCCTCATCATTGTTGTAGTGTGCATAATACTTTGCCAGCTCGGTGAACTTAGTAGCATACTCACTAACAGTCAGATTGCCCTGCTTAAGCTCCAAAAACTCAATTTCTTTTCTTCCCCGAACATCTTCAGGAAAGTACCTCCTCAGAAAAACCCTTCTGAAGTTAGCCCAAGTCAGTGCCTCTCCATCCTGAACCATTTCAGTCCTTGTGGCAACCCACCAGTCGTCGGCCTCTTCTGCCAACATATGCGTACCATATCTGACTTTCAAATCTTCAGCACAATCGATCACACGGAAAATCCTTTCGATTTCCTTCAGCCACTTCTGAGCACCTTCGGGGTCATGTGTACCTTTGAACAACGGAGGATTGTTCCTCTGGAAATTTCCCAATTGCCTATCAGCACCAATCGCGCCTCCAGTTGGGTTTCCAGCAAGTACACCAGCTAACATCCCCAAAGCCTCAGCTAGTGCAGCATCATTTCGTCCATTACCTCTTCCAGCCATATTCCTGAGAATTAAAACATACTTCACATCAGAATACAGTATCGACAGTGTTACCTTGCACTAGTCGCATACGAAAGGAATGACTGACTCAAGACTCTGGTCACAACGACCGACTATGCTCTGATACCACTATTGTAACACCCTCTAAACCCGCATATAATTTTCGCAAATATCAAAAAAAAATTATAAACTCAGAGTACATGTAATAATCGAGGAATGCTACAATTCTCTTTTAATAAAATAAATTCCTGTCATGCATAATTTTAGTAGTAACTCATACATGTTTACACAGCGGAATACTTAAATTAATAAAATCAAATGTTATAATAATTTCCAAATCATCAGGAATTAACACCTGGAAAAGTCGACGTCATATTATAACAATTAAAAGAAAATAAACGAGTCTGACTAATGCAGCTCGACAACCAAACGTTCCCGGAGTTACAACTATCAGAGCATGACCCGGACATACTAAAACGAAACTAAACTAGACACGATAAGCCTTCGCCAAGCACCTGAGCGAAGCTCCTCAATCTGAAATATTCAACAGTAAGGGTGAGCTTCTCAAATATACATTTGGTTATACATTCATAACAATCAATTCACGAAATCCTAAGCATCACCCAATAATTAGCATATTTCATAGTTTACAAAACCTTTACCATTCATATATCCATGACACATTGTCTTTCATATTTGCAAATATTCATCAAACATCATCAACCATTTATCAAATCATACGTGCATACAGACAATCAAATATAACATTGGAAAAATCATCCATTCATGTCATATTCGAGTAATGCAACACACCCATGCATGTGGTACCACTACACCGCCCCATTAAATCGCGGGTCACGGATAACTCACCGTTCCATTATATCGCGGACACGGCTACCACCTCAACGTTCCATTAAATCGCGGACACGTATATTGGCCACCATGTTAATTCCACACAATGGGAATTAACAAATGCAACATGATATGTAAGTATGTAACACTCAGCATACTATGAACATCGATCAACATATCATGCACATCAACAATATCAAACATAACATGATATGAATAGCATGTAATCACTCAGCATACTATTTAAATATCAATCATATCAAGTTACGAATAGCATGTAATCACTCAGCATACTATTCAAACATCAACCAATCACATCAATTATATCATAATTCATGCTCGATACATATCTACAAGCATGGCAATAAAAATCCGACATCAAAACACTGAAATCGAAAATTCAGAAAATCAACACAGCAGAGCAACACGGGCACCCGTGTTGTGCAACACGGCCCGTGTTGTGCAGCACATCCAGAAAAATGCCCATTTTAATTTTATCAGTACAGGGGCTCTGACACGGGTACCCGTGTTGTGCAACACGGCCCGTGTCGTGCAACCAGGAGCACACCCCTTCCAACTCAGAGGAGCAACACGGCCACCCGTGTTGTGCAACACGGCCCGTGTTGCTGAGCGCGCACAGGATTTTCCTGAACCTGCAGCAGCTCAGAAACGGCAGTCCAAACGCGGGAAAACGTCCGCCAAAACGCATAATTCAGTACCTAACGCATCGAGTTTGTACAATTCACAACAACACCACAATGTCCAAGTTACCAACAATTATTAGAATAACCTTAACCGGGGATTAACCGTCCTTTTGGGGAATTCTACTGACACTAAGGTTATCCCTACAACTTCCAAGGTAACTTCACGATCATATCCCAATTCCTCATTTGGGACCTAAAACTCTTAATCGATACATAAGAATTGGGAACCTAACCCTTTTCTAACAAGGTTCAGTCCTACGGTTATCGATCCCTAGAAACCTCTAACAATTGGGATTTTCCTACAATTACCCGAATCAACCGTTCATAAACCCATAAACAAATATAAATCGAGTATAAACCCCCCTTACCTTATCAATTAGCAGCTTTGGGTTCTTGGGCAATGATCTTCGTTCTCCGTTCTTCAGAGCTCTATCTTCCCAAATCCCAACTTCTGTTCTTACGTGAAAACCAAAAATGAGAAAATGGCCTAAGTCCCAAACATAACTTTGTTTCTCTGCACCCCCACTCTTTACTAGTCCACATCTAAGCCCAATGACTTAAAATCTCAGTATTCCTTATTTCTTTTATTTTCCTCAAATATTCCAAAATAATAATTCTTTTTATTTTATTAATTCTAATAAAATAAATTCCCAAATTTAAATAAATCAATTAATTGAAAACGGGGTGTTACAGGGTACGCCTCACTGTTGCCTTGCCTTCGAAAGGTGATCGTCGAGTAGAGGATGTCTTAGTAAGTCCTCATGTTCCGGGAACCTGGCATGAGGGTAGCTTCTAAGGTGTCTTCCCATTGCTCTGGTGATCACCATGTCCCTACAAACTCGAATTGACCCGGACACCTCCAACGGTGGTGCTACCTACCTCTCAATGGTGGGATGGCACTACTTTAAAGGACATTTACACAGACGAATTCCTTAGGGTAGGTAGGTTCTCAAGGATACTTGCTCTAATTTCAAACAAAAATACTTTTCACACCGACACTTTTCAAAAGCTTTCAAAACAATTTTTCAAACACTCTGACGCATGAGTCGATCTGAAACCTTCAAAGAAACTTTTTAAAACCCACAATTGAAAAGCAAGCAAACATTTTGAAAACACAATGAGCAAGTATCTAAGAGCCCATGGATAACCATGGATAGAAAGGGTGCTAACACCTTCCCTTTCTATAACTTACCTCCCGAACCGAGAGCAATCTCTATAAGGAATTTTTCTGTGCTTTTGTCCTTTCCATTTGGAGAAAATAAAAGACGGTGGCGACTCTTGCTTCCGCGACATTCCGCGAACCAGCGTTAAACAGTCAGTTCCAGATCCACCGATCACAAAATCCATCTGCACACAAAATTAGAACTCTGACTGGACCTTGCACGCCTACATGTCCTTAAAAATCAACTCACTCATACCCCAGCATGCTCCCAAATGGCTCGTGCATTTTTGATGTTCTTGAGGCCTTTAGAAAGCTCTCATGATGAAGATCATCATAAGGTTTTAAAATTTTAAAAATGATGCTTGGATCATGAAGAAAAGTTGGTGTGAAGTTGAGAAAAAAAAGGTTTGCAGGCTTGGGAGTACATGTTTGCTTGCATGCATGATTCCCGACAACTTGATTAGTGTGAAATACCAACTTCATGATTTCATATCTCTCTCCATTTTTGGCCAATTGACATTATTCAATGATCATTGTGAATCTCATGCATCTAGCTACAAACTCCTTTTTTTCAATTTTCAAATTGGAGCTTGAATCAAGAGATAATCAGCCATGAAAATGGCACACCAAGTGTTTGATGTAATGAATGGGCCTGGCATGCATGCTTGCTAGGAATTTTCAGCTTTATGCCTTAAACTTCCAAACTTCATATCTCACAAATACTTCACTTTTGGGACTAAACCCCATAATGATAAACTTGTAGGACTTCTCTCAAGCTTTTAAAACATGTAGAATTCACACATTTTCAATAAAAATTGAAAGAGTTATGATCCTTCAAAATTCAGTACTATGGACACTTAAAAAAAATCAAATTCTCAAAATAACTTCTTACTCAAGTTATCTTCCAATCAACCATTTTTCTTGATTTTATGCCACCATTGATCATGAAACATGATAATAATATCTTTGATTTGGTGGTTGGCCAAAAGGTCCCCTTAGTCAACAGTTGACTTTGGTTGATTTTAGTCAAAATGACTTTTTGCCCCTTTTGATCAATTTAACCTCTTTCAATCAAAATTGATGGTCAATCTTCCACTCACAGATGCTCATAAACATGTAGAGAAGCATGGAATAAAGTTTGAGTCAAAAAGTTATAGAACTCCTGATTAAAATCAAAACCCTAATTTTAACCCTTTGTGCTAGGAAATGGTGATCAATCTTCAAAACCCTCATTCTTCTGGACAAAGTTGGAAGTTGGAAGTTGGAGGTGACTTGAGGCACAAAGTAGCTTTTATCTCGGAACCATACCATTTATTTGGTGCGGAAAGGATAAGCAACAAGGTGTGGAAGCTGAAATACCCCCCATAACAATAGGGAGTGAACCATCAAGCCATGCAACGTTAAACGAAGCGTTACGTGAGAGACAACCCATGCTTTTAATGACTGAGATTTTTCTTTTTGTTGTTTATTTTGTTTTGTCTTCATCTAATAAACAAGACCTTACATATGCAAGCTATGATGCAATAGTTCGTGTTGCATTACCCTCTACCTCCTCAGTAAGGTTATCTGTGAGTCACCCTTCTCGCTCTTGTTCTAAAACATTAGGGCCAATGTTTAGTTCAAGTTGGGGAGATTTATTGTTATTTTTAATTTGTTTTATGTTATTTTCTTTGTTTTTGTATGTTTGTTGGTTGTAAAAACTGCACTTTAAAGTTCTTTCCAAATTTTGACCAGAAATTTTTTATTTGCGCAAGAGCTTTTATTTCAAAGAGATCGGGAACAATATATAAAGATAAATGGATGATTGTTTGAGGGTAAAAATTCTGAAATAATGTGACAAAAAGGGATTTATTTGAACACCCTAGGTTCCCTAAAAAGTTATACAAGTCTAACATGTAGATTTGTACCATAGTGCTTGAATCGTGAGAACTACTCCTTGAGTAGTTTATCTTGACAGACTAGCATAATCTAGATTCACATGCATGTATGGGTGGTTAGGAAATAAATAATTTTGGCACCAAATGAAGAAAAGGCGATAAAAGGCAATTGGCCCGCTAATTTAGGTAGCCCTCACCTGGTTATTCATCCCAAAGGAGGTTGATCCCCAAACATCGTCCAAATAAGGACAATATATAAAATGAAAAGTTTTGAAATTTTCATCAAGAATTAAAAGTAGCAATTTCTTCTTATTTGGTTCCTAAACAAAAATTCTTGATAGTAATATGATGATCATCATAATTCTCATTGCCTTAATTTGATTGTCCAAATGAAAAAGTAGAAAAATAGGAAAACATACTTAAGTATAAAGCGTAGTTAGAGAGGTATCCAAAGGGGAAGCTTAGGTTTAAAATGTTCGCACAAAAACTCTTCTCGTCATGTGAATACTGAACAAACTACCTCTTGACCAATATGAATAGAAGTCTTACGTGTGAATACCAGTATACTTTACATTTCATGAACTCTTTTCTTTGTTGCTTGAGGTCAAGCAATGGTCTAAATTTGGGAGAGTTTGATCAATGGTTTTTAAACCTTTATTTACCATTAATTCTAGTTAATTTTGTAATTGTTTTAAGTTCTTTATTTACCTTTTCCACATTTTATGCTTTGGTCGTGTCTCTTTAGTGTTCCAGGATCAGAGAGAAAACCAGAAAAAATTGCGAGACTTCGGAAAAGTTTTCCGCCATTCCAGGATGTCTGCTACAACTGTTCGTACCAGCTGCTACTGGTCGTAGCAGGCTGACAACATGAATTTCCTAAATCTAAACACAAGGAACAAGGGTTTGCTATGACCCATAACAATTGCTACGACCCGTAGCAGGAAGTCTGGGAAGAAAACTTTGGAAGTAAGGAAACATGGGTGCATTAAGGCCACCCGTAGCAGCTACTATGGGTCGTAGCGCGTGTGAGTGTTGGCGCGAAATCTTTCCTTTTTCAGTGATTTTTGACATCTCAGGGTATTTTGGGCCATTCTAAACCTGATTTAATGATTTTTGGACCTGATTGATGAGAGAGAAATACAAATTAAGCACTTTTCTATTTAAGAAAGTTTTAGAGAAGGATTAGAGGATTTTTTAGCAAAAGGAAAATTACATGATTGAAGATTGGAGAAGACAAGGTTTTTGGTGAGAGGCAGATTTTCATGAACGGAAGCGGTTGAAGATCAATTCTCATCTCAATACTTGTAATGTCTATACTTTATATTTTGTTTTTCTTGAATATTATGAGTAGTTAAACCCCCCAATGCTAGGGGGTGTCTCTGATTTGACTTTGTAATGACTTGACTTTATATTTGCAATAACAAGGTTTTTCATTATTAATATAATCTTAGAATGTTTCTAGTGTCTTCTTTGTCAAACAAATAGGGATTTATTTATGATTAACAATTATGTTGGACTGTCATTGTTAGTGCTTTTATGAGATTATGTTATAGTAGATATCACCTATGACTAGGGATACCCTATAGAAACTGGATATTCTTGATAATAAAAATGCTTAATTTCATTAGTAAGTTTATTTAGACTTAGGGCTTGAGATGAATGATTGAAGGTTTCCTCTCTAAGGACTTAGGAGTAAACACCCGTAAGAACCGGTAATTGATTATTTAAAATAAGTTGTTGCAATACTAATTCTGAGTTGTTACAGGGATAAATCATACACCTTCCCTAGCATGTTACTCATATTTGTCAAAACAGTTATCCACATCCATTTAGTTTATTAGCAATTATTTTATTTTAACAAATCAAACCCAAACTCGAGTTTTTGTTTAATTGATCAACAATTCGAACTCCGTATTTTCACGCAATCCTTGAGATCGACATTCAGGGAACTTTCCTCAATATTACTACAGAGGCAAAATAGTACACTTACTATTTTACAGATCAGGGGTGTTGTACCCCAAAATTTGCCCTCTCATTTCATCAACATTTTCTCATCACAAGACTCTTGGAACTCAAAATCAAATTAGGGTTTGCTCTGCTCAAGACCCCTCCTTACACTGTTGACCCAAATTAGGGTTTGAGTTTGCACAAGGATGTTTTGACCTAAAGTTCCCAAAATGACTTTCATGCTTCATGTTGGACTCACAAGTTTATCCATACCAAGTTTAAAGCCTTGATTCCAATTTTTGCCCAGTCAATTGGACATTTGACCTAAAACCAGCTGTATTGGGGAAAAAGTCAATTGTGGCCAATTGACAGTCAAACCTCATGAAATTTGACCCACATCAACATAATGAACTCATATGAACCATTTGGTCAAGTTTGGATCACAATTCCACAAGAAATTTGATCAGATCACCAAAAGGGCAAAATGGTTATTTTTAGGGTTTTGACTGCACAAAGGCAATTTTTGACTGTTTGACCTAACCAATGGCAAACCAAGATCACACATGGACTCAAGGACTCAATGGCATTGTATTGACACATTCAACAAGTTCAAAATATCCCAAATGCATAGGATTGACAGATGAATTTTTTAGTCAACTGATCAAAATTTGACTATATACTGAAAAGTCAAACTTTGTCTTTTTGGTCAAAATCAAGTGCCAAGATTCATTTTTCATCAAGACATGTCAAATTATGAAACTTGTTCATCAAGAAACCCAAATTTGCAAATTAGGGTTTAAAATGAGAAAATTTCATAACTTAGAATTTTTTTAAGTTATGAAACTTCCTTATTGTTTTCTAACTTTGTCCCATTTTTTCACCAAGATGCAAATGGATTCAAACAAAACTTGAAACATGAAAGTTATAGTCTATTGCAAAATCTACAACTTTGATTCACAAAGTTTTCTCAAAGGAAGCTTTTATCTCAAGTTATGATTTTTGGAACAAGGGTGCAAAACATTTTTAGCTTAGAGAAATTTTGACCTATTCTAGGCAGGATTTTTGTCCAACTTCTTGGCCATTTTTCACATGGTTCCACTTGGAGTTTCAATTTGCATTACAAAGATGGATTGTAGTACACATTCCAAGCTTTCCAAATTGTCCAAGAAATTCTCAAACACCCTTGTGGTTAGAGAGAATCGAATTTGCAAAGTTGGCCAAAACTCACTTTTGTTCATGACCAAATACATGTTCATACAAGTTTCATTTTCAAATCAGCATGCTTGGTACTTGCTTGCAGGCCTCTAAACCAGGTTTGCACTCCATAATTAAATGCCTAACCATTGTATTAAGGCATTATTTCTTCCCTTTGGGCATTGCACATAGAATCAATCCTTAATTAGAAAAAGCAAACATGCCATTTTGATAAAGTTACACTTTATGTCAAGTTCCAAATCTTGGAGGCATGGGGCCAGATCTTGGAGCCAAATCAAATCCACAAATCCCACTGATCAAGAGCAATTTGTGCAGCATAGATAGAGAGGGTACACAGGCCTGCATAAGGACTTGAACCTTCTTACTTCAAAAACAAGAAAGTTTGCAAAACATACACAACTCTCACTTCCTGTAAACACCAGCCAAAGAAAACTTTATACACATCTTCCATACACCAAAACAGACCTAAGGCACGAATCAATCACCTCTCAAACCTCCTCATACATCAAAACACCATCTTGCTGCAAAAACAGGGCATCTGTTGCAGTTTGACTTCCATAACTCAATCCATTCGTGCACTTTGGCTAAAAACCTTTCAAACACATTCCATATCATCCACACAAACTATCCCAAGCCCTAAATACAAACTGTAACATCCCTAACCTCTGTTGCCATTTTCACTTTTCAGTTTTGCAGGTGAACTTCCATAGCACGATTTAGAGAGTTTCAAAGCAAGCTTGGTACTTGGGAAGCATCCTTGGACTTCAGGCAAGCTGTACAAAAGCTCAAACTCCATTGAAGTTGGCCACATTGTTGTACACGACTCAAGCTGAAACAGGTAAAACCATGGACTTCTATCTCTCTATCCATACATGATTAAGCTTAGGTTTGTGAATGAAACATGTTCTACTCATAGCCCTGAAGCCATCCATGTATTTACTTTTCATTTATATTAAGCATGCTGTGAGAATTTTGGCCATGAACATTGAAGAAAAATTAGGTCAGAAATTGGGGGTGAAGAAATTCTCTCTGGTTTCTTAGAGTTAGGTCAAGTATTTTATATGTTTGAATTCGTCTTTTGATGCTCTACATTATTAGTGTTATGAGTTTTTGTTAAAAGTCAAAGAATCAGGAGATGATGATTGCATAGGAGGCGCGCGCGTTTTCTGTTTGAACGTTGCTGGAGGTTGAAGACAAAGCTGGCTTGGGCTGGGCCTGAGTCAGTCCTGCTCTTTGCACCCCCTTTTCCAATTTACACCCCCTGGCCCATTGTGTGAAATATTTATCATTTTTGACTTTTTCTTTTTGATTCTGACTTAATATTTTTTGCTCAAATATAAAAAATATCAAAAATATTTTTCCATACATTTTTGTATTTATTTGGCATTTATTTGTTTTATTTAGCATATACATGTAAATAAATATATTTCCCTTTTATTCAAAACACTATAAAATAATACAAAAATATATATTTTTTAGTTATTATTTTTTATTTACATTTTGAAAACATTCTCTTAAAAATGCATTTTTGTAAATAATTAATATTTTATTTTTTGTATATACTTAGCATAATTAATATATATATATATATATATATATATATATATATATATATATATATATATATATATATATATATATATATATATATATATATATATATATATATATATATATATATATATATATATATATATATATATATATATATATATATATATATAATATATACTTATACATATTTTATTAAATATTTAGGACAAAAATATGAAAATAATACATTTTTATTTTTATTAATATATGACATCAAAAATACCTTTTTAACCATATACTTTTTATTTTGTGCATAAATTAATTTATTTTGTATGTAATCAATAAATAATAATGTTTATTCAAAAAATTAGGGTTTAACCCTAAAAACAATAAAAATAACCAAAAATTGACTTTTTTTATCTTGTTTATATTTCACATTAAAAGATACTTTTACATACATAAAAAATCCCCTTTTTTAGCATAATGCATTTTTATTTGATATTTGTTTGTTTGTATTTATTTAAATATTAGATATTTGTCTTGTATATTCAATATGGATGTAATAGCTTAGAATTTAATTTCTTGTCAAATATCCCCAAATTCAAACTTGTACCCCCATCCCCATAATCATTGTTGTAATAACTTAGCATTTAAATTTCCGCATTTAAAAGCTTTCAATTATGCCATGATAGACCTAGGGTTTGTATGCAAATAAAATCAACAAATAGCTTGACCTAATTCAAAGATAAACATGCATAAAAATCAAAACACAATGCACACTTGCACCACTAGGGTTTCAATCCACTCGTTTCCTTCAAAAATGGGCCATGGTTGCATGTTAAGTCTCTTTGGCAAAACAAAAACAAATCAAATGATCATAGTCCCTCGATGACGCTATCAAGTTGCCTAAACAAAAATGATCAAGTCCCTTGAGAAAATTGCCAAAGACACTTGGCACTATTGCCTTCATGGTTTAAACGATGACCCGCGCCCGTCCCGTTAACATCCTAACACAAGGTTGTTCACCAAATACAATGGTGAAACAACACTGTTAAAAGGGTTAAAACATGAGAAAGATATTTGAGAAATTTAGGGTTGATAGCTCTTGGTTACTTAACCAACTTGCAAAACAAATCCTTGCCATTTTTCAAAACACACATCACAACACAACTTTCAAAACATTGAAAAACTTTTCAAAAGACAATACACCTTTGTATACATTCAAACATGGATCATTACAAAGGTTGCCACAACAATGGCCTCTTTTCAAAATATCTTTCAAACACACACAAAGCACCATTTCAAATAATTGAAAGCACCATTTCACACAATTGAAAATGCAAGGCAAGTGATCTAAGCAAGTAACTAAGAGCCCATGGATAACCATGGATAGAAAGGGTGCTAATACCTTCCCTTTCTATAATCTACTCCCCGAACCCAAGAAAACATCTCAAAGGTTTTTCCTGTGCTTTTTAACCTTTCCTTAGGATAAAATAAAAATTCGGTGGCGACTCTTGCTAAACCGAAACATTTGCGAAAACAAACGCAAAACCCAAGTTAGTTCTCCCACCGTATCACAGAACTGGCGACTCTGCTGGGGATATGAATTAAAAGTGGAGTAACCTTAGGGCTTAGATCACCTTTTGCATGATTAATTGTTTGCTTTGATTGCTTTACATTTTGGTTCTCTTGTTTGGGCTTGAAATCCTACACCCGGATTTGGGAAACATTCATAGATAGCAATACGTTGTGGAAACTGTGCGGGGTATACCGACACGGTTGAAGCAATAGCTATATTAGTGCGACATATTTGTGAGTACCAGTAACCCTTGAGTTCAATAAAGGAGAGTACGGGGCCGCTGAGTGATGTCACTAAGCACTAATGACCTAGAACCTTACTTGACCATCTTGGCCTTTTATTAGGGGTAGTGAGATGATCGGCTTTGGTGCAGTCCGAAGTTGGTAGATACTCGATACTACACTCATTGAGGGTTGTTTTCTTGGAATATTTTGGTCGCTAGTTAAGTGGCTAAACCAAAACAATGAACATAGAAAATAATCCAGTGATATTGAGCTCCTTAGAACCCGGTTACTATTTATAGGACAGGTTTTTAAGCCAACTACACTCAAGAGGGTACTTACCTATGAAACCCCATGCAAGCCTGAAGCTAGGATTTTGTGTGACTTGCTTGTGCATATGTTTGTGCATACATCATGAACATCATAAAGCATCATATGCATCCACTAACCATTTCAAGGGTTTGGATCTTCATCTTTGTTCTTGTTTTGTAGGTCATGGAAATTCTTCGCAGGAAAACCATCCAAGTCAACCTTGTGAGAATCCCTCCTCAACTCAAGGAGCTTACATCCAGAATTTCGGAAAGCTCTCTCTTCAGTGAAAGACATGGTAGACTGCTCAGCCTAGTCAACACCAACATTGAAGAAGACATGGTGAAAGTGTTGTTCCAATTCTTTGACCCTCTTCACCACTGTTTCACATTCCCCGACTACCAATTGGTGCCTACTTTGGAGGAATTTTCTCAACTCCTGAGAATTCCTATTCTTAATCAACTACCCTACAACGGTACGAAAAAAGAACCAAAACTTGAAGATGTTGCTCAAGCACTACACTTGCAACCATCTGACATCAAGGGGCATTGGGAAACTAGAAGTGGTGTCAAAGGCTTCTTGGCAAAATTCTTGTTTGAGAAGGCACAAGAGTGTTGGAATTCTTTGGATCTACAAGCCTTTGAAGAAATTGTGGCACTCCTTATTTATGGGTTGGTCTTGTTCCCAAATCCTGACCAACTTATAGACGTGAATGCTGTCAAGATTTTCATGTCCAGGAATCCCATACCTACATTGCTTGGGGACATCCTCCACTCATTTTACACATGAACAATGAGGAAGAGAGGTGTTCTCATGTGCTGTACTCCTCTCCTTGCAAGGTGGTTTATTTCTCACCTTCCACAATCTGTTTTGAAGAATGAACAAGGCTTGAGGTGGTCACAACGATTGATGACCCTCACACATTCTGATGTACATTGGTGTTCTCGGTCCATAGAAAATGTCATCATCATCGATCGCTGTGGTGAGTTCCCTAATGTTCCATTACTTGGCATTAGGGGAGGCATTACCTACAACCCTTGTCTAGCTTTGAGACAATTTGGATATGCACGGAGGGATGGCCCTCATGACATGCTGATTCCTGACCTAGTTTTTGACTTCGACAACGATGCGCAAGGACTTCGCCAAAGATTCATCAGAGCTTGGAGGATGCCTAACAAGGTAGATAGCAAGACACTGGGGCACAAGAATTCCATCCCTCTTGAGCCTTACCTTAAGTGGGTACGAACCCGAGCCCAGAGTCTTATGATGCCTTACCCTCACATTCTCCCTTTGATTAAAGAGCCTGTTAAGGAAGGAGAGGTTCCATACACCATCCTACATCCTGACATGCCAACATCATGGGAGGAAATGCAAAAGAGTTGGATCCAACTCAAGGAAGAACGAAATACTTTTGAAGCCAGCTTCTACGCCAGTGAGAAGAAGGTTTTGGAGCTTACCCGCCGACTTCACGAGGAGGAGACCCTCAACACTTACATCACACCAAAAAGGATGCGTAACGTCTTTTTACCTTAAGAAGTTTTTGTAATATTTGGCCCATGGGGCATTTATGTACTGACAAAATTTTTTCTTATTAATATGACGTGTGTTCTTTTTGTCTGCAACAATTTTGAATTTCTAAATCCTTGAATGCATTGCATGAATAAACATATCATTCATCATATGCATAAACAGGTCTCCACACCAGGTTTCCTTATCTTTCTGCTGTTTATTTCAGTAAGATGGATCTCGAACAGACGGTCAAAGATCTGCAGGCACAAAACTCGCAGTTTCAACAGCTCCTTATGACCTTGGCAAAGGGTCAGGAGGATCTTAAAGCACTGTTAGGGAATAAAGAGCAAGAAAAAGGAAAAAAGAAGAAGAAAAGAGTTGGGGTAGCTACACTGGGAAAAAGATTTGAGAATGAAGCTAGGAGAGTTCTTGAATTCCCCTCCACATCTGATGAGGGGACCGGTAAAGGAAAAGGGGTTGCATTACCTTCTGAATCCGAGGCTGAAGAGGAAGAGGTTGAGGAAGATGAAGATTATTCAGAGCAGCAATACCCGCCAGCGGACGATAAATACAAAAACCTGGAGGATAGACTGGCAGCTATGGAGCTGCAAAGGGTTCCCGGGCTAGATTTCGAAGAATTGGGATTGGTTGTTGGGATTGTGATCCCTCCAAAGTTTAAGGTGCCAACTTTTGCAAAATACGATGGTCTGTCTTGCCCAAAGATGCACCTAAGGTCGTATGTCAGAAAAATTCAACCTCATTCATCCGATAGAAATCTTTGGGTACACTTCTTCCAGGATAGCCTGTCTGGTACACAGCTAGATTGGTTTTACCAGCTTGAGAGGTCAGAAGTGCATAGTTGGGAGGATTTGGCAGCTGCCTTTTATCGCCAGTATCAATACAACGCCGACTTGGCGCCAACCCGTACTCAGCTACAAAGTATGGGGATGGCCTCGAATGAAGGATTCAAAGAATACGCCCAGAAATGGCGCGACTTGGCCGGAAGAGTGCAGCCACCTCTTTCAGATAGGGAGCTAGTTGATATGTTCTTGGGGACCCTAGCTGGCCCTTTCTTCAACCATTTGATCGGGAGCTCTTCCGCAGGGTTTACTGAATTGATTCTGACTGGCGAGCGGGTGGAAGCTGGTATTAAGAGTGGGAAGATTCAAAGGGATGCCTCTGCATCTACAACTGTTAAAAAGCCATTTCCAGCCAAGAAGGAGGAAGTTGTTGTGTACTCTCAAAAAGGATTGGGGAGAGCTGAGCGCCGGCCGACTGTAGGGGCCGTGATGATTCAAAATTCGTCAAATGATCAGCCTCGTACCAATCAGTCTAGACCTAACTAGCAACGGGTAGAATGGCCACAACGGCAGTTCACCCGCATCAATATGACGCCTGCACAAGTTCTTCCCAATTTTTTGAAGTTGAATTTGACTGGTTTAAAGGAGGCACCGAAAAACCCTAACACCACATCTCCATACTATCATGCCAATGCCAAATGTTCCTATCATTCTGACAGCGCCGGACATGACACCAACAATTGTTGGGCACTAAAGAATAAAATTCAAGACTTGATAGACACAAAAGAGGTTGAGTTCGATGCCCCCGAGAAGCCGAACATAATATCCGCTCCGATGCCAAAGCATGGCCATCATGTTCATGCTGTTGAAGAAGATCTGTATGTTTCTGCTGTTGATGATCTGGTAACTCCATTACTGACAATCAAGTTGAATCTGTTGAAAGCTGGGATTTTCCCAGGTTGTAAAGAAGATTGCTACTTTTGTTCCTCCCTACCAACTGACTGTCCATTGCTGAAGATAGGCATCCAAGGCCTAATGGACAACCAACAAATTCTTTTCGAAAAGATTCCTGCTACTCCAACTCCTATCAAGGAAGTTTCAATAATCACCATTTCCGCCAATCTTTCCAAGGTCCCCAAAAGGCCTGTTAAGATTACATCAGTTCCGAAGATTGCACCTCTAAAAATAACCATGCCTGGGCCCGTCCCCTACAAATCTGACAAATCGATACCGTGGAATTATGGTGGAGAAATCTACTACCACGGTGTTAAACAAATTGAGATAACTGAAGAGAGCTTTGACGAAGAAACTACCGACATTGGAAACATTGCCGGTACGAGCAAGATTACCCGAAGTGGGAGAATTTTCTCTCCAGAGATTGCCCCTCCAAAGGCAATCTTTGGACCCTCAGCTGTTCCCAAGGTTACCCCTGCACCGATAAAACTTTCTGCAAGAACTCCGTTGACTGAAGAAGATGTTACTCCTGTGGTTGTCCCTCCTACTTCTGCTGATAAGGGGAAAGGGATCCAAGATGAGCTCGTCAGGACGAGGGCTCAGCCATTGGTCATCCCCGAAACCTCTAAGAAAGAAATGGAGGAGATTCTAAAAATAATAAAGAAAAGTGATTACGATGTGGTGGAGCAACTGGGGCAAACCCCCTAGAAGATCTCCATGTTAGCTTTGTTTCTTTGTTCGGAGGCTCATGCCAAGGCCTTGATAAGGTTTTTGAAGACAGCCCATGTGCCCCAAGAAACCTCAGCCGATCAATTCTAAGATTGTGTAGCCAGCCTTACCGCCGACAACGGTCTGGGTTTCTCTAATGCTGACCTGACTCCGAAGGGAAGAAAGCACAATGACGCATTGCATGTGTCAGTTGAATGCCGAGGAACCACTATCGCCCATGTCTTGGTCGACACTGGTTCTTCTCTAAATGTGCTGCCTAAGAAAGCTCTGGACCGGTTGGATTATGAAGGCTTGGAGCTGAAACCAAGTAATATCATTGTCAGGGCCTTCGACGGGTCTAAAAGAATGGTGCATGGGGAGGTCGACATTCCCATCAAGGTAGGCACTGAGGTGTTCCACTCCACATTCTATGTAATGGACATCCGCCCATCCTACTCTTGCTTGTTAGGAAGACCTTGGATTCATAATGCTGGGGCAGTCACTTCCTCCCTACATCAGATGCTGAAATACCCTGTTAAGGGAAAAATCATAACTGTACACGGTGAAGAGGAGTACATGATCAGTCATATGAACTCCTTTAGGTATGTGGAAGTGGAGGGCGAATTCATTGAAACGCTGTTCCAACACTTAGAGGAAATTGCTCCCGAGGTTGCAGTAGCAAAGGCAGTAGCTGAGGTACCCAAGCAGGTGGCCAGGATGGCATCTCTGAAAGACGCAAAGGCTGCAATAAAGGAGGGGAAGAGCTCAACATGGGGTCAGTTTCCTGACTTTCCTTACAAGACAGACAAGTTTGGGTTAGGATTTACCGCTGCGGGGCAAAAAGCTATGCGTCGCTCAAAAATTGAAAGAACACCCATCAAGATTTCTCCTCATGGAATCAATGCTTTGGAAGACGAAGACGAAGAGGCCAACATTGAAGATTGGATCTTCCCAACCATCGAAGGGGGACTACACAAATGGGAGGCGAAAGACTTTGTTCCCATTACTTTCATCGATCAGTAATTTATCTTTCGAACATTTCCTGTTGGTCTGTAATAATTACTAAAACAATCTGCACACTATTTTTCACCTCATGCCTTGCCCGGGGCATGTAGGTCCATTTGTAAGGGTTTTGATTCTCTTCATAATCATATGCCATGTTTAATGAATCATTGGACGTTTTTCATTTATAAACTGCTATGTTCATTTTCTTTCCTTTTACATTTTTGTTTGTTTAAGGATGGCTATCCCTTACACACACCCACACTCACAAATGCAGGTACCCATCCACTCCAGATTCCATGGGTGACTATTCTGTTGTATCCTTCCATGACTCTGAAGATTTGGTCAATCAGGCTGAGTACGAAGATGACGAAGATTGTGAAGTACCGGGAGAGCTAGCCAGACTTCTACAACAAGAAGAGAGGGCCATCTTGCCTCATGAAGAGTCGTTGGAAACTGTCAACTTAGGAACAGAGGAAGACAGGAAAGAAGTACAAATGGGTGCCAATCTGGAACCAAGTGTCAAGGAGCGCTTAATACAGCTGTTAAATGAATACGTTGAAATCTTCGCCTGGTCTTATGAAGACATGTCGGGGTTAGACACAGACATCGTGGTTCACCGTCTCCCTACAAGAGAGGATTGTCCACCGATCAAGCAAAAAGTACGCCGAATGAGGCCCAACATGTATGAAAAGATTAAAGCTTAAGTAATGAAACAATTCAACGCTGGCTTTCTGGCTGTTACATCCTATCCACAATGGGTTGCTAACATTGTGCCCGTTCCCAAAAAAGACGGCAAAGTCAGAATGTGTGTGGACTACCGGGATTTGAACAGGGCTAGCCCTAAAGATGATTTTCCGCTGCCACATATAGACATCTTGATTGAAAACACAGCTCAGCACAAGGTATTTTCCTTCATGGACGGATTCTCGGGCTACAACCAGATTAAAATGGCCCCCGAGGACATGGAGAAAACAACCTTTGTTACACAGTGGGGTACCTTCTGCTACAAGGTGATGCCGTTCGGACTGAAGAACGCAGGGGCAACTTATCAACGCGCCATGGTAGCTTTGTTTCATGATATGATACATCATGAGATCGAAGTTTACAAAGACGACATGATAGCTCGATCACAAACAGAGGAGGAACACCTAGAACATTTGCAAAAGTTGTTTTCCAGGTTGAAGGAGTACAAACTCAGGCTGAATCCAAGTAAGTGCAATTTTGGAGTTAGGTCTGGTAAACTTCTAGGATTTATTGTCAGCAACAAAGGCATTGAGGTCGATTTAGCAAAAGTAAAGGCTATACAAGAAATGCCTGCTCCCCGTACTGAAAAGGAGGTTAGAGGGTTCTTGGGGCGCTTGAACTATATTTCCAGATTCATCTCTCATCTGACGTCTACCTGTGAGCCAATTTTCAAACTATTAAAGAAAGATCAGGTAGTCGAATGGAACGATGATTGTCAAACTGCTTTTGATAAGATCAAGGAGTATTTGCTAGAACCTCCTATTCTGATGCCACCCGTCGAAGGAAGGTCGTTGATCATGTATCTGACTGTTTTGGACAACTCAATGGGATGTGTACTGGATCAGCATGACGAGTCTGGTCAAAAAGAGCGTGCCATTTATTACCTTAGCAAAAATTTTACCGACTGTGAGACTCGCTACTCACTGCTCGAGAAAACTTGTTGCGCTTTGGTATGGGCTGCTCGCCGACTAAGGCAGTATATGTTGACTCATACCACTCTGTTGATTTCCAAAATGGATCCTATCAAGTATATCTTCGAGAAGCCTGCTTTATCTGGAAGAATTGCTAGATGGCAAATGATCCTGATGACATCCAGTATACTACCCAAAAAGCTATAAAGGGGAGTGTACTAGCTGACCATCTAGCTCATCAAGCTATCGAAGATTATCAATCCATGAGATTCGACTTCTCGGACGAGGACATCATGATATTGGACAACATTGAAGGTAATGGACCGTATGACGAACCTGAAAATGGATCCCGATGGACCCTGTACTTTGATGGTGCTTCAAATGCACTTGGAAACGGTATCGGTGCGGTACTCATTTCCCCGGAAGGTTGCCATACACCTTTCACGGCCCGACTTTGTTTCAGCTGTACCAACAACATGGCCAAATATGAAGCTTGCATCTTTGGTCTCAAGGCTGCTATAGACTTGGGGATCAAATCTTTGATCGTATTTGGGGACTCAGCTTTGGTTATCAGTCAAATCAAAGGAGAGTGGGACACCAAACATCCTAATCTTATCCCATACAAAGAACATGTCCTGACATTGTTGCCTCATTTCGAGCGGATCACCTTCGAGCACTTCCCGCGAGAAGAAAATCAGCTAGCAGATGCTCTGGCTACAACGTCTTCCATGTTTAAACTCAACTGGGATAACGAGGCTCCCCAAATCACCATCGAGCGAATGGATGAACCTGCGCATTGTCATGAGATTAATGCCGAAGAAGTAGTGGAACAACCCTGGTTTCACGAAATCAAAAGGTATCTCTAGACTAGAGAGTATCCTGAAGGAGCTTCCGTAAATGACAAGAAGTTCCTAAGGAGATTTGCTGCCAAGTTCTTCCTAAGCAATGGCATCCTTTATAAGCGCAACCATGATTGTGTTTTACTCCGATGTGTAGACAAAGCTGAAGCAGGGTTAATCATGACTGAGATACACAGTGGCACATTTGGCACCCACTTGAGCGAGCATACGATGGCTAAGAAGATTCTAAGGGCAGGCTATTACTGGTCTACCATGGAAGCTGACTGCCATCAACATTCCCGTACTTGCCACAAATGTCAAGTCTACGCTGACAAGATTCATGTTCCTTCTATTCCTCTCAACGTTCTGACAGCTCCTTTGCCATTCTCAATGTGGGGCATTGACATGATTGGAGAGATCAAGCCCACAGCCTCCAATGGACATCGCTTCATCTTGGTCGCTATTGACTATTTCACCAAGTGGGTCGAAGCAGCTTCCTTTGCCTCTGTTACAAAAAATGTGGTTGCCCGCTTCATCAAGCAGAACCTCATATGCCGGTATGGTGTCCCCAACAGGATCATCACAGACAACGGTACAAATCTGAACAATACTATGATCACTGCTCTATGCGAACAGTTCAAGATTTATCATCACAATTCATCTCCCTATCGGCCGAAGATGAACAGTGTTGTTGAAGCTGCGAACAAAAACATCAAGAAGATCATTCAGAAAATGACAGTTACCTACAAGGACTGGCATGAGATGTTACCGTTTGCTCTGCATGGATACCGTACCACGGCACGTACTTCAACAGGGGCAACCCCATTTTCTTTGGGATATGGCATGGAAGCTGTCCTACCCATGGAAGTTTAGATTCCTTCTTTAAGGATTATGAAGGACGCTGGTTTGAGTGAAGACGATTGGATTCAAACCCGACTTGATCAACTCAATTTAATCGATGAAAAGTGACTCACTGCTGTTTTCCATGGTCAAACGTACCAAAAACGGATGATCAAGGATTTTAACAAGAAAGTCAGACGTCAAGTATATGAAGTCGGAGATCTTGTGATCAAGCGGATCATTTTGCCGCAAAGTGATCCCAGGGGTAAATGGACTCCTACTTACGAAGGACCATTTGTGATCAAGAGCATATTTTCTGGTGGTGCAATGATTCTGACCACCATGGACAGTGACGATTTGCCACACCCTGCGAATGCAGACATAGTCAAAAAATACTACGCATGAAACAACCCGACAAGTCGAAAACCCGAAAGGGCGACTTGGGAAAAAATGGGCATCCCGGTGAACCGAAAACCCGAAAGGGCGGTTCAGGCAAAAATTAGGGATAAAACACAAAAATCTGTACACCCGGCAAGTCGAAAACCCGAAAGGGCAGCTTGGGCAAAAAGGGGTTTCCCGGTGGATTGAAAACCCGAAAGGGCGATCCAGGCAAAAGTTAGGGAATTAAAGCGTATGACTATGTCTCGTCGGATCACTTTAAAGAACAATCTCTTCATCAACAAGCTCTGAACTTCTGATCAATCCAATCATCGGCGGACGAAGCATTGAATGGATAAGATATTCAGAGTTGTGAAGGCTATAGCAGAATGGGAATCCCATGGAATTGTTACACATAGCCATCTTTATTTTGTATAAAATTTTCAATTTTTTACGACAACATCCTCTTACTAGGATGCCTGTCTTCTTTGTACAAAGATACTCATAAAAAGTTAATACAAATACTTTTCCCAATACAGAAATTTGCTTTGTCTTCCTTTTTCTTTTTTACACTTATGTTTTATTTGAGAAACGTCCAATGTTTTGTTAAATAGGCATATGCATTTGAACATAATCATTTTCTTACAAATCAAGAAAGATGATTGCTGATAGGTTGAAGGTACAGATAGATATCTTGATGCCCTTTCAGAGGAAATCCCCAGCGGAACCAAATTAGTGAACATTCTCCCCACAGAGATACTTCCCTTCAGATTGAAGATTCTCATTCTTACTTCTCCAGCATAAGTCTACCAGGTTCTGGACTCCCCAGTAGAGATCATCAGAATTCTCATTCCCCATAAGTCACCAAGGATTTTTCAATCCCCAACAGTGGTCCTAAAATCCCTCAACAACTGAAGATTTTACTCCCCTGCAGCAGTCAAGGATTCACTTTCCCTGACAACAGTCAAGATTCTATTATCTCTGGCTATCCAGGATTCATCTATCCTCAGCAAGACCGCTCATCAGCTTACATGCGCATTCATATATCATAAACATTGATATAACATATATATTGCATCATACATATCATGCAACATAACTTTTTGTTTCAGCTAACATTTTATCCTTTTCAGGATAAGATTAAAAGGCTATCATTAACAATTATTCAGATACAGTATGGATACACCCCAGACAAGGCGGTCATTCTATTACTCATTCAGAACTTCAAGTCAAATACAGTACAGATACACCCCGGACACGGTGGTCATTCTACTACTCATTTAGACTACAACAATCAGATACAGACTAGATACGCTCCAGACACGGCAGCCATCCTATCACTCATTCAGATTCATTTATCAACCTCAAGGTCCAATGCATTCCAAAGACGGATACCATTCTGACCCTTACAACAACAGTTTGATTCTTCCCAGTGCATTCTCCACGGAAGTCATTCTGTTATCTATTCAGATCCCATTTACAGTTTCAGATACACTCCAGACACAGAAGTCATTCTGCTACTCATACAAATCTCAACTTCGGATATAGTCCAGATACGCTCCAAACACGGTTGCCATTCTGTCACTCATTCAGAGTTTATCCCCAGCACACAGTTGCTCCATACACAGATAGTTCTCTATCACCCAGATACAATACAGATACACTCCAGACACGGCAGTCATTCTGATATTCATTCTACATTCAAACACAGTTACAGCTCAGATTAGCCCCAGACACGGAGGCCATTCTTTTGCTCATACAAACTCAGTCTCTAGATACAGTTCAAATGCATTCCAGACACGGATACCATTTTAATCCTCATTCTTCTGACCTATCACATTACAGTTCAACAAACATTCCAGATGGCATCTTTAAGCCCATTCCCCTACAAGATTCTGTCACATCTCCAGATGGCATCTTTAAGCCCATCTCCAAATGGCATCTTTAAGCCTATTCCCTCAACTACGCTTGGACGAGTGCAAATTTTTTGGGCACTCTAGTGTCCAATCTCCTTTTACCTTCGAGACGCGAAAGGCAAACTTGCCAATCTAACTCTTCAGGTTCAAGAAGATTGAACAGTGGCAACTGTTGTACCCCAAAATTTGCCCTCTCATTTCATCAACATTTTCTCATCACAAGACTCTTGGAACTCAAAATCAAATTAGGGTTTGCTCTGCTCAAGACCCCTCCTTGCACTGTTAACCCAAATTAGGGTTTGAGTTTGAACAAGGATGTTTTGACCTAAAGTTCCCAAAATGACTTTCATGCTTCATGTTGGACTCACAAGTTTATCCATACCAAGTTTCAAGCCTTGATTCCAATTTTTGTCCAGTCAATTGGACAGTTGACCTAAAACCAATTGTATTGGGGAAAAAGTCAATTGTGGCCAATTGACAGTCAAACCTCATGAAATTTGACCCACATCAACATAATGAACTCATATGAACCATTTGGTCAAGTTTGGATCACAATTCCACAAGAAATTTGATCAGATCACCAAAAGGGCAAAATGGTCATTTTTAGGGTTTTGACTGCACAAAGGCAATTTTTGACCGTTTGACCTAACCAATGGCAAACCAACCTCACACATGGACTCAAGGACTCAATGGCATTGTCTTGACACATTCAACAAGTTCAAAAGATCCCAAATGCATAGGATTGGCAGATGAATTTTTCAGTCAACTGATCAAAATTTGACTATATACTGAAAAGTCAAACTTTGACTTTTTGGTCAAAATCAAGTTCCAAGATTCATTTTTCATCAAGACATGTCAAATTATGAAACTTGTTCATCAAGAAACCCAAATTTGCAAATTAGGGTTTAAAATGAGAAAATTTCATAACTTAGAATTTTTCTAAGTTATGAAACTTCCTTATTTTTTTCTAACTTTGTCCCATTTTTTCACCAAGATGCAAATGGATTCAAACAAAACTTGAAACATGAAAGTTGTAGTCTATTTCAAAATCTACAACTTTTATTCACAAAGTTTTCTCAAAGGAAGCTTTTATCTCAAGTTATGATTTTTGGAACAAGGGTGCAAAACATTTTTAACTTAGAGAAATTTTGACCTATTCTAGGCAGGATTTTTGTCCAACTTCTTGGCCATTTTTCACATGGTTCCACTTGGAGTTTCAATTTTCATTACAAAGATGGATTGTAGTACACATTCCAAGCTTTCCAAATTGTCAAAGAACTTCTCAAACACCCTTGTGGTTAGAGAGAATCGAATTTGCAAAGTTGGCCAAAACTCACTTTTGTTCATGACCAAATACATGTTCATACAAGTTTCATTTTCAAATCAGCATGCTTGGTACTTGCTTGCAGGCCTCTAAACCAAGTTTTCACTCCATAATTAAATGCCTAACCATTGTATTAAGGCATTATTTCTTCCCTTTGGGCATTGCACATAGAATCAATCCTTAATTAGAAAAAGCAAACATGCCATTTTGATAAAGTTACACTTTATGTCAAGTTCCAAATCTTGGAGGCATGGGGCCAGATCTTGGATCCAAATCAAATCCACAAATCCCACTGATCAAGAGCAATTTGTGCAGCATAGATAGAGAGGGTACACAGGCCTGCATAAGGACTTGAACCTTCTTACTTCAAAAACAAGAAAGTTTGCAAAACATACACAACTCTCACTTCCTGTAAACACCAGCCAAAGAAAACTTTATACACATCTTCCATACACCAAAACAGACCTAAGGCACGAATCAATCACCTCTCAAACCTCCTCATACATCAAAACACCATCTTGCTGCAAAAACAGGGCATCTGTTGCAGTTTGACTTCCACAACTCAATCCATTCGTGCACTTTGGCTAAAAACCTTTCAAACACATTCCATATCATCCACACAAACTATCCCAAGCCCTAAATATAAACTGTAACATCCCTAACCTCTGTTGCCATTTTCACTTTTCAGTTTTGCAGGTGAACTTCCATAGCACGATTCAGAGAGTTTCAAAGCAAGCTAGGTACTTGGGAAGCATCCTGGGACTTCAGGCAAGTTGTACAAAAGCTCAAACTCCATTGAAGTTGGCCATATTGTTGTACACGACTCAAGCTGAAATAGGTAAAACCATGGACTTCTATCTCTCTATCCAGACATGATTAAGCTTAGGTTTGTGAATGAAACATGTTCTACTCATAGCCCTGAAGCCATCCATGTATTCACTTTTCATTTATATTAAGCATGCTGTGAGAATTTTGGCCATGAACATTGAAGAAAAATTAGGTCAGAAATTGGGGGTGAAGAAATTCTCCCTGGTTTCTTAGAGTTAGGTCAAGTATTTTATATGTTTGAATTCGTCTTTTGATGCTCTACATTATTGGTGTTATGAGTTTTTGCTAAAAGTCAAAGAATCAGGAGATGATGATTGCATAGGAGGCGCGCGCGTTTTCTGTTTGAACGTTGCTGGAGGTTGAAGACAAAGCTGGCTTGGGCTGGGCCTGAGTCAGTCCTGCTCTTTGCACCCCCTTTTCCAATTTACATCCCCCTGGCCCATTGTGTGAAATACTTATCATTTTTGACTTTTTCTTTTTGATTCTGACTTAATATTTTTTGCTCAAATATAAAAAATATCAAAAATATTATTCCATACATTTTTGCATTTATTTGGCATTTATTTGTTTTATTTAGCATATACATGTAAATAAATATATTTCCCTTTTATTCAAAACACTAGAAAATAATACAAAAAATATATATTTTTTAGTTATTATTTTTTATTTACATTTTGACAACATTCTCTTAAAAATGCATTTTTGTAAATAATTAATATTTTATTTTTTGTATATACTTAGCATAATATATATATATATATATATATATATATATATATATATATATATATATATATATATATATATATATATATATATATATATATATATATATATATATATATATATATATATATATATATATATATATATATATATATATATATATATATATATATATATATATATATATATATATATATATATATATATATATAATATACTTATACATATTTTATTAAATATTTAGGACAAAAATATGAAAATAATACATTTTTATTTTTATTAATATATGACATCAAAAATACCTTTTTAACCATATACTTTTTATTTTGTGCATAAATTAATTTATTTTGTATATAATCAATAAATAATAATGTTTATTCAAAAAATTAGGGTTTAACCCTAAAAACAATAAAAATAACCAAAAATTGACTTTTTTTTATCTTGTTTATATTTCACATTAAAAGATACTTTTACATACATAAAAAATCCCCTTTTTTAGCATAATGCATTTTTATTTGATATTTGTTTGTTTGTATTTATTTAAATATTAGATATTTGTCTTGTATATTCAATATGGATGTAATAGCTTAGAATTTAATTTCTTGTCAAATATCCCCAAATTCAAACTTGTACCCCCATCCCCATAATCATTGTTGTAATAGCTTAGCATTTAAATTTCCGCATTTAAAAGCTTTCAATTATGCCATGATAGACCTAGGGTTTGTATGCAAATAAAATCAACAAATAGCTTGACCTAATTCAAAGATAAACATGCATGAAAATCAAAACATAATGCACACTTGCACCCCTAGGGTTTCAATCCACTTGTTGCCTTCAAAAATGGGTCATGGTTGCATGTTAAGTCTCTTTGGAAAAACAAAAACATATCAAATGATCATAGTCCCTCGATGACGCTATCAAGTTGCCTAAATAAAAATGATCAAGTCCTTTGAGAAAATTGCCAAAGACACTTGGCACTATTGCCTTCATGGTCTAAACGATAATCTGTGCCCGTCCCGTTAACATCCTAACACAAGGTTGTTCACCAAATACAATGGTGAAACAACACTGTTAAAAGGGTTAAAACATGAGAAAGATCTTTGAGAAATTTAGGGTAGATAACTCTTGGTTACTTGACCAACTTGCAAAACAAATCCTTGCCATTTTCCAAAACACACATCACAACACAACTTTCAAAACATTGAAAAACTTTTCAAAAGACAATACACCTTTGTATACATTCAAACATGGATCATTACAAAGGTTGCCACAACAATTACCTCTTTTCAAAATATCTTTCAAACACACACAAAGCACCATTTCAAACAATTGAAAGCACCATTTCAAACAATTGAAAATGCAAGGCAAGTGATCTAAGAAAGTAACTAAGAGCCCATGGATAACCATGGATAGAAAGGGTGCTAATACCTTCCCTTTCTATAATCTACTCCCCGAACCCAAGAAAACATCTCAAAGGTTTTTCCTGTGCTTTTTAACCTTTCCTTAGGAGAAAATAAAAAGTCGGTGGCGACTCTTGCTAAACCGAAACATTTGCGAAAACAAACGCAAAACCCAAGTCAGTTCTCCCACCGTATCACAAGGGGAGATTGTTAGATCCATGGTTTTAGGATTGATAGAAATTTTGCTAAAACACGGTTCTTGACAGATGTTGAACAAAATGTCATAACATCTTGACCAAACTGATACAACAAAGTGTAATCTTACATTGAAGACAAATGTTCTGACAAATGTTGTGACATGTTATACCAGAACATCAATACATGTTGTTTTAAATCTGGAAAAATTTGAGTTGATTTTGTGATATTTCTTTTAGAAATATCTCAATGATTTATGCAGGTCAAGAAGATTTAATCTGGAATAAGTGATCTAATCTTCAGCTGTACATAAGTTTCTAAAATTGGATGTTGAGACAATTTAGGAAACTTGATGTTTTGTTCCAATATTTAAGGAGATTTTTCTGCATAATTGGTGTAACCCTCATCTTGTGGATCAAGAAATATTTGGGTGAAGATTTAGAATCCCATGGACTACTGAGGAGTATTTAAAGAGAAACCTAGACCTAATGTAATTTAAAATTTCACAATTTTAAAATTATGGGAAGTCAAAAGTCTTAGGTTTTTAAAGTCTCTTGTGTTTTTGTAAGTTACCCATATATCTTTTGATACAATGAGGTAAACTGATTGTTACTTGATTGTTTGTCTAGTTATTGTTCTTGGTTGAAGCTTTTAAGCAAAACTAAGTATTATTACCACTCATGAGCTTTTAAGTAAAGAGTTGAGTATTGTTTATTAGAAGTGTAATCTTCTGATTTTTTATTTTAGTCACTAGGATTGTGACTGCATTTTATCACTACGGTGATTGGTAGGAAGTGAGATGAGGATCTCATATCTACAAGGTTTCTAGGTAGAAGTTGTACAAGGTATTGATTAGGAAAGAATTTGTAAACTGGAATTGTTTAGGCTTTGAAATAATGTTGTCATAGTGAATTTCCTTCCTGGCTTGGTAGCCTCTAGAGTAGGTGACATTGCACCAACTGAGTTAATAATCAACGGTGTTATTTATCATTCTGTAATTTATTTATGCATGTTTTATAGTTTAATATTATTGTATTGTATCAGGAACAAATGTCACAACATATGTCTTGATATTGTGTTCTGATGTTGGGTCATCAGTATTAACATGTATATCACAAGTTCCAGAATTTCAAAAGTCATCATTGAAGTTATCAAATGACCCGTGTAATGAGCTTAACAAGAGTAGAGTCTTGTCATTATCATCAATTTTCACCTAAATATTCTCCTGATCATCAATAATCTTGTTAAATTATGTCAACTAATCCATTATGTATTTGTTCTCTACCATTCAAGATAAGTTGAGTTGTTATTTTAGACACAACATGTGAGCCAAAGACTTTGTCATATATAATAATTCAAGTTTTTCCTACATCAAAGTCACAATCTTCTCCATGTCGACTTCCCTTATAACTTTATCATCGAGGCACGAAATAATGACACTAATAGCCTTATCTACCATCTCGACCTTCTCTGTTTGTGTTAGTCATGCAGGCAACGGTGCCTCACCCTTCAATGCTTCAATGAACTTATCTTGAGTTAGGACTTGTTGCATCTTTACTTTTCAAAACCGAAACTCCTTGTCTCCAGAAAACTTCTAGATCTGTCATTTAGAACCCATGGTGATTACTTGTAAACACAATATATTTACCCCATTGCATGCACCACTTGTTGTGAAAATTCAAACAATTCTAGTGAATTTGTTGATAGCTTCAAACACACCAAAAAATTTAATGTGTGAGACAAAGAACAATGAAAATCAAATTTATTGTCTCAAGCAACACACTAACATGTTAAGAGTGAAGACAAACACACAACAAGGGAGAAGAAGATATAAGACAAGAACACAAAGAAACTTGCTTATCTAGTTCTATAAAACTAATTTATTCTTGGAATGAGAGCAATTATATAGTTCACTATACTCTTAAAAAATTGTTATAAGAGATTACAAAAGAGTTTAAAAAAATAGTTATCCAAGTTCTCAAGCACGAATATATTTCCTAACAAAGTATTTTATAATCTCTCCTACTCTCTATATATAAATCTCACAAAACCAATGTATTTAATAGTGTTTCCGAACCCCCTTAGATACCTTTAAGGATTTCCTAAATTCCAAGAACTCCAAAAATTTCCACCCTTCTCTATCTAAGTTTCCTAATAGGATTTTTAACCCTTATCTCTGTCTTGAGATTTGGTTTTAAATGTTGTTTTAGAAACAATGATAAAGACACATATTTATAATTGTTGAAATCCAACAGATCCATAACGAGCTAAAAATATGATCTGTTAATGAAAAGCCTGTGAATTAAAATGACCAAATTTGTTGCACGAGAACTGGCTGAACCAGACTTGATGCACAAAGGACACAAACTCCCCCATTAAACCTGATCCTCGGTTGTTGGCTATTACCCAGTCCACCAGAGTTGTCAAAACCCCCACGCACAGAGACCACCAAACATCCTCTACCGCGACTCCTTCACAGCCGACCTGTGCCACATGCCAACTTCCAGCATACAACCTGTAACGCGGTGGGAGAACCGACTTGGTTTTTTTGCATTTGATCGCAAATTTTGCGGTTTAGCAAGAGTCGCCACCGACTTTTATTTTATCCAAAAGGAAACGCTGAAAAGAACAAGAAAGACCTTTGAGATGTTTTCTTGAGTTCGGAGGGTAGATTATGAAAAGGGAAGGTGTTAGCTCCCTTTCCATCCATGGTTTTCCATGGGCTCTTAGTTACTTGCTAGATCACTTACTTTTGTTTGAAAATATGCTTTTTGTGGTTTTTGAAAGTATTTTGAAAAGGCGCCATCGTTTAGGAAAACTTTGTAATGATTCTCGTTCGTAAGAATGTATACAAAGTGTTTGATCTTTTGAAAATGTTTTCAAGTTTGAAAGGTGTTTTTAAAGGTTGGTGTTTGTTTTTGAAAATAGCAAGGATGTTTGGTTTTGAAATTGAGCAAGCAACTAGGAACAATCTACCTACTCAAAAGTCTTTCATATTTATTTCCTCTTTCCTTTGACATTGTCATCTTACCATTGATTTGGTAAGTAACCCTATCTTTGGATGTAAAAGGGACGGGCATGGATCATCGTATAACCATGATTAGTAATGTTGTAAGATATCTTAGCATTTTCTTTAGGGACTAAGATCATTTTTGAAAGGCAACTTTGATAGCGTCATCGAGGGACTGTGATATTGTATTTTTGCTTGTTTTTACTAAGATACCTCACATGCGTAATATGACCATTTTATAAGGAAACAAAGTGGATTTATCCTAAGGGTGTAAGTGTGCAAGTTTATTGATTTACATGTATTGTTTTGTCTTTGAATTAGGGTTTTCTAAGCATTGATTTTAATCTTGCCATACAAACCCTAATTACTAGCATTTGTATATAAAGCATTAAATTGCGGAAATTAAAATTACTACGCTATTACATCATTAGGGGAGGGGAGTACAAATTACAAATGGGGGAATTGCAAGAAAATTAAATCTAAATAATTATTACAACCATATTGAATATTGTACAAAAATGAATAAATAAAAATGCAAGAATGTAAATGTAAAAAGAAATGTGATTTTTGTTTGGTTTTCATGAAAAGGTTTTTTGATCTAGTTAACTAAAATAAAATAATTAACTAAAAAGGAAATTAAGATTAAGTTAATAAAAGAAATTAATTTATTAAAGAAAACAAGTTTTTAGGGTTTTTGTGAATTTAATTAAACTAGTAAATAAAATAAAAGTCTTAAGTTCTAAATTAATTTTAGTTTACAAGAAAATAATATAATAATAATTAAGACTAATTATCTAAGTATTTTATAAAAAAAGGAAATTAATTTATTAAAGGAAATGTTTTTTGTTCTTTTAGTTTCATAAAACAAAATAAACTAAATAAATGTGAAAAATACTAAATAAAATATTTCTTGAGTTTTTATTAATGAAAATAATAATAATAGTAATAATAATATTAATAATAAGAATAATAAAATATGAAATAAACTAAAATTAAAAAAATAAAGTCAGGGAGGTTAAAGTTGAATCTGGGAGGTTTATTAGAAAAACAGTTTTGAAGTTGGCTCAAATGATATTTTTGTTTGGAAATCAGAAAATAAAACAAAAGTTATGTGGGCTGCGTGATATGAGCAAACAAGGAGGTATTAGTGAGTAAAATGAATTAGGCCCAAGGGAGAGAGTCCAAACGCGCTGGCTTCAAAAAAAAAAGAAACAAAAATGAAAGAAAAAGTGACAAAATGGACGTTGGGGCTCGAACCCAGGTTCTAAAGGTGAAAGGCGCGCGCTTCTACCACTGGGGTGGCTATTCATCTGTTAACTTAAATGAAAGAATAAATACATAATGTAAAATGTCTCCATGACCTGTACTTCATCTTCAACCTTCAGTCATCCTGACCACCTGTATCTCATTCATTTCTCAACAAAAATGGAAAATGCAAACATGAAAGTTGTGTTATTTTTCCGCACGAATATAACCATGTAAACAACTAAAGCTATAGATCAAAGATGAATGAGAATTTCTCTGGCCCTAATTTGAACCCTAATTTTTTCAGAAACTTCAAACTTAAAATTCTCTAAGCTCAAGTCATGTAAATGAAAACTATGGATATGTACAACTTCAGGACAATGATGTCTATATTTCATCTTCACAAATGAATAAATAATGATGCTTGTAGAGAGATTTCAAAGTTAAGGAAACTTACCTCAAAAACTGGAAGTCGTATTCTGAGTTTGAGCACTCCTCTAGGTGTTATGATGATCAGAATAGCTTCAGTGAACCTCCAGGATGATAATGCAATGTTTAGTTTGTAATGGAGATGGCTGAATTGTGCTGGAGAAGTCCAAGTGCAAAGCTCTATTTTTGAAAATGGAAAATGGTGCAAATGGTGTTACAGTCGTGTAACAGGGTGTGGGATGAATTCTAAATGGTGTGTGGAAGCTTTGTGATTGAATTTGAGTGAGAACGCACGAGTGAAATGTGAGTTTGGAATTCAAAGTCAGAAATGACACAAAAATGGAGTTTGTGTGCCAATTCTGATCTCAGGGAGTTTTAGGGAGTTTCTAGGCTTGTGAAATCGTGTGTTAGCTTACATATATTGCCTTTTTGTATAAGCACGAGATTTGGATACTTGAGGTGTTCAGAATCACAAGATCACAAGTTATGGGATTTTGACTTATTTTTGAAGCAAGCTTGACAAGTATGGTTTCAAGGCAAGGTACGAAGCTATCTATAGTGGTTACCAACTTTAAACATGCTTATCTGACTTTGTAGAGGAAGCTTGTGCAGAAGGAATAAGTGCAAAGCTCAATGCAAGTTGACTTTTCATAAAGCTTGCTTTATGTAAATGGAAATGGTGCCTTTGTGTCATTAATAGAAAATTATCTTGGATAAAGCTTGAATCAAATGGATAATAGCTCAAAAGCAAGTGTAATCTTTTGATTAGGGAGATATTTTGAGGTTTAGAGGCCTGAAAAGCAAGTTTATGCAGCATAGGCTTGAGATTTGAATTCTTGTTCATCACAAAAATGACCTATAATTTCAGTTTGAAACTCTAACTTCCTCTCTTTGATTCTCCTTGCTCGAGAATGATCTCAAGGAGTTCTTGGACATTTTGGAAAGCTTGTAATATTCTCTATAATCCATATTTGAATCATTTTTGCAAAATCCAAGTGGAACTATGTGAAACTTGGCCAAGAAGTTAGGTCAAAATCCTGACCAAAAATGCTCAAAATTTCATTAAGTGTTTTAGTTTCATGACCATGACTTCATGGATTAATAACTTGAGATCCAAGCATTTCTAGCAGAAGTTGTGTAAAGCAATGTTTTAGACCTCATTGAGATCTACAACTTTCATGATGAAAGTTTCTTTTGAATCATCTTGCATCATGGTGAAAAATTGGCTCAAAGTTGTAAAAAAATATGAAGTTTTCAACACTTAGAAAAATTTCTAAGTTTGGAAACTTTGACTTTTCAAAATGAAATCTTGACTTTTTGATTTCTTTATGAACAAGTTTCATATTTTGACATGTTTTGATGAACTGTGATCTTTGACACTTGATTTTGACCAAAAATTCAAAGTTTGACTTTTCAGTGTACAATTGACTTTTGATCAGTTGACTAAAAATCAACTATCAATCAAATGACCTTGAGCAATGTTTTGAGTCATGCTATTAGGTCAAAATGATGCAATTGAACTCTTGAGATCATGCCTCAAACCAATTAACCATTTGTTAGGTCAAAAATAAAAAATTGCCCTTTCCCAGTCAAAACCCTAATTTTGACCATTTTGCCCTTTTGATGATTTGATCAAATTTTTTGAGGAATTATGGTCCAAACTTGATCAAATGACATATATGAGTTCACCAAGTTGATATGGATAAACAATTATGAAGTTTGACTGTAAATTGGTCACAGTTGACTTTTCCCCCAATACAGTTGATTTTTAGGTCAACTAATCAATTGACTGAGCAAAAATGTGATTCAAGACTTGAAACTTGACATGAGAAATCTTGAGGGTCCATAATGATCTATGAAAGTCAAATGAGGCATTAAAAGTTCGATTATCCTTGTGCAATCTCAAACCCTGATTTCAATCATCAGTGCTTAAGGAGGTGTCTTGAGCTGATCAACCCTTGTGCAGTCTTGAACCAAAAGAGATTTTGTGAGAAAATACTTGATAAATGAGAGGACAAATTTTGAGATACAACACAACCGAACTGTCACTGACCACAACCAGACAGAATGCTTCAACGACTTCAATATTTTTGTCAAAATTCTTACTACTTTTTAACTTTCCGATATCTAACCATCTTAATTTTTCTCTCTTCAACACTTAAGATTTTAAAACATACTTCTAATATTACTCTAAGTTATTGTCACTACACTCTTAAACTTAACTTCTCACTTGTATTCAACTTCTCAAAATTTTAAAACACACTTCTACATGTAACATAACATTTTAATTACAAATAATAAATAAACTAATAGAAATGTGTGTTGATAAATCAATAACATTTCATATCAATAAGAACCTTGGTGTCAAGAACTTCTCTTCCCAATCCATTTAAGAACCTTGAAAAGTTTTCTAAATTTCAAAAACTATAAAATTTCTATCCGTATTTATTTATTTATTTATGTAGTATAATATTTTATCTAGAGATGCATTCAAAGTTGAAGGAAGTATTTATTTATGTATAATATGGATGTTGTTTCTCTGTCTCACCAACTTCAACATGATGTCTTTTTTTTGTACTTTATTCAAAGAGTACCCTTATGAAAGCTACCTTACATTCCAACCATACCCCCAAAAAAAGGCTTTCATTTTCACTCTCATCTATAACTCCTACCCCATGTGAACAATTAATATTCATTCAACCTTTTCCTTGTCATTAACCCTTCATAATTCTCTTTAGATCTACTCTACCAACTTTTCATTAAACTCAAACACAAAACACAAACATAAACACAACCTAGTATGTTTTTTCCTACCTCAAAATCCATATTCATTAGTTGATTAATCTTTTTCATCATGCAATTGCAAACCCATCTCAAACTCATCCTACCATTTTCATTCTTCCTCTTTCTCCCAATCCTCTCCCAAATTGACCAACTCTTGTATGCAGGATTCAAGAACACTGATCCTAAAAATCTCACCTTGAATGGAATAGCAGAGATTGAAAAAAATGGAATGATAAGATTAACAAATGAAACAAGCAGACTAATGGGTCATGCTTTTTACCCTCTACCTTTCCAACTCAAGAACAAAACAACCGGTAAAGTTTTCTCCTTTTCTTCATCTTTTGCTCTTGCTGTTGTTCCTGAGTATCCTAAACTAGGTGGTCATGGCATGGCTTTCACAATAGCACCTACAAAAGATCTCAAAGCTTTACCTAGTCAGTATCTTGGTCTTCTCAATTCAAGTGATGTTGGTAATTTCTCTAACCATCTTTTTGCTGTTGAGTTTGACACTGTTCAAGATTTTGAGTTTGGTGATATTAATGATAATCATGTTGGGATAAACATCAATAGTATGCAGTCAAATGCTTCTATTAAAGCTGGTTATTACAATGATGACTTGCTTTTTCAAGATCTTAATATTAAAGGTGGAAAAGCTATTCTAGTTTGGGTTGATTATGATTCTTTGATTAATAATGTTAGTGTTACACTTTCTCCAACCTCAAACAAACCTAAAAAACCAACCTTGTCTTTTCATATGGATTTATCATTGATTCTTCATGATACTATGTATGTTGGTTTCTCTGCTTCAACTGGTTTACTTGCTAGCTCTCATTATCTTTTGGGTTGGAGTTTCAAAATCAACGGACCAGCACCATTTCTTGATTTGTCTTCACTACCACATCTTCCAAAACCAAAGAAGAAACACACTTCTTTGATAACCGGTGTTTCTGTTGCGGCTTCTGTTATTTTCTTGTGTTCTATGGTATTTGGTTTTTACCTTTTCAGAAAAATCAAGAATGCTGATGTTATAGAAGCATGGGAGCTTGAAGTTGGGCCTCATAGATACTCTTATCAAGAGCTTAAGAAAGCTACAAAAGGTTTCAAGGAGAAAGGGTTACTTGGGCAGGGTGGTTTTGGAAGAGTTTACAAAGGGACGTTGCCGAAATCAAAGATTCAAGTAGCTGTTAAGAGGGTTTCGCATGAATCGAAACAAGGGTTGAGGGAATTTGTGTCGGAAATTGCAAGTATAGGCCGGCTTCGTCACCGGAATTTGGTTCAGTTACTCGGGTGGTGTCGTCGAAGAGGAGACCTTTTACTTGTGTATGATTTCATGGCGAATGGAAGCTTAGACAAGTACTTGTTTGAAGATTCAGAATTTGTGCTGAGTTGGGAACAAAGGTTTAAGATAATAAAGGGTGTTGCTTCGGGTCTTTTATATCTTCATGAAGGGTATGAGCAAGTGGTAATACATAGAGATGTTAAAGCTAGTAACGTGCTGTTAGATTTTGAACTCAATGGAAGATTAGGTGATTTTGGTTTGGCAAGATTGTATGAACATGGTGCTAATCCAGGTACAACAAGAGTGGTGGGAACATTAGGCTATTTAGCGCCGGAGTTGCCTAGAACGGGAAGAGCAACAACAAGCTCCGATGTTTTTGCATTTGGTGCGCTTTTGCTCGAGGTTGCTTGCGGAAGAAGGCCTATTGAACCAAAGGCATTACAAGAAGAGTTAGTGTTGGTGGATTGGGTGTGGGAAAGGTTCAAAGAAGGAAGAGCAGTTGAAGTAGTGGACCCTAAATTGAATGGTAATTTTGTTGAAAGTGAGGTAATGATGGTGTTGAAATTGGGATTGATATGTTCAAATGATGTTCCTACTATAAGGCCTAACATGAGACAAGTAGTGAGGATTTTGGATGGAGAAGTTGAGTTACCAAATGAAATGAGAAAGCCAGGAGGTATTGATTCACAAGAGGGATTTGATGAATTCTTGCATTCTCTTGGAACTACTTCATTTGATAAGACAAATTCAAGCTCCTATGTTGGAAATAGAGACGACATGAATACTAGTTTTATCTCTTTTGGTAATTCACCTTAATCATTTGTCAATGCTAGAGGAGAAACAAGGTGATATGATATCTACATTATATACTGATTTGAGATGGATTTTGTTTACTTAACTTACTCATGAAGTTTCTGTTTGTATTAACATCTCATTATTTGTGGTGATTATAGAAAGTTTTAGTTGGACATGATGTTTGAAATATGAAAGTTAGGTGGTTCCAATTTTCTTACATGTTGTCTTGTAAAAAGTTTTGGACCCTGAATGAAATTGGAAAATTAGTGTGTTTAGTTTGCAATGTATGAGAACTGAGTTTACTATATGTGAAGTAGTTTTAGTGACGATAAACTTTGCTTTCAAAATGTTGGCGCAAAGTGATGTGGTAGAATATTAAAATTTTATTTTTGTATGGATTCTTAATCCGATTTTGATATTACATTTGCTTCCATTTTTATTAAATTTAGATGAATATATAAATTTTAAATTTTCAAGAAGTAATTTAGACTTATTTATCAAATAATGAATTTAAATTGCAAGTATAACGAAATTTATAATTGAATTTAAGAGTAAGTATTTTTTCTAATCAACTGGTAAAATGTATATGAATATTATAATATTGTAATTAAGTATTGCCTAATTTAAATGTTTAACATATTTTTATATTAAAATTTTGGAATTCAATATAAGAACAATTAAGATTGGGGATTTTTTATTCCACCCCATGTTTTTCTAGCATACCATGTGAAAATTCTAAAATATTCTTTAAAATTGAAAGTATATTTCTGGTGCGCATCATGTTAGACATGAAATACGTTGAAGAGTTGGGTGCAAACCAGAAATATAACAACTGTTTGCAACCGTAAATATATTTACGATTTCTGGACGCATTAAAAGGCGCGCTGCCTCTTTCCCTCCCTTTACAATAACATTTCAAAACACAAAACACTCAAAAACTTTGTCAAACTCATTTTCACCAAATCAAGACATTTCCAAAAAAAAAAAACTTGTTAGAAATCATCAAGCATCAGTTAAATAAAGCATTCAACCACATTCAATCAAGAAAATCAACCACAATCAATCAAGTTGTTTTTAAACTTTTTAAAGTTTATGTATAATCTACTCAAATGTGTGATTTAGGTTAGAAATTGAGTTTTTTAGTTTGTTATCAATATTAGGAATCATTAGAAATGTGTTGTTAATGTCATTTTCATAATCAATGGGTTATTTGTGAGCTCATTTGGGGGGAAGGGAAGCCATTAACGTAGCTATGTAATCGCAATAGAAACCGGAAATGCATTTCTAGTTTTAGCAAGAACAAAACTGCAAGTGCATTTCCGGTTTTAGTCTGTATATGTTTTTAGATTTGTTTTGAACACTGATCTTTAAGTTAACATCTCTTTCATACTTCTACGGGAGCAATACCTGAGAGATAATCTCGATTGAGGCATGGCAGGGTTGCACAACATGCCTCTATACGAAGAGAAAGGAGTCAGGCAACCGAGCCTCCTTCTGCCTCTAGACATGTTGTACCGGATGCACCTCCTACAGCTCCATCCTCTAGTGTTCATGCTTCTACTCCTACTACGTCGTCCTCCCGCAGCAGAAGGGATTCTCCAGTTCATTCGTCTCCGCCCCCGTTCTCCCAGAGAGGGACTTCTCCACTGAGTATATTTGAGACGGGAGAGACGTCGGGTTCTCATGCGACACCAGAGGCCCAGCCACAACCTCCATCACAGCCTCAGTCTCAGACGACACCTGAGGCGGCTCCTAAGTCATCCCAGGCAGATGGGGCGGCACCTGAGCCTACCGCTATGGCACCTGAGCCGGCACCACCAGCACAGGCTGCACATGCGACGCCTCAGGCTTTTGGAGGAGGACCGTCTGATTTATCTCTTTTTCCTCTTTACCATGACCATGTTTCGAGATATATCAAGGACGAACATGTATAAATTATGATTTCTATTACATTTTTATTATGAATTTGGAATTTTGGTTTATTGATTAAATTCGTCAAAATATTTTATGCAGGAACGTGATACGCTCAAGGTCATTAACCATGGGCGAAAGATCAGTAGACCCGTCCCCCTGTTGAACCATGGTTTGATGAGCTTTTATTGAGTACAGGTTTGAGAGATTTGGCCATGTGTGGATACAACATTGTCAACTAGGATATGATTAACGCGTATGTTGAGAGGTGGCACCATGAGACGTCATTGTTTCATCTATCACATGGTGAGATGACGATCACACTCGGAGACGTCGCGTGTCTGCTTCATATTCCGATTAAAGGGACATTCTTGGATCATATGACAGGAATGATAAAGAGGAGATATTGGATATGTTGGTTAAGCAGTTGGGAGATACCCCTGAGAGTGCCATGGCTGAGATTGATAAAACTCGTGGTTGCCACGTAAGGTATACTTATTTGGATAGGGTGTTCACGGATGAGATTAGTCATGCATGAGAGGCTCATGGTGATCTAGAGTAAGTTACCATTCACTGGAGGTTTACCATGAGAGCCTACTTGTTATATCTTGTTGGCACACAAATTTTTATGGACACTACTGCCAATTACACTGTTATCATGTACCTACTCTTCTTTGATGATTTTGAGACGATCCACCAGTAGAATTGGGGGTTGCTTGCCTGATTTACTTGTATACAAAGTTGGATGAAGGAATTAAGTGGAATACGAGGCGGATGATTGGCATCATGTCACTCCTGGTGGTATAACTTCTTGGTCTTTGGGGGGTTTTTGTTAATTTTTGTGATTCTGGAACTAACTATTTAATTTTGTTATTTTAGGGATGTGTCCTACATCACTTCCCCCGCATCTCGGGTTGGTCACTTGCTATAGGTTATACTGAAGATAAGTCACATGCCTGCGCATACGACCCACTCCGAGGTAACCAGGCGACTAAGCCATTTCTAGTGTACATTGATCGGATGGTGCATGAGGATATACACTTTTGTTCATATGTCGACCACCATGTGACAATAACATTTGACGAGGTTGTGTTGTTTACGGGTTGGTTGGCCTATAGGATTCACAAGAGGGTTGCTTATATGCCTGAGTGAGTGATGCGTCAGTTCGGGTACACTCAGACCATTCCCCGTGATATGTTGTATCTGCTCCTCTGAAGATGAAACGGGGTGATATGGATGTTTTATTTGATGATTTTGATAATCATCTTGCATGATGAGGCCAGGAGTACTGTAGCACCAGACAACTGGAGCTATGAATACAGTTACATGATATAGTTCTTCCGGGTGTCCCATCTATACATGGTACAGGATATTCCAGGAAACCCACTAAGGCCAGTTCATCAGGAGATCTTATAGGAGGAGCAAGCTAGGACCGATCATGCCACTAACATGTTGCCTAGGTGTCATCATATCATGGAGATTGTGCGGGATGGAATTGCTAGAGGTATTTTTCCTGATGGATCTGATGTTAGAGGTGTTTTGGATGCCATCATGGCGGAGGCTTAGGGGGCTCTGCTTTACAAGAGGCAGCGGAGAAACGCTGGGAGGGTGACAAACTGACTCATCATCCTCCATACCCAGTAGTATTTGATGATGTATCTATATTTTGGTTTTAGTTTTTTGTTATTGTATTTTTATTATATTTTTGGGTTATCCCTTTATCGACCATTGACATTTTTGGTGATGTGTACTACTATATCGGTATATATATTTATGCCTTTGTTCCATTTGTCTTGGTTGTATGTCTTGTACAAGTTTTTGTCTGTAATGCGAAACAACTAAAAAAAATAATGCATTTCCTTGCCTGCCTTATTTTTCCTGCTACTGGCAGCATTGAAACCGAAAATATATTGTCGGTTTACAACCACAATTATACTTCCGGTTTTAAATTAATTTTAACAAAAAAAGGTGCGCATCAGAAATGCATTTCCGATTTTCGAGGGACATTTTAGGAATTGCATAGGGAATTTCTTTTGGGCATGGGTGGAATAAAAAATGCCCATTATATTTTTGCAAAGATCAAATAATGTTATTGAGTCTAAAAACAGATAAGCCCAATAACCCGACCAAAATAATCAGTAACTAGTGTTAACCCAATTGGTCAAAACCAATTTGAAAAATGGACAAAAATGGACCTAATTTGTTCAACCGCGGTTTGGAATTATTGTCACTTTTGGGCTCGAACCCGCTTAATCCGGCCCGTTATCCACCCCTACTCCCGACAATGTATAGATTTCCCCTATTTTGGATAGATGATTATGTGCTAATAAACTAATTTTATCACAAACTTCACGTAAAGGAGACGATAAATGAAAAAGAGAGGGCTCAATACCTTATTATAGAAAAGGAGACGATAAATGTTATCAAAATTTGAAAAAGAAAACTCCTTAGACTTTGTTTGGGAGTTTGGAGGGGAGGGAAATGGAATAGAGATCCTCTCCATTTTCTAAAAAAGTGGCATGGTCCATTACTAATCTTTTCATTATATTAAAGTTAAATTACACAAATACATGTCACAGATTCCAACAACAATTCCATTTATACACCAAAAATCTTAGTAATGGAACTCTCTATTTCTTATGAGAAATGGAGAGGATCTTAACTTGGGAAAATGAGGGTTTTAAAAAATAATTTTGTTAAAAATATATAGTGAAATGACTCTTTTTTTTTTTGCAAACATTGATAAAATAATTTATCAATATTTTAAAATTTTTATAATACTATAACAACAAAAATTATATTTGAACAATTTATTTAAGTAATTCAAAACCGTCTAAACCTCTTTTCCAATATAATTTTTTAGTTCCTCCACATTAAGGAAATTTGATGTATGAATAAAAATTAATTCTACAAAACCCTCCCCACCTAAATTATTCTATTATTTCCACTCAATCCTTCCTCTTTTTTTTCTTCAAGTTCCTTCCCCTTAAAACTCCCAATGAAAGCCTTAGAGAAATGCAAAATGTAGGTGGAGAAGAAAGTAGAAGAAAAGATTGATATTCATTTATTTATAAGGAAAGATAACTAAGTCGAGTAGGTCATTACTACTAGACAATAGTATGTTTGCGCCTGCTAGTAGGTGAAAGAATATCCACCACCCCAATTTCACTAATGCAAATTAATCAATGGTTTATATTTGTTGATATATATATATATATATATATATATATATATATATATATATATATATATATATATATATATATATATATATATATATATATATATATATATATATATATATATATATATATATATATATATATATATAGTTAAGAATATTTGTATGTAGAATAGTCTCACATCGACTATATCATAGCATTAGTTGTAATCTCTCTATATATAATGAATTCTCCATAGTGCTTCTTAAAACACACGGTTTAACCTAAATGTCTCTAGTCTCTCCTAATTCAATATGATATCTAGAGACTACTAAGAGGCAATTCTTCGTCGTGTTTTACTCGGTTGACCCATTGTCTTCCGATGACAAATTTTTTTTTTTGCAAACTATGTCATCACTACGGTTTGCCTCCTACTTTCCAAAATTCTCTGGTAACCACCGGACTACTGCCGCCATCCATCGCTACTAATTTCAGCGACCTTCCGGAAAACTAACCCTACCAGCAAAAGCGCCTTCGATCTAGTCGATTTCGACAATTTTAACACCATCGCACTCGCCATCGTGCAACTTTTCCAAATCCAATACTCATGACTACTCCTCAGAACTTTACGCCAAACTATGATGATTTCCTCAAGTGGTATCAGAATTATCAGAACTCAGATTCTACTGCTTCTGTTGCACAAACTGGTAATTCGTTTGTTTGATTCTCTCAATAATCTTATCTTGGACCTTGGGTCCTTGGTTCTGGTGCGTCTGATCATGTTACTGGTAATAAAAATCTTCTTTCTTCCCTCTCTTCCTCTAGTTTCTTACCTACAATAACTTCTGCCAATGGTTCTCAAACCCAATCAGAAGGAATTGGTACTGTTCAAATTCTACCTTCTCTCTCTGTTACTTTTGTTTTCTATGTACTTAATTGTCCATTTAATTTACTTTCAGTCAGTCTTTTAACTTGTTCTCTCGATTGTATTGTCACCTTCACTAATAGTAATGTCACTGTGTAGGATCGGAGTTCGAGACGGACAATTGGAGTTGGATGTGAGTTTCAAGGCCTTTATTACCTCTCAGTGTCATCTCAGGCATGCTCAAGCAAAGATTCTCCACTCACGATCCATGCTCAGTTAGGTCATCCTAGTCTTCCCAAATTACAGAAGTTGGTTTCAAGTTTATCGAAAATATCTAATTTACATTGTGAGTCGTGTCAGTTAGGGAAACACACTCATAGTCAATTTCCTAATCGAGTTAATAAATGAGCTTCTTCCCCTTTTGCTTTAGTTCACTCTGATATTTGGGGTCCCTCACGTACTATCTCTACTCTTGAGTATAGGTATTTTGTCACCTTTATTGATGATTTTTCACATTGCACATGGTTATTTTTAATGAAAAATAGATCAAAATTATTTTCTATTTTTGAAATTTTTTATAAAGAAATAAAAACTCAGTTTGGTGTGTCTATTCGTACCTTAAGAAGTGATAATTCTCGTGAATATTTATCCCAAAAATTTCAAAAATTTATGTCCAGTAATGGTATTCTCCACCAGACATCTTGTCCTCACACACGTCAACAAAATGGGGTAGCCGAACGCAAAAATTGGCATCTTGTAGAAACCACTAGGACCCTACTTCTCCATGGTAATGTTCCACTTAGGTTTTGAGGAAACGCTGTGCTAACGGCATTTTACCTTATAAATCTCATGCCATCATCTTTCCTTAAAAATAAAATCCCTCATTCAATCCTTTTCTCCCATTCCCTCGTTCACCCAATTCTTCCCCGAGTCTTCGGGTCTATATGTTTTGTACATAATCTCTCTCCTGGACTTGATAAACTATCAGCTCGATCACTAAAGTGTGTTTTTCTTGGTTATCATTGATCACAAAAAGGTTATAGTTGCTATTCACATACCCTACAACGGTACCTCATGTCGGCTGATGTCACCTTCTTCGAGTCTTTTCCGTATTTCGAGTCCATCCATGTAACTCTGAAACCCTTTCAGGAGATTACTCCCACACCTCTTCCGGAAGTCTCATATGTCATTATCCCCCATCATTCTAGGGAACCTGCCCACTAGATAACCCTACATCTAACCCCCCGACTTCTCGTCCACTTCAAACATATCAGCATCATCAACCAACGTCTGTCGTACATGTCCTTGAGTTCGTACCTGTCCTTGAGGATGTACATGTCCCTGAGGTCATACATGTCTCTGAGATCATTGCAGAATCTCCTCCGACACTCTCACCATCACCGAATCCGATCTTTCAACCTGATTTTGATCTTCCGATTGCTCTTCAAAAAGGTATATGTCAAACACGAAATCCTTCTCCATATTATATTAATTTATGTTATCATCGCCTTTCCCCTTTGCAGTATACTTGTTTGTCTTCTATTTCTATTCCTAACACTCCAGGTGAAGCATTATCTCACCCTGAGTGGAGGAAAGCAATGATTGATGAAATGTGTGCTCTTCAAAGCAGTGGTACCTGGGAACTGGTTCCTCTACCCCTGGGAAATCTTTAGTAGGTTGTCATTGCTTTATACAGTGAAAGTTGGTCCATATGGTAAGATTGATCGATTTAAAGCTCGCTTGGTAGCCAAAGGATACACTCAGATTTTTGGATTGGATTATAGTGATACCTTCTCTCCAGTAGCCAAGATGGAATTTGTTAGACTTCTTCTAGCCATTGCAGCCATTCGACATTGTCCTCTTCATCAACTTGACATCAAAAATGCATTTTTACATGGTGATCTTGAAGAGGAAGTATATTTGGAGCAACCACCTGGTTTTGTTGCTCAGGGGGAGTCATCGAATATGGTTTGTAGGTTACACATGTCTCTTTATGGTCTTAAACAATCTCCGAGAGCTTGGTTTGGCATATTCAGCATTGTAGTACAACAATTTGGTATGGTCTGCAGTGAAGATGACCATTCAGTCTTTTATCGTCACTCACCCCAAGGGTGTATTTATCTTATTGTGTATGTAGATGATATTGTCATAACTGGTAGTATTGAACATGGAATACTCCAGTTGAAAAAACATCTCTCGAATCAATTTTAGACAAAAGATCTTGGTAAACTCCGGTATTTCATGGGTATTGAGGTAGCCCAATCTAAAGATGGTTTGGTGATTTCTCAGCGGAAATATGCTATGTATATTTTGGAAGAAACGGGTTTGTTGAACGATAAACCAGCTGATACTCCTATAGATCCAAGTGTTAAACTACTACCCAATCAGGGGGAGCCTTTATCATACTCGGGAGTGTATAGAAGATTGGTTGGAAAGTTGAATTATCTCACAGTCACTCGTCCAGACATTTCTTTTGCAGTCGGTGTGGTAAGTCAGTTCCTAAATTCCCCTTGTTAGAAACACATGGATGTTGTTATCCGGATTCTGAGATATATCAAATGTTCTCTAGGAAAAGGTTTAGTGTATGAAGATAAAGGACATACTCAGATAGTTGGATACTCCGATGCTGATTGGGCAGGATCACCAATTGATAGACGATCCACCTCTGGGTAGTGTGTACTTGTTGGATGAAACCTTATATCTTGGAAAAGTAAGAAACAAAATATAGTTGCAAGATCAAGCACCGAGGCAGAGTATAGAGCAATGGCGATGGAAACAAGTGAACTTGTTTGGTTAAAACAGTTGCTCAAGGAACTTAAAATTGAAGAAGCAAGACCAATGACACTTACTTGTGATAATCAAGTTGCATTACACATTGCTTCAAATCCGGTCTTCCATGAGCGGACCAAACATATTGAGATTGACTGTCACTTTGTTAGGGAAAAGATCGAGTCAGGCGACATCACCACAAGCTTTTTCAACTCGAATGATTAATTGGTAGATGTGTTTACAAAATCTCTGCAAAGTCCCGAAACTAATTATATATGTGGCAAGCTTGGTGCATTTGACTTATATGCTCAAGCATGAGGGAGATTGTTTATATATATATATATATATATATATATATATATATATAATAGTCTCACATCGACTATATCATAACATTAGTTGTAATCTCTCTATACATAATAAAGTCTCTGTAGTGCTTTTCAAAACACACGATTTATGTAACATCCTATTTCCCCAACAGTAAATTTAATAAAAATCAGAGTAAAATAAAATTTTCACATCAACAACAAATAGGATGTCACATTGTTCAACATATTCAAATTTGCTCAATTAAGATAAGACATATACATAACACACATTTCGGATGAACCAACAACATTTCAACATAGTCTTCAAACTTCAACTTTATTAATGCAATGGAAAGAATTTCATAATTATTCAAAAATCTTCAACTCATCATAAAATCAACAAATTAATCCATAAAATAAAGTCTATAGTACTCCCATAATAATCCAAAATAAAAACATCAATTAAATGAAACAAGAAAACATTCACCCCCTAGTGTTACATATCAGAGAAATGACACCCACTCAATAAGATAAATTAACCTCTTCTAGACTCCGCAACATCGCACTACTCCTGGCTATCTGCACGTTACCCACGTGGAGGCAACATTCAAACAATAAGGGTGAGATATCATGACAATATAAAAAGTCATATAATCATGAATAAACAACAACTATATTATGCAAGATTTTGAGTCTCACAATCATCAATTATAGTTCATAACGATTACACTGATACATACTTAATTATCATTACCTATCATACGACATAAATCAAACATATAACTCAACTTCATCGAATATCAACAATTCAATAAATTCAATGCGAGTGACACTGATGCAAGATGCATGTGATACCATCAGGGCATAAGCCCTCAACAAAATTCCATATAGGCCAGGGCATAAGCCCTCAAATATTGCCATGAAGGTCAGGGCACAAGCCCTCATCATTTGCCATAAAGGCCATGGCATAAGCCCTCAATGATTGCCAATACAGGCCAGGGCATAAGCCCCTAACGATGCATGAAATGCGACATGCCATAACCAAAATTATGCAATCACAAGCATAACCATCAACATCATGCCAATTCCAGGCCAACAAAAACGTCTTCGCCATATTGTAATATATTATGCAGTATATTCATACATCATTCGTATAACACCATCACGTTTAATCACAATAATATATATCACACTTCATAAAACATTAACACACAAGGCATAAGCCTCCACCGAAGTAATCATCATAAGATAGAAAATATCACACCATATAAACACTAAAATCCTCATGATTAATTTACAACAATTCATCATTAAAATAGGACCATCCTAATTAACCTACAACAACTGACACTGACACCCAAGGCATAAGCCTTCAACCCAAAAATAATTCACCTACTGTTATCAAAATTACAATCACGTTGTAGAAAATGTTTTTGGATTTTGAACGGTCCAAATGGTGCGTCAAACGAACACCCGACGTGAAAGTTATGATTTTTTAAAGTTTTTCAAAAATACTGTCAGTAGCAATGATAACCGGTTACCCAGTTATGATAACCAGTTACCGCAAGACAGTAACGTTTTTTATTTTCAAAATTCCTCATGGTAACCGGTCACCCACTCATGGGAACCAGTTATTGCAAGTCAGTAGCCAATTGTTTAAAAACACAAACATCGGTAGCCGATTACCCATATATGGTAACCAATTACCCATCGCGAACAGACCTAAAAACTTGATTTTTCTGCTAAGAAATCGGATCTTCTTCACCCAAAAACCTCTTTTTAAGAAAGATCAAATACAACACTTATTTAAACTCATCAACACACATCATATACCACCAATCTAACACAAACAACACATCAGTTTTATCAATTATAAGCAATTTCAACAAACAATCTAACAACTAACCTACACCCAAAACCCTACATTCAAACCTTCATCTGCCCATAATTATACCACCAATTAGAGAGTCAGAACCCCACCCTTACCTTAGGTTTGGTGATTCTAAGATCTCTATTGGAGATTCCTCGCCCTAGCTTGTATGCTCTTCTCTTCGTTCTTCTCTTCTCACTTCTACGGTCTATTCTTCGTGTTATTTCCTCTGTTGTTCTAACTACACACTTTAGACCCCTAAATCTATATAGCAACTTTTCCCATCCTCTTATTACTAGGTTTAAATATATTTATTAATTATTAATAATATAAATTACCATTTATCTCTTATAATAATAATAGTAATTATAACAATAACAATAATACTAATGTTGCTAATATTCTTCATTCACCCCCACGTCTCTACATTATTAGCCATACACCCCTAACTTCTTCAATTATTATAACATCTATCCTTCCAACAATTTCATCAAACGCATTATAAGATCTTCAACACATATAAGCACATCATATCATCTATTTTATTTTAATAAAATAATTCCAATTAAAATCAGGGTGTTACAACTCTCCCGAACTTAGAATATTTTCGTCCTTGAAAATTCACTTGTACTAACAACGCCGGATACGACTCCCGCATTCTTCTTTCCAACTCTCACATTATCCTTAGCAACCTTTTGAATATTACTATCTAACATTCCATATCGTTAACCACCATAATCCCACAAGATTCATTGCGACTGGGTTATGAACGCACATATCCATTTTTCTCCTCGTCCCATCACCCTGTGATACAAGATATATTACTTTATGATATTTTCCGCGCTTGAAACGGAATACAATGATGTCTTTTCAGTCACTATAATAACGCTTCTCTAATTTCTCTTCATAAGGAAAAATATGCTCACCCTTGAGTCCTTGCCTTAGGAAACGACACAACAACATAGCTTAAGGATGCAGAGTCTCATAACATGAACACCGTCTATATTATTTCATCATACAATAATACCATCCTAAGAACATCAACACAACCTTAGTGCCACCATGCTATATCCCAAAAAAAAATCGATCATGCAATTCAATACATCTATCAATATGGTGATAACACGAATAATATAGGTAACCTTTCACCTAACAATTCCATCATGGAATGTCTAATAGTTTGCATTATCCAACAACTTATAATGTTTAATCTTTGACTCCAAAGTAATACCCGCATAACAAACTGCGCCACACTACACTTCCACTGCGCTACTCTGATCATCTATCTTAAGTAAATATCTTCATTTTGATTTCCACCAACTATCATATCTACAAATTTCACATCTATCTTCAGACTCTCCTTAGTAGCCACCAAAAATTCACTATTCATTTTTCGACATCCTCAACCGTCTACTCTGCAGCGTTAGCTCGCACACCAAGTCAAGTCTCTAAACTGCTTAATAAATTCCAACTTTTACATAGCCACTTTTTGCATTAGGTTCACACAAAATGGTGAACAATTATCCTCTTTATAAAATGTCAATCACTTTACACACCATTAAGTTAGTAAGACATGTATATTCCATCCATTAAGATTCCGTCTACTATCAAAAAGAGATTAAGGGTGATCAGTTTCTCAATTTGTCAATAGGTAGCCGACAACCATAACAGTGGCATAAATCATCGTTACCCAACTATAATAGCGTTTTTCATCTTGTGCCCAAGGTTAATTGAGCATAATGTCCAATAATCTCTCCAAGGCTTACAAATGTTTTTCTTTATTTCCTTCATTTCTACCTCGTCAATGATACATAAACACCAAAACTCCATTTCATAGTCTCCCTTATGCGCACGCAACAAAACATAATTGCTAAGTATATTCTAATGCATGAAAACTACTACACCAAGTACAATCCAAATGGTTTCATTCCAAAATAATTCTTTATCTAGTTAGAAGATTTTGACCACATTGATGAATCCTTACTCTTTCCTTTAATCTCACATTTTGGATCTCATTCTAATCACAATCTCAATGCTACCATCACTCTAATCATGTTTAATCGACATAAGTTGCATCTCTATGCACTTATCTAATACATTCACATATTTACTAATGTCAAACATTTCATACCCTTAATTCATTCACTAACAACGTATCTCACTTGACCTCATCTCAAGCAAGTTGCGATAATAATCAGTTAATTCCTGAAAATTTCTAGTCTCAGAACCAACTTCAGAGTCTCTGGATATAAACCTCTATATACTTCGAATAGATTCCACAAATATCTTCATTCGAAATAGCATGTTCAAGAAAATTCACCTCTTCAAATCATGATCTACACCCTGACATCCTAACATACGTTTCCTTCCCTTTCGACACTGTAATTCGAGTCACGACATTCAACATTTCTTTTTTCTGACTCAGACTAAACCAAAATTCCCCCAAGAAACACCGCAACAAACTGATCCAATTATTCATAATAACTTCACCGATTTCTAAAAGTTGTCCTATAACTATCCTCACTCTTCATCCACATCTGAAGATAATCTGACCCCAATTCAATTATACTGAGAACATACTCGCCTACCAGTTGGTCCATCCAGTCGTCAATCATCTGAAGTGGATATGTATCCTCAACCACTATTTTAATTAGTTATCGGTAATCCATATATAATTTCATACTACTTTCCTTTTTCCTTAAATAATGACATCAAAGCTCCTAAAATGATATAATCGGTTTTACAAATCTATTTCTCCATACATCTTATAATAACTTATCCAATTCTCCCAACTTTAAACTGACATCCTATATGGTGCTATAGGAACAAATCTGGTATCAAGCACGAGATCAACATCAAATTTCACATCTCATCCAACATCATTACGTGACAAATAAATTACTTATAGGTGCTGGAACCATTTTTAAAACAAATTTCATCATGTTAGCTTTCTAGCGCTTCAAACAAGACTCAAATCGGACATCCAAAACTCAAGTTACGAATTTTTTAAGAATTACTAAAAATCCTGTCAGCTTCAGTGGTAACCGGTTACTGTCCTTTTTCTTTCCTCTGCCACGCGTTTTTTAATGCGGTAATCGGCTGCCCTACAATGGTCATCGATTACCTGTGGCAGCAGAGCCCAAAACCTCATTTTTTTTGCTACGGGATTCCAATCTTTTTCACCAAAAATTAGTTTTGTAAACATGCTAAAAACATATCAATTCATGTAATCATCGACACATAATGTATACCACAATTATAACACCAAAATCACCTCAATTTCATCACTCTATCACCATTCAAAACATCAACATCATACACAATGGAAACTCAATGACAACTTCACGATCAACCGACATTTTCTAAAACATCACAATCATCTGAGCTTCATCTTCCAAGAGCTATCCCACTTGCTTAGTTAATGTCCTCAGGGGATCATCAAGAAATTACACACCTCTTTTATATCACTAGTCATCACATTTCTCTATATCCTCTGAGAAGCACCCTTTAACAATTCTCTTTTTTCTTCAGAGGATACTCTACTTGACCAATAAATAAGAATCTTCAATCCGTAAAATCTTCAGGCATGAAAATATACATCGACTCACCAAAACACTGTGTAATCTCATGGTTTAATTCCAGACAGTTCACCCTAATTCTAACATCAAGTTAATCCAACGTTACGCTCTAGCGACAAGTCACAATTATCCTCCGAGAAAACGTCAAGACTCACCCACAATGGGCACATCATTAGTCATAACACCGCCCTTCATTTTTAGAGATACGAACAACACAAGTACCTGATCATTCCCCCTTAAGAACGCTTCATCTGACCGTTAGACTTAAATTCTGAATCTGTTCTTCCTTCAAAATTGGAAAAACAACACAATAGCACTAACGTCTGCACACATGCACTTCACGACATACTAAACCAACTGTTCACACCTGAACCATCTTAGAGAAGCACGAGCTTCTCCCCCACTTATTTCAATACCACTCCTGCAACAAGTGATTAGAACAAAAAGATAGTACCAACAGTGTTTCATACACATGTTGCGTAGTAAGGAACAAAACAACATTAGACAATGTGGCTAGACGAACCAACCTGCTCTGATACCAATTGTAACATCCTATTTCCCCAACGCTAAATTTAATAAAAATTAGAGTAAAATAAAAGTTTCACATCAACAACAAATAGGATGTCAAATCGTTCAACATATTCAAATTTTCTCAGTTAAGACAAGACACATACATAACACACATTTCAGATGAACCGACAACATTTCAACACAGTCTTCAAACTTCAAATTTATTAACGCAGTGGAAAGAATTTCATAATTATTCTAAAATATTCAACTCATCATAAAATCAAAAAATTAATCCATAAAATAGAGTCTATAGTACTCCCATAATAATCCAAAATAAAAACATCAATTAAATGAAATAAGCAAACATTCATCCCCCCGGTGTTACGTATCAGAGAAATAACACCCACTCAATAAGAGAAAGCAACCTCTTCTAGACTCTGTGACTTCTCACTACTCTTGGCTATATGCACGTTACCCACGTGGAGGCAACATTCAAACAGTAAGGGTGAGATATCATGACAATATAATAAGTCATATAATCATGAATAAACAGCAAGTATATCATGCAAGATTTCGAGTCCCACAATCATCAATTATATTTCATGGCGATTACACAGATACGTACTTAATTATCATCACCTACCATATAACATAAATCAAACATAAAACTCAACTTCATCGAATATCAACAATTCAATAAATGCAATGCAAGTGACACTGATGCAAGATGCATGTAGTACCATCAGGGCATAAGCCCTCAACAAATTTCCATATAGGCCAAGTCATAAGCCCTCAACAATTGTCATGAAGGTCATGGCATAAACCCTCAACATTTGCCATAAAGGCCAAGGCATAAGCCCTCAACGATTGCCAATACAGGCCAGGGCATAAGCCCTCAACGATGCATGAAATACGACATGCCACAACCAAAATTATGCAATCACAAGCATAACCATCAACATTATGCCAATTCCAGGCCAATAACAACGTCTTCGCCATATTGTAATATATTATGCAGTACATTCATACATCATTCATACAACACCACCACGTTTAATCACAACAATATGCATCACACTTCATACAACATTAACACACAAGGCATAAGCCTTCACTGAAGTAATCATCACAAGATAGAAAATATCACATCACATAAACACTAAAATCCTCATGATTAATTTTAAGCAACAATAATTCATTATTAAAATAGGACCATCCCAATTAATCTATAACAACTGATACTAACACCCAAGGCATGAGCCTTCAACCCAAAAATAATTCACCTACTGTTATCAAAATTACTATCACATTGTAAAAAATATTTTTGGATTTTTAACGGTCCAAACAGTGCGTCAAACGAACACCCGAGGCGAAAGTTATGATTTTTTAAAGTTTTTCAAAATACTGTCAGTAGCAGTGGTAACCGATTACCCAGTTATGGTAACCGTTTACCGTAAGACAGTAACCTCTTTCCTTTTCAAAATTCCTCGCGGTAACCGGTTAACCACTTATGGTAACCGGTTACTGCAAGTCAGTATCCAATTGTATTAAAACACAAACAGCGGTAGCCGATTACCCATATATGGTAACCGACTATCCATTGTGAACATACCCAAAAACTTGATTTTTCTGTTAAGAAATCACATCTTCTTCACCCAAAACCTCTGTTTAAGAAAGATCAAATACAACACTTATTTTAACTCATCAACACACATCATATACCACCAATCTAACACAAACAACCCATCAATTTTATCAATTATAAGCAATTTCAACAAACAATCTAACAATTAACCTACACCCAAAACCCTACATTCAAACCTTCATCTACCCATAACTATACCACCTATTAGAGAGTCACAACTCTATCCTTACCTTAGGTTTGATAATTCTAATCTCTCCACCGGAGATTCCTCGCCTTAGCTTGTATGATCTTCTCTTTGTTCTTCTCTTCTTACTTCTACGATCTATTCTTCATGTTATTTCCTCTGTTGTTCTAACTATACACTTTAGACCCCTAAATCTATATACCAACTTTGCCCATCCTCTTATTACTAGGTTTAAATATATTTATCAATTATTAATATTATAAATTACGATTTATCTCTTATTATAATAATAGTAATTATAACAATAATAATAATACTAATGCTGCTAATATTCTTCATTCACCCCCACATCTCTACATTATTAGCCATACACCCTAACTTCTTCAATTATTATGACATCTATCCTTCCAACAATTTCATCAAACACATCATAAGATCATCAAAACATATAAACACATCATATCATCTATTTTATTCTAACAAAAATCAGGGTGTTACAACTCTCCCCCACTTAGAATATTTTTGTCCTCGAAAATTCACTTGTACTAACAACTCCGGATACGATTCCCGCATTCTTCTTTCTAACTCTCACGTCATCCTTAGCAACCTTTCAAATATTACCATCTAACATTCCATATCGTCAACCACCATAATCCCACAAGATTCATTGCAACTGGGTTATGAACACACATATCCATTTTTCTCCTTGTCCCATCACCCTGCGATACAAGATATATTACTTTACGATATTGTCCGCGCTTGAAACAGAACACAACAAGGTCTTTTCAGTCACTATAATAACGCTACTCTAATTTCTCTTCATAAGGAAAAATATGCTCACCCTCAAGTCCTTGCCAAAGGAAATGACACAACAACATAGCTTAAGGATGCAGAGTCTCATGACATGAACACCGTCTATTTTATTTCATCACAGAACAATAATGTCCTAAGAACATCAACACAACCTTAGTTCCACCATGCTATATCCCAAAAAAAATCGATCATGCAATTCAATACATCTATCGACATGGTGATAACACGAATAATATAGGTAACCTTTCACCTAACAATTCCATCATGGAATGTCTAATAGTTTGCATTATCCAACAACTTCTAATGTTTAATCTTTGAATCCAAAGTCATACCCGTATAACAAACTGTGTCACACTACACTTCCACGGTGTTACTATGATCATCTATCTTAAGTCAGTATCTTCGTTTTGATTTCTACCAACTATCAGATCTACAAAGGTCACATCTATCTTCAGACTCTCCTTAGTAACCACCAAAAATTCACTGTTCACTTTTCGACATCCTCAACCGTCTACTCTACAGCGTTAGCTTGCACACCAAGTCAAGTCTCTAAACTGCTTAATAAATTCCAACTTTTTCATAGCCACTTTTTGCATTAGATTCACATAAAATGGTGAATAATTATCCTCTTGATAAAAGGTCAATCACTTTACACACCATTAAGTTAGTAAGGCACGTCTATCCCATCCATTAAGATCCTATCTACTATGAACAAGAGATTAAGGGTGATCAGTTCCTCAATTTGTCAATAGGTAGGCGACAGCCATAACAGTGGCATAAATCATCGTTACCCAACTATAATAGCGTATTTTATCTTGTGCCCAAGGTTACCTGAGTATAATGTCCAACAATCTCTCCAAGGCTTACAAACGTTTTTCTTAATTTTATTCTTTCTACCTCGTCAATGATACATAAACTCCAAAACTCCATTTCATAGTCTCCCTTATATGCAAGCAACACAACACAATTGCTAAGTATATTTTAATGCAGGAAAACTACTACACCAAGTATAATCCAAATGGTCTCATTCCAAAATAAGTCTTTATCTAGTTAGAAGATTTTGACCACATCAATGAATACTTACTCGTTCCTTTAATCTCACATTTTGGATCTAATTCTAATCACAATATCAATGCTACCATCACTCTACTCATGTTTAATCGATATAAGTTGCATCTCTATGCACTTATCTAATACATTCACATCTTTAATAATGTCAAACATTTCATTCCCTTAATTCATTCACTAACAATGTATCTCACTTGACCTCATCTCAAGCTAGTTGCGATAATAACTAGTTAATTCCTGAAAATTTCTAGTCTCACAACAAAATTCAGAGTCTCTCGATATAAACCTCTATATACTTCGAATAGATTCCACAAATATCTTCATTCGAAATAGCATGTTCAAGAAAATTCACCTCTTTAAATCATGATCTACATCCTGACATCCTAACATACGTTTCCTTCCCTTTCGACACTGTAATTCGAGTCACAATATTCAACATTTCCTTTTTCTGACTCAGACTGAACCAAAATGCCCCCAAGAAACACCGCAACAAACTAATTCAATTATTCAGAATAACTTCACCGATTTCTAAAAGTTGTCCTATAACTATCCTGTCTCTTCATCCATATCTAAAGACAATCTGACCCCAATTTAATTATACTGAGAACATACTCTCCTACAAGTTGGTCCATCCAGTCGTCAATCATCTGAAGTGGATATGTATCCTCAACCACTATTTTAATCAGTTATCAGTAATCCACATATAGTTTCGTACTACTTTCCTTTTTCATTAAATAATGACATCAAAGCTCCCAAAATGATATATTCGGTTTTACAAATCTATTTCTCCGTGCATCTTCTAATAACTTATCCAATTCTCTCAACTTTAAACTGACATCCTATATGGTGCTATAGGAACAAGTCTGGTACCAGGCACAAGATCAACATTAAATTTCACATCTCATCCAACATAATTACATGACAAATAAATTACTTCTAGGTGCTGGAACAATTTTTAAAACAAAGTTCATCATGTTAGCTTTCTAACGCTTCAAACAGAACTCAAATCAGACATCCAAAACTCAAGTTACGATTTTTTTAAGAATTACTAAAAATCCTGCCAGCTTCAGCGGTAACCGGTTACTACCCTTTTTCTTTCCTCTGCCACGCATTTTTTAATGCGGTAATCGGTTGCCCTACAATGGTAACCGGTTACCTGTGACAGCAGAGCCCAAAACCTCATTTTTTTCTGCTACGGGATTCCAATCTTTTTCACCAAAAATTAGTTTTCTAAACATGCTAAAAACATATCAATTCATGTAATCATTGACACATAATGTATACCATAATTCTAACACCAACATCGCCTCAATTTCACCACTCTATCACCATTCAAAGCGTCAACATCATACACAATGGCAACTCAATGACAGCTTCATGATCAACCGACATTTTCTAAAACATCACAATCATCTGAGCTTCATCTTCCAAGAGCTATCGTACTTGCTTAGTTAATGTCCTTAGGGGATCATCAAGAAATTAAACACCTCTTTTATATCACTAGTCGTCACATTTCTCTATATCCTCTGAGAAGCACCCTTTAACAATTCTCTTTTTCCTTCAGAGGCTACTCTACTTGACCAACAAAAAAGAACCTTGAATCCGTACAATCTTTAGGCATGAAAATCTACATCGACTCGCCAAAACACTGTGTAATCTCTTGGTTTAATTCCAAATAGTTCACCCTAATGCTAATATCAAGTTAATCCAACATTTTGCTCTAACGAGAAGTCACAATTATCCTCCGGGAAAACGTCAAGACTCATCCACAACGGGCATATCATTAGTCATAACATCGCCCTCCATTTCTAGAGATGCGAACAACACGAGTACCTGATCATTCCCCCTTAAGAACATTTCATCTGACCGTTAGACTTAAATCCTGAATCCGTGCTTCCTTCAAAATTGGAAAAACAACACAGTAGCACAAACTTCTGCACCAGTGCACTTCACGACATACTAAACCAACTGTTCATACCTGAACCATCTCAGAGAAGCACAAGCTTCTCTCCCACTTATTTCAATCCCACTCCTTCAACAAATGATTAGAACAACAAGAGAGTACCAACAATGTTTCACATGCATGTTTCATACTAAGGAACAAAGCAACATTAGACAACTTGGCCGGACGGATCGACCTGCTCTGATACCAATTGTAACATCCTATTTCCCCAACGGTAAATTTAATAAAAAACAGATAAAATACAAGTTTTACATCAACAACAAATAGGATGTCACATCATTCAACATATTCAAATTTGCTCAGTTAAGATAAGACACATACATAACACACATTTTGGATGAACCGACAACATTTTAACACAATCTTCAAACTTCAACTTTATTAACACAGTGGAAAGAATTTCATAGTTATTCCAAGATCTTCAAATCATCATAAAATCAACAAATTAATTCATAAAATAGTCTATAGTACTCCCATAATAGTCCAAAATAAAAACATCAATTAAACTAAACAAGCAAACGTTCATCCTTCTGGTGTTACGTATCAGAACAATGACACCCACTTAATAATAGAAATCAAACTCTTCTAGACTCCGCGACTTCGCACTACTTCTGGCTATCTTCTTGTTACCTACGTGGAGGCAACATTCAAACAGTAAGGGTGAGATATCATGACAATATAATAAGTCATATAATCATGAATAAACAACAAGTATATCATGCAAGATTTTGAGTCTCACAATCATCAATAGTTCATAACAATTACACGGATACATACTTAATTATCAACACCCATCATACGACATAAATCAAACATACAACTCAACTTCATCGAATATCAACATTTCAACAAATACAATGCGACTGACACTGATACAAGATGTATATGGTACCATCAGGGCATAAGTCCTCAACAAATTTCCATATAGGCCAGGACATAAGCCCTCAATAATTTCCATGAAGGCCAGGGCATAAACCCTCAACATTTGCCATAAAGGCCAGGGCATACGCCCTCAACGATTCCTAATACAGGCCAGAGCATAAGCCCTCAACGATGCATGAAATGAGACATGCCACAACCAAAATTATGCAATCACAAGCATAACCATCAACATCATTCCAATTCCAGGCCAACAACAACGTCTTCTCCATATTGCAATATATTATCCAGTACATTCATACATCATTCGTACAACACCATCACGTTTAATCACAACAATATGCATCACACTTCATACAACATTAACACACAAGGCATAGGCATTCACTGAAGTAATAATCATAAGATAGAAAATATCACATCACATCAACACCAAAATCCCCATGATTAATTTCACAACAACAATAATTCATCATTAAAATAGGACCATCCCAATTAATCTACAACAACTAACACTGACACCCAAGGCATAAGCCTTAAACCTAAAAATAATTAACCTACTGTTATCAAAATTATCATCACATTGTAGAAAGTGTTTTTGGATTTTTAACGGTCCAAACGGTGCGTCAAACGAACACCTGAGGTGAAAGTTGTGATTTTTCAAAGTTTTTCAAAAATGTTGTCTGTAGCAGTGGTAACCGGTTACCCAGTTATGGTAACCGGTTACTGCAAGACAATAACCTTTTTCCTTTTTAAAATACCTCATGGTAACCGGTCACCCACTCATGGTAACCGATTACTGCAAGTCAGTAGCCAATTGTTTAAAAACACAAACAGCGGTAACCGGTTACCCATATATGGTAACCGATTACCCATCGCGAACAAATCCAAAAACTTGAATTTTCTGCTATGAAATCCCATCTTCTTCACCCAAAAATCTCTTTTTATGAAAGATCAAATACAACACTTATTTTAACTCATCAACATATATCATATACCACCAATCTAACATAAACAACACATCAATTTTATCAATTATAAGCAATTTCAACAAATAATCTAACAATTAACCTACACCCAAAACCCTACATTCAAACCTTCATCTATCCACAATTATACCACCTATTAGAGAGTCAGAACCCCATCCTTACTTTAGGTTTTATGATTCTAAGCTTTCTACCGAATATTTCTTGCCCTATCTTGTATGCTCTTTTCTTCGTTCTTCTCTTCTCACTTCTACGATCTATTCTTCGCGTTATTTCCTTTGTTGTTCTAACTACACACTTTAGACCCCTAAATCTATATACCAACTTTACCCCTCCTCTTATTACTAGATTTAAATATATTTATAAATTATTAATATTATAAATTACCATTTATCTCTTATAATAATAATAGTAATTATAATTATAATTATAATAATAATAATAATAATAATAATAATAATAATAATAATAATAATAATAATAATAATAATAATAATAATAATAATAATAATAATAATAATAATGTTGCTAATATTCTTCATTCACCTCACGTCTCTACATTATTAGCCATACACCCCTAACTTCTTCAATTATTATAACATCTATCTTTTCAACAATTTCATAAAATGCATCATAAGATCATCAACACATATAAGCACATCATATCATCTATTTTATTCCAATAAAATAATTCCAATTAAAATTGGGGTGTTACAATTTAACCTAAATGTCTCTTAGTCTCTCCTAATTCAATAATATAATTTGTGCCTTCCTAAGACAACATTTTCATTATAAAACATTAAATATTTCACGTGCCTCTGATATCCAAATGTCTCACGCTTGAGGGACTTGCCTCTCTAAGTCTTACTTGATAGACTTTTCTTTTAAAATCTCACATGTGGGACTTGCCTTGCCTCTCCCAGTCTCACCCAAGAGACTCGTCTCTCCAAGTATCAATTGAAAAGGGAATATCGTCTCCTTTGCTTAGAATATCTTCTCCCTTCCTAGGTCTCATACTTTAGAGATTTATGGACTGAGATAATTTGGTTGGACTTTAAAAGAGATCATTCCATGCTTAATTTAGCCCTAGAACGATATAAGAGGGTGTAAGGAGGATAAGAGCGACCTCATGTTGCGAGAACATGATCATGTCCGATCCATACCATTTTGCCAAGAATGTGGATCGTTCGATGTATATGGATTCACCGGAGAATACACGAGAACATATCATGCCACATCATAAGAGTAAAAACCGTTATTAGTAATTTGAGATTTTTTAACATTTATTATTTCGTCCGTGTTGGAACAAAGAATTCAAGAAAGATGATTTTGTGAAAAGAAGAAGAAGAAGAGAGAGAGAATGATGAGTTAGTTATGTGTAACTAACTATCTAACTGATTTGTTATGTATTGTTACTGCACAAACGCAATGCACTTTATATAGGCAAAAATGCTCAGGCCCAATTACATGCTAAAAGCCCAAATAACTACATAACAAGAATTAACCAACTAACACACCCCCTAATTCATTTTATCAAGACTTCTCATCCCAATGCCTTTCTTTAACTCTTCGAACCTTACTTTCTTCAGAGGTTTGGTGAATATGTCAGCTAGTTCCACTTCTGTCTTGCAATGTTTTATTTCAAGCTTCCCTTTGTTGACTTGATCCCTTAGAAAATGATACCTTCTTTTAATGTGCTTACTTAGACCATGACACATTGGGTGATTCACAAGTTTTATAGCTGACTTGTTATCAACAAACAACTTCATCTTTGAACCCATTATTCTGAGTTCTTCAAGTAGCATTTCGATCCATGTTGCTTGGCATGCAACATATGATGCAGCCACATATTCTACTTCGCATGATGACAAAGCCACAATGCTTTGCTTCCTTGAACTCCAGAAGATTATAGCTCCTTCGATCATGAAAATGTATCCTGCAGTACTCTTCTTTTCGTCTTGATCTCCACTTAAGTCTGAGTCAGTGTATCCATGAACTTCGACATCTGAGCTATTCTTCAATTTCTTTGGTAACAACACACCATGATCAATATTTCCCTTTATGTATCTCAACACCCTCTTCACTATGATGAGATGACATTCTTGAGGATTCTCCATAAATATGCTCAACAATACTACACTTTGGAAGATATCTGGTCTAGTATTGCGAAGATACCTCAAGGATCCAATGATTTATTTGTAAAGGGTCGAACTTACAAACTCATCATTTGATTTCTTCTTCAGCTTTGCTCCAGTCTCTAATGGAGTAACAGTTGCCTTACAGTTTCTCATATTGAACCTCTTTAGTATATCTTGAGCATACATCGTTTGATGCAAGAAAAATCCTTCTTCGACGTCTTTGAATTCCATTCCCAGGAAATAGGAGAGATTCCCTAAATCAGACATTTCAAATTCCTGCATTAACCTTGACTTTACCTTCATTATCTCAGCTTCGTCTGCTCCTATAATAAGTAAGTCATCAACATAGAGGCATAAAATGATTCGATTGACACTTTCGACATCATTTACATACACTCCATGTTCAGAGACACACTTTGTGAAACCTGCTTCGATTAGGAAGCTATCTATCCTTTTATTCTAGGCTCTAGGAGCTTGCTTCAAGCCATAGAGAGCCTTCCTTAATCTGTAAACTTTCGACTCTTGTCCTTTGACGTCGAAACCTGGTGGTTGATTAACGTAGACTTCTTCTTCCAATGGACCATTCAAAAATGCTAACTTCACATCAAGTTGGTGCATTTTCCATCCTCTACATGAAGCTATCGAAACAACAATCATGATTGCTTCGATCCTAGCAACAGGTGCATATACTTTATCGAAGTCAATACCAGGTTTTTGTAGAAAACCCCTGGCCACCAGTCTTGTCTTATACTTTGCAATCTCTCCATTTGGCCTTCGTTTCACCTTGTAGATCCATTTCACATCAATTGGTTTCTTGTTGGTTCTTTCGACAAGCTCCCAAGTCTTGTTCTTCTCAATGGCTCTAAGTTCTTCTTTCATGGCTTCACACCAATTCGAATTGCTCGAGGCTTCACCCAAATCAATTGGTTCTGCTTCAGACATCATCATGGCTTCTTCGATTAAATCACCATTTACATCGATTGCTTGATCTGGAAACCTCTCATATCCAATCAGCCTTGTCGACTCAGTTCTTGTTCTTGTGGATCTTCTTTCATTTTGTGTAGGTGGTTCTTCATTTCGACTTGTCGAAGCTTTATTCTATTCATCTTCTTCCAACACAGTTGTGATTGTGCCTGATTCATGTTGAACTGAACTTCGACTCTAATCCCATCCTTTGCTTTCCTCTACAAGAACATCTCTACTGATCACTAGTTTATCTTCAATTGGTGAATACAACTTGTATGCACTAGTCGAATGATAACCTATGAGCACCATGACTTCACTTTGATCATCCAGCTTCTTTCTCAATTGTTCAGGTACATGCCTGAAACATATTGATCCAAAAATTCTAAGATGACTTACATTTGGCTTCGACCCTGTCCAAGCCTCATGTGGTGTCTTTTTGACCATCTTCTTCGTTGGGAATCTATTTAGAATGTATATTGTTGTCGAAGCTGCTTCAGCCCAAAATCTCTTAGGCATATTCTTAGCTTTCAACATACATCTTGTCATGTTCAGTACACTTTTATTCTTTCTCTCAGCTATGCCATTATGCTGAGGCGTATAGGGTGCAATAACCTCATGCTCTATAGCTTCCTCATTACAAAATCTAGCAAATTCAACAGAAGTATATTCACCACCACCATCAGTTCTTAACTTCTTCAATTTACAGCCACTTTGTTTCTCAGCATGCAACTTGAACTTCTTGAACTGTGTGAATACCTCACTCTTCCTCTCAATAAGGTAAATCCACATATGTATGGTGAATTCATCAATGAAAGTAAGGAAATACCTGCTACCTCCATTGGATTTTACTTCAAAGGATCCACACACATCTGAATGAACCAGCTCCGAGTTTTTCCTTGATCTTATAGGCAAATCATGTTTGAACGCCTTCCTTGCCTGCTTGGCTTTGCAGCATTCATCACATATCTGCTTTGGTTCCTTTACATACGGCAACCCAAGCACCACTCTTTTCTTATTGAGCATACATAAACTCTTGAAGTTTAGATGTTCATACCTGTTATGCCATAGCCAGTTCTTGTCTTCTTTTGTAGTCGAAGCAAGACATTTGTGATCTGATATGTTGAGTTCAACCTTGATCGTTTTGTTCTCTGCCGATGGTGCTTTCATTATTATCCTCCCATCAGCCCTATATACCTTCATCTAATTATTCTCCAACTTCATATTGAATCCTTTTGCAAGTAATTGACCTACACTTATCAAGTTACTTGTCATCGAAGGTACATATAGAACTTCAGTGATAGTAGCCTTTCGACCATCCTTCTTGATAATCGAAATATCTCCTTTACCACCTGACTTGATATGTCTGCCATCTGCAAACTTTATCACCTTTTCGACTGACTCATCTAACTTGGTAAACCAGTTTTTATTGCCAGTCATGTGGTTGCTACATCCTGAATCCAAATACCACATATTGTTTTTCTCAGTATTCGACTGAGTGTTCACCAGCAACAACATATTATCAGAGTCACTACTTTCAAGTCGTGCATATTGAACTTCATCATTATCTTTCGACTTTGCAACTTTCTTTCTTCGACAGTCTCTAGCATAGTGGCCAAAACCTTGACAATTGTAACATTGAACCTCTTCCGTGGCAACTTTCTTCCCAGAATACTTGTTGCCCACACCTTTCGAATAAGTATTCTTGCTTGACTTCTCATCACCAGCAAGATTCTTTCGATGCTTCGACTTCTCTTTTCCAGCTTTCTTGCTGAATCTTGATTGCAATGCTTGTTCAATTGTCTTCTCTCTTTCTGAGTTTCTCTGCTGCAACCTCATTTCGTGAGTCTCCAGTGAAGCTTGAAGTTCTTCCAACTTCATCTCAGATAGATTCTTGTCCTCTTCAATTGTTACAACAAAGTAATTAAAGTTTGCAATTAAAGATCTCAATACCTTTTCTATCTTTTGCAAATCTGTTAGCGCTTCACCACACGTCTTCATCTGATTTATTAGCGCCACAACTCTTGAGAAATATGCATAAATAGATTCATCATCTTTCATCTGAAGCATCTCATACTACTTCCTCAAAGTCTGCAACATCACATTCTTCAATTTCTCATCTCCATCATACAAGGATTTCAGCTTTTCCCAAGCCCCTTTTGCTGATTCTTCTTCAATTATCTTCTCAAATACATCACAATCCACACACTGGTGAATCAAGAACAGCGCCTTGCCATCTTTCTTCCTCTCATCTTTGTGCGCAGCTTTCTGGGCTTCCGTTGCATCTACTTCCTGTTCTGAAATTCCATTATTCAAGATTTCTACAACATCTTGAAATCTGAAAATAACCTTCATTTGTGTCACCCATCGTTGATAGTTTTCGCCTTTGAAAACCGGTAGATTTGCTGGAAACTGTGTTGATGTTGTTGATTCGTTTGCCATTAGATTCTCTCTGAATCGCAAACAAGCTCTTGATACCAATTTGTTGGAACAAAGAATTCAAGAAAGATGATTTTGTGAAAACAATAAGAAGAAGAAGAAGAAGAGAGAGAGAGAGAGAGAGAGAGAGAGAGAGAGAGAGAGAGAGAGAGAGAGAGAGAGAGAGAGAGAGAGAGAGAGAGATGAGTTAGTTATGTGTAACTAACTATCTAACTGATTTGTTATGTATTGTTACTGCACAAACACAATACCCTTTATATAGGCAAAAATACTCTGATCCAATTACATGCTAAAAATCTAAATAACTACATCGTAAAAACTAACCAACTAACAATCCGCATCAAGAAATAAAAGAAAAAACCTATTATCTTTTTTATAGAAGTGGCTCTTAAACGGAGTACAAATTAAATCTAAGGAAATCCTCATTAATTTATTTTGATTTTAATAAAATGTAAGGGCAAGGATATTATATGAAATCCAATTAGACCAGTGTCAGTATCAATTATGCGGTCATTTATAGCTATGCAGCATCCCTACGCATTTCATCTCTTAACCATTACTAACATATTTTATTGATCCCTCAAAAACAATAAATATTTTAAAAAACATCTCATCGACGACAACAAGATTTGAATACAGTTCAAATGTCAAAGTTGTCAAACCTGAAGTAGAGGATGAGGAACATTTTGATTGGCTAAGAATTGGTCGTTGCACACTCCTTTAAAGAAAGAAAAGAAAATCGAAAAAACCACTTTTCTATTTAGTAAACATTCTTTTGAAACATATAAAGAATATGGATTGTTTATCAATAAGCACCAACCTGTCACAAAGAAATAGAAAATCATTTTCAAAGCATGATTGCGTTGAATAAAAATAATATCATAGTTGTTTTTGTTATTAAAGAAAAGAGAAGAAATCATAGTTGTCATTTGCTGATGACTATTATTGATATTGAATATGTAGTTTTTGAATGGGTGGATGTTATTGAATTAAAGTAAGTTATCTTAGGTTCAAAAGAATTGATGATAGCTTTAAATTGTGTATAGAAAAAAGAGATTTCGTAAATTTTGAGTAGATATTTGCGTTGAAAATTAAAGCATTCGGCACTTGTATTTTTAAATTGTTTATTGTTTTTTTTGGTTTAATGTTTAAATTTTTTAACTTAATTTTAAATTTCACTTTAATAATTTATCTAATAAACATTACACATTAATTCTTAAAATCTATTTTATTAGTTAAATTGGTCTGTGTTATTAAAATTTAAAAATAAAAAAACATTAATTTTATTAAGTCAGCATATATATTAAAAATTAATATTTTATTTAAATTACAGTAATTTTCTTTAAGAGATTAAAAATTCTCACAAATCATTAAAAATATGAAAAAAATATAACTCTTTCACAATCAATTCTCAAAACCATTAAAGTAGCGAATTTTTTTTTGGAATAATCATGTTTTAAAAAAAAAATCGTAAATAACCATATTTCGAAAAAAATTACGCAAATAACCATGTTTCAGATGACTCCCCAAAGGAGGAGCCATCTCACTTGGCGCCTACACCTACTTTTTAAGGGGAGGCGCCATCTCACTTAGCGCCTAGGTGCTTAAGGGCTTGCCCTAAGCCAAGTGAGATGGTGCCTTAGTGCATTTGTTAGGGCAATTTTCGCATTTTTTTTTCAATGCAGTGCGTTACGTATTCGATATAGGATCAATAAAATTGACTTTTTATTTACAAAATTTGATTACACACATAAGTATTACATAAAAAAAATAGATTAATCAGTGGTCCCCCGGAACCCGGTAATGACCGCCGGTTCCGCATCCCCGTCCTCGCCTTTCCCGTGCTGGGTTTCGCCGCGTTTCCTGTTGTGGCAGGGTCGATGGCCCAGTGAAGTCAATGCATTCCAGATCCATAAAATCAGTCAGATCTCCATATCTAGAAGATCCGCTTTGGTACAATCAGTTACCCATACCCTCAAAGTTTGGTCGTGTTGGCGGTGGGTGGGGTTCCATGGTTGGTCTGTAGCACTGGTCGTCTGAGTACGGGGGTAGAAAGGAAATGGATCTTGGGGTGTTTGGTATTGAGGATGTTGGGTGGTTTGGTGATATTGTGGTTGATGGTAAGTTGGGTCGGTTGGTTCATAATCTTCCGACATTCCCAGATCAGGGTTAAGGTTGGATGTTGAGGGGCCCATATTGAGATATGCAGAAGACTAAAATTGTGTGTGGGGTATGCGGGTGTGTTGGTATTGTGATTGAAATTGCGGTTGGGTGTGAGGCATATGGGGGTATTGGTACTGAGGTGGTGATTGTGGTTGGCTGTGAGGCATGTGGGTGTAATTGTATTGTGGTGGTGACTGTGGTTGGGTGTTTGTGGTTTTGTTTCGTCTGGAGGGTTGGTGGGAGGTTGATGTGTGTTAGGTTTGTTGTTGGGGAAATGAGGGTTGTGCCCATTGTGTTCGTGGGTCAACCAAATACCTTGGATGAGACACGTGCATTTCAGGGGTACTAACCGATCTGTACCAAGATAAATATTGATCCGTGTGTCACATATTACCATGATTGAGGAAAACCGGGAATTGTAAGACATGTCGGTGACGCCTCTGCCACATCTTACACCATTCTGGAGAAAAGTCTTCCCAGTTGGTAAGACCCCATTGGGTGTCGACCCTTTTGAGATGCCACGGGGACAAACAAGTCGGATCGATGGGTATCTCTTGATGTATTCCAAACTGCATCTTCACACGGTCGTTGTGGTGCATCTCCACAACATTGAACCGTATAATTTCAGTCTTGACACTCCAAATTACTGCATCCTCGGGGTTTAGTTCATGGCCCAAACCCAAATATGGTCTCCAGACAAACTGCAGATAAAATTAAATCAGGTTAATGAAAACGTAATATATAAATAATTTAAAAGTAGAAAAGTTGAAAGGTACGACATACATCATCCGGGCCAAGGTGATCTAATAGATTGCGGTATAGTGCGACATTGAATCTTGGGTTCTTGCCGTAATCCATACCCCTCACGCAATACCTAAAGGAAATGAAAAATATTTTATTTATCATATATTTGGTGAAGAGATGAATAGTAATAAATGATATAACTTGATAACTTGCTTTGTTGCATACAGGAAAACGAATGTGTTGTTGTTGGCGGGGTTTAGGGACTCCATCCTCCACCAACCCCAGGCTTGAAGTAAAAAAGCGCAACCATAAAATGTACACTTTTCCTTGATTGCATTTTTACACAAGGAACTGTATAGGTGGGCTAAAACAGCAGAACCTCAACTATACTTTCTAGTTTTTTCGAAGTCTCTAAGTAAATTTAAATACATAAAATTTATACTATTTCCTGTACTTTCGGGAAATAAAAAGGTTCTAAATAGTATCATTATATAAGTTCTATCTTTTATTACCTTGGCTAGCTCGGAGGAATTTTCATTTAATTCTAGAGTCGCATAATGATTTTTTAACTCAGTTAATAGTATACCCTGACCTCTTACACCACCACCTTCAACCATATCTCTGCCCCACAATTCTTCACACAGAGAATTGGGTTGTTGAGCCGACCCGTTAATGGCCTTACCATCGACAGGGAGACCCAATAACATGTACACGTCCTCTAGCGTGACAGTACATTCACCTATTGGTAGGTAAAATGTATGGGTCTCTGGTCTCCACCTTTCCAACATTGCAAGTATGAACTTTGAATCAATTGTGCAATTGGAGATCTTTATAACGTGTCCAAAACCTGCGTATTCCAATATGTCATCAGTGCATATTTCAACGGTGAGACATACATTTGTCCCACCTCTGGGTTTTTGTTTAGATACACAGACAACATCCGATTTTGTTTAAACAGGAAAGCCAATTTCTTGTACTTCAAAAAACGATTGGAGGCCAAACTTGGACGAGGCCCCGTGACACAAATATTTTATTAGAATCCAGTTTCTTTTGTAACAACCAAATAATATTTTATAAGGTTGAGGTTCAATATGATGAGGATCTTCATAATATGTTTTCCAGTCATGAGTATTCTAGGTACGATCTATTGAGTTGTACATTATGCTGCGAGAGCCTCAGCTGTCACAAGTGGTTGATCCTCTGGAGACCGAACAAGCAGAAGTGGATGCAGTTGATGAAGAAGAAGAAGATGACGAGTTGGAGTTTGACGAAATGGTCAATGATGATTCCAAAGATGATGGGATACCTGGTATTCCTGCAAACGAGATCTACACACCACCTCTGCACATGACAAACTTCAACATGGGCAGAGATGAACCGTCTTCTGATTTATTTTTCAATCCGTATATGCAGTCGGATGAAAACTTAAAAGAGAGAAAAATTTCGTAACAAAGAAGAATGTATCAGAGCCATCAAAAAATTTCACATGCTCAACTCGGTCGATTTTAAGGTGGACCGTGTAAATCCAAAAAGGTACAAGATCAAGTGTGTCCCCCCTGATTGTATGTTCAAGCTCACTATATCATACAGATTAAGAGGTGATTGTTGGGTCATAGGTTCCATGTCTACCCACACTTGTGTCAGTTCAACTCAATCACGGGATCATCGAAAACTTAATTATGATCTCATTTGTCAAGAAATCCTACCACTGGTCAGCAACGATCCATCTTTGAAGGTGAAAACCATAATCTCCCACATCACTATGGTATTTAACTATACTCCGTCTTACCGAAAGGCGTGGTTAGCAAAGATCAAGGCGATTGAAAAGGTATATGGAAACTGAGAGGAGTCATACCAAGAACTTCCTCACTACCTGAATGCACTCCAGACTTATTCTCCGGGTACTGTTTACATTCTGGAAACAGTGCCAGCATATGCCTCGGATGGTAGTCAACTCAACGGAAATGGAATATTCAGTCGAGTGTTTTGGGCTTTTCAATCTTGCATCACAGGGTTTGCGTCATGCAAACCAATTATACAAATTGATGGGACTTGGTTGTATGGGAAATACAAAGGCACGCTACTGATGGCAGTTGTACAAGATGGCAACAACAACATTTTCCCAATTGACTTTGCCCTAGTCGAGAGGGAGACTGGTGGTGCTTGGAGCTTTTTCCTCAAAAATATGCGAACACATGTGGCTCCTCAACCAGATCTCTGTTTGATCTCAGATAGACATGCATCCATTGAAAGTGCAACAATAATCCTGCAAACGGTTGGCATGACCCTCCTTCTACGCATGTCTATTGCGTTAGACATATCGTTCAAAATTTCACGAGGGAAATCAAAGACAAAACACTTAGGAAAGCCGTTATGAATGAGGGATATGCATTGACACAACCTACATTCAAATATTATCGCAACGAGATCCGTTTGTCAAATCCAGAAGCTGGTAGGTGGATCGATAATATTCTGGTAGAAAAATGGACTAGGTCATACGACAATGGCCAAAGATGGGGCCACATGACAACAAATCTAATTGAATCGATGAATGGGGTATTCAAAGGCATACGAAACCTCCCGGTCACTGCTTTGGTAAAATCAACATATTTTGGGATGGCTTCATTGTTTTCCAAAAGAGGTGAAATATGGAATACGGTGTTGCAATCTGGACAACTATGGAGTGAAAGCTGCATGAAGTACATTAAGGCAGAAAGTGCCAAAGCCAACACCCATATGGTTATACAGTTTGACTGACACAGCCAAAACTTCATTATCAAAGAGACAATCAACCACAACGAGGACCTGCCAAGACAAGAATATAGGGTTGTACTACCTTCTCGTTGGTGCGATTGTGGCAAGTTTCAAGCCTTTCGTATGCCTTGCTCTCATGTCATTTCCGCGTGTGCCTATACTCATCAAGACGCGCTACAACTTCTGTCACACATTTACAAATCTGAAACGTTGCTCAACGTTTACAACAACAGCTTCTCTTTGGTAGCAAAACCAGATTATTGGCCTGCATACAAAGGCGAAATAGTATGGCACAATGACCAAATGCGAAGGAATAAAAAGGGTCGTCCCAAAAGTAAGCACATCACAACCGAAATGGACTCCCTTGACAAGCTGGAAAGAAAGTGTGGTTTATGTCGTCAGGTCGGACACAATCGCAAAAATTGTCCAAATCGGGCTACTGCCTCAACCACATAAAAATTGTATTACATAAAATCTTTCCTTTATTATGTTGTAAGCATTAGGGTTTTTCGTTAACAGTATTTGTTACAATAAACTTTGCGCGAACAAGAAAAAAAACACGATAATCTGTCTACGAAATTACAACTGTTAAAACAATTTCATCTGACCCATGCATCATCAACATTACGTCGCTATCTGTTTTGACTTCCTCCAACCAAACATTAGGTCTTCCTGTCGCAAGTGAGGTTGTTGTTCGTCTTCGCTGGATCCTTCTAATTTTCCCCCTCCACGATGTCTCCATCTAGCCATCGCATCAACTCCCGCTTCAGACGCTCCATGGAGTGAATGTGCAAGAATTTCATTTTTATCGGAGGTTTCGTGGCGGAGAAGATAACGTAACCATCTCTGGTAAAAATCATGGGTGATGTCATGACGCAAATAACAGAGTAAAAAATAAGAAAACAGTGCGAGAAAGTGTGAGAAATGACGGAGAAATAGACGAATTATTTATAAAAACAACATTTTGCCCTAGGAGCCAAGTGAGATGGCGCCTCCTCTCACTTTTAAAGTGCATGCGCCATCTCACTTGGCTAAAAGAGAGAGGATGCGCCAAGTGATATGGCGCCTAGGGCATAATGCTTAGTGGAGGCGCCAAGTGAAATGGCTCCTCCTTTGTGGAGTCATCTAAAACATGGTTATTTGCGGAATTTTTTTTTAATACATGGTTATTCCAAAAAAAATTCTTAAAGTAGCATCTCATCAATAAAATCAACAGCATTTCTTCAAAAATCCCTTCACTAAAACCATCCACATATCAGTAGCATCTCTTCAAAAACGTTTCACTAAATCATCAAGCTCTTTGATCGGCAACAAAAAGAATCGTAAAATCACAACAATGCAAAGCTCTCAAAAGTCTTATTAAAAAATGAGAGATATCGATAACATCAGTCTATTTAATTTATGAGTTCAATGAGATTTATTAAAAAATTTAACAGAAAAGATTATATGATTAATGAAACTTAATTTAAAATATTTATTAAATAAGAGACGAAAGTGAAATCTAAAATTAAGTTAAAGAATTAAAAGATTCATTAAATCTTATTTTTTTATACAAGAATTTATAAGTCTAAACAAAAGAAACTTACTCTCTAACTATCTTACTACAAAAATTTCAACAAGATCGAATAGATAACTGCCATTTGGATTTTAAGGGGAAACGTCATAAAGAATAATTTTATCAATATGATTCACTCTTATTCTTGCAAACGCATTCACACATTTATTTATTTTTATAAAAATATGATTTACCCGAATCTCCTAATATGTTTCTATCATATAATTCTCAATTGTGATTGTTGCATGTAACCTTCTTACTATGGCCAAATTTGACACTGTATAACCTGATTCGTTGTACAGGTCCATAAAAAATCGGAGTCATTAAAATTTATTAATACTTAAAAATTAAAATAGTAAAAAACTAATATATTTGTAAAACATTTTTTTAATTTAAATTGGTGGTGTAGTGGTTTTGTCACAAGCCCTTGAGGGAAGGGTTGAGTGTTCGACCTTGGCTAGACATGTTTAATTTAATTACCTATAAACATGTTTAATTTAGTTACCTATAAAGGTTTTAACTCATGCACAAAGCACATATGTACTATTATATAACAAATTTTAACCACGTTTATTTCTTTTTAACTCATGCACAAAACACATATGACTATTATACAACTAAATTTTTAACCACATTTATTTCTTTATATAATCGATTGAAATTCATAATTAACCATCGAATCAAGCTTTATTCCTGAAAGTTATTTATTAAATACTTCAGTTTTGTTAAATAAATTTTAAATACTATTTATAGATTGTAAGTAAATATATTTAAAAGTTTATCATACTCTCAACTTATTTATTATCAAAATTTATAATAAAAATATAATTCATTATCATTTGTAGAAATATATTCTCCACAAGTACTTTTAAAAGTGAATTCGACATCAAAATCAAATTCACCCTTCCACCGTTAATCAAGTGAAAGGGCACAAAGGAACGAGGACTCTGTCGCTGACCAGAGCCCTCACTCAACAGCAAAAAATAGACTCTCTCGTCGGGCATATTTGCACCGAGCAAGAACACAGGCCCAGCGAGCAGCTATCCCCCCAACACTTCTGGGTTAAAGCCACTCCTGAAGATTCATCGTTCCTCATGAGAATCATAGCAGAAACCCATAAATCGCCCAAACGTCATCGAAGAGTTCATTACGAACTACCGTCACTAACCCTACATTTAAAGCGTCTTTATCGAGCTCACAGAGGAACCACTGTCCTCAGGCGATGAAACCACCATTCAAAGCCAACACTCCGCTGGGGATTCTCACGCTAGGTTTCTCTAAACCCTAGCCACATGCATTTCTAAGAAAAGAAGCAAAAAATTTGACCTATAACAAAAGCAAATCCTACAGAAACAGGGAAATCGATAAATTTACCAGATTATCAAACATTTATCGACGGAATAGACAGAAAACACGACGGAGAACGACAGAACGAGAAAGGGCTTCAAAGAACAATGATGTAGGGCAGAAATAAGCAGCGACAGACAAAAGGAGAACAAGCAAAAAGTGTAAATTAAACTCCCTCTCTGCCTTTTATAAAGCGACTTGCTGACACGTAAGCGGGCACTCGCCTTGGGAACTCTAAGAGACGTCATCATTGCACCCTAGTTCCTAAGCTAGCCATCATTGCACCTTTATGACAACATGTGGCTAGATGCAAGCATGGCACACAAACTCTCCAAATTCCAATTAGTTGTTCCTCTCCGTGCAAGGCGAACACACCGAGCAACACTTGTGCTCCTCGTATGCAGCTGACTACAAAGCACCCCTGTTTTGAGAGCATGTCTTAAAGTCATCGCTCCTCTTCCCAGAAGCAACGACTTAAGGGCTCCTGTTCTGAACTGGCCCAATGACTAGAATTGGCCAAATCCACTTCTGCCTCAGCATGGCCCAAATAGCTTTGACCCGCTAACTCTGATCTTCTGTCGAGCATACTTGATCAACCACGCCAGGGAAATATCAGGGACTATAATGCCATGGTCATGCGCCTGCTCGCATCAATGAGAGATTCCATGTCTGCTCTTCACTAGTCGAGCAGACAACCAGGAGGGCGCTCGAAACACGTCTGTCCATCGTCTCACCCTTGCTCGAAGCAACGGCTATTTACGGGCACGACTTCCCGTTTTGACCAAGTCATGACAGTTACCTATTTTTTGGACCCGAATATCTAGGCCCAAAAATAGGAACCAATGTCTACGCGCTGGGGGCATTATATAAACCCCTACACTTGTGAGGGCCATGTATCCAATATTCACTCATAAAATCCTAATCTCTTTCTTGTATCTCTTTGCACTCGTTCTCACTAGATCGCCGAAGTGCCTTGTAAGTACACCCCCTCGTCTCCATAAATTTCCAGCCTAGCAGACGTCATCAATTCGGCCTAGTTTCAAGTTCTGATCAACCGATAAGATCAATATATATATATATATATATATATATATATATATATATATATATATATATATATATATATATATATATATATATATATATATATATATATATATATATATATATATATATATATATATATATTAAAAAAGAGTCCCAATGTGTTTCTTTTAGAAGAGTCATCCATACCTAGGTGTGGCAAATAGACATATCCGCACAGTTTAAACCCTCCCTGCAAAAGTTTGCAAAAAAAGAGCGGAGCGGGGTAAACATTGTGTAGGGAGAGAACTTAAAACTTTAGTTCGTCATTGCATAAAAATGAGTGCGGTACGGGGACAAGCCCGCAAGTACTACACCTTTTTAGTCTAAAAATTGCAAAAATCTATATTAATGCATGTTGTTGCAACTGGTTTTTAACCAGAATCGCCACCCTTAATTTTTATCCTAAAGGAAGGGAGTATAAAAGAATAACCCTAAAAAGGTTAAGAGATTCTAGATTTAGACTCGGTTCTAGACGAGGGGAAGGTGTTAGGCACCCCTTATCTACCTTGTTCACAAGGATACTAGGTTTAAAAGCGTGTTTTTTTAGGAAATAGGATTTTAATTATTTTATTAGGGGAAAGGTTTGAATTTTAGTTAGGGGGACTCGCCACGATTTTTGATCGTATGCCTACATATCCTCCTAGGAGGAATCAGAGTCTCATTTCATAGTTCGCGGTTTGTTTGTATTTTTTATGGATTACACGGATATTTTAATTTTCCCCGCACTTAGTTCGAATGTGTGGATAGCGGAGATTTTGAACTAAGCGTGAAGTTAATTAAAAACTCTTTGTATTCCTTTTTGAAAATTAATTGTTTGAATTAATTTATTATAAAAACAGTTTGACATTTGTTTGCGTATTTTTAGAAGTATAGCGGTGGAGTCTGATATAGCCCCCGTATCACGTGGTCAAATATTGGTCACGTGTCGCTTGCGGATATTGTAATTTAACAAATCACAGGTTTTAATATTTTGATATAAAATATTAAAATCAATTATATTGCGAAAATTATTCTTAAGCGTGTGATTTTAATATAAATAATATTGTATTTTACTAAGTCTAAAATAATTAATTAATTATAGTAAAAAAAAATATAATTATAATTATTAAAGTATAAATATAAATAAATAAATAAATAAATATATAAATATATAAATAAATTTATATAAAAAAATAGCAAATAAGAATAAATTAGCGCGGGGTGCAATTTATACTATAGTAGTAAAATTAGGGGGCGCTATTAGGAAATGCCTGAATTCAGATTTTTGAATTCAGGCCCAGAAGGCCAGGGGGGTGCGTATTGCATGCTAGTAGTAAAATAATAAAAAAGGGTGTAATTATTATTGGGCTCGGCCCAACGATTGTTTGAAAAAAGCCCTTATGGACTGTATATGGGCGGTCATACGATGGTTACCATGGGACGCGCACGAGGGACGCACGATGTAGATCGTGGGGCTGAGATCAAGTGGAGCATGATAATACGGTGGGGTGGCGATCGTGGGACTAAAATACATTTTATATTTTCATTTTTTACAGAAAAGAAAAACAGAACAACAAGTGTTCCTCTCTCTCTGTGCTTTCTCTCTTCTCTCTCGCGAAACCCTACGACATCTACTCACCGGTGGTGGCCGCGCTCCCTCTCTTCTTCCTTTACAGCGGTAAACTCGGTGTTTTTCCAACGACGAACATAGATCTCTCTTCGCGAAGTGAACGCATCTGAGATTTCGGAAAGGAGTTTTATCGGTGAGGAGGTTATATTGTGTGCATCGCGAGAAAGAGCATGGCAGATGCGCGATGGTGAGCGGAGGAATGGTCGGTGGCTGGCGGTCCGGATAGTTGTGAGCGGTTGTTGTCGTTGGTGTTTCACTGTCACTTTTTCAAAGGTTTTTCTGTATATCTGCTCTCTGTGATTTTTCTTTTGTAATCTTTTTTCTGGTGTACTGTCCCCCCCCCCCCCCCCCTTCCCTTATTAATTGTTTGATTTTATAGTGTTTTTTAGCTTTTAGATTTAGGAAATTAAATCAATGTTTTGTATTGATATTTTAGGAAGATGATAAGTATGTCTGTAATAGAATTGATTAGGGATTACATCTTTGGAAATTTTTTGAACTCTTTGTCTGTAAATTTAAGAACATTGTTTTGAATGCACGATTCTGCAATTGATTTTTTTTATTTCTGTGATAAAGTCACCGTATTCGTTCTTCTCCATTCTCCTACTTGAACACGCGCTTGCCCTTCCTTTGATTTGAACAATAATAGTTTGTATTTTGGGCCATACTATTTTTTTGTTAATTGGACCAGCGATACCCAGGCCCATGTGCCTGTTTACAAAACAATAAAACTTCCAACAACCTGTACTTGGACCAATGCTATTTTTTCGTTACCTGCTTTGGTCTTGTGATGACTATATGGATTGGGCCTCGAGCCCAACTTTCTTAGCAAAAAAACAAATATTTTGTTAAGTCAAGAAAATGTAATTAGAATAAGTTAAAAATAAAGCTTTTTTTTTTAATTGTAACAAAATTGGGCCCTTAATCCGGTAGGCTCCATGTTTTTTTGAAATAACGACTTTCTTTTTCTTCCTAAACAAAATAAGGCTGATTTTTTCAGAAAAAATATTACTTCTAATGTAATAATGTTATAAAAAATAATTACAATAATAATAATAATTAGTGTAAACAAACATCACTTTTTCTAAAGCAAAAAAAAAAAACTTGTAATGGGCAATGTAATTTGGCTGTTAAGCCTTATGCCAACATTTTTTCTTTTTTCCTAAATTAACAAAATAAGATTAATTTCAAAAATAAAAAAAATAAAAAAAAAAAAGTTTACTTATAACAATATTAATAATAAATAAATATGATAATAATAATAATAATTGTAAGTAAACAAATATTTCTTTTCAAATTAAATCAAAACTTGAAATAACCTTTATCAAAACGGAATTGTCTGTACCTCCTTGATTAAAATAGTACACCTTCTTTTAAACTTGAAACGAATTTTAAAACTTAAAGGACTATCAGATATTGATGTCTATTTTATACCAACACACCCCCTTCGACTTTAAATACCTCTATAAGAGTGAAAACTAAATAATATGATTTATTTAAAGAAAAACCCTAAATATAATTAGGGGTATGGCAAATTTGAGGTATGACAGTTGCCCCTATTTAATTATCTTTCGATTGAATAGTGCGAGAATACGTAGGTCTCGCACGTTTTGATTGTAAGTTTATTAAATATTGGAAGATCCCAACATTTGCCCGAAAGACTTACAAGAATACACTGTGCAACATTCTCATGGATGCGAAGAATAGGTACAGATGATGATGTATCATCTTACCAGCATTTGGAATAAAGTTTTTGATAGAATGACGATGCGGATGACTCGCCAGTCTAACAGAGATTGCAGAACTCGTATGTTTACCGTAACCTAGGAGGTAAATGATACAAGTTTAAAAAGTTGACTTACTAATGCTAGGAGATCAATATAGCAAGTTTGGATCTGATTTGATTTTGTATATTCATCGCAACCTAGGGGATGAATAAAATAAAGTCTGATAACACATTGCTGCATGGAGACTGATGCAATGAGTTATGTCGTAGATTTCACACATTGCCGCATGGAGTCTGACACAATGAGCTGGATCATGAAGAAAGAATATATTGTTGCACGGAGAATGAAACAATAAGCTAAATATAGAAAATTTCATACATTGTCGCATGGAGACAAACACAATATGCTTGAATATAAAGGAAGTTATTTTGAGTGATCCATATCTCAGTTAACTAAAATTGAGATGAGGACTAATTTTGCTGGTTATTTGTTTCTAACCGAGGTAAGAATTGATGGAGGGCCCTAAGAAATTGGTTTCGCCTAAAATATGCTTTGAGAAATGCCATGTGTGATGTATGTGCATAATGTGAGGCTCTTAACGGGAAATCTACTGCCGAGACTTCCAGGGAATCTACTGCCGAGATTCTGTTGAGAACTACCTTCTTCCGAGGTCTTCTGGACTGTCAACTGTCGTGATTCACCAGGGGAATCTAGTGTCGAGATTCATTTTATGAACTACCTTTTGGCGAGGTCTTCCGGATAATCAACTGTTATGATCAACCAAGAGAATCTACTGCCGAGATTCAATTGGAATTACCTTTTGTCAAGGTTTTTCGAATAATCAACTACCGTGATCAACGGGGAGAATTTACTGCCGAGATTCAATTTGAATTTACCTTATGCCGAGGTCTTCCGAATAATCAACTGCCATAATCAACTGGAAGAATCTACTGCCGAGATTCAATTAAATTTACCTTCTGCCAAGGTATTCCAGATAATCAACTGCCGTGATCAACTGGGAGAATCTACTGCCGAGATTCAATTTGAATTTACCTTCTACCGAGGTCTTCCGGATAATCAATTGTCGTGATCAACCAGTTGAATATACTACTGAGATTCAATTTTGAGTTACCTTCTGCTGAGGTCTTCTGGATAATCAACTATTGTGATCAACTGGGGGAATCTAATGCCGAGATTCAATTTGAATTTACCTTCTGCCAAAGTCTTCTGGATAATCAACTGCGTGATCAACCAGGAGAATCTACTGTCGAGATTCAATCGTGAACTACCTTCTACCAAGGTCTTCCGGATAATCAACTACCATGATCAACCGAGAGAATCTACTGTCGAGATTCAATTGGAAACTGCCTTCTGCTGAGGTCTTCCGGATAATCAACTGCCGTGATCAACCAGGGGAATCTACTACCGAGATTCAATTATGAATTGATAATTTGATCGACAATGATGGTTGTCTTCACATAAAACAAGGTTTTATGCTATGCGTGCAAATTTGACTGATGCTTGAAATGTAATTATTGATTGATGTATGTGACAAATGATTGATGTGATAATTGATTGATGTATGTGACGAGTGACTTGGATATGTGTGAATGGATGTTGGATTTTGAAATACAAGTGCGTAATTGGGCTTTTTGAGGTATGCTTGACCCATGCTGTCGAATTTTGTCAGATGGATGAGATGATAAGTAGCTTGATTCTGGATTGAGGAAACCCTAATGCACGATTTATGCAGCCTTATGCTTTATGATAATGATTTGAATGCTCTTTTTTGAATGGTGCCCATGTGATGGGTCATGGACAATTAAAGTATGGAGGCTTATTTATGCAACAAGGTTGTTTGTCACATGATGGTTGAGTGTTGTGCTTGCATGATTCCCTGATACTTCTTTCGAACTTGAAGATTGTTGATGTAGAAGAGAGGTCTCCTGGAGGTTTCTAAAGTACGCGAAGAGCTTGCCCCTGTGTGGACTGTCTTTCCCTAATCTGTTGGTAGGGTCTTGGAGGAGATTCATGTGTTTGGAAACAGTTTGATCATAATATGAATGACCCTACTATTTTGCATTATGCCCCTGATTAAAAGACTTTTGAAAATGTTTGGCTTTGATGGACCATTTGAACCAACTCCTTTTGATCGAGCCTCGAAGTGATTTGCCCCGACATTTGAATTTTGAAAGGCATGCTCCTCAATCTCCAGGATCTGGAGGAAGTACCCTCAGAAAGAACTCAGACTTTGCCATGAGCTTGACATAGATTACCCCAAGTATTTGAAGCTTGAAAAGTTTGTACTCGAAGTTGCTTGAGGAATTTGGACCCTACATGCAGTAGGATGAACTTGATGCGTACTGCCCCACCATCCGAGTCTTGGAAAGTTGCCCTTGATCATTAATGCCTCGAGAAGCTTGTTAACATGAGGAAACTGAGTCACACATTATTGTGACAAGAACTTGATTAAGGGATGCTCCTCCAAAAGATATGCCCCTTGTCAATAGTATCTTCGTGTGATATACTCTACGATCATTAGTATTTGTCCTTGTTTATAGGGACCCCCTTAGCTGCTTTTTCCCCAATTAGAAGCTTCTTGGAAAGGATGGCCTTTGATCAGACCTTTTTGAAATCTCCTTGATGCTAAGTATTGATTCGTAGATAAAATTGTACATTTTGAAAAAGGTAATTCTGTTTGATGCACACACACGTTCTTGAAATTAATTATTTGAAAAGAAATGGAAGATTAGAGTATGAATATTTGAAGAAGTGAAGTAGTTAGAAATAATTTTAATAAACATCAGAGTCAGTTTAACACAAATTTCGCCGAGTATGCTTTCATAGTGAACATAGCCTCAATTAGGACTTTTAAAGGTTGTAACGTGGTCATGGTTCGTGGTTTAAAGAGAAAAAAATATAGCTTAAAATTATTTAGCCCACCCCATTCTCCTTGATGTTCTTCATTCCTAAATTCAATTAATCCAACGGATGCATTTAATCCCCAAGAACAGTTCTGTAGTCGCGCAGATGATGAGAAGCGTAGGTAAAGATCCAAGCGCCGATGAAAAGCATTGATAAGATTAGAGCATTGACAAGATCCAAGCGTGGATGAGAAGCCTTTATGATTATTGAGGTGGCAGTCACAAGATTTTTCTCCAATTTATTATTTTCAATCCCTTATTTTTGCATGGACCGTTTTTTTTAATTTTATTAAATTTGATCCATCGGGATGCCCTAAATTTTGCCTAAGTCAAGTTTTGATTTGCTTTAACTTAGCGAGCTTTCTCTATTTTTTTTTAATTTCTTATTTTTCTGCTTTTGATTTTGAAAATTTGTGACTACCATGTTGATTGTTGTAAGCTTTGTCTTCATCGTTTCTTCGATCTTGATCGATGTGTTGAGGAAGAAAGACGTCGTGGACTTTTGTTTTTTATTGATTCCTCAATCTTGGATGATGAATGCGGGGAAGATGATGTGCTTGAATCTTTGCTTAGATCGTTCTCTCAATGATGTATCGAGGAAAGAGATATGCTTGAACCATTGCTTAGATCGTTCTCTCAATGATGAATCGAGGAAATAGATATGCTTGAACCTTTGCTTAGATCGTGTTGATTATTCTGGGATTTGAATGCATCATTGAATTAATTGAAATCTACCCTGCCCCTGGTTAAGATTAAGGGTTTTTTAGAGAATAGAAAGAACTCCGGCTTCTGGCTCGAGGGGGTTAACTACGGATTAACTCCTTATATCTCCACTGTATAGGAAGTGAAACAATGTCTTACATCGTCAGCTAAGCATTACTATTAAAAAGCATACGTCAACATAATTCAATTATCTTGTATTTTCATCATTCTCCATCGAAGTTTATTAATTTAAAAATGGAAAAGAAAGAGTGAAAATGGAAAGTTGTTGATTTTTTGTGTGGAAGGAATCGATTTCAAAAACATGCATGCTTATTTTATTAAAATTACAAATCCAAAGGTACAAATTTATAACAAATGAAAACTTAGCAAGAAAGAAATTACAATTTGAAATGATAAAGCCTAATTATCCTGGAGATAAGCTTCAGTAATGATCCATCAATCAGAGCAAGGGATTTATCACCACATGCGGGTCATCTTCTTCAAAAGTTAATTGCTTATTATCAATCAGCACTTGTACCACTTCTTTGAATGAGTTGCATTCTTCAATCGAATTCCCTACTACTCCACCATGAAAATCACACTGAATATATGGGTTGTACCAAGGAGGAAATGAAGACTCCATGGATCTAGTCTGTCTAGGGGTCATTGATGAATTTTGGACTAGATATGACCATAATTGACTGTATTTCATAGGGATCGAGTCAAACTGGCTATTTCCCCCTTTTTGGCTGTTTAGAAGCCTATGTTGATTCGTGCGTTGATGATGATTATTTCAATTCTGAACCTGTCGATTCTGACATCAACATTGAGGCAAAATCTTAACCTGCTGGTTCTATGGTATATGCCATGGTTGCTGGTGTTGAAGACCAGAGGATGGTTGTTGGTACTGAGCATCTACTGCACATGAATATTGATGATAAGGCACAGGAGACAGGGTTTCCGGAGTTTGATAAGTTTCCCATATTGCACTTGCTTCTTCCCTTTGAAAATCTATAAGGGATTCACTAGTCGAGTCACTCGAGACGCTCTGGATTTTTCCGATTTTCATGTCATTCTCGATGTGTTCCCTAACTATTACTATGTCAGAAAAGCGTGATGATATACTGCCCAACATTTTTTCATAGTACTGACCTTGTAGGGTGCTCATGAACATGTCTACCAACTCCTTATCCAATAAACGCGATTGTACTCGAGCAACCAACCCCCTCCATCTCTGTGCATATTCTTTGAAGGATTCGTTACTCTTCTGAGATAAATCTTATAGTTGCATGCGACTTGGAGCCATGTCAGTGTTGTATTAAAAATGCTTCTGAAATGCCATAGCTAAGTCATTCCATGTGGGAGTGTGGTTTCTTTCCAATTGTGTGTACCATTCTAATGATGCTCTACTAAGGTTGTCTTGAAAACAATGGATAAGTAATTTTTCGTCGCGTGGGTATGCTGCCATTTTCCTAACATACATCTTCAGATGAGTTTTAGGGCGACTAGTCCCTTTGTACTTTTCAAAGTATGGCATCTTAAACTTTGGAGGAAATACCACGTCTTCAACCAAATATAAAGCAGAAACATCAAAGTCATGAGTGTCATGTCCTTCTATGGCGCTAAGCCTCTTTTCCAACATGCAGTATCTTTTGGTGTCCTTGAGGTTTTGAGGCTCTTTAGTGTTCATAGTTAGGTTTTCCGCTTGGGGTTTTGGCGTATGGAATGAAAATTGATGATACTCAATAGATTCATGGGATGGACTATGTCCGTCTCGGAAAATGGTGTGTTCCTGCACATCAAAGTTCTCCATGGCAGCATGTTTCTGCAATAGAAGTGTGTTTTTTTAGGAAATGGGATTTTAATTATTTTATTAGGGGAAATGTTTGAATTTTAGTTAGGGGGACTCGCCACGATTTTTGATTGTATGCCTACGTATTCTCCTAGGAGGAATCGGAGTCTCATTTCGTAGTTCGCGGTTTGTTTGTATTTTTTATAGATTACACGGATATTTTAATTTTCCCTGCACTTAGTTCGAATGTGTGGATAGCGAAGATTTTGAACTAAGCGCGAAGTTAATTAAAAACTCTTTGTATTCCTTTTTGAAAATTAATTGTTTGAATTAATTTATTATAAAAATAATTTGACGTTTGTTTCCGTATTTTTAGAAGTATAGCGGTGGAGTCTGATATAGCTCCCGTATCACGTGGCCAGATATTGGCCACGTGTTGCTTGTGGATATTGTAATTTAACAAATCGTGGGTTTTAATATTTTGATATAAAATATCAAAACCAATTATATTGTGAAAATTATTCTTAAGCGTGTGATTTTAATATAAACAATATTATATTTTACTAAGTCTAAAATAATTAATTAATTATAGTAATAAAAAAATATAATTATAATTATTAAAGTATAAATATAAATAAATAAATACAGAAAAATGAATAAATAAATAAATATATAAATAAATTTATATATAAAAAATAGCAAATAAGAATAAATTAGCGTGGGGTGCAATTTATACTATAGTAGTAAAACTAGGGGACGCTATTAGGAAGGACCTGAATTCAGATTTTTGAATTCAGGCCCAGAAGGCCAGGGGGTGCGTATTGCATGCTAGCAGTAAAAAAAAAGGGGGGGGTGTAATTATTATTGGGCTCAACCCAACAGTTGTTTGGAAAAAGTCCCTATGGACTGTATATGGGCGATCATACGATGGTTACCATGAGACGCGCACGAGGGACGCACGATGTAGATCGTGGGGCTGAGATCAAGTGGAGCATGATAATACGGTGGGGTGGCGAGCGTGGGACTAAAATACATTTTATATTTTCATTTTTCACAGAAAATAAAAATAGAACAACAAGTGTTCCTCTCTCTCTCTCTCAGTGCTTTCTCTCTTCTCTCTCGCGAACCCCTACGACATCTACTCACGGCGGTGGCGGCGCTCCCTCTACTCTTCCTTTACAACGGTGGACTCGGTGTTTTTCCGACGCCGGACATAGATCTCTCTTTGCGGAGCGAACGCGTTTGAGATTCTGGCAAGGAGTTTTGTCGGCGCGAAGGTTATATTGCGTGCATCGCGAGAAAGAGCAAGGCAGATGCGCGATGGTGAGCGAAGGAATCGTCGGTGGCTGGAGGTCCGGATGGTTGTGAGCGGTTGTTGCCGCCGGTGTTTCACTGTCACTTTTTTGAAGGTTTTTCTATATATCTACTCTCTGTGATTTTTCTTTTGTAATCTTTTTTCTAGTGTACTGCCCCCCCCCCCCCCCCCCTTGTTAATTGTCTGATTTTATAGTGTTTTTTAGCTTTTAGATTTAGGAAATTAAATCAATGTTTTGTCTTGACATTTTAGGAAGATGATAAGTATGTTCGTAATAGAATTGATTAGGGATTACATCTTTGGAAATGTTTTGAACTCTTTGTTTGTAAATTTAAGAACATTGTTTTGAATGCACGATTCTGCAATTGATTTTTTTATTTATTTCTGTGATAAAGCCACCGTATTCGTTCTTATCCATTCTCCTACTTGAACACGCGCTTTCCCTTCCTTTGATTTGAACAATAATAGTTTGTAGTTTGGGCCATACTATTTTTTTGTTAATTGGACCAGCGATACCCAGGCCCATGCACCTGCTTACAAAACAATAAAACATCCAACAACCTGTACTTGGATCAATGCTATTTTTTCGTTAACTGCTTTGGTCTTGTGATGACTATGTGGATTGGGCCTTGAGCCCAGCTTTTTTTTAGCAAAAAAACAAATATTTTGTTAAGTCAAGAAAATGTAATTAAAATAAGTTAAAAATAAAGCACTTTTTTTGAATTGTAACAAAAGTGGATCCTTAATCTGGTAGGCCCCATGTTTTTTTTGAAATAACGACTTTCTTTTTCTTTCTAAACAAAATAAGGCTGATTTTTTCAAAAAAACATTACTTCTAATGTAATAAAGTTAATAAAAAATAATTACAATAATAACAATAATTATTGTAAGCAAACATCACTTTTTCTAAAATAAAAAAAAACTTGTAATGGGCAATGTAATTTGGCTGTTGGGCCTTATGCCAACATTTTTTCTTTTTTCTTAAATTAACAAAATAAGATTAGTTTCAAAAATAAAATAAAAAATATTACTTATAATAATATTAATAAATAAATATGATAATAGTAATAATTACTGTAAGTAAACAAATATTTTCTTTTCAAACTAAATCAAAACTTGAAATGACCTTTATCAAAATGGAATTGTTCGTACCTCTTTGATTAAAATAATACACTTTCTTTTAAACTTGAAACGAATTTTAAAACTTAAAGGACTATCATATATTGATGGTCTATTTTATACTAACACACCCCCTTCGACTTTAAATATGTTAGTGCGTGAGGCACTTTTAGTGAGGAGAGAAAGAGAGAATAATAAAGGAAATAAGAATTTGTATTATTCAAGTGTACAAATAATGATACACACTATGACTATTTATATACAACCCTAATTGGGTTTGGGATAACACAACTTGGATTATATTAAATATTAAATCTAATCAAATCTAATCTAATCTAATTTAATATTTCAACACACCCCCATAATCCAAGTTGTCGAATGTAACACCCTCTAAAACCCCGAATAAATTTTCGCAAATACTAAAATCATAATTTCAGAGTACATGTATAATTCGAGGATGCTACAATTCTCTTTTAGTAAAACAACAAATTCCTGTCATGCATAATCTTAGTAGTAACTCATACATGTTTACACAGCGGAATAATTTATTTAATAAAACCAAAGTTATAATATTTTCAATCATCAGGGATTAACACCTGGAATATATCAACATCATATTATAACCAAATACTAAGGAAGTAAACGAGTCTGACTAAAGCAGCTCGACAAACAAACGTTCCCGGAGTTACAACTATCAGAGCATGACCCGGACAATACTAAAACAAAAAAAATAAACTAGAACGACAAGCCTTCGCCAAGCACCTGAACGAAGCTCCTCAATCTGAAATATTCAACAGTAAGGGTGAGCATCTCAATTATACATTTGATTATACGTTCATAACAATCAATTCAGGAAATCATAAGCATCACCCAATAATTAGCATATTTCATAGTTCACAAAAACCTTTACAATTCATATACCCATGGTATATTACTTTTCATATTTGCAAATAATCATCAAACATCGTCAACCGTTTAGCAATCATACGTGCATACAACAATCAAATACAACATTGGAAAAATCATCCATTCATGTTATATTCAAGGTAATGCAACACACCCATGCATGTGGTACCACTTTACCGCCCCATTAAATCTCGGGTCACGGATAACTCACCGTTCCATTATATCGCGGACACGGCTACCACCTCAACGTTCCATTAAATCGCGGACACGTATATTGGCCACCATGTTAATTCCAGACAATGGGAATTAACAAATGCAACATGATATGTAAGTATGTAACACTCAGCATACTAAGAACATCAGTCAACATATCATGCACATCAACAACATCAATCATAACAGGATATGGATAGCATGTAATCACTCAGCATACTATTTAAACATCAATCATATCATAATTCATGCTCGATAACATTATCCAAAAGCACGACAATAAAATCCACAATAACGCACAAAAAACAAAATTCAGAAAAATCAACACAGCAGAGCAACACGGGTGCCCGTGTTGTGCAACACGGCCCGTGTTACTGAGCGCGTCCAGAAAACACACATTTTTTTTCTTCTCATTACAGGGGACCTAACACGGTTACCCGTGTTGTGCAACACGGTCCGTGTTGTGCAACCAGAAGCACACTATCTCACCAACACAGAAGAGCAACACGGGTGCCCGTGTTGTGCAACACGGCCCGTGTTGCTGAGCGCGTACAGGATTTTCCTGAACCTGCAGCAGCTCAGAACAGCAGCCAAACGCGGGAAAATGCGGCTAAATGCGCATTTCGGTACCTAACGACATCGATATTTCACAACTCAAAACAACACATCCATTTCATAATTACCAACAATCATTATAGTAACCTTAACCGGGATTAATCGTCCTTTTTAGGGAATTTCTGACAACATTAAGGTTATCCCTAAACCTCTAAGGTAAATTCACGATCATGCAGATATACTCCCAATCCACCATTTGGAACCTAAAATTCCTAATCGATTCATACAAATTGGGAACCTAACCCTTTTCTAACAAGGTTCAATCCTAAGGGTATCGATTCCTAGTAACATCTAACAATTGGGGTTCTTCCCTACGATTACCCAAATCAACCGTACATAAACCCATAAACAAAGGTAAATCGAGTAATAGCCCCCCTTACCTTATCAATTTGCAGCTTGAGTTCTTGAGCGATGTTCTTCGTTCTTCGTACCTTCAGAGCTCTATTTCCCCAAATTCCCAACTTCTGTTTATCGTGAAAAATGAGAAAACTAACTTGAGTTCCAAAACATAACTTTATTTCTTTTTCACCCCCACTCTTTACTAACAACATCCAAGCCCAATAACTTAAAAACTCAGCATTTCTTATTTCTTTTATTTTCCTCTATATTTCAAAATAAATAATTCCTTTTTATTTTATTAATTCTAATAAAATAATTTCCCAAATTTAAATAAATCAAATAATTGAAACTGGGGTGTTACAACTCTCCCCCACTAAAAGAGTTTTCGTCCTCGAAAACATACCTTAGACGAACAATTCCGGATAAGCCTCTTTCATCTGGCTCTCCAGCTCCCAAGTGATATTTCCATCTGCTGGACCTCCCCAAGCAACCTTCACTAATGCTATCTCTTTACCTCTTAACTGTTTCACTTCCCGATCTTCTATCCTCATAGGCAATGTTTCTACTGTCAGGTTATCTCTCACCTGTACATCATCTATTTGGATTACATGAGATGGGTCTGGAATGTATCTCCTCAGCTGAGAAACATGAAAAACATCGTGCAAATTCGCAAGTCTCGGAGGTAAAGCAATACGATAAGCAACTTCTCCAACTCTTTCCGTAATCTGAAACGGACCAATAAAACGCGGAGTCAACTTCTTAGATTTCAACGCTCGACCAATACCCGTCATCGGAGTAACTCTCATAAACACATGATCTCCAGCACCGAATTCTAAATTCTTTCTCCTCTTGTCATGATAACTTTTCTGGCGACTCTGAGAAGCTCTCATCTTCTCTTGAATCAATTTGATCTTTTCAGTAGTCTGCTGGACAATCTCTGGCCCAATTACCGAACTCTCTCCAGATTCATACCAACACAAAGGTGTTCTACACCGTCTACCATACAATGCCTCGAACGGAGCCATACCAATACTCGAATGGTAACTATTGTTATAAGTAAATTCAATCAATGGCAAATAGCTATCCCAAGCTCCACCCTTCTCTAAAACACAAGCACGCAATAAATCTTCTAACGATTGAATCGTCCTCTCCGTCTGTCCATCAGTCTGAGGATGGTAAGCTGAGCTCAACCTCAATTTAGTACCCAAAGCCTTCTGCAATCCTTCCCAAAATTTCGAAGTGAACCTCGGATCTCTATCCGACACAATACTAGAAGGAACTCCATGCAAACTCACTATTTTCTCAATATATAACTGTGCCAATCTCTCCATCGAGTAATCCATTCGCACCGGTATAAAATGAGCAGACTTAGTCAACCTATCCACAACGACCCATATCGCTTCACAATTCATAGGAGTCCTCGGCAACCCAGATACGAAATCCATAGAAATACTATCCCACTTCCATTCTGGAATAAACATTGGTTGCATAAATCCAGACGGCTTCTGATGCTCAATCTTCGATTTCTGACAGATTAAACATGCATACACAAATTCAGCTATTTCCTTTTTCATTCCCGGCCACCAAAACAATTTCTTCAAATCATGATACATTTTCGTGGCACCCGGATGAATACTCATCCCACTGCGATGTCCTTCCTCTAATATACTCTTCTTGATTTCTGCAATATCAGGAACACAAACTCTATCGCCAAATCTCATAACATCGTTTTCATCAATTCTAAACTCACCACCTTGACCTTGGTTGATCAATGTCAATTTATCAACTAAATTAACATCAGATTTCTGTCCGATCCTGATCTCTTCTAGAATACCACTAGTAAGTTTCAACATACCCAAACGAACACACTTCGGAGTACTTTCACAAATTAAACTCAAATCTCGGAATTGTTCAATTAAATCCAATTCACGAACCATCATCATAGACATATGCAAGGATTTCCTGCTCAAGGCATCTGCAACCACATTTGCCTTACCAGGATGGTAATTCAAACCAAAATCATAATCTTTGAGAAATTCCAACCACCTTCTTTGCCTCATATTGAGCTCTTTCTGATCGAAAAGATACTTCAAACTCTTATGATCACTATACACTTCAAATCTCGAACCATACAGATAATGTCTCCACAATTTCAAGACAAACACAACTGCTGCCAACTCCAAGTCATGAGTAGGATAGTTCCTTTCATGAACCTTCAGCTGTCTCGAAGCATACGCAACTACCTGTTGATTCTGCATTAAAACACCACCTAAACCCAACAGAGATGCATCACAATAGACCACAAAAGATTCCACCGGATTCGGCAAAATCAGAATAGGAGCACTAGTCAATCTCCGTTTCAATTCTTGGAAACCTTTCTCACAATCAGAATCCCAAATAAACGCTTGTCCTTTACGAGTCAATTTCGTCAACGGCAAAGCTAACTTTGAGAATCCTTCGATAAACTTTCTGTAATAACCTGCAAGACCAAGAAAACTTCTGATTTCAGAAACAGTCTTCGGCGCTTCCCACTGAGATACTGCTTCTACTTTTGTAGGATCCACTGCAATCCCATTCTTAGAAATCACGTGTCCAAGAAAACTAACTTCATTCAGCCAGAACTCACATTTGGACAACTTTGCATACAACTTCCTATCTTTCAACAACTCTAACACAATTCTGAGATGTTCCGCATGCTCTTCGTCATTCTTGGAATAAATCAGAATGTCATCAATAAAAACCACAACAAATTTATCCAGATACGGATGAAAAATCCTGTTCATATATTCCATGAAAACACCAGGTGCATTAGTAACTCCGAACGGCATAACAGAATATTCATAATGCCCATACCTCGTTCGAAAAGCAGTCTTTTGAATGTCTTCCGCTTTCACACGAATCTGATGATATCCAGATCTCAAGTCAATCTTACTGAATACACTGGCTCCAATTAGCTGATCCATTAAATCATCAATCCTCGGTAACGGGTACCGATTCTTAATGGTTACCTTGTTCAATTGCCTGTAATCAACACACAGTCTCATAGAACCTTCTTTCTTCTTAACCAACAATACCGGAGCACCCCAAGGTGAAACACTTGGACGAATAAACTTCTTCTCCAGTAAATCTTCCAACTGACTCTTCAATTCAGCCAACTCAGACGCAGACATACGATATGGCGCCATCGACACCGGTCTCGTACCAGGAATCAAATCTATAGAAAATTCCACTTCTCTCTCTGGAGGTAATTCACCAACATCATCAGGAAAGACTTCTGGAAATTCACACACCACTGGCAATTCCCCACTCCTGACCTTTCCTGTTGCATCTAACAAAGCAAGTAACATAAACACATTAGCACCGTCTTCCATTGCTTCTTGTACCTGCCTAGCAGTCATAGTCAAGTTCTCGACACCAACTACTTCTGGAAAAATCACCGTCTTAGCAAAACAGTTCAGATGAACCCGGTTGAATTCCAACCAGTTCATCCCAAGGATAATATCAATTTGTTCAAGCGGTAGGCACACTAAATCCATACCGAAACCTCTACCAAAAATCTCAATAGGACAATCCCTACATACAAGTGAAGTTGTCACTGAACCCGATGCAGGAGTATCAACAACCATGCTACCTCGCATACCAGATATGTCCAGTTTCAACCTCTCAGCACAATCCAAAGAAATGAAAGAATGAGTTGCACCAGTATCAATAATTGCAACTAAAGGTGTGCCATGAATAAAACACGTACCTTTAATCAATCGATCCTCTGGAGTAGTCTCAGATCCAGACAAAGCGAACACTTTTCCACCTGACTGATCCTTCCTAGGCTTAGGACACTGCGGACGAATGTGACCTTCTTCGCCACAATTGTAACAAGTAACAGACTTCCCTTTGCAATCAATAGACAAATGACCAGTCTTTCCACATTTATAGCACTTCTTCTCATCACTCTTGCAATCTCGAATGTGATGACCAGACTCACCACACCTGTAGCATCTGATAGGAGCCTTAGAATCTCCCCCACTAGGCCTTTTCCAACCGCCTGATCTCTGGTTATCTCTACCATATGGCTTGCCACGGTCCATATGTTGCTTTCCTCTTTTATCAACGGCCCCACGAGAGTGAGACGACCTATTCTTGGTAATATCTTCTTCCAAGATTCTGCTACAATCCACCAGATCAGAAAATCTACGAATACGCTGGTACCTGATTCCCTGCTTAATCTCATCTCGGAGACCATTCTCAAATTTGATACATTTAGAGAATTCTCCAGCCTCATCATTGTTGTAGTGTGCATAATACTTTGCCAGCTCAGTGAACTTAGTAGCATACTCACTAACCGTCAGATTGCCCTGCTTAAGCTCCAAAAACTCAATTTCCTTTCTTCCCCGAACATCTTCAGAAAAGTACCTCCTCAGAAGAGCCATTCTGAAGTTAGCCCAAGTCAGTGCCTCTCCATCCTGAACCATTTCAGTCCTTGTGGCAACCCACCAGTCGTCGGCCTCTCCTGCCAACATATGCGTACCATATCTGACTTTCAGGTCTTCAGCACAATCGATCACACGAAAAATCCTTTCGATTTCCTTCAGCCACTTCTGAGCACCTTCAGGGTCATGTGTACCTTTGAACAACGGAGGATTGTTCCTTTGGAAATTTCCCAATTGCCTATCAGCACCAATCACGCCTCCAGTTGGGTTTCCAGCAAGTACACCAGCTAACATCCCCAAAGCCTCAGCTAGTGCAGCATCATTTCGTCCGTTACCTCTTCCAGCCATATTCCTGAGAATTAAAACATACTCCTCATTAGAATACAGTATCGACAATGTTACCTTGCACTAGTCGCATACAAAAGGAATGACTGACTCAAGACTCTGGTCGCAACGACCGACTATGCTCTGATACCACTATTGTAACACCCTCTAAAACCCCGAATAAATTTTCGCAAATACTAAAATCATAATTTCAGAGTACATGTATAATTCGAGGATGCTACAATTCTCTTTTAGTAAAACAACAAATTCCTGTCATGCATAATCTTAGTAGTAACTCATACATGTTTACACAGCGGAATAATTTATTTAATAAAACCAAAGTTATAATATTTTCAATCATCAGGGATTAACACCTGGAATATATCAACATCATATTATAACCAAATACTAAGGAAGTAAACGAGTCTGACTAAAGCAGCTCGACAAACAAACGTTCTCGGAGTTACAACTATCAGAGCATGACCCGGACAATACTAAAACAAAAAAAATAAACTAGAACGACAAGCCTTCGCCAAGCACCTGAACGAAGCTCCTCAATCTGAAATATTCAACAGTAAGGGTGAGCATCTCAATTATACATTTGATTATACGTTCATAACAATCAATTCAGGAAATCATAAGCATCACCCAATAATTAGCATATTTCATAGTTCACAAAAACCTTTACAATTCATATACCCATGGTATATTACTTTTCATATTTGCAAATAATCATCAAACATCGTCAACCGTTTAGCAATCATACGTGCATACAACAATCAAATACAACATTGGAAAAATCATCCATTCATGTTATATTCAAGGTAATGCAACACACCCATGCATGTGGTACCACTTTACCGCCCCATTAAATCTCGGGTCACGGATAACTCACCGTTCCATTATATCGCGGACACGGCTACCACCTCAACGTTCCATTAAATCGCGGACACGTATATTGGCCACCATGTTAATTCCAGACAATGGGAATTAACAAATGCAACATGATATGTAAGTATGTAACACTCAGCATACTAAGAACATCAGTCAACATATCATGCACATCAACAACATCAATCATAACAGGATATGGATAGCATGTAATCACTCAGCATACTATTTAAACATCAATCATATCATAATTCATGCTCGATAACATTATCCAAAAGCACGACAATAAAATCCACAATAACGCACAAAAAACAAAATTCAGAAAAATCAACACAGCAGAGCAACACGGGTGCCCGTGTTGTGCAACACGGCCCGTGTTACTGAGCGCGTCCAGAAAACACACATTTTTTTTCTTCTCATTACAGGGGACCTAACACGGTTACCCGTGTTGTGCAACACGGCCCGTGTTGTGCAACCAGAAGCACACTATCTCACCAACACAGAAGAGCAACACGGGTGCCCGTGTTGTGCAACACGGCCCGTGTTGCTGAGCGCGTACAGGATTTTCCTGAACTTGCAGCAGCTCAGAACAGCAGCCAAACGCGGGAAAATGCGGCTAAATGCGCATTTCGGTACCTAACGACATCGATATTTCACAACTCAAAACAACACATCCATTTCATAATTACCAACAATCATTATAGTAACCTTAACCGGGATTAATCGTCCTTTTTAGGGAATTTCTGACAACATTAAGGTTATCCCTAAACCTCTAAGGTAAATTCACGATCATGCAGATATACTCCCAATCCACCATTTGGAACCTAAAATTCCTAATCGATTCATACAAATTGGGAACCTAACCCTTTTCTAACAAGGTTCAATCCTAAGGGTATCGATTCCTAGTAACATCTAACAATTGGGGTTCTTCCCTACGATTACCCAAATCAACCGTACATAAACCCATAAACAAAGGTAAATCGAGTAATAGCCCCCCTTACCTTATCAATTTGCAGCTTGAGTTCTTGAGCGATGTTCTTCGTTCTTCGTACCTTCAGAGCTCTATTTCCCCAAATTCCCAACTTCTGTTTATCGTGAAAAATGAGAAAACTAACTTGAGTTCCAAAACATAACTTTATTTTTTTTTCACCCCCACTCTTTACTAACAACATCCAAGCCCAATAACTTAAAACTCAGCATTTCTTATTTCTTTTATTTTCCTCTATATTTCAAAATAAATAATTCCTTTTTATTTTATTAATTCTAATAAAATAATTTCCCAAATTTAAATAAATCAAATAATTGAAACTGGGGTGTTACATCGAACATCCTCAAAAATAGTCAATCTGAACTATTCCTAATTTCTTTCTCAAATTCAGGAATCTGTCGATCTTCAATCCTTTGGTGAAAATGTCGGTCAACTGTGCTTCACTTGAGCAATGCCTAACTTCAAGTTCACCTTGATTTACTTTTTCCCTCAAGAAGTGAAACCTTGCTTCAATATGTTTACTTCTTCCATGCAGAATTGGATTTTTCGCCAGATTTATGGATGATTTGTTGTCGATTTGCAATACTAGAGGTTTCTTCACTTCGACAGTTATTTCTTCAAGTACAGGTCTGATCCAAATTGCTTGACATGCAGCATAGGATCCCGCTATATATTCAGCTTCACACGATGACAATGCCACCACAGGTTGCTTCTTCGAACACCATGAGATTGGGGCACCAAATACTTGAAAGAAATATCCAGTTGTGCTTCTTCGATCTTCCTTATCTCCACACCAATCATCATATGAAAAATAATTAACTATTGCTTCTTTGCCTTCAGAATCTCTTCGAAATAGTATTCCACAATTTATTGAACCCTTCAAATATCGAAGGATTCTTCTTGCAGCCTTCATATGTGACACTCTTGGTTCACCCATATATCTGCTTACTAATCCGACTGCGAAACCTATATCAGGTCGACTATTGCACACATACCTCAGAGATCCCACAATTTGCTTGAACAAAGTTGCATCGAGTTTGTCTTCCTCTCCATTCTTCTCCAACTTCACATTTGGTTCAACAGGTGAGGATGTAGGATTCGAATCATCCATTCTGAATCTCTTGAGTATTTCTTTGACATACTTTCTTTGATGTAGAACCATACCTTGCTTCGACATTTGAAATTTCATGCCTAGAAAATAAGATAATTTTCCTAGATCTGACATTTCAAATTCCTTCGTCATCAGCTCTTTGAACTTCGACAAGTTCTCCAAACTATTTTCAGTTACTAGCAAGTCATCAACATACAAGCAGATGATTGTTATATCTTGTGCTACAACCTGAACACAGACACCATAATCTGATTTGCATTTGACAAATCCTAATTTGACTAAGTATGAGTCGATCTTCATGTTCCATGCCCTAGGTTCCTGCTTGAGGCCATAGAGTGCTTTGTGCAATCTATATACTTTACTCGCTTTCTTCTGAATCACAAACCCAGTAGGTTGTGTGACATAAATTTCTTCTTCTAAAGGACCATTCAAAAATGCTGATTTCACATCTAGATGAAATGTTGACCAGCCTTGGTTGCATGTCAATGCTACTACTAGTCAAACAGTCTCTAATCTTGCTACTGGAGCAAATACTTCAGAGTAGTCAAGTCCTGCTCTTTGAAGAAAACCTCGAGCTACTAATCTTGCTTTATGTCTTGCTATTGACCCATCTGCATTATGTTTCAACTTGAACACCCATTTTACTTCGATAGCTTTTGTATGTGTTGGCAATTCGACTAACTCCCATGTGTTTCTTTCGATTGCATGTAACTCTTTGACCATAGCTAACTTCCACTTGTTAATCTTCAAATCTTCGCTGTAGTTGATTAGTTCAGCACCTGCAAGTAAAGCAAAATGAACTAATTCTCCATCTGGTGTGATTTCATCATCACCCATCACTTTATAGTCATGAAGTCTTGTTGGAAGAACTCTATTTCTTTGAGGTCTTTGGCTTTTTTCAGCCACAACCACTTCGACTTCGACTGTGACGGGAGTGTCAACAACCACTTCTTCTTCGACTTCAACTGTATTCTCAACAATTCCTTCGATCTCTACTTCATTAGTTTCTTCGTAGAAATCAAAGTTCATTAATGATTTGTTAATTGAATTGCTAGAATTCCAATCCCCGACAAAATTTTCATTAATCACAATATCTCGACTCAACACAATATTTTCATTAACTGGATTGAATAGTTTGTATGCACCAGTTTTATGATATCCTACCAGAATCATAAGTTCACTCTTGTCATCAAGCTTCCTTCTCCTTGCATCAGGAACATGCTTGTAACACATAGAGCCAAACACCTTCAAGTGACTTACTGATGGTCGTTTGCCACTCCACACTTCTTCAGGAACCTTGTTCTTAAATATCTTAGTAGGACACCTATTCAAAATATAAACTGCAGTCGAAACAACTTCTCCCCATAAAGATTTTGGCAAATTCTTTTGCTTCAGCATGCATCTTGCCATATCTAATATGGTTCTATTTCTTCTTTCAGCAATTCCATTATGTTGAGGTGTGTAAGGAGCAGTTACCTCATGATCAACACCATGTTCTACACATAAATCTTCAAACATCTTGGATGTGTATTCGCCATCTCCATCTGTTCGTAGAACTTTGATCTTCTTCTCACTCTGGTTTTTGACAAGTATCTTGAATCTCTTAAAGATTTCGAATACTTCGTCCTTTCGTTTGATCACATAGATCCACAGCTTTTGACTAAACTCATCGACAAAGGAAACAAAATATCTGTTTCCACCAATTGTATGTTCTTCAAATGGACCACATACATCTGAATGCACCACTTCGAGAATGCAGGATGATCTCATTGACATAGTCGAAACGAAAGAATTTCTGGATTACTTTCCCACTAAACAACCTTCACAAAGTTTTTCAGGCATCTCAAGACTTGGAATACCAGTAACCATATCTTGAGTAATCAGTTGATTAAGTGATCGAAAATTCAAATGTCCAAACCTCAAATGCCACAACCAACTATCCATATGGTCGACAACAATTTTCAAACATTGAACTTCTGTCGAACTGATCATAGTCTTAAATGTCTTGTTCTTCGACAATGGAGATTTTAAAACCAAATTGTTCTTAGTGTCGAACAATTTCAAAACTCCATCTTTCATGACAACTGAGAAACCTTTTTCAACTAGTTGTCCAACACTTAACAAGTTGCATTTTATTTCAGGTATATAGAGCACATCTTTGATCATAGCTTTCCCTCCATTACTCATTTCAAAGACTATGTTGCCAGTACTTTCTGCTTGCAACAAACTATTATCAGCAAGTTTTACCTTGCTCTTCTTCGACTCGTCAAAATCTGCCAACCACTCTTTTCGACCAGTCATGTGGTTCGAGCAACCTGAGTCGAGAAACCAAATATTAGATTCAACATGGTTATCTGCAACTGCAGCCATAACCATCATACCACCTTCAGAATCATCTGAATCTTAGCGTGCAAGGTTCGCTCCTTCGTCCTTGCCTTTCGATCCCTTGTCTTTTCTATACCAACAATTCTTGGCCAAGTGTCCCCACTTTTCACAGTTATAACACTGCATACCTTTCTTATCTTCTTTGTCCTTTCGATAGTTTCCTCCTTCTCTTTTCGAGGATTCAGAAGATCTATCTTCGACCTTATTCTTATGGGAATTCGACCAAGACTTCTTGCCATGAGTCTTGTCGAACTTGCCTTTGAATTTGTTGGAACCACCATCTTTTTTCCATGATTGAGCTTGCAGTGCCTGTATCGAGTCCTGAACTCCTTTCCTTTCGAAAATCCTCATCTCATGCGCCTCCAACGAACCAACCAAATCTTCCACTTTAGTGGTTTCAAGATTGTTGGATTCTTGAATAGCTATGATAACGTGATCAAAGTGAGAGGTCAACGTTCTCATTACCTTCTCAACTATCATCTTATCAGTAATGGTTTCACCACAACCCTTCATGAGATGGATGAGTTTCTGAACCTTCGACACATATTCTGCAACTTTTTCATCTTCTCCCATCGACAACAACTCATATTGTCGATGCAAGGTTTGTAATTTGACAACCTTGACTTTCTCACCTCCTTCGAAATACTTTACCAGAATATCTCATGCCTCCTTCGCTGTTTCAGCATGAGAGATTCTGTCGAAGTTAGCAGCATCGACAGCCGTTTGAATGCAATAAGCAGCCTTGCAATCTTTTTTCTTGACTTCGTTGTGGGCTTTTTCTGTTCGTCGATTGCATTTGTAGCCAATGCCGGAACACCGTCGGTAACCACTTCTAGGGTTTCATGGAAGCCAAATAAGGATTGCATCTGTTGTTTCCATCAGATCCAATTTTTACCATCAAGCATTGGAAGAGAATTTGGAATGCCCTTATCACTAGCCATCTTCGCAACGGTTGATTTACTTGCCCTAGAAAAACGATCTCTGACGTGAAATTCTTGAAAACTTGATCAAGAACAATAACCGGAAGCTCTGGATACCAATTTGTTAGTGCGTGAGGCACTTTTAGTGAGGAGAGAAAGAGAGAATAATAAAGGAAATAAGGATTTGTATTATTCAAGTGTACAAATAATGATACACACTATGACTATTTATATACAATCTTAATTGGGCTTGGGCTAACACACTTTGGATTATATTAAATATTAAATCTAATCAAATCAAATCTAATCTAATTTAATATTTCAACAAAATATCTCTATAAGAGTGAAAATTAAATAATACGATTTATTTAAAGATTTTTTTTTAAATATAATTAGGGATGGGACAAATTTGAAATATGACACATGTGTCTATAAAAGCCTGCAAAAAAAAAGACGGAGCAGAACGAATATATTAAAACGTGCAGGCGTAAAATCTTACTGCGTTCCGTAAAAAAATGCGGGTCAAACATATATGTCTTTATCTATACTTATATATTCTTTTGTTTATTTATTAATTTTTTTTAAATGAATTGAGTGATTTTTAGAGTAGAATTGTCATTCTATAATATTCAAGATAGACGATAAATTTGAGTAATTTTATTGTCAATGCTTTTTAACTAGACAATTGTTTTGCAATGTTTTCTTTTTTTTATTAGTTTTGAACTAGATTATAAGAATTAAATTTACACTCTAAAAGTTACATAGAATTATTAAAAGTACCTTTTAAATTTTGAAATTCTTTGTTGTGAAATTGATTATTAAATATGAATCTATCAAAACTACCTTTTAAATTTTGAAATTCTTGTTGTGAAATTGATTATTAAATATGAATCTATCAAAACCTTTGATGTCCAGAGAAAATAACGATAGTACTATCAGAATTTTTTGATGGACCATTATCCAAAGAAAATTTTTAGAGACTAAAATTAAATTTAAATTATTTATAGAGATGAAAACATATTTAATCTTTAAAATATTAAGTTAACGATAAAAAAAGTGTTGAATGATAGGTGATTTACCGTTTACTTTTTCTTTTATTTTCTGTATTTTATATATTAAAACAAGATTTAATTATTATTACTAGAGTTGGAAAGCTATTTTTTGGTCTTTACATTTTAATGAAAGAGAATCAATCTCTTTTTAAAATAGTAATTGTGTTATTTTAATTTTGTAATCATTTGATTTTTGTTTTGTCACGCTTAAATCATATTTAATTGGTAATAGAAAATTGTCTTGTTAAATGGATTTTGGATCTATTTGTTGGAATTTTCTTTTTAAATAATCAAGTTTTTAAGGTGTAATATTAAATTAGTTAATATTTTTTTCATAATTTTTAATATAACTATATTTCAAGTTAAAAAAACTCTTATATCTTTTTAATTTTTCAGATTTATCAATTTTTTTATAGATTTAATGTTACCTATATATTTATAGATTTACTTGTTAGTTTTAAATTTTCTGTTCATAAATCTGCAACTAACGTTAAATTTGTAGAAAAATATGTAAATAATTAAAAAAGAATATAAAAAACATCAAGTTAATTAGTGTTTTCTTTTAATTAATTTATTGTTATTTGAAAAATAATTATATTGAAAATTATGAAGAAAAATTGACTAGTTTAATATTAAAACTTAAAAATGTGGTTATTTACATAAAATTTTCCTATTTATTTGTCATGGAAATTTCGTAGGACATCCAAACCGAACACTTTTTTTTTTCTTTCTATAAGTATATCTTAGCATGTATTAAATTTTCATAACTTACCTTTGTTCTTAAAAATTTGTACTTGTATTTTATACACACGCTAAGACAATTTTACTTAGTTCCTATAGTTTCTTTTAATCTTTTATTTGACTAATAATAGATGTAGTATAAGTTGTGTCTTACAAAAATTCTAAAAAGTGAATAATACAAACTTCTAAAATACACTTCTAAATTAAAATAAATCTAGATTGCAAAGAAAGAAAACATTAAAAAAATAATTCTAAATTTGTATAAATTAACATTTTGAACAATACACTTATCTAGGATTTACTAGGCATAATGAACCATGATTCTCTTCTAGAAATAAAAACTAAGATATTGAAGTAGAGAAATGCTAAATGCACCCCTTGGTATTGATAAAAATTCTCAAGCCAAAATGATCGTTTTTCTCTCTCTAACAAATTTATTGGACTGCACATTTGTCATTTTAGAAATTTTATTTTTGCCATTCACAAAATTAAACCAAATTAAATCTGACACCTCCATAATTTTTCATAATATCTAAAACACTCTTATTAAATTTAATTAAGAAAACGGAAAAAAAATTGATAATGTAATTGAAAAATTCGGTATGAATAAAAAAGTCTTATAGCGTATTTTAAAAATCCGATATGCTTTATAATTTTTAGGATTTTTTGAAAAATTTGATAGTTTGTTTTCGATAGATAGCAAAAACCGAAATTAGCACTATCAGACTTTTTGAAAAATCTAATAAAAATTAATCAGATAATATATTTGAAAAATTCGATAAAAATTCATAGAGTTTTTGAGAAATTCGATAAAAGTTTAATTTTTTTGAAAAATCTGATAAACTCATAAATTTTTTGAAAAATCTAATAGAAACTCGTAGATTTTTGAAAAATCTAATAGAGTACTTAAAAAATCTAAAAATTCTTAGATTTTTAAAAAATTCGGTAAATTTTTTTGAGATTTCTCATAAATTCGGTAAAAGAATTTATAGATTTTCTAAAAATCCAATAAAAACTCATGTAATTCTCCAAAATTTTAATGAAAACCCATTAATTTTCCAAAATTTCATAAAACACACAATATTATTTTAAAAACATAAAATATCACAAAAAATACTCATTAGTCCATTGAGAATATTTTCCTTAAGGTTCAAATCATAGGGGACACTTGGCATGGTGTGAGTGGGGTTTTAGTGGGACAAGGCCCTTTTGAAAAAAAAAGTATAATGAACAAAAAAAAGTAAATTAGTGATGTAGGAGCATTTTACTTACCACTCTCAAATTATATGTGATACTCTTCTATTTTTCATTATTTCAGAAATGTTTTTGGTGAAATGGAAATAATTTTTTCCGAACGAAATTTCAAGCACTTAAAACTAAATTTCTGGTATAGACTATATTTCTGGTAGTTCATATGAAAATTTCGGTACAGTTAAAATTTTTGGTATTGTTAAATTTTTTTCGAAAATTTTAAATTTACCATTTTGTATTGGAAATTTAATTATACTCAAATTTTTGATAGTGTATTGATTCAAAATTTTTTAACGATCATGATTTTGCCGACATCTTTAGAGGATTCTGATTACACCGATAAATTTGTGTGGTTTAAATTGAATCTCCATTTGTATAAATAGGACCAGTGAAGAATGTACCAACGACAAGGAGATGAAACAACGAGTATACATCATCTAATGTGATAGTCATCTCCCCAAATCAAAGATGAAAGGATGATGTCTCAGGGTACCACCACTCAACAAAAGCTGACAAGAGGGAGGTATCGAGCATGGTCAGTGAGCAGTTAGAGAACTCCAAGAGACTAAAATCACAGAAATATGCCTGACCTGCTCAGGCATCGGACCCTTTGAGAAGTTCTTCAACTTCGAACCATGGGATGTGAGCGTCGGACACTTCTATAAGAAACAAAGTTAAAAAGGTATCAATAAATTTTCATATAGTCAATCGAGCCATAATGAATAATTTGCAATAAAAAATATAACATATATACCCCGCACGACCATACTATGTATGCGACATAGTAAACATATTATGTGAGCACGAACCTGTTAGCAGGTCCTCCTGAAAAGGCTCCATCAGTGTGAACTGATGACTCTGTAAATGCACGATTTGTGGCGTCTGTATCAGTAGGAGAAACCTCATCAACTACCTCATTCACAAGAACCTGCTCAGCCACTGCATGAACCTCCTCAACAACAACCTCCATAGCGGGTATCTCAACAACTTCCTCCTTTATAACAACCTCCACAATGGGTACCTCAACAACTGACTCCTTCGCAGGTACCTGGTCAGCCACAATCACAGGTACCTCTATAACAATAACCACTGTAGCAGGTACCTCAAGTAGTAGAAACTCTAACAGGCCAGCGCTAGGGTGTGAGGAACTGCATGCACCTGTTCAGCCATCTGTTTCCGGTGAGAATCAGTCGGAGAATGTCTTCTAGCCCGTAGTTGGGAAGCCTCTGCCTCGTCCCTCCGGACCTGAGCATCTGCTCTATCAATCAGCCTGCCCGCAACGGAACCGTCTTTACCCATGGTCCTCAATGAAATAAAAGAAGGGGGAAAATTTAGTTAAAATTGAATTATCAAATTTTTTGAAATTTTTGAGATTTTTCAAAAAAAATTGAACTATCGTAAATTTCGAAATTTCCGGTACAAAATGCTACAAAATCACCAGAAATTTTGAAATTTACGATAAGAATGACCAGAAATACTCAAATTTTCGTGAATTTCTATTGGAAATTTCACAAAAATACCAAAAATTCATACTTTTTCTTGAAAATTCGGGTAACTACTCCAAATTTTCCATATCACCCTTGAAATTCGAAATTTTCGGGGGTGGCGGGGTGGGGTGGATATAAGTGTAAGGGTGGCGAGTTAAAAGCTCACAATGTAGTTATGGAGGTAAACACGTGTTTTTTTGTTCTGAAGGGTGGAGGATACATACTTTTTACAAAGAATTGTGATTAGGCATGAAAAAAAATTTGAACTCAATAGAATCCGCAACGCTCTCGTTGAATATAACGTAAAAAATCGATTTAATTAGAAGCAAAGACATATCTGAAAAAAATCCGATTTTTAATTACAGGGACGAAGGCGGGGCAGGTGATGCTAGTACGTACATGCATTGCACCCCGACACCGCCTATTAAAATTCTTTATTATCCTTATTTTTTAAACTTTATTATCTATGGACCCTTTTTAATCTTAAAATATCAAATTTATTTAATTATTAATAATTTTTAAAAAATCTAAAACAAATGAAAATGACCAAGTGTTTTAATTATTCTTAAAACGAATGAATATTTAATTTAATTATTTATTTTTATTGCTTAGAAAAAATAAACTTTTAAAAAAAAAATTATGTTGATAGGACGGAGTAGAGAAACTCATTCTTTGTTGACGATGAAGACAAAAGTTAATTGTTATCTTTGATTAAGTCTCCGAGAGAGAAAGTGTGAGAGTGATATAGAGAGACTAAGAGGTAAAATTATTTAAACCCACCTCGATTCACTCCATCGTCATGTTTAATTGTGATGGTGATATAGTTGTGGAGATAAAAGAAGATAGTTTAGTATAAGTCTCACATTGATTTATTTAAATTGTATAAAAGTTTATACACTTTAAACATGCATAGTCTAAGTATTTCGAATAGATTTAGATGACAATGAATCTATGAGTACTGGATTGATGATATAATTTTTGGTCCAAAAGTTTTTTTTCAAAATTTTAATTAATTATTTTTAAAAAAAAATTAAAATTAAAATTTAGGATAAAAAACTGAGTTTTAAAACAGGGGAATAAAAAGTTAAAAACAACATTATTGCGAACGTGATCTAGGAAAACATAATGCTATGCTCTCATAGTTTTACTTTTGTTTTCTTATTTTTCTTCTTACAATATTTTGCTAACATCACATAAGAAATGATCATATATCTTTTGTCTAAAACAACAATAGAGACTATTGAGACACAAAAGCTTGCTATATTTTTCAAATCATAATGCAATACAATCAAGTAAGATACATAGTCCTAAGAGATGATTTTTCATTTCATGTAGCTTCTAAAAATCTAACGACCACCAGAAAGAAGTGATTCAGCAATTGAAGAAGTATGAGAGAATGGTCTATCCATAGAAGAAGAAGCATAAGACATACCAAAATCTTGAAAATTTTCACATTGTCCAGAAGTTACTCCCATTGAAGACAAACTAAGAAAAGACAAATCAGGAAGTGGCAAATCCCTCTCCAAATACCTCAAAACTTGTCTCATACTTGGCCTAGCCAATGCCTCACAATGTGAACACAACAAACCAAGTTTCAACACCAATTCAACTTCTCCAACCACATAATCCACACCCAAATTTACATCTCTAGCCTCAACAATCTCACCTCTTTTCCAACAATCATAAACATAATCAACCAATATCAAACTCTCACATTCCCTTACTTGTTCTATAGGCCTTTTACCACAAACAACCTCAAGCAAAAAAGCACCAAAAGAATACACATCAGAACTTGTTGTAGCTTTACCTGTTCTTGTATGCTCAGGTGCTAAATAACCAAGTGTTCCAACAACATGTGTTGTTTGAGGATCAGTTCCATGATCATATAGTCTTGAAAGACCAAAATCACCTAATCTTCCATTCAATTCACCATCTAATAAAACATTACTAGCTTTAATATCTCTATGAACCACAACTTGCTCCCACTCTTCATGTAAATAAAACAAACCAGAAGCAACACCTTTAATGATCCTAAACCTTTGACTCCAATTTAAGGTAAATCTTTGTTTTCTGTTGTGTAAATATTTGTCCAAGCTTCCATTTTGCATGTAGTCATAGACAAGAAGTAACTCGCCTTTTCGCCTGCAATAGCCCAGAAGTGGAACAAGATTCCTATGACGAAGACGACCGATACTAACAATCTCCGCCACGAATTCCTTCATCCCTTGTCTTGATTCATGTGAAACTCTCTTCACAGCTACCTCAAGCTTTGAAATTGGCATCACACCTTTGTAGACTCTACCAAATCCACCTGTTCCTAACAGCTCTTTCTCCTTGAAACCCTTTGTTGCAAAGTATAAATCTTTGTACTTGAATCTTTGAGTTCCATAGTCTTTCTCCCAATCCTCATGAAGCTCAGAGAACATTTTCTTTCTCTTGATGAAATGAAACATTGCTATAGCTACCATTAGAATCAAACATACTGAAATCAAAGGCAACCCAATTGAGAAAATTAACTTAGAATCTTTTTTGTCACCAAATCTTGGTAGCTTAGGAAGTTCAGAAATCACAAGGCTTTGAGCTTGACCATTAACCTTAAAACTCCAACCAAGAATATAATGAGAAGTTAGAATTGAACCTGTTGAAGATGAGAATCCAACATACATAGTACTATTGTCAATAACAGAAGAAAGATCTTTGTTCAATGATAACAAGGCTTTTTCTGGTTTCACAACATTCATTGGAGCTAAAGTAACATCAATCTTCTTCTTTCCACCATCATACTCCAACCAAACTTGCATTGGTAAGCCACTGAAAAGGCTCAAATTCTTGAACTCATTACCACCTATGTCATAATATCCGGCCGAAGCCGATTTTTCTGATTTCAATCCATTGATATCAATTCCAACATGGTTGTCATTGATATCATCAAACTCAGTATTCAAAATTGTATCAAGCTCTAAACCAAAAACATGGCTATTGTTGTTTCCTATGTTTGTTTCATTGAACAAGCCAAGATACTGACTTGGTAGTGAATTCGGCAACCCTTTTGTTGGAGAAACAACAAAAACAATTCCATGACCACTAAGAGAACCAAACTCTGATCTTATAGCAAAAACAAAAGTAGTTGAGAAAGAAAACACACTACTACTTCCATTGTTGAAAACTATAGGATTTGGATAGAAAGCATGACCCTTTTCTTGTTTGGTATCATTGGTTAATCTAAGTAATCCATTAGAAGTTAACTCAGCAACACCATCAAGATACAAATGTGATGATTTGAATCCATTATAGATGAAACTGATATTGCTATCTTCACTTGCTACAACTACTACTAATGTTACAAACATAGAAACTATTGCTACAAGGTTGAAAGACATAGTTTGTTATGCTTTGAAATATGTTTGTTGTTTCAATATTTGTTGTTTTGTTTCTATGGTTCGCTTGTATCACACATTTGAATTTTCATATGAAGCTTACGTGGAAAGATCCTAGCACTTTCATAAAGTTGAAATACATCACTTTCATTTATTGTTCTTTTTTTCAAAACTCTTGTGCCACAATTTAAATTCAAAAACAAAGTTGTCAAATTGTAAGTATGAAATTTCTTTGTTGTTAAGTATAGTGGGACTACTAGGTAGATAAGGGAGAAATTAATAGGAACACGAGAACTGAGCTTCAAGGAAGATTCCTGATATTGAAGTTTGGAACTATGTAGGGTCAAATATGGAGTGGACCCCTATCTATGGCATGATGTAATTCATTCAAATTTTCATCAGAAAAAGGTGACAGAAATGAGAAGGATAAAAAGATAAAGATGAAAAATAAGAAACAGAAATAAAGGTTGGTCAATCTTTACAACTTTTTTTTTTTGCTTTGTTAAAGAAGTGCAGTACAAAATTGGAGCTTTGTTTGGAACATAATAGGGTCTTGTGAAAGGAATAAAGTTGGCTCTCTCTTCTGTGGTTTTGCCTGCCCATATTTTGCCTAAACAACATATACTTGGTCCGGTTAAATAAGGTTGACCCTTGGTTCATTTTTCTATTGTATTTGAAATTTAATTCACTAACATGTCTAGTACAATCTACTGTTTATTATTATTAGAACTCCAAAACATATAAAACTAACGGTAACAAAACGCGTTCGTTCCGTTAAACATGTCTGTATTATTCATTTTTTTTTACGGACGAGACAAAGTTTTAGTCTTATATTCTCTTATTTCCATCCCGTCCATTCTATTTTTTTTTTGTAATTGTGAGAATTAATAAATGAGCGTGAATTTATGCAAGCAGAATCCGACCGCCACACCCTCATATTTTTGCTAGTTAAGTTAAAGTTTTGGTCTCACACCATCTACTATATCTACCCTAGTAGTTTTGTAGGGGTAGACAAAGTTTTGGGCCACACCCTTACTATGCCAGTCTTCATATTTTTTTGGACGGGTCAAAGTTTTAACCTCGTATCTATTACTATGTTTGCTCCGCCTCTATTTTTTATGATCTTTTACGAGCGAACCTAAGTGAGACGAGCATACTCGTTAGCTACTCCGCTAATACAAAAAACACGTACAACAACGATTGTGAAACACATATAATAACGGTAGTGTGCCCATTGTTAGATAGTGTGTGATTGTATGTATGTTGATTACCACAACAGGCGTGTGACCGTTGTTATAAATTAGATAGAGCGCTACTTATAACTACGATTTAAGGAAACAATCGTTATGAAATAATTGAAAGGTCCTGAGTTCGAATCCCAACAACGCCATTATTGGGTTTTATTATTCTGAATAACGCTCTTCTTATAACAACGTCTGAATTAACAACCGTTGTGATATAATTTGTGTTTTTTTTAAATATTAATTTTACATAATTCCCAATTTTGCAACTTGAATATTTTTAAATCATCTACCAGAAACAACAATACACCTAAAATTCCATTAGGAACTAAAATTGAATTAGACCAAAAATTGTATTACATCAATGACTCAATTCCATTAAGAATCAAACCTTGTATGTTACATAAAAACTAAAATTGAGACAAAACAACCTATAATGTACACATCATTACATCAAATTATACTATCTTGTTGTCTTGGGGTCTCCTCTCTTGGTGTCTTCACTTTACGTACCTATAATTTTCAAATAATAATAGTTGTTAGAAATTAAATAACATAATTGAAAATTATAACAATCAATAAATTATAAATGAAGAATATAAAATACTTACTTGTTAATTTTTCCATATTTCTTCTTGATGATCGTTATGAATAACATGCACATCATCTCTACCAACTTCTTCATATGAATTAGACACTTGTGTTGCGTAAGAAGGAGTGACAACAATATCAAAGCTTTTATCATCGCTATGAGGAATGTGTTTTCCTTTAAGAACAATTGACCATTTTTTTGAAATGATGCCAGAGATAGCCATTGGTTGAATTTGTTGCATCAAGACATGACAATCATAAGATTTTAAGCCAATTAACGTGAGATATTTCATTGATACAAGTTTTTTTATGTTCAAAGAGTAATCATGTGAAACTTTGATACCTTACAAACACTCGCAAAAACTTTTCTTTTCCTTTTTAGATAGAATGTGACATGCCAGAGGCAAATGAAATCTTTTTCCTCTATCTTCTGGAGTAAAGTGTTGTCTAATACCCATCGCCATCATATCTAAACGGGAACTCCTACTATATTTAGTCTTTTCTGGAATGTTTAAAAGTGTTCTTATAAAACTATCACACACATTTTTCTCCATATGTGTCACATCAAGGTAATGTCTTTGTGATACAGTGGGAAGAACTGACTGTTTTTTGGAATGCTGGTTTGCGTTTTGCGTTTTGTGTTTGCAAAATGTCGCGGTAAGCAAGAGTCACCACCGACTTTTATTTTATCCAACAAGGAAAGGAAAAAAGCACAGAAAACTCTTTTTTAGAGATGTTTCTCGGGTTCGGGGGGTAGATTATAGAAAGGGAAGGTGTTAGCACCCTTTCTATCTGTGGTTATCCACGGGCTCTTAGGTACTTGCTCAATTGTTTTCAAAATTGTTTTCTTTGTGCTTGTGGGTTTGAAAAAGGTTTTGTTTTTAACTTCGATTTAACTCTTGTTTCTGTCCTCAAGAGTGTAATGAAGTGTTTTTTTTAAAACTTTGTTTGAAAAAGAGTGTAAGTGTGAAAAAAGTTTGTTTTGGATGAGCAAGTATCTAATAACTATCTACCTACTCGAAAAAGGAATCGTTCTATGCTATTTTCCTTTGGACAATGCTATCCCACTATTAATGAGTCGGTAGCACTGTCGTTGGAGTTTAAAGGTCAATTCGAATTTAGGGACTTACTGTCACTAAAGCAATGTTAGGACGCCTTAGCGGTAACCCTAATGTCTTAGATCATTTGTTTGAGGCAACAATATCCGAGGCAACCGTTTCGAGACGACTATGATCTTTGGACAAGAGGGCGACCTCTAAAACAACCTATACTTAATGACCGCGTACGAAGACAACCAAGTGGGGTGTACCCTAAGAGTGCGCATGTGCGAGTGTGTCGTTTTCAGTTATTTTTATCTTGGTACATGTTAAAGGTGATCTAAGTTGATTTTAGGTTAAAACATTCAATCTTGTCATGCATCCCTATTATCAAACATCTAACAATTATAGTTTGCGGAAAATAAAATGCGGAATTTAAATTACAAGGCGTCGGGTATTTACATCGCCAAAGACAAACCCTTTAAAAATAAATAAAGCGATAAATGATAAATAAAAGTCCTATTAACTATTACAACCCGGAATCAGATACTTAAATGGATAAAAGAAAGTAAATCGCGTGCGGGAAATTAAATTGAGCGCAAAGTTCTAGGGTTTTGACCCTTTTTGTTAAAGAAAAGATTTTTTTTTGTTTTTTATTTTATGAAAGAAACTAACCTAAATTAATTACTAAATTAATAAATAAATAAATTAATAAAAATAAATTATTTTTGGTTTTTTTTGTATTTTAAGAAAGAAATAAAAATGAATTGAATTAGTAAAAACCTAATTAAGTCTAATTTAATTTTAATTATTTACAAAAATATGTTAAAGTTATTCTAATTAAAATCTAAATTAATTTAATTAGTATTTATTAATAAAATAAAAAATTAAAATTTGATTTGATAAAGAAAATATTTTTGTGGTTTTATTTTATAAAGAAAAGAATTTTTTAATTGGTTAGTAATTAAATAAAAATAATAAAACAATTAATTAAAACAAAATAAATAAATAAGAGAGAAAAGAGGTTTGGGCCTAAATTGGGGAGTTTGAACAGCAATTATGTGGCCCATTAAGCGCTGGCCCTGTTGACTTTTTCATGATTTGGTGTGTGTGCGCTCACTTTGCCTATGGTGGTCCTTCAGATCTTGGCCACCAGATTTGGCCTTTGGCCATCTGGCCATTGGATATGTGAAGGTGTATGGTGAACTGCACGCTTGGATGTACACTTGATTACATGAAGAAGAAAAATAACAAAGAGAATGGGGGACCTGGGATTCGAACCCATGTCCTGAAAGTGATATGCTTGCCTGCCTTGCCACTACGCTGCTCTGTTCTCTTTGTTAGTAATATACACACAAAATATAATATATTAAAACAAGTTAATATGCCAACAAAACAAAAATACGCGTGAATTATTTGAACCGGCCAATCAAAGGAGGACACGATCTCGTCCCTGTCCTCAGACCTGTAACAATGTTACCCGCGGATTTGAATCCGCAGCTAAAAGCATAGGCCACTCCTAAAATCCATCTCAGGCTACATAAATTCATTCCAAGGCCATGGTTGCATTCGTCTTCCTCTTCTGGTCACGCCTATAGCCATCACTAAGGCTAATTTTATCTGAAACGAAAAACCCTAAACCAAGATGCAAAACCCTAACAATGGTGTTTTACATTAAAGGTTAGATAAACAAAATTGAATAATGCAAAAAGCTTAGAAACATTGTGAGGATTACAAATATGCAAGCAATTTGTTCAAATGATGCAAGAATGATGAACTACGATTTCAAGAGCAATGGCATTTATCGTGACACTTACAGCGCTTTGTGGTGTCTGAGAACGCTTGATTTTGATCCAAATCGCTTGTGTGAACACCCAGGAAGAGATTGGGACCGGTCTCAGCTTCTGAAAATGCCTCTAGCTATGGATTCGATCTCCAACTTTTTGTGACTTTTTTCAATTTTTGTTCTGCCTATTCTTGCAGCCTCCAACCCTTATTTCGATTTCTTTGGCTTGTTTATGTAGTATGGAATGTATTAGGGTAAGAATTATGGCTTGAATCTTCTCATATCAATGCCTTGGGATTTGATTTGATTCACCCTTTAAACCTTTCCAAATTTGCCAAATCTCCATCTTTTTGTACATGATATGGTGTGATCCGAATTTGATGATGCTAATGATGATGATTAAAGCCTGAAACAACAAAAGAATCTCATGTAATCAAAGTTTTGGATTTTGTATGATTTAATTTGATTTAAAAATGAATAAATTCAATAAAAAATCAGATAAAATAATAAAAATAAGATATGGGCTCATGGATAAAGCTAGGACACGTGGACAATGATGCAAGCTCAAATCAAGTGGAAAAGAATGGGCCCATTTGACAAAATTTGAAGTTTTGGGGATAGTTGACTTTTGGCAATTTTGCAAAAATGTTCAACTTCAACAATGCATAACTTCTTCAATTTTGAACTTTTGGAAGTGTTCTTGGACTTTTTATAAAGCTTTATGTGTCCTATAACCAAACCTTTTGGTCTCATATCATTTTGATATTCCATGCTAAAGTTATAAGCTTTCGCAAAAAAGGTGTTTTTGTTGACTTTCAAAAATGACCTATAATATCCAAATTTATAACTTCTTGTGAGTGCATTTTTTGATCTTGGGGTATGAAGATGTATTGTAGGAAATTTCATCCTATTCAAAATGAGCTTTGGATGGGTCATTTATCATAAAGTATGAGAAAGTTATGCTTGGTCAAAGTTGAGTTGACTTTTCCTACAAAACCCTAATTTAGCAACTTTTGAGTCTTGATGAATTTTGAGCAGTCCTTGATGAATCATGATCAACCCTTGATCAAATGACGAAATATCCTTTAAAATGATAATGTTGACAAAAAATCTTGAAGTTTGACTGTATGTAGGCCACAGTTGACTTTTGCCCTAGCACAGTCGATTTTTGGACCTTTGAGCAATTGACTGAGCAAACTTCCTCTGCAAGGCTTGAAATTTGACATGGATGATCTTGAAAACATATTAGGACATTGGGGAGCACTTGAGGTCATTTGGACTCAAGGATCTTGATGCAACACAAAACCCTAATTTGGGGTTGACTGCCTTAGGAGATGACTTGTCTGACCCACTCTTGAGCAACCTTGAGCCACTTTGAGATTTTTCTTGTAATGTTTTGAGGAATATGAGAGGGAAAATTTTGGGGTACAACAGTCTTACATCAAAACTAGACCAGTATGGAAACTCAAAGAAAATCGATCTCTTTTTCCAAATATTTCTATCAACGGGACCATCTTTATTCTTTCCAAAGACAACATTAAGGTGTTCTTGTCATTGATAAACTTCATCTCTAATTAAAGGTTTAAGAGCACGTACGTACTCTTGCTATCCATTAAAAGCCTTCTGCAATCTACGATAAAGATGATTGAGTTTTAGAAATTTCTTATGTCCAAGGTAAACGGTCTTTTTTCCAAACTCAAGTTGGTGAAAATATGTATCAGATTCATATAAAGGAAAAGCTTTATTTACTTTGACACTGTATCCAGCCAAATTTCCATATGCAGGAAAGTCATTGATTATACAAAATAACATTGCATTCATCTTAGACTTTTCATTGGAATATGCATCATCAACATCAACACCTTTATCCCACAAAAGTTTTAAACCTTCAATTAATAGAATTAGATAAACATCTATGTCATTTTCAGGTTGTCTTGGTCCTGAAATCATCATACTTAACATCATATACTTGCAGATAGGTTATAAATCGTGAGAAGAACGGGCCACAGAGAATGGTTAGTACTCATATTACCAAAGAGGTTCATTCCATCTGTGGCAAGCCCAAGCATAAGGTTTCTTAACTCAAGGCCAAAATCCGGAAACAATAAATCAATTTTCTTCCATTGCAAAGAATCAGCTACATGATGATTACTTCCATCATATTTTCTTTCATTTACATGCCAGCTTATATTCTTTGCACCAGTTGCATTAACAAAAAGTCTCTTGAACTTTGAAATTATTGGCAAGTACCATAACACTTTAGTAGGAGGACACTTCTTACTAACATTGTCATTGTCATCACCATTGTTGTTCTTCAACTTGTAGCGCGACTCACCATATTCTAGACATTGATCCAAATTTTCACACTCTTTCCTGTATAATATGTAATCATTAGGGCATGTATGTATTTTGACATACTCCAAACCCATTTGACACAATATCTTCTTGGCCTCATAACAACAATCTGACAAATTGTTATCTTATGGTAGTATTTGTTTCAACAAATCAAGTAATTATGTGAAACTTTTATCCGACCATCCACTTTTTGCCTTCAGATTAAACAATTTTAACAACACAGACAATCGTGTAAAACTGGTTCACCCCTTATATAAGGGCACATCTTTGGCGCTGCATAAATTATCATAAATATAGACTTTCAGATAAGACGATTCTCCCATATCACTGATCATATCTTCTAGTCGATCATCCATATCTTCATCATCTTCATTCATTTGCGACGAGTCATTTCAATTATTTTCCACTTCTCCATGCCACGTCCATGTCGTATAATTTTGAGATATTCCATCACAACATAGGTGATAAAATATTTATTTTTTTGACAGATTCTTGATATTCCCGCAAACAACACAAGGACAATAAAAGATACCATTATTGTCGGAAACATTTTTTCAGCGAATTCAAGGAATTCAAGAACTCCTTTCTCATACAAATTCTGAAATTTATATAAAAAGACTACTGTGAACGTCATGCTAATGCTACACACACAAAACCTAAAGCATATGTATTAAATATAAATTAAACATGAGAGCAACTAATCTAAAGCATATTCAGTAAACATAAACCATTGATTCATGAAAGAAACAAGTAACCATTTATTCACCCAAAACATTCAGAAGCGTCTGAGAGATAGAGAATGGTAACGTATCAGATATTCGAAGAGGATAGTGAAAATTTCGCTTCCAGAACTGATTTTTCGAAGAGGATGGTGAAGATTTTGCTATTGGTGTCGTCTTGTTTGCTAGGGTACCCTGTGTTTTATGAAATGAATAAAGTATCTGTTAGGTTTTAATTTTGTGAGAACAATTTCATAATAGTTGCAAGATTCAACCATAGTGAAATATGGAACATATAACCACGGTTAATTGTAACAACCGTAGTTGTTATAATTTCAATTTTTAAATGAAAATAAATGTTAAAGAACACACACTACAAAAAATACTCTCATTTGCGACGTGAAATTCACGTCACAACATGAAAAATCACGTCACAACTTCTAATTTGCGACGTGAGTGATCACGTGGCTGGGGAACGAGTGGCAATTTATTTGCGACGTGATTTTTATGTCACAAAGTTGTGACGTGAAAATCACGTCGCAACATATTTTTATAGACATTCAGGCGCAACAATTTATTTGCCACATGATTTTCACGTCACAAATTAGTGACGTGAAAATCACGTCGCAAATTAGTAACCATTCACACTTTCTCTTTGTTCAGCTTTTGTTTTTTTATAAAAAAATAAGTTGCGACGTGATTTTCACGTCACTAATCTTTTTATTTTAATTTTTTAAAATTCTATACTGAAATTTGATACTCAATATATATATATATATATTATTTTTAAATATTATATCTTATAATATATAAAAACATAAATTTTCGTTTTATTATTATTATTAATATTTTTTATATTCTGTTTTATAATATAAATACCATATATTTAATAAATATAAAATAAATTTGTATAATATATACATAATTTCGTTTTAAATAAAATTCTAAAATATATTTATGTTTTATTTTTTATTTATAAAAATTATAATATCAATTTACTAACAACTTTTACAAAATAAATATCAAATTAAACCTAAATAATCAATCAATAATCCTGAAAAAAATATCAAATTTTAAAAAACAAAACAAAAATCTCTCTCTTAATCTCCTTCAATCTTCTTGTTCTATCTTTTTCAAACCCTCTTCAATGTTCTTCAATCTTCTTCTTATCAATTTCTTGAAGAAAAAAAATCTAAATCAAAATCATATTACAGAATAAACATTAAACAAAATTCTAAAAAAAAATTGAAACAAAATTAGAGAAGATGATTGACTATCTTTAAAAATTAGAAGTGAAATAGAAATTAAAATTGGAGAAGATAAAGGTAGAAGGAAGAAGATGAAACAGAAAAGGAATATAATGAAAGAAGAAACAAAAATGGAGAAGATATGTGAAATGGAAAAAAAATATAAACAGTCACGCAACCTTGCCACGTGATTATCACGTCGCAACGTCCCACCCTAAAAAATTGCGACGTGAATATCACGTCACAACTTGAAATTTGAAAATTTTCAAACTTCCCACCATGTGTAGGTTATAACTTTCTGAAATATATATTTTAATTAATTGGTTGCGACGTGGAATTCACGTTGTAACTTTTTTTATAAAAAATATTTTCTGACTCCTCTTTTATTAACGTTACTTTTCATAATTTATCATTAAAATTATGTAGCGACGTGATTATCACGTCACAACCTGCCACGTGATAATCACGTCACAGCTTTACTTTGCTGGAGAACATTTATCTTGTAGTGACATGTTTATTTTCCTGAAAAAATGAAAAAATATTGACACACCTAAATTATATGACAACAGTTCTTTAAAGAAACCGTGATGAAATGTTTTAGATTAAAATAATTTAAAAAAAACGCATAAAAAATGAGATATGATTACGATAAATAAATAATTATAATAATATTGTATTACCGAAGATGTTTTTCGTAGTAGTGCTCCTACATAAAATCATGACATTGCACTTATTTTATGGATACATTTGTCTTAAGTTTTTAGAGTCTAAGACAAATCATCCTTCCCTATCAAATTGTTAAATTTTAACCTTACAAGATTGATAACTAGAATAAGTTAAGTCACCCTAACCTCTACTTTTTATAAATTTTTATCAATTTAAATAAATTTTAATAAAAAAAGTAAAGTATAAATTTTACTAAATACTTGTCATGGTCTTTGGACTTGAGTTTACTTGAAAAACACTCAACTTCGATTTCTATCGAAAAATCCTACTTAACTATATATTTATCATGGTATTTTTTGTTTGTAACTATGTCTGCATTTTTCGTATACTTACACCCTCATTTCTTCTAATTAGTTTAATTTGAGTATTTTATTCTTACCCGAAGTATTTAGATCAAAATTTAAGAATTTGATAGTCCAATAGATTTTATGTTCAAATTCAATTGTTAAGTAGCATGTTTTACCGTATACTAATTGATATGGGGACATCCTTAAATGAGTTTTAAAATTTGTGTAGTATGCTATGCCCACATTATATCATCTAGTTCCTTCTTCCAATCTTTCCTATATGATTTGATTGTAATCTCCAAAATTTCTTAAATAGTTTGTATTTGATACTTCAGTTTGATACTATTTCTTGTTATTTAAAGATTTTTATTGATATTTTTCCTTTTTTATTGAAATAAATAAAATTTGGTGGTGACTCTATTGTATTTCGAGCGTTCCTTACACTTGGATATTTTTCGTATTGCGATAGTTGATTCTAAAGTTGTGTTTTTTGACGATTTTGTTAACTTTCTATTTTACAACATGATTACATATGATTTTTCACTTGTATTCACTTCAGGTTTACATATTTTTTACTTTTATAGTTTTTGGTTTTCATACATATTTCTCAAATTTGATTTTTTTTTGTCTTCTTCAACTATTTGTAAACTTTGTTTTATGTGTTTTATTAACTGATAATCTTTGTATTCACTTGTATTCACATATGGTTTACATGTTTTTTTTTACTTTTATAGCGGTAGGTTTTCATACATGTTTCTCAAATTTGAGTTTTTTTGTGTGTCTTTTTTACCTATTTGTCAACTTTGGTTTGTGTGTTCTATTAACTGATCACCTTTGTATTCACTTGTACTCACTTCTGGTTTACATGTTTTTAACTTTTATAGTAACTCAAGAAGTCAAAGAGTATTAGTAAGTTTTTGCTTAGTAAAGATATGTGGTTCAAGAAATGAGGTTTGCACTACTTTGGTAATCTCAAATGGCACTACTAATATTTGTGGTATGTTTACTGACATAGATCCATATTGTAATTCAAAAAAATGTATGTTGATCAAGAAATTGTAACTGCTGATGCAGATGGTTCAACCTCTTTTTGCAAGTCAATACAGTGTGGCAAGAAGAGAAGTGGTGACTTTCGATTGCATATGCTATTTTGTAGGTAATTGATCGATAGTAGGGTAACAGTCTCCAGAGGGATAATGTTACAATTTTGCTCATGCAGTGGATATGTTGTAAAACTGGATAGTCAGGAAACTACTATCAAGAGGACATGGTCCATATTGTCATAATGTTGCATTGCATTATCCTTGCAATTGTTAGAAGTTTTGGATATTGAGCGACTTAGGTGGTGATGCAGATGAATTTTAAGCGGAGATGTGATACTGTTGAGATTTATGTTGGGCTGGTGCAGAAACCTATTTTGGAATCAAGCATTGAGGCACAAATGATTGATAATTGGTTCGTTTGAATTTCTACTCTATTGAATGGTCACCACTACAAATAACGCTTCTAATGTCGGATGCAAAAAGCGTTGTACGTCGGCAACATAAGCGAGATAAATAAGATCGTCGTGAAAAGTCTACATTTAACACGTCAGTGTTTCCAAACCCAACATGAATAGTTATTTCAAAACCATTTAGTACATGAGTTCGAACCTCAAGTGCCTCACTTTTATAATATTCCAAACTAGCGTATTCCTTAGGTTTCACACGGATCACTAAAGGCGGATTCTTGAGAATTGATAACCTTTAAATGGACATCATAAATTTGTTTAAGACTGTTGAAAACAGTGAAAAATAACACTTAACTATCATCTCGATTTTGGAATATTGTATTGTCTAACTAAACTAAAACAATGTCGTCTTTGAAGACAAACTTATCCAAAGGTGTTTCTATATCTTCTACTTCTGTAAAATTATGATCTGTACCATTTTGTGGGCGTGATTGTCGTATAGTTTCGTACTAATGCAAGAAGGGACAAAACTAAGAAAGACTTTTTTGGAGATGTCCATTTTGGAGGAGTAAAGAGACATGTAATCTGTTCATATGGGATGAAGACATGGTATAAAAAGGTGGAATTGAATATGAGAGCATGATGAAGTCAAAGGCGGAAGCTATGGGTTATTTGAAGGTTATGTATGAAGATTCAAAGAAGAAGAACAAGACACTAAAGAACAAATTGAAATCAGAAAATTTTATGAAAATTTGAAGATGTTATATTTTGTTATCTCCTTTATGTTTAATGTTTACTTTGTTATGATATGTAATAAATGAAGTAGAGTTTGAATTGCATTGTTAACATTATGTGAAAACGGTAGAAGCAAACAAATCTATATATTAAATAAATGGAATTAAATATCTTCTCGGTTTTGGAATAAAACTGATGGGTTAGTTCAACTAACCCCTCGACTTTTTAAATAAATCGAGGTGTTAAATTAAATTTTATTTTTAATGGTTATATTGTTTACTCAGAATATTAAAAATACAGAATGTCCAGGTCCCATACAAGATGCTAGCGATCCAAGATTGATTGTTGTGCTATCATTATCATTGCATCTTGAATGGATCGTTTCACTATCATTATCACCGCATTCACTAGCATAGACAGTGAGTTTGAATGCTTCTAACTTCTAATAAGGTGTCAGTTGCAAAAATTGAAAAATATTTTTTTGCACTTGCAATCTATCAGTAACGACGAATATATCATAGTTGTTTAAAACCTTCAACAACAACAACATCAACACCATTATTTGAGATAAATCGCAAAAGCTGAAAAATATTTTGCTTAAGGTAGAAGAATATTTTTCCAGTTTTGCAATCCATTCCAAAAAAATGGTGGAGTGGCTACAAATAAGATAACATTAAGGTTAAATCTGTTCAACGAGTATTTTTATAGTCAAATCAGATTATTTATTCTTCGATTTATTAAAAAAACCGAAAGGTTAGATCATTTATTTTATATTTTTTTACAAATAAAAACATAAAGTGTCGTAACTGAGATACAAAATTTGTTCGGAATGATATTTCTCAATTTATAAAAGCATTAACACAAAAACAAAAAAATCAAAGTAATTTTAAAATTAAATTAAAAAACTGTTTTATAATAAATAATTAAAAAAAATCTTTTATTGCATATTTAAATACATTTAACGATGATATTTTGTATAATTAATGCAAGGAAACAATATATAGAAAAGGTGAGATTTAATTAATATTATTAATTAAAATTTATATAATTAAAACAATAATTACATAATTAAATAAGAAAAAAATTAAAAATTATTTTTAATTTAAATTTATAATTTAATAAAAATAAAAATAATATAGTATAAAACTAATTTTAATCAATTATATTAAATAATTGTTTAAAATTCCTCGTTATAGAAAAAGATTAAATTTTATAATTTCTGTATCTTCTATATATAACAATTTTTGTTTTTAATTTCTTTAAAATTTCGATACTCTAAATATTTTATCATCAATTTTAGTATTTATTTAAAAAAAAATTAAATATAGTAAAATTTTAATAAATTATATTTTTTATTGAAGAAATTATATAAAACAAAAAATAATGAAACTTTTAGTTTATATATTGAAATATAAAAATTTATAAATTTTTGTAAAATAAGAGAACAAATACATGTACAAAAAATCAATATTTTATTAATTAATATAAAAAAATTATACAAAAATCATAAATAAAATATTTTTTATTAAATAATTAATATATTTGATATATAATAATAATAAAATATATTAATTATTTAATGAATAAAAAATATTTTTGTTGATAAAATAGTAATAAGAGGATATATATATATATATATATATATATATATATATATATATATATATATATATATATATATATATATATATATATATATATATATATATATATATGCCATTGTTATGGTTACACGTATGAGGTATGTCAACCCGATCTTCTTCCAATATGAACCACACAAAAACAAGTGAAAAAAATGGAAAAAGTAGATAACTCCACAGTGTAGAATTGGTTGCAGTTAGCAGTTAGCATCTATTGTCATTGCCATTGCCATGGCTATCTCATCAACCAAATTACCAGCATCCTTCATCTTAGGAACCCGACCAATTCACTCTACAAACCACCAAGTTTTATTCCTTCAAAACCATAGCTTGAATTTATCACCATCACTTCACAACAAGACACTTTCCTTCACTGTCCAAGCACTCAAAACTCCTTCTGGTGTATGCAACTTCATTTTAAGTTCTTTTACTTTTGTTAATTTTTTCTTTTTCTTTTTTTTAATTTTTAATAGTTGTTATTTATTAATTTGAATTTTCAGGTTGAATTTCCAAAAGTACAGCCTAAGTTTAAACCACCATTTCTAGGCTTTACAAAGACAGCAGAAATATGGAACTCCAGAGCATGCATGATTGGACTCATTGGAACTTTCATTGTAGAGCTTGTAAGTATCTTCTTCATCTTGCATTTTGCACATTTAAGCACTAAGCACTATTCATTCTAATCAACTTTATTCTATGACTGATGTGTTTTGCAGATAATAAACAAGGGAATACTTGAAGTGATTGGAGTTGAGATTGGAAAAGGCCTTGATATTCCTCTCTGATTAATCAATTTTCTTTCTATGTAACTATTGTCACATGTATTCAATTATTACAACAACATGGATTCTCATATGCGTTTTAATCCCAACAAAATTATTTATGTAAGTAGTTTTAATTATCGTAAAAAGACTAAAATTTAATACATAAATAATTTTATTAGAACAAAAACACTATTAGAAGTCTTTAGAGTTATAATGGAGCTTAAATAAAGGTAGAATAACTATAGATAGTTCTCTAATAACTTGGAGTTAGATACTATCTAAAAATTCATCTCTTTTAACAATTTCACGATTACGAATAACTTTTATTGATCTATATTTGATCTTTTTTATATTCTTGAAGAAACCACATTTAGTTTTTTTTTTTTTTTTTTGGATAGGATATATTAGCGGATTATAGTTACTAAATCCTCCAGCAGTACTCTAACCTCAAACTTCAAAAGTTACTGATTTCAAGAGCAATTTTAAATCAAATTTTTCTCTATGATAAAGAATTTTAAATATTACACCCTTGAAATATTACTATGCATTTTCGAATTTTAAAGATAAATATGTTATATTACTATGTGAATAATAAGGTAAAACTTACACCTTCTGTATTAACACTAAACCATATACCTCAAATGTATAGGTGATGTACTTGGAAACCTCTCTTCTAACAATTAGCTACTCTAGAGCAAAGGCGATGACTCCCTCATAAATATCGATTTGAAACAATGTTTTCGCTTGTGGATAGGAAAGGGGAGAAGAGTCTTGGTCAGACGTGTTCCATAGAGACATCCAACAATCAACCAAATGCATCTCTCCAAAGCGACACAATGATCTAAGGACAACGATCTTGAACAAAGGCCGACAAGGAGTATGTATACTACACCAACATACTCAATTTACAAAGGTTGGAACACTTAGCACAATTTTTTTTTCTTCCAAAAAATAGACAAAGTTATACATGAATAATAGAGGAAAAATCAATAATGCAAATAAAAAATATCTCACTTTCATTTTAAAGTTAAAAATATCATGGTCATTACAAAATATTTCATTTCCAATAAGCGAGCCAACACGACCATTACAAAACAAATATGCCAAAAACAAATATCAAAAGGCTAAGAAAGCTAGAATGCAAGCTTGTCCCTAAAGAGAACTATCTTTCTATCCATAATCTTTTGTTCATCATGAATATTTTTCTTTCATATCTTAATTTCACGGTGTTGCAACTGCTTTTTAAATCAGAGTCGCCACTACTAATTTTTATTCTAAGAAAGGGAATCTAATAGGAAATCTTAATTTCGCAGACAGAAATTTTAGGTTTCAGACTCGATTTTAGACGAAGGGAAGGTGTTAGGTATCCTTCATCTACCTTGTTCACAAGGATACTAAGATTTAGAAGTGTTTTTTAGGAAAAAGGTTTTTAATATTTTTTAAGGGAACTCGCCACAATCTTAATCATATGTCTACGTATCCTTTTATGAAGAATCAAAGTCTCAATTCGTAGTTCGTATGAGTTTGTATTTTTTATGGATTACAAAGGTATTTTAATTCCCCTCGCAATTAGCCCGGGTGTGGAAATAGCAGAGTTTTTGGACTAGGCGTGCAGTTAATCAAAATATGCTTTGTAACCCCTTTAAAAAATAAATTGTTGAATTAATTTATTATGAAAAAAAGAAGATTTAATGTTTGTTAAATGTTTTTTATATATTAATTATAATTTTTTTTAATTTAATGCATGATTTAAAAATGAAGATTTTTAATGTAATAACATAAATATTTGAATGAGTTTTTAGAAAAAATTATATTTGATTTATTATAATAGTAGTAAATAATAGTAAAAATTATAAATATTAAACATAAAAAATAGTTATAATAAGAATAAAAAGAAAAATAAAATTAATCGCAGGGGGTGCAACTCAGGTTAAAGAAGTAAAAGCAGAGGGTTGCTATCAATAAGGGCCTGAATTCAGATATTGAATTCAGGCCCAGAAAGGTTCGGGGTTCGTTTATCGTTCACGCAACAAAAACGGAGGTGTATAAGGAAATATGGTCCAAGTTCAAATATTGAACTGGGCCCAATAGGCTGGGGGTCTGTGATTTCAGAGCGCGCTTAGCAAAACAAAGCAGGAGGGGGTTCGATTATGAATGGGCCAGGCCCAAGAGGTTTAAGTTCGTTTGGACAGGGTAAGGTCGGGCGTACGATTGCTATCATGGACGTGCACGTTGGGGATGTGTGATGCAAAGCATGGTAGCGTTAAAGGTTCATTTATACATGATTATGACACGTTATATAATTATTTTATAAAAAAAATCCATTTAATTTCCTCCGTTATTTTATCCCTCTCTGTTCTCTCTTCTTTCTCAAAAACAACAGAAAAACACAACCCTATTTTAGGGCCTCCGCCGCTGTGTAGCCGCAACGATCCCAAAACCCTAACCGGAACCCATCATCCCCAATCAACAAAAAACAGTTATACAAAAGCTAAGTAGAGTTTCGTGGGTTACCGCCTTAGCCATGTATCTTTGATTGTGCTCCTCTGATTCTATTTTTTCCTGATCCCGTCTCCTTCGCGTTTTCTGGCACCGACGATGACGACGATGGTGAAGGAAATTTGAGGGCGGCGTTTTGGAAGGAGCTAGCGGAAATGATTTAGAGTTTCAGATATTGAAACCCTAAATTCCTCTTCTTCTGATCTCAACAGAGTTTCCCTTTCTACCTCTTCTGTATTCTTATCTGTAGGTTTTTTGATAGATTTTTATTGTCCCCTCAGTTTTATAGTCTTAGGTATTGATATTGTTTAGGTGTAGAACAAATTAGGAAATAGCGTTACAATTCTGTGATTGAGAAGATTAGGACTTAGATTAGGGTAGATTAGAGATTGAAATTGATTCATACTTAAATGTAATTGATATCAGCTTCGAATTGTTTCTGTAATATATTAATTTTTTGATTCAATTTGATACAAATTCAGAGATTTGATTTTGTTTCTGTGTATACTTTGATTGTTGATTATTGAGATTGGATTGAGTTTGATTTGTACAGTAGTCGTTAATCTGCGTTTTTACTTTGATTGGCATAGTGCTTGTTTCGATTTTTTTGGGCCACAACTGTATCTTAATTTTGGGCTTGAGATGATTAGGGTAAAAGACGAGGATGACGCCGCTGGGTTGGGTTTTGGGTTTGAAACCCAAATCTTGACCCAGTCAAACATTCAGAAAAATATTCGTTTTATTAAAACTATTATAATAATAATATGTAATTAAAAATAAATCTGATAATTCATATAATAATGATACAAATTACTATGTTAACAATAATTTTAATAATATTGCTTACCATAATCAGATATTGATTAAGATAAAAAAATAGTAATAATAACACAGTTGATAGATAAATCATAGTAAATCAGTAAAACAAAAGTGGATTATGGTTTAAGCGAAATGGGCTTTCAAAAAAATATGACCATATATGGGCCTAAAAAACATACACCTCCATTATTAAAAACTAGCCAAAAACTTTAATGGACTATTAAGTCTTAATCTCATTGGGCTTCTAATAAAAAATAAACAATTTTTATATTATAATAAAAAGAAAGAAGCTTTAATGGGTCTTTCACACCTCCTTAATTAAAACCATACCCTTTCTTTGAAATTAATTTCTATTTTAGAACCTAATGAGTCATCAGATATTGATGGCTCATTTTAAATTGACATACCATCTTTTTATTTTCTACCCCTCCCATATTACGATTTATTTTTAAAAAAAACCTAAACATAAAAGGTAGGGCAATTTTTGGGTATGCCACACGGTGGAGAAGCTCAACATGTGATAAAGCATTCTCAAATAATGGGTGGAAACAAGTGCAACTAGCATCTACAATTGTTTAAAGTTGGTTTTTTAGAAACACCCTTTCAGTTCGTGATGTTCTCAATGAAACTGGGACCTTTCCACGTATTTCTTCTCTTTTTCTAGAGTTTTTCAAGCTTTTAAGAAAGTGGCCACCTCCCCTTTTAGAGCTTCCTTAGCATGGCTAAGAGTCTCATTAGATTGAGATAAGATTCTCTTTAACAGTCAAAGTCTCACAAAGTTTTCTCAGGGTGACCTTCACCATCCCAATTGCTTTATGATTTTTATTGGAAAGATATTCTAGCTTATCAATCTACTTTTCAACACAGTTGATCCAGACAAGCATGTGTAGCCTATAAGTGACTGATTGAGTTACTTCGACAATGATTATGCCTCCAAGTGTAAGTTGTTTATGTTAAATTTGATTAGGTCGACTCAGTTGTAGTTTAATGGTCTGTCTGACAGAAGAATCGGTTCGTGGATGGACTTCTTTTAGAGGTTTTCTGTGCATTTCACATCCTGAAAATGACAACCTATAGTTGAGGTCTCCTTGAGTGGGGTCATCCAGGGTAAGAAGGGGGGTGTTTTGGACTGGGCCTGCACTTGGCCCAAACAGCATACCAGGCCCAATCCAACCATGCTATAGGTGAAGGCCAGCAAGAATGAGGCTGCCCTTGACTATGTCGGACAACGACTCCACCCTTGCACTGAGGACATGCCCCTAGGCCTTCCTCGCTATAGGGCTTCCGAGGAGTGTTAACGGCTCCCAGGAGGTCTTGACGGGCACCCTCCTTGTAGGGAAGACGCCCACGTCTCCAAATATCCCGGAGTCATCTTGACCCCAAAAATACCGTAACCACGTCCTCCTAGTAATTCAGAGTAGTCCACTCACGAGGGAGACCACGTGCTGGTCTTCACTACTCACGTAGATCCTGACAATCTTCATTTTGGGTCTGCTCTGTCAACCTAATATGGGGACTTTGGCCCAGTGCTAGGGGCTATAAATACTCTCTCACTCGAGAGGATCAGGTATATATTCATTGATCCATACTTTCACATTCTACTTGCACTGAACCTTACTTTGGCATTGGAGTGTCTTACAGGTACCCCCCACTTCACATTCAACCGCTGTCTGAATTGAAGCTTGTGGGCCTTGATGGTCTCTTTTGATCATGTATGATCAATGGCGCCGTCTGTGGAAACAAGGCTTCCCCATCTTTCATTCACGTAAGACCAAAGAAACACCTTCAACCTTCAGGTTGTCATGGTCGACTAAGCTATCAATAATGACCAGAATATTCACTTTGTCGACGCGGGCAACAACAATAATGTTGTCGCTCTCGATCAAGATCCCTGGGACAGGATAACCGCATCTTCCTCCACCTGCTCATAACCACGCGATGACACCCACCATCCTCGACAAAATTATGAGTCGGTCGTGTATCAGGAGATCCCCGTTCTCGAAAATGTTAACGCCACGACCAAAGCCTTATTTGCGGCGATCAACCAGACGAACTACATGATCTTCGTGCAGGTTAAGCGAATCATGATGCTGGAACAGACTCGCTGGTTCCCTAGAAGGCACCGAAGACCTTATTATCGAACTCCTCCTCCCCAGAACAAGGACCGCTCCCGATCTCCCGCACAGAGACACAGACAGGACGACTCTCGAAGCCCTTCTCTTCGTCGAACTAGGCGAGGTCCTGCGTTGGAGATGACCCAGCCCAAAGCTGTCAAGAAACAGAGTCACCCCCTCCCCCCGTGTAAAGAGCGACGATCCCCTGAACATAAAAGAAACAAGGGCAAGGAAGAGAAGAAGTCTCGGCCGAGGAACCCTCCCCGTGACCAAAACCAACACAAAGGCCACCGCTACTACCGGTCCCCATCTCGCTCCCAGAAAGAAGTGACGAAGATGACCCCCGTGATCCACTATCCCAGGCCATCATGGATACCCCTATTCCTAAAGTGATGGAGAAGCCTCCTCTTCTGAAGGAATACGACGACATTTCTGACCCTGACGACCACATCGACAACTTCGAAGCCATGCTTCACTATCACAACGTCGAGGCCCCCATTAAGTACAGGTTATTCCCCATGACACTGAGCAAAATGACCATGGATTGGTATAAGAACCTACCCCCTGGGTCGATCACCTCGTGGAGGAATTTGAAGAACCAATTCATCAGCAGCTTCACTACATCTCATCGGAACCCAAAGACTGAGGCCGCCCTCGAGGCAATTGTATAGAGGAGCAATGAGACCCTCATAATATATTTATCAGTTCAACCGCGAGTCTATTCAGGTCCCCTGCACCAATCACGTGAAAATATACTTGCTCGAGAGGGGAGTCCTCCCGGGAACCGAATTTAGAAAGACCATTAGCATTAAGCCCCCAGATATTTTGATGCACTCCTCGAAAAAGCCCGACAAACATGGACTACGAGGAAAAAGAGGCCACCAACAACGCTCGTGATTCGAGGAACTGCGCACCAACTAACATCCCATGACACAATGACGCGGGCCCTTCTCAATGAATAGGGGAAAAGAGAAGGGAGGAGAGACTTCGCGACCCCCACGAGCACAGAGGACCAGCTGAGCGGTTCATCGAGTATACCCTGCTGACTGCTTCCCGCAAGTGTATCCTTGCAGAGTGCTCCAATGCTGAGGTCAAGGACGGCGGGGTCAGGCGTCCTCAACCCACCTCTGCAAAGCCTGAGGCCAACAAAACAAAAATAATGTCAATACCACTAGAGCCACGGTCACTTGACCGCAGACTACGTCCACCTGAAGGATGCCATCGAGACTCTCATCAAGGCAGGGAGGCTCGGGCAGTACAAGAGGAATTACGCCCCTCACTGAGACACCCGTGAGGTTAAAGAAATTGGGGAGGATGTTCGACCATCCGATGACTCTAGCCCCTTCCAGGTAGCCTTCTGCGTCTCAAGACCCGAGGACTTCCACATCCCCAACAGTCATGAAGATGATGACCCTTTGTTCACCCACAGTAGATGGGAGAAGTTCCCTTCCGCCATGGTCATATCTGGCAAGGGATTCGCTGATATTTCGGTGAATTCAGCAAAGAGGAAACTCAACGAGCTGATGGATGCAGCCCTAACCCAGGCGGCAACCCTTAAAAGATTCAAGGGAAATATGAGCCGATCACTTTCTATCTCGAGGATCTGCATGGAGGATCCCCTAACTCCAGCATTCCTCTGCTGGTGAGAGCAAAGATGGCCCAACTTTGATGTACATCACATCCTGGTCGACGAGGGGAGTTTTGTTGATGTCATGTACACCCACATATTCTTCACCCTACAACTTGATGATACCCATATATCACCATACATGGGGTCCAACCTATAAGGATTTAACGGTTCGACCTTCAAATCATGGGGATACGTCGAGCTGTTTGTCACGTGCGGGGAAGAAACTGCATCCCGATAGGTCAAAGTGCGGTTTCTGGTGATTGATTGCCCGTATCTCTACAACTGTATCCTGGGGAGACCGACACTAGCCGAGCTAACCTCCGTACCCTCCACGATGCATTTAAAGATGAAGTTTTACGCCAAGAGGGCCTGCGACGCCACCATCCATGGAGACATCTCAGCTGTCAGGAGATGTTTCAACGCGACTTCCAAAGAGAAAAACATGGTCAACATTGGGGAACAACCTACTAAAAGAGCAACCACCTCGACAACAGCGGTTACCTTAGTGGACAAACCTACTCGAGTCGAAGAACAACAGGCTCCACCAAAGGTCGACTCCATTGCACTTGACACCCGCTTTGACAAGGATGAAGTCGAGACACCTAATGGAAAACATGATCCTCTCCGACCCGTCCCAGAAGGATACTTCGAGTTCATCCCCCTCGAAGAAGACCTGAACAAAGGCGTGAAGATCGATGCTGGACTCCTTGATCCAGCGAGGAAGAAACTCAAAGCCTTCTTGAGGGAGAATGCTGACTTGTTCGCGTGGAGCACTGCTTAGATGCCCAAACTCGACCCTGAGGTCGCCTGTCATCAATTTGCTGTGGAGCCAACCGTTAGGGCAGTAGTACAATGTAGGCATAAACAGTCTCTTGAAAAAGCAGAGACTGCTAAAAAAGCTGTAAAAGATCTCCTGGAGGCAAATTTTATTTCTTAGGTCCAGTATTAAACCTGGCTCTCAAACATTGTACTTGTTAAGAAAAATAATGGAAAATGGCATATGTAAGTTGACTATACCGATCTCAATTGGGCATGTCCCAAAGATGCCTTTCCTTTACCCGACATCGACATGCTGGTCGATAACTCGGCCGGCTATAAAATTTCATCATTTATGGACGCCTACTCGGGCTATAATCAAATTCCCATGGCGATGAGCGACAAACATTGCATCGCCTTCATGACCAGGTCGGGTAATTTCTACTACAATGTAATCCTTCGGCCTAAAAATACATGGGCAACATACCAGCGGATGATGAATAAAGTCTTCCGTATTGAGTTCGAGGACATGCTCAAGGTATACATGGACGACATGATCGTCAAATCTTGAACAAAAATCGATCATGCTGCCCACCTCAAAAGAGTTTTCACCCAAGCAAGGCAATGCAAAATGAGATTCAACCCGTAGAAATGCACCTCCGGGGTCAAGGCAGGCAAATTCCTCGGTTTCTATCTAACGAAATAAGAATTGAAGCCAACCTCGACAAATGCAGGGTGTTCTACGAGCTCCCCATGCTAAGCTCGAAAAAAGTCCATACAAGTCCTGAATAACATGCTCACCCCGCTTCGCGGTAAAGTCTGCACAACATGCACTCCCATTTTTCAAACTCTTGTGTAAAGAGGAGGCTTTCGAGTGGACCGAGGAGTGCGAGCAAGCCCTCATCCACTTCAAGCAAGGTCTTTCATAATCGCCCGTGTTACCACGACCAGTGAGCGGGGAAAATTTGTTCCTTTATTTGTTCGTCTCCACTGAGGTTGTGAGTGCGGTCCTCATCTGTGAAACACCAGACATGCAGAAACCAGTGTACTTTACTAGCAAAGCGCTGCAGGGCCCCAAGGTCAGATATCAAAAAATTGAAAGGGTAGCCTTGGCACTCGTTATTGCGACGAGGAGACTCATATATTAATTCCTGTCCCACACAGTCTTCGTGCGAACGAATCATCCCATAAGAAAACTTCTAGGTCGACAACACATGGCCGGTCGAATGCTGAAATGTTCCCTAGAAATTCCGGAGTTCGATATTTAGTATGAAAGCAGGACAACCCTTAAAGCCCAAGTGTTGGCCGACTTTGTTGCGGAGATGACCACCCACGAACCTCCGAGGAGCGGAAAACACAAGTGGACCATCTTCGTGGATGAAGCATCCAACTCGACCGGAAGCAGAGCAGGAATCCTCCTCGAAAACAAAGAGGGCATTGTGATCGAACATTCGCTTACCATGTCGTTTCCCACATTAAATAATCAGGCCGAGTACGAGGCCCTTCTCACAGGATTAAGGTTGGCCAAAGATCTAGGTGCCTGAGAAGTACAAGTATTCACGGACTTCCAGGTCGTCACTGTAGCGGTAGAAATGTTCAAGACTAAGCCATTAGATTGACTAGACTTTATACAAATCAAAATAAAAATCGCCACCGCGCTTTATTATTTCCAAAGGAATGGGAAAAGAGTGAATAACCCAAAAAAAGGGGGAAAGATTCAAGGTAAGGGGGTTGGTTATGCAAAGGGAAGGTATTAGCACCCTAAACATCTACGGTATTCCGCAGGAACCTCTTTGTAAAATCTGTATATTTTGGCTATATAAAATGTGTTATATATAAAAATGGATGGTGAAGGTGAGAAAAGAAATATATTTTCTATGATTTTCGCACCCGCCGTAGTTGCGAACCTTTAGTGCCTACGTACCACCTTTCGTGCAATAGGGGATCAGGGTACACGTAGTTCCTCTTTTAAAAATTTGAAACACAAAGTGTGTTGGTTAATTTTAAGAGATAAGACATCATCGTCATTGTCTGTGTGGAAAACATACTTACTACCCACAATCATGAGAAAGGAGAATTGCGTCATCTCAAAGTGGAGGATATGGCTCAGATTTCAAAATCAACAATGCCTCACTCAACACCCAAGTGGAAAATATCTCTCTTCACTACATATTGTAGAAGTATAGTTGTTTGCATCACTACAAGGATTGGCAAGAGTCTAATCTTTTAAGAAAAATTTAAAGGTAAAAGCCAAAGTGGCAAAATGGTTTGAAATGAGATTGGTTGACTTTTAGTCTTCTCACAAAAATGTCAAGGTATTATTAAATTTATTGAAGTTTATTTATGAAAATGTTTTGAAAATGCATGGACCTAAGTCCAAGTTTATTATGAAAGTGGTTTATGTTTCAAAACAAGAAGAGTTTTAAAAGGAAGGGAGAAGATTTTTGAAATTAAAGAAGATGGGAGGAGAAGAAGAGACTATCCTAAAGCATAAGGTAAAAGCTAAGGATAAGAACCATCTAACCAACAAGAAGCGAATACATGACATTATGAGCCAAGATAGAATTCCTATTCTTTGGATTGAAACCAAGCAAGCAAAGATACTAGACCTCTTCAAGTATATTAAGTCTTCATAAAAATTGGGCAGAGTAACGGTTGTATACGGGTGAATTCCAGATTACAAACAAAGAGTGTAATCACAAAAACCTGTACACACAAAAAAACAAGCAACCCAATGTCTTGAGGTAAACCTCAAGAGCTCCAGACAAAATAATCAGATAAGATCCTAAAGTCTCCAAGATAGGCCAAGGTTTCTAATCCTAAGTCCAAGAAAAAGTCCACTGCTCCATAATGCCAAGGATAGTAACCAAATAGTCCAAGTACCATTAAGAGTTTTTTAGGGTTTAAGTTGATTATTAAGTATCTTAAGAAAGGAAAAGGAAAGAAAAGCTCAAGTGAGCAAAGTAAAAAAATGACAAGAAAATAAATGCTCAAATGAGCAAAGATGAAAATGGCATGAAATGTAAATACTAAAAGATAAATAGTGCATAAAGCATAAAAGAATAAAAGCATAAAATAAACAAGTCAATAATTAGTGGTTATTTGGATGACCATCTTGAAACTTGCATTTGGAACTCATTAGAGGATTGGTAGAACCAAAGCCTCCACACAACAAGCTGTATTTGCTTTTTGTCAAGTATATCATCCATTTGGAATTCTCATACGTACCATTTAATGATCAACGATGTTTAAGTGATCCGTGTTGACCAAAAGTGTTATAGATCCATTAGAGGATTGGTAGAACCAAAGCCTCCACACAATGAATCTCAAGGTTATTGGATCAAAGAGATCAAATTAACATACTTGGGCTTGCAATCATAAGTTTGGGCCACGAATGATCATTTATTCGAATCGGGACAAAATTTAGCGCTATGTTAAGCAATCGTAAGTGGACTTATATAGAAGTCGCACCTATTTTGAGGCCGGTCAATAACAATCTATGCACCATTTGTTTTGAGACATGATATAGAGATCATGCTCCAACAACATTTAGTGCAATGAGAAGGGGATGAGATGAAGAGGAATTAGGGTAAAAAGAGAAACCACATTTGAATTAATATTTAATCAAACTATTATTAAAATCACTCATCCATTTTTGTGGAGTTAAACTCAACACCATGGATCCAATGATGTTAATAAAGCCATGATCAAAAAATCAACCCAAGACAGCCAAAAAATATTCACAAAATAATAATATAATTAATATATACATTAAAGGGTTTAAAAATGTTAAAAAAAGGAAAATGATGAGGAAAATGTCAATTATATTCAAATTAATTAAGAAATGAAAAATAAGACCATAGAAAAATCAGAAAAGAGGCCAAGTAATTTTATAAAATTTTTGGGAATTTTTAAAAGTCAGAAACTATTTTTAAAAATTAAAATAAATGGGTAAAATAAAATAAAAAATAGTAAAAAAAAGGAAAGTCAGAAACAAAAATAAAATAAGGTCACCAACATTTGTCACAATATCATTGGATCATTCCATAATTTTTTCAGAATTTAAAAATGTGTAAAAGTATTTTTAAACATTTTAAACAAATCAAATAAGTGTAAAATTCATAAAAAAATACCAAAACACAAAATTAAATTGTGAAAAAATAAAAATCAGAAAGAGAATAATCAAAAATATTTTTCATAATTTTTTAAGATTTTTTTGACTAAAAATGATTTTTCTATGATTTTTTGAAGTTTAAAACATTTAAAATATAAAAATTAGAAAAAGAAAATAAAAGTAAAAGATGTGGACCATTGGATGAAATTCAAAACGCGTTAGTAATCAAATCCAAGGGATCTGGCGCACTGTGCATATCATGGTCTTTAATGAATAATGTACAGAATCAATAATAAAATCAGAATTTGAAAATAACAAATGGCACACCTTCATTGGTTAGAAGATGACACGTTGGTCATCTTCAACCTCCAGCCATCACGAATTGCAGGTCTCTCAAACTGTAAAATCAGAAGCTCAGACCTATGTCATTCGCTTCGTCTCTTCAAGACGAAGACAACCACACCCTCGCGCCAAATTTATATAAAATGTAGCTCAAGCAATTTGGAAGGAAAGTTTTGAAAAGGGATTTGAAAATTCATGGTCAAAACGTGCTTCCAGTGAAATGTAAGTGTTGCGACTAGAACCAGGGAAATGAGAGCAACACAATGATATTAGAGTTTTGAAGAATTGATGAAGGAATCTACCTATTGAAGTTGAGTTGCAGAGCTCTGAAACTGGACTTCTATGGAGCAATATAGGGCACGATTCTTGAATGGAATTACATGGTTAGCTTCAGGGAAGATCAAGGAAGGTGAATTGATGGAAAAATTGGATTGAAAAAGACTTGAGAATAGAATTCGAAGTAGCTGAATTCTGGGTTGTGAAGCAAGTTTGACAAGGTGATTCTGGCTATCTAAGCTTGGGAAATTGAATGGGGGATGACCCTCTATTTATAGGGAAGCAAATGGGATCAAAAGGAATAGAAAATGATGCATTTTGGAGGGAATTCGTGTGGGTTTGCATCATGAAGAAAGTGTGACTCAAACTTGATCAAAACTCAGCCAAATCGTGTGTTTCATGATGCTAATCACTTATGGCAAGTTGCTAAACATGATTAGAAACAAAAATGCATGGAAATCTTGTGATTAGAAGCCAAAACAAAGATTTCAAAATTATGACTTTGTGCAAAATTCAGTTTCAAACTACCAAATTCAAATCCATGGCATTTTCACCTCAAGGGGTCTTAGGGCATAATTCTTGATGCTTTGGAAAGATGAGGTTACAAGCTTTGCAATGGAAAAATAATGGAATCAAATGGATGCCTGAGCTGAAAGTTACATGGAGTCAAAGTTGAAGAAAAAGAGTTGACTTTCCATACTTAGAAATATTTCAAATTCTTCTTTAAAAATGACCTATAATCTTTTGTATCCAAACATGGCCTTCCACTTAGAATTTGCTCTTGACCAAAAAAGATGGAATGAAGTAGATCTCTTGAATAACATTTTGCAATTTGAACCAACCAAAATCTCCAAATATTGAGCAAGTTATGACTTGTTGAAGTTGGCCAAAAATCATGAAATGACCTATAATCTTTTGCATTCTTAAGGAAACTTCTATCCATTTTCTCACTTTACACATAAAATAAGGCATGAAGTACACATCTTTAAGATCATCATGAAAAAATAATGGGCTCAAGGTGATAAAAATTGACCAAGTTATGACCATTTGAAGTCACATGGAAAGTTGGAACTTTTGAAGTGATTTATTGGTAACTCTTTAAAGAGAAATATGTCTTTGGAATCACTCAAAAATACCAAAAGATGAGCAAGATATGCTCCTTTGAAGTTCAAAACTCTAGCCTCTAGATCAAGAGAATGCTTTGAGGAACTTTGCCAAGTTTGAACAAACTTTTTGTGCCAATATTCTTCCTTTGTGAATAGAAATTGTTGAGGATGATGATGAGGATTCATGGCCCCCAAAACCACTTCCATACCAATTTCTCCCAAAACAACTTCAATGGTGAGGCTTGAATTTCTCAAACTATTGACTAGGGCATGGAAATAAACTCATGAACCCATGAAGTAACTTGCTAAACCTCATTGCCTTTACCTACATTATTAACAAGTAAGACAAACCAATATTGCATTTTGTTAATTAGAGAGAAAATCGAAGCAAAATATCCATGACCACAAAAGAAAACAAGTTAAGGTGCTTGGTAACTCCTCAAAGAGCAAAGCTAAAGATAGGTAGAAGAACTAAAAGCCCTAATGTGATCTTGTTGTGATTGAAATAATATGGTATGATGAAGGAATATTAGGGGCAAAAATTGGGGTACAACAGTCACATCTCAAGTTCGAGGATAATATCAGGCCAAGAATGATAGACTCATTGAATACCTGGACCTAGTCAAAGAAAGGATGAAGAAGTTTGACCGGGCGGAAATCAAACACGTACCCCGAGAACAGAACACGTGGGCCGACATACTTTCAAAACTCGCGAGCACAAAGAAAAAAGGTGGGAAAAAATCCATTATCTAAGAATCCCTTTCTCGTCTGAGTATTGAAAAACCCATTGCGTCGCTCGAGGTGAATGTTATTGGGGACAGTTCGTGTTGGATGACCCCGATATTTGATTATCTCACAAAGGAAGAATTACTCGTTGACCAAAAAGAGGCCAATGCGATTAAACGACGTTCCTGCTCTTACATAGTAGTTGACCATAAACTCTATCGACGGGGATTCTCCATCCCAATCCTGAAATGGGTCGAGGAATCCAAAATTCCCGAGATCTTATGGGAAATCCACGAGGGAATCAATGCCCAACAACTAGTTGGAATATCTCTGGCACAAAAGGCGCTATAAGCAGGATATTACTGGCCCACTATGCAGCAAGACGCGAAGGAGCACGTCAAAAAATGTGACAAATGTCAAATGCACGCGGACATGCACCCCACACCTCCACACAAACTCAAAACATTGTTGTCCTCGTGGTCGTTCTCCTGGTGGGGGATGGACATCCTCAGACCGTTTGTACAAGGATCATATCAAATAAAATTTCTGATCATGGACGTCGACTATTTCACGAAGTGGATAGAGGTCGAAGCCCGGGCTAGAATCACATCACACAATATCTTTCGTTTCTACAAACGAAACATGCTTGCCTGATTTGGCATCCCATAAACGCTCGTCACTGACAACGGGACACAGTTCACTGACCAAAGTTTCCAAGACTTTATTACCAAGCTCGACACCAAATAACACTTTATGTCCATCGAACACCCTCAAACCAACGAGAAAGCCGAGGTCGCGAATAGAGTCATCTTGCAAGGACTCAAGCATAAGTTGGGCGAAGCCAAAAAGCGGCGGGTCGAAGAGCTGCAAGTGTCCTGTGGACTTACTGAACGATACGACACTCGAAGACCAGCGAAACCCTATTTCGACTAATCTATGGCACCGAAGCCGTCATCTACATGGAAATCCTGGAGCCATCCAGACGAACTGAAGTCCCTTTAGATGAGGAACTAAATGACGAGGCCCTAAGGGAAGAGCTCAACCTGGTCGAAGAAATCCAATAAGGAGAATCTCTTCGCGAAGCCACACTGAAACATCAGATAGCACTGCGTCATGACACCAAAGTCATAAAACGCGAATTCCAGGTCGGCAGCCTAGTCTTGTAGAGAAATCGAAAAGATTCCCGTGAAGGAAAGTTGGCCTCCAACTGGGAAAGACCTTACCGCGTCTGCGGGGCAACGGGCACTGGAGCCTATCACCTCGAACGCCCAAGTGGAGAACCACTACCCCAATCATGGAACACTACAAAGTTGAAACAATATTACAGCTAGGTCCCTGATAAACGTCGAGGCCCAGCAGTCGACTCACCCTCTCCGACAACGACATGGCTCACTCCACCACAAAAGCATGTTGAGGTATGAACATAACCTCCAACCAATAACGAAAGGCGTGTTTTTTCTCATTGTTAGAGAAGAACCTTAGCCCGACGGGGACACCTTGACCGAGCTCCATCGTCAATGTACCCAATAGGAAGAACACCTAGCTCGCGAGGGGAAATTCACGCCACGAAGTCAAGACCCTGACCACGATCTTGACCTCGTCCATACAGACTCCTACTCCGCTTCCTTGACACATCCCAACATATGTCGACCACAACTAAGGTCGAGCATAAATTTCCACTTGTCATATTTCCACATCGAAATAAGCATGTCAAGCATAAACGACAAGTAAACATCTAACAACAAGTAAAGGCATTCAGAATCAAAGGCATGATACCCGAACAAAAGATAATCGGGTGAAACCCTTGTCAAAAAGTTTACAAAAATATGGGCACGCAGGCCCCTAATCCAAGTGATTAGAAAAATACGGGCATGCAAGCCTAAACAAAACAAGCAAATTATCAAGAAAACATCAATCACTCCTCAGAGTACCCTCTTCCGTCTCTAGCTCGGAAGATTCAGGAGGAGGGATTACTTTACCATCAACCACTTGGGACAAAACTCTAGTGCCTTCAGTATTGAGCCCTAGATTCAGCAAGGCCAACTGAACCATCACGGTCTCAAAGCCGTCGGACAATGCGTCTATGCATTCTAACTCAAGAAGTTGGATTCAAGCAACTAGTTCTACATGACTCTTCAAGCTGGCGATTCCCTCGGGCCAATCTTTCACGGGAAGTATGGAAACCTTCAAATCAGCGAACTCCTTCTCTAGATTCTTCTTCTCAAGAAGCAATGAGTCCCTCTCCTCCAAAGCTTTGGCCACCTTCTCATTTTCTTTTGCTAGCTCATCAGCCTGCTCTCGAAACTTTTCCTCGCCTCGCTCGAGAGCCGTCTTCAACTTCTGTGCTTTTTCCATGAGAGCCACTTTCTCCGACCCCAACTTGCTCACCATGGAAGAAGAACTTCCCCCTCACCTGCGAGGACCACAACCATCTCTACGACCTTCATTAGACCAATCATGCTCGATGCTAGATGTTTTATTCTACCTTTCTCATTGAGCTGTCTGGTGATGGAGGACTCATCATCAGACACGACCAGGGGAAATCCTTTGAAAAATCCTTCTCAACAAAGCAAGGAGGAAGGTTAATGGCCCGAGAACCTGGTCCGTCTTCAGTCAAATCCACAGGCTCACTTTCAGGATGACCCATCTTCTTCCCCGACATGATTGTATGTTGAACGACATCACGAGACCCTGACGAAGCATTGGACCCATCCTTGACCTGCTCGAGAATAAGGCCAAGGCATGTAGGCTGGTTAGGCTTCATTGTCCTCTTATTGTTCTTTTTATCCTAGGTCAACTTCAGTAAACGTTCGCGATGCTCGGCCATCTTACTTGCAAAAACAAAAACAACATGATCGAGTTAGTACCGCTAGAAGGACGTGCCCAAAACAAATTAAAAACAAAAGGCAGTAGAGTCACGCAGACAGAGACCTAGAAGAACCGCGACATCCCCGTTGGTACGACATTCAACAAGGGCTTTGGTGTTGATCGGGCGGGCCTCAAACGTAGGTTAACCGTCTTCACCAAGGACGTCGTCTCCCTCCCTCATCACCCACCTGGAGGGGAAGAATCCATCGACGAATTTGTTGAGAATACCAAAGGCCCCCTCATCCTCCGCACCCATACTGCCAGCAAAAGTATGATAGTGGCCAGGCCCGTGGTCGTAATGATCCCGACACAAATGGATTGGAAACTTGGAGAGCCTCCCGATCTCTTCGTTCCCATCTATGTAGAGAAGAGATTCCCCGTCCTCGTTGATGATAGAAACTGGGTCGAACACCATATCTACTGCCTCTTGGCATGAGGGTTGCACGACATACCATTTGTCCTTGAGGTTACGAACAAAGTCCATATACATCCTGAACAGTCTCTTGGATTTCTTGAAAGAAACCCAACTATGCTTTCCTCCCTTAGGCTTCCGTTGAAGATGGAAAACCCTGAAGAACAAAGGAATTGTCGCCCCAATATTTAGATATCGGCAAATGATCTTGAAAGCCCGTATAAGAGTGATCGCATTGGGGTGCACTTGGGAGGGCCCTAAGGACAAATGATTAAATACGCCCATTTGAAAGTCACTAAAGGGCAGACAAAGCCCCAAATAACTGAAGAAAATCTCATACATAGGGAAGCGATCTTCCTAGAAAGTCTAGCATATTCTGGCCGTAGGGGTCGGGCGAAAGATCATGAAGTTTTGTCTGAAACCTTCCTGGTCGCTGCCATATTCAAAGACCATGTATGCCTAGGATAACAACAAATCAGTGACAATGTCGACCAAATGGAGACCCTAGTCGACCCCACTCATTTCCTCTATCTCGACCTGCTCTGCTGTCTCGACTGGCTAAACCATTTCACCTATAAAGCAGAGGAAACCAGTGAATTTGACAGCTAAATTAAATCCATTCTTCCACCGCAACACAAGTGAAAGGGGGTTGCTACGACCAAACCATGTCAGCGAACCCTCGTTCAGCAAAAGGAAAACAAAATCATGAACGCCATGGGAGAATATGACTCTCTCGAGCAAACTCATGAACTCCACAAGGAGAATATGAATCTCCAGAGAAACCTCATAAAGATGACGAGAGAGATGAATTTCCTGAGCAAACCCATGAGTATTGTGAGGACGGGATGAATCCCCCGAGCCATTTCATGAGTTTTGTGGGGATCATGCGACTTTTACGAGCAAATTCGTAAGTTTCACGATGAGGGGTATAAATATTCGGAGGGAAATTCCCCAGAAGTTGAAATTCATTTGGAAACCCATGAATCCTACGAGGAAACCCCTCTGAAAATTCCCATAAAATACGAAAATAAACAATCGCAAGAAAACACTTACTTGGTTGACGTTGATATGGGTGTTGAGGCATAAAGTGTAGTGGTTCTCATGACACAGGGAGACTGACAACAGTGTAGAGCAAAGAGATAATGGGAACTTGGAAAAGTTGCAAATGAGCCCTAGGACGCTACTTATAAAAGTTGCATGGAAGACGAAGTGTCACGTCTAGAGCCATAATGACCCCTACTCCATAGGTCATCATTCTACCATAGAAGCTACACTACGCGGCCCACTACATGATTCTCCTACAAAGGTTTGGCTCCCTTGAGTCGAGGAATATATCGACGGTCATCGCCAACACATTCAAACTTCTATCTGAACAACTACCATACATTTACAACTTCATCTCTTGAAGGAAAACGATCCCCGACGAAGCTATCCCTGGAGGACCGATGAGTTAGTCTTAAGTCATAGCTCTTCCCCTTAGGAGAAACGACTTGGGGGGCTCATGTTCTGGACTAGGCCTGCACTTGGCGCAAACATCATACAAAGCCCAATCCAACCATACTGCAGGTGAAGGCCAGCAAGAATGAGGCTGCCCTTGACTATGTCGAGCAATGACTCCACCCTTGCACCGAGAACATGCCCTTGGGCCTTCCTCTCTATAGGGTTATAGAGGAGTGTTAACGTCTCCCAGGAGGTCTTGACGGACACCCTTCTCGTAGGGCAGATGCCCATGTCTACGAATATCCTAGAGTCATCTTGACCCCGAAAATACCATAACCACGTCCTCCTAGTAATTCGGAGCAGTCCACTAAGGAGGGAGACCACATGCTGGTCTCCACTACTCACATAGATCTTGTCAGTCTTCATTTTGGGCCTTCTCTGTTAGCCCAATATGGGGACCTTGGCCTAACGCTGGGGGTTATAAATACTCTCTCACTTGAGAGGGCCAGGTATTCATTTATTGATCTATACTTTCACATTATACTTGCACTTACTCTGAACCTTGATTTGGCATCAGAGTGTCTTGCAGGTATCCCTCACTTCACATTCAACCACTTCTCGACTTGAAGCTTATGGGCCTTGATGATCTCTTCTGATCAGATACGATCAGAGGGCTTGTAGTCTTACATAGGACAACTCACACAGGTCCTTGTTGAGGTAGAAGGGACCCAAGAAGGTCTTCAATGCTGGATCTTCAAGAATGACCTTCTCAAAGACCACCCCTTCAGGTAGAAGTTCAGGAAGAAGAAAGTAAAATTTATCTAGGAAATGTTAACCATGGATAGGCTTTACATGCTCATAAAAGAAAAGTTGACCACACGTTTTGATAACCCCGCCTCTATCGAGTCTCACTCCACTTACTCGACCAGGAAGGAGTCCCACCAGGGTCGATATGACTTCGACTAAGGTATGCTAGGAAAGTACGAAAGGTACACCCCCGAACGTCTCCAGAGAGAAAACTTATCAAGATTGTACAAATACCAAGTTTCAAAAAGGGGGAATCTGAGGAAACATTAAACATGGATGAACTTTACATGCTCATAGAAGGGAAGTTGACCACACATTTTGACAACCCCACCTCTATTGAGTCTCACCCTAGTCGCTCTACCAAGAAGGATTTCCACCAACATCAAGACGACTTTGAACGTGGTATGCTAGGGAAGTATGACAAGTACACCCCCTGAAGATTTTTCGAAAGAGAATTTATCAAGACTGCAAATACTAAGTTTTGAAAAGGGGGAATCCGACCTCATTACCGCATCAGGGAGACACTTCAGAAGGATAAATCAAAATAATACCCTTTCAAGAGAGCCATGACCATAACATTGACAATTGCATCTAGCTGTGGGATGGAATTGAATAACTAATCAAAAGGGGTCGGCTTATTGAGCATGTCAGGGATGAAAAGTGGGATAGATATGACTCACTTAAAGGTAAGTCTGCTTCGAAGACTATGGAGGCTAGAACAAGTGGAGAAAGCAAGAAAGCCATTAAGCGAAAACACCCTTACATAACTGTCATAACCAGAGGAGCACCCCGGGTAAACCTCCACTCCAAAGGCACCGTGAAGAGGAAGATCACATAAATGATGGTTGTATACCACAAGGAAGGAAGTTTATGGGCAAAAGTCCCCGACATACCTATGTTTGGATTCTGAGACTCAAGAGGCATTGCCAACGAAATTTCCCCTTGTAATCCGTACTACAATTGGGGAATTCGACATATCTCAAATCCTCTTTGATGGTGGTAGTTTCTACGACATCATGTACTCAAAGTTGTTTAAGAATATGGGGCTGGACCAAAGCAGTTTGTTGCCATACGAAGGCTCTAATCTCCAAACGTTCAACGAAACCACTACCCTCCCCTAGGCATACGTAGAGCTGATGGTTTCTATAGGTGATGCAACGTAAATATGTGCACTAAATTCTCAATTTCATGTTGTTCCTTATAGGAGTGTTTACAACTTTATAATAGGAAGAACCTTTGCACCCTCGCTAGATGATGTTGCCTCGCCGATACACCTTAAGCTTAAAAATCATAACCTACAAGGAGAACAAGCCACCATCGGCGGTTTCCTAGAGGGAGAAAAGATAATATACTAAGCTCTCTAGAAGGATCATGAAGAAGGTATAACCATAAAGATAACTTTTGCTTCTCTCACCGGGTAACTCAATCGGACGTGCATTCATCCTCCAAAAGTTGTTGAATCAACCAAAAAGAACAAAAGAATAAGCAATGGCTAGCTTGCCTGTTTATGTTTCCCATCCTTTAATCATATAAAAGGAAATGCTTGTATCATTTACCTCTTGTGTACATATATATCCGATAGTACTAAATAAAAGTGATGCTTTCTTAAAAATTCTTTTCTCTACGACTATACATAGCGACAGAAAATATGGGTTACAACCAAGGATATTGGTGCTTTATGCGTTGATAAATTAGGGTTACTGTCGGAGACTCTTTTCATGTCCGGCTAAGAAATCAATTTCCCACCTATATTCATGGGGTGTTATCTGAGAGGCTTTACACATCCGACTAAAGTAATCAATTCCCCACCTAAAATTAAGGGTGTTGCCGAATATGCTTTGTACATCCGGCCACATAAATCAATTCCCCATAGGAAATCACAGCCAACCCTTGTCTGCAAGCTAGCCACTCCAGATGCCATGGTGGGTTAGTCACATGTCTACCTCTGATAGGGTTTTCATATGGTGCGAGGTAAGGGGAACCGACCATTGACTTGGAACAACTCCAATGATATCCAATTAACTTCGAGGGAAGACCTCGTAAGTTTGCAAAGGTCCAAAGCGATGCACTCAGGATTATACAAAAACTCCTCAAACATGTAATAAAAATCATTTCATTTCGTAAGAAGTATTTTTAGTGCTCTTCCATTACACGGTATTATACAAACAATATATATAAAAATAACTGAGGGCGACAACAAGCCTACATCCACAGAGAAACGATTTCCCAATCTTTGACTGCTTGATCTAGCTGGATCTGCTCCCTGAAAAGCGTAAAGGGGCGGTGAAAGTTCCCTACTTGTTGCAGAGAATTTTCAAATGATTGTGAAACCTCTCTCAAGAGTAGAACTCGTGTAGTGGGCCAACAACTGGGTCAACAAAGAGTTATAAGGATGCAAGAACTCTAATTCTTTTTTAGTAGATGTTACACTACCTCGAACAGTAGCCAAAGCTTGGTCCTTCATCGCCACAATTATCACCAGATGATCCACTTGGTCAGAAAGAGAACCAGCAAGCTTCAGAGGATGCAAAGCATTCTCTACCCCAAAAAGATAGGAATAAACTTTATTTGCTTCATGCAGGTACCAATATCGCTAAAGATTCAGATCTCGAACGCTATCATCCATCAGTTTCTTTTTATCATGGTGCCAGTCGGGCCAAAAAGCCTCTTAATGACCGGACAAACCAATGGCCAAAGCAGCCAAGGCACACCAGGTATATTGAGCTAGAGTATCTAGTTTTCCCTCCAAAATAGGCCCAAAAAGGTTAAATAAATAAGAGTAGTCCTCATCCAAAGAAGGAGGTTGGAGATCCTCGACAGAACGAGAGCCAGATCCTGTCAGTAAGGGGCGGGGAGTCTAGAATATGAACTTTGATAAAGTCAGCAAGGCCTCTGCATTAATGTCATTTCTGAATGATTGTATTCTTCGTCTTAGAAGTCAGAAATGCGCTTCATTGTTCATATAATATGAAAATAATCATGGGTAAAGAAAATACGTCAGTGATATGCATATTAAAAATATCAAAATCCTCAAAGGTTCTAGAGCTTACCAAAGATGGTGTTTCTCTCTTCCCGAGAACGAGCTCCTATTAACAACCGAATGTTAATAAGGAGCTTCAAGCATTTCTTGTCGACCTCCTCCATCGAAGTATCTCTTCATATGCATCCTATATTGTTAAAAAACTTCTTTAGTTGGCCTTTCTAGCACCGAGCCTTGAAGTTCTTTATGAATTGGTCCTTTGGATTCGCTACACTTTGTAAAACAACAACATTGAGAAGTATTTAAAATTTTCAAGTTGATCTAGCTTGATTAAGCTGCATAGAGGTGTATAAGAGACACATGTTGGACACAATGTCTTAGCATGTTTCTACGACATATGGGCCTTGCACATCAAAACTTTGATGTTGAGTTTCAGAAGATTCTCTGATCAAAGATTGGATACGATTTTATTGTTATTAATTTAATAGAATGATTATATGATTTGTTGGACAACTATGAAGATCAAATCAAATTTTAAAAGAATTAAATTTGAATTTGTAACAAACCAAATCACATCTTTTTGTTGGAGATAATCCAGAAACAAATCAAATATCCAACAAAATCTGCATTATTTCAAGACCAAATCAAATTAAATATACATGAAGAAAATCCCAAAAGAATTATGCTATATAAGAAGCTCACAACCTGCATTAGAATTAAAGCATTCACGTTAAAGATTTTAGAGTGCTAGGTTTACAAGGAGTCCTTGTTGTTTTATGTACACCTCTATGTTTCAGTAACTTGGCATAAAAGGTTTGTCTAGTTGAGTTTTAAGATTTAACATCTCTAATAGTTTTGATAGAGGTTTATAACTAGGGTTTAATGATTATAATCCAAACACTACCATGTTGGTGTTTGAGAAATAAAGTGAGTGGCTTCTCATATTTAGGGGGATACCTAAATAGAAAGTCATTGGGTAGTGTTAGGAAAATGCATAGGATAACATAGGGCTTCTTGTTACTTGTACGACTAAATTTACTAAGAAACTAATAAAGAATTTCTTTCTTGGGTTGTGGACTCAAACCTTTAGAAGTAGTTGTGGTTTCACTTAACTAAGTTACCAATTCTCTATGTTATTTATCATTTTCAGCTCCATTAACTTGTACAACTCATACTATTAATTGTGTTGGTTTTGGTTTATCTTATTGCGTACGACATCTGTCCCTTGAGGAACGAAATTTCAACTGACATCAAATAGGAACCCTAGCCTGTTAGGTGAGCTCCAAGGAAGATACATTTTGCTCAAATGGAGACAACGAAAGATGTAGGATCAGTAAAAAACCACCAGTTTTAGATGGCACCAACTATGGTTATTGGAAGTAAATGATGATTGTATTTCTCAAATCCATGGGAAATAAAGCATGGAAAGTTGTAGTAAAATTAAGGAAACATCCAGTAGTTACTTCTGAAGAAGGTACAAACAGGTTAAATTTAGAAGCGGATTGAACTGATGTTGAATATGATAAAGCTATTGAAAATTCCAAGGCTTTAAATGATATTTTCAATGGCATGGACAAGAACATGTTCAAAGGATAAAGAAGCATATGATATTATCAAGACTACACATGAAGGCACATTTAAAGTTTGTATGTCATGGTTGCAACTACTTACCACAAATTTTGAGAATATGAGGATGAATGAAGATGAGTCTATTAGTGAATTCCACATCAGATTATGTGATATATCCAACAATTCGTTTGCCTTAGGAGAAAATATGTCTGAAGAAAAATATTTCTAGAAAAAATTCTTAGATCATTGCCTAATAGGTTTAATATGAAAATGACTGTTATTAAGGAAGCTCAAGACTTGAGCAACATCATGGTTGATGAATTCGTTGGTTCCTTACAAACTTTTGAGATATCTATTAATGACAGGACTGAAAAGAAGAACAAAGGTATATCCTTTATGTTGTACCCCAAAATTTGCCTTCCCAATTTCTTCAAGACATTCTTCTAGGGTTCTCAAATGCTCAAGGATGCTTAAGAGTTGGTCAGACAAATTCTCCTCCTAAGCAATGGGTCCACAACTAGGGTTTTTTGTTTTTCAAGTAAGTGTGGGTTTCAAAAGGCTCAAGTGGTTTCCATGGTTCTCTACAGGTCTTCAACAATGTTCATGTCAGGTTTCAAGTCTTGCATCACAAGTTTGCTCAGTCAATAACTCAGATGATTGAAAATCAACTATATTGGGTAAAAAGTCAACTATGGTCAACATACAACCAAACTTCAAGATTTTTGGTCAACATCAACATTTTGAAGTGATATTCATCATTTTATCAAGGGTCGATCATGATTCCTCATGGAAAGCCCTCAAATCACCAAGAGCCAAAAGTTGCAAAATTAGGGATTCCTTAGAAGAAGTCAACTGAACTTTGACCAAGCATAAATATCACATGCTTCATTAACTTTTCCAAAACCAAAGTTAATTTTAAAGGAAATTAAATTCTCTACAACTTTTTATTTGTATGCTGAAGTCCAAAAAATGCTTCATTTGAGAGATATGAGCCCATACATTATAAGTCATTTCAAAAGTCAACAAAAAGACACTTTTTGTCAAGGCAACTTACATCAAGATAAAGTCTCCAAATGCAAAAATAATCAAAAGAGAAATTGGGAAGGACATCTTTATCTTTCCAAAAAGTCAAATATAACCTTAAAAATATAAAAATTGAGAGAGTTATGACCATTGCAAGTTAGGAAATTTTGAGAAAATGCATGAAGTGCAAAGTGAGCAAATTTGAAATTTTGAACTAGTAGGCCTAACTTTTGATGGTCAAACATGTTCGAAATGTGTTAAAGGACCTCTAAATCCATTCGCATACTTTTGATAATTTTTATTTCTTTTATTTGAATTTTTATTCATTTAAATGCAAATTAAATCAAATAAAATATGAGGCAATGTTATAAGGCATGTGGGCTTTTGATTTCAATCACATGGAGGCCCAAGACAACACTTGACACCCATGCTAAATCGTGTGAAATTCAAACATGGAAAGAATCTTTGAAAATGGAAGATGGAAAAACATGTTTGATTTTGTTTTGATCATGGCCATGATTCCAAGATTCTTCCCATATTTGTTGATTTTTTCTTTTCTCTATATAAGCACAACAAGACATCAGATGAAGACCACACATCCTTGCCTCACAAATTACAAAAAATTTCCAAATTTTTTCAAACCCTCGAGTTTCAAAACTTGTGTTACAAGCCCTCTCAATCCAAAACTTTGATCCCATTCACTTCCTGGAACATTGAAAGGTAAGTTTGGATCAGTTACCATGATCCAAAGCGCATGAAAAAGACATACCATGCATCTCTGATCGCATAATGTTATGAAATTGATATCTTAAGTTTTGCATCGTTTGAAATATTGTTGTTATACTAATGTGCTTCTGAGTTTCCTATGAACTGGTTTTGATTACTATTATGATCCCATGCAGTGAAAATTGTATTACACCATGCTTGCTTCGGTCTGTAATATTTGCGCAATAATGGCCAAACCATGGATTTTAGCCTTCAAAACCATTGCCATTGGATTCGCAGCCCTCGATTTAGGGGGGTAGGGTATAATTTGCTGCCTAACAATATTTATTTTGCAGAATGGAAAAAGGATAGCCGGAGAATACGACCGGAGGCAGGGCTCCGGCGCCTCTCCTGCCAATAGCATCATGTTTTAAATTTATTGTTATGGTTTGATTTATATGACCGAATGTAAAGACCGCCCCATCGGTAGAAGAGTGTATTGCAAAGGCATTATTGTACCAAGGCACGGGTTCGACCCCTGCCCCTGGTATTTTGACATTTTATTTTTTATGTTTCCTTGTTCACAGATCCAATGCAGGCATCCTCCATGTGCACACCATGCACTCTCACGTCACAACCATCAGATCTCAATATATCATATCCAGCTCCCCAGATTCGCAGACGTACCATGGAACCCTTGGAGCCAGCCACACTGGATCTCACGAAAATACTGGGCTGGTGTTAATGGGCCTAGTGATCCATACTTTTCACCCCCCCCCAGATTTCTCCTGTAGGCCCATCATTTTATTTCATTTTATTTTTGTTTCAATTTCTTTTTTTGTGTATTTAATATGATTAACGTTTTTTTCTCTAAATTAATCAAAAATCAAATTAACTTGACTTTTTTAAATTAAATTAATTTAATTAACCCCTTTTTTAATTAATTGAAATAATTAACCTAGTTTCTTTAGGGTTTTTATCATTAAATATTTTTTTCAAATAATCAAATTATTTTAAAAAAAACTAAAAACAATTAGATTAGGTTAGTCATCCAATCTTTTATCAGAAAACGATCACAAAAAGAAAACATTTCTCCGTTTCTCTTTACTTTTACAATCTTCGCGCGTTTCTTTATTTTCGCATTAGTTTTTTTTACAATAATGTATCTGCTAAAGGTTGTAATAGTTAATTAGGTTTTTTTACCGCTTTCTTTCTTTTTCCCAATTTTTATGGTTTATACCCCCCCTTCCCTGAAGCCCTGTAATAGTTTAGATTTCTTTTCTGCATTTTACCACTTTCCTTATAACTGCTAGATGTATGCTAATAGGGTTTGTATGACAAGATCTAAAAAAATGCTAGATAACCCTAATATGCAAGATAAATGGACTGAATCAAAACACTATTCACACACGCACCTCTAGGGTGATTCCACTTGTTGCCTTCAGATAAAAAATAGTCATGCCCCTCGAACGTGGGACGCTTTAGCAAAATACCATCAGTTAAACAGATCGTAGTCCTTCGATGACCCTTCGATGCTGCCTCGGTAAACGATTTTAGTCCCTTAAGACAAATTGCTAAAGCGCCCTACGAGTTGCCTTTATGACTGTACGATGACCCGCACCTGTCCCTCAAACATCCAACGATAGGGCTTCCTACTAACTAATGGTAGGATAACACTACCTAAAGGAAGAGAAAAATAACACAAAAGACTTTTGTGTAGGTAGATAGCTTTTAATCGCTTGCTCACAAAAACATCTCTTTTCATACAAACAATTTTCTGAAATATTTTCAAAACAAACACTCTGTATGCATTCTCAACTGATATGAGAATCATTACAAAGTTGCCGAACTTAGGCATTTTCAAAATATTTTTAAACATACAAAGCATTTTCAAAAGTGAGCTATCAATTAAGAGCCCGTAGATAACTACGGATGAAAAGGGTGCTAATAACTTCCCTTTTCATAAGCTACCCCCCAAACTCATAATTATTCTCAAAGGTCTTTTCTGTTCTTTTCACCCTTTCCTTTATTGGATAAAAGAAAAGTCGGTGGCGACTCTTGCTATCTGCAACATTTGCGATAAAACGCAAAACCAAAAGTCAGTTCTCCCACCATATTACAGAACTGGCGATTTTGTTGGGGAGAACTAAAAGTGGGGTTACCTTAGAGCTAGATCATATTTAAAATGCTTTACTTGCTTGGTTTGTCTGCTTTACATTTCAGGGTTTTTTCTAGGGTTTATTTTTGTAAAGATCATATACCCGGATCTGGGGGCATTTTAGGTAAGTAGAAATAGATATACGGTGTATACCTATATGGTTAAAGTAATGGCTACGTTAGTGCGACACATTGGCTGGTGCTGGTGTCCCTTGAGTCAGTCAAGGAGAATGTCGGGCTACCGTGTGGTGTCATAAGCACTAACTGGCTGTAGAACCTTAGTTGACACATGTTGTACCCCAAAATTTGCCCTCTCATATCTCTCAAAACATGGCAAGAAAAATCTCCAAGTGGCTCAAGATTGCTCAAGAGTTGGACAATCAAGCTATCTCTTAAGGCAATCAATCCCAAATTAGGGTTTTGTGTTGCATCAAGGTCCTTGAATCCAAATGACCTCAAGTGCTCCCCAATGTCCTAATATGTTCTCAAGGTCATCCGTGTCAAATTTCATGCCTTGGAGAGGAAGTTTGCTCAGTAAATTGCTCAAAGGGTCTAAAAATGGACTGTGCTAGGGCAAAAGTCAACTGTGACCTATATACAGTCAAACTTCAATATTTTTTGTCAAAATTATCATTTTGAAGGATATTTCATCATTTTATCAAGGGTTGATCATGATTCATCAAGGATTGCTCAAAATTCATCAAGACTCAAAAGTTGCTAAATTAGGGTTTTGTAGGAAAAGTCAACTCAACTTTGACCAAGCATAACTTTCTCATACTTTATGAGAAATGACCCATCCAAAGCTCATTTTGAAGAGGATGCAATTTCCTACAATCCATCTTCATACCCCATGATCAATAAATTCACTTACAAAAAGTTACAAATTTGGACATGATAGGTCATTTTTGAAAGTCAACAAAAACACCTTTTTTTCCAAAACTTATAAGTTGAGAATGGAATATCAAAATGCTATGAGACCAAAAGGGTTGGTTAAATGACATCTCAAGATTTATAAAAAGTCCAAGAACACTTCCAAAAGTTAAAAATTGAAGAAGTTATGCATTGTTGAAGTTGGGCATTTTTGCAAAATTGCCAAAAGTCAACTATCCTCAAAACATCAAATTTTGTCAAATTGGCCCATTCTTTTCCACTTGATTTGATCTTGTCACACTACACACGTGTCCTAGCTTCAGCCTTGTGACCATTTATCAATTTTATTATTTAATTTGATTTTTTAATGAATCATTTCATTTTAAATCAATTTAAATCAAATAAAATCACAAAACTTGATTACATGAGATCTTTTCCTATTTTCAGGACCTAATCATCATCAATGACATGATCAAACTCGTATCAAACATTCCATGTGCAAAAAGATTGAATTTTTGGCAAAATTGGAAAGTTTTCAATGGAGGATCAAATCAAATCTCCAAGCATTGATGTACAAAGATTCAAGACCCAAAAGTTGACCTAATACATTGCAGCATACATATACAAGTGAGAGGACACGAATTCAAGGGCTAGAGGCTTCAGAATCATCAAGAATAAAACTTGAAAAAAGGTGAAAAAGTGTGAAACTGAAATCGTTCTTAGAGGTCAATTCAGAAGCAAATCTCCACACTAATCCATTGCTGGGCAATCATTGAAGCGAAACCAATCCAAAACCAGTCTCCATACGCGCCCAGAAGCTTTGTAAGTGTCTCAAAAAACCACCTTTCGTTCGAAATCATAACCCCATATTCTTGCACTTTTTTGACAAATCTTTGGTATATTCATGATGCTCATTCAATTTCTGAACTTTTGGCATTATTTGATTGCATTTATATGAGTTGTAGCCTTGTAACCGAACCTAGGGTTTCGTAGTTTGTTTTTTAGGCATTTTATTTACAGGCAAAATTGGAGCCATTGATGGACATGGATGTAACCAGGGGAGAGAGACGAGCATGACCATGGTCTTAGATTGAGTTTTCATGGCATAGAATCAATTTTAGGAACGACCTACGAATTTAGCTGCGGATCTAAATCCACAGGTAAATTTACAGTGTTTGAAGGCCAGGGACGACCAACGTGGCACTCCCCTAATGGTGGATTCAAACTTGGCGCGTTTTCTTTTTTTTTTTTAATTTCTGGCATATTAGTGTTTTTTCCATATTATTATTATTGTCCAATACATTTACAACTAACGCACAATGGTTTAGTGGCAAAGGCGTGTATGCAATGGCCTATAGGACCTGGGTTCGAATCCCAGGTCCCCATATTATTTGTTGTATTTTTTAGCCAAGTGATTCCATGCAATACCAAGCGCGCAACATATCATACTCCCTCACTTAATCACTAGCCAGATGGCTCCAGGCCAGATATGGTGGTCCAGAGGAAACGTGCATCATACTCTCTAGTCAACCAGTCCACGTGGAATTCACAAAAGTTAACCAGGCCAGTGCAAATGGACCATGGAAATTGCTGAATGAACCTCCAAAATCAGGCCCAAACCCTTTTTTTTAACTCTTTCTCTTTTATTTATTTCTTTAATTATTTATTGTTATTATTTTTATTATCATTAACCAATCAAAACTTTTTCTTCATAAAATATAAAAACAAAAAATATTTTCTTTATTAAAACTAATTTTCAGTATTTTATTTTGTTAATAAATATTAATTTAATTGATTTAGTTTTAATTAGGAATAACTTTAATATCTTTTTTGCAATAATTAAAATTAATTTAGACAATTAGGTTTTTATTAACATTGACTAAAATTATTTTATTTCTTTAAATATCAAAAACCCAAAAAATATTTTTTATTAATTTATTAATTTATTAATTTATTAATTTAATGCTTAAATTAGTTTAATTCCATAAATTCAAAATAACCAAAAAAAATCTTTTCTTTCAAAGAGGGTCAAAACCCTAGAACTCGCCCGATTTAATTTCCCGCACGCGTGCCATTTTATTCAATATTGTATCTGTTTCCAGGAATATAATAGTTTAATAGGACCTTTACTATTTTTACCGCTTTATTTATTTTCCGTATTTTAATTTCAAGGGTTTCTTTTGGCGATGTAAATACCCGACGCCTTGTAATAGTTAGTTTGAATTTTCGCAATTTAATTTCCTCAACTTATAAACTGTTAGATGTTTGATAATAGGGAATGCATGACAAGATCAAATGTTTAAACCTAAAATCAACATAGATAACCATTGACATGTACAAAGATAAAATTAACTGAAACAACATACTCGCACATGCGCACTCTTAGGGTACACCTCACTTGGTTGCCTTCGAATGTGGTCATTAAGTATAGGAAGTTTTAGAGGTCGCCCTCTTGTCCAAAGATCATAGTTGCCTTGAAACGGTTGCCTCGGAAAATTGATCTAAGACATTAGGGTTACCACTAAGGCGTCCTAACATTGCTTTAGTGACCGCACATCCCTTAATCAAATTGACCCTAAAACTCCAACGACGATGCTACCTACTCATCAATAGTGGGATAGCATTGTCTAAAGGACATTAGCACAGATTGATTCCTTTTTCGAGCAGGTAGATGGTTCTTAAGTACTTGCTCTTTCAAAATAAAACATAAACTTTTCGCACTTACATCTTTCAAACAAAAACTTCTTTCAAACCCACAAACACGAAGAAAAGCAATTTTTGAAAACACTTTGAACAAGTACCTAAGAGCCCGTGGATAACCACGGATAGAAAGGGTGCTAACCCCTTACCTTTCTATAATCTACCCCCGGACCCGAGAAACATCTTGAAAAAGGATTTTTTCTGTGCTTTTTTCCTTTCCTTGTTGGATAAAATAAAAGACGGTGGCGACTCTTGCTTACCGCGACATTTTGTGAAAACAAACGCAAAACACAAACCAGCATTCCAAAAACAGTCAGTTCTCTCCCACCGTATCACAGAACTGGCGACTATACTGGGGAAATTAATAAGTGGGGTGTACCTTAGGATTAGATCATTGTGTTTTCAATTATTTGCTTTGTATGATTTATACTTGTGGGCTTGTATCGGAGTTACTATAGATCCTAACCCGAATCTGGGGATACCCTTTAGGTAAGTAGCAATAAACTGCGAGGGAACTGTACGACGTAGACCGATACGGTTGAAACAGTAGCTACGTTGGTGTGGCACTTTAGATTGTACCGATATCCCTTGTGTTGGAACGAGGAGAATATGGGTCATCTAAGGGGTCATTAAGCACCAACTGACCTTAGAACCTTTAAATTGACCAACTTGGCCATAGAACAGTAGCAATATGCTACACTCATTGAGACTCAACTCTCGCGATGATTCCGGCCGCAAGAAAAGGTTGCTAAACTGAAATTATGACCGATTGAGGGTAGTCAGTGATATTGGGATCCTCTAGAACCTGGTTACTATTTTTAGGACAGGTTTAAACAACCTGAATTGAAAGAGGGTAGTACCTAAGCTCCTTGCCAGCCTGAAATCTAAGGGCTCTCTGTGTGACTTGTGTGCCTTCACCATGTTTACTATTTGTGGATACTTGTGATGTGCTTTCTATCATGACATCATGACATCATAACATTGCATACATCTTGCATTGGACTAACCTATTTCAAAGACAGGAGGGATTCATCTTTGTTCTGTTTTGTAGGTCATGATGCCCATGCGTAGGAATACCATCTGGATCAACTTTGTCCAGATTCCCACCATGCTTAAAGAGTTGATTGCAAAGATGCCTGATACTACCTCCTTCATCAGAAGACATGGGTATCTTCTCAGTTTGGTTACCTCCAAATTGGACGAGCAGATGATGAGTGTTTTGGTCCAGTTCTATGATCCGCTCTACCATTGCTTTACTTTTCAAGACTACCAGTTGGTTCCCACCTTAGAAGAGTTCTTTGATCTGCTCAGTATCTCTATTCTGGAGCAGACCCCATTTACTGGTTGGGAGAAGATCGTTAGGCCAAAAGAGATTGCTTCAGCCCTTCATATGACCAAGGATGAGGTAATGGCTAATTGGGAGACTAGAAGTGGAGCAAAGGGCTTTATGACTAAGTTCTTGGTTGGTAAGGCTAATTATTTCTGGGATAGTCTAGACTTCAAGGCATTCGAAGATATTCTGGCTCTTCTGATATATGGCTTGGTATTGTTTCCGAATCCTGACTCCTTTGTTGATGTGAATGCGGTGAAAATATTCATCTCTCATAATCCTGTACCCACTCTCTTGGGTGACATTCTTCATAAGCTTTATGCCTGTATCGCCCGAAAGCGGGGAACCTTGATGTGTTGTGCTCCATTATTGGAGAGGTGGTTTATTTTGCACCTCCCCAAATCAGTGCTGGAGAACAAAGAAGGCATGGGCTGGGCTTATAGGGTTATGTCTCTCTCTCATAATGACATCATCTGGACTATCAAGGGTATGGACGAGGTAGCCGTTATTGATCGCTGTGGGGAATACCCCAATGTTCCACTGATAGGAACCCATGGAGGAATTTCTTATAATTCATGCTTAGCCTTACGTCAGTTTGGGAGATCCAGAAGAGAAGAACCTCATGAGCTGCTAATGCCTAGTATCATCTTTGATTTTCAAGGGGATAGCGACGAGCAACGCCACAGATTCATAAGGGCTTGGGATAGAGTTCACAGATCTGATCCACACGAGTTGGGCCCAAAGACTTCTCTTCCAATGGAGCCATACCTCAGATGGGTTCGTATCCGTGCCCAAAAGCTGGGTATGCCATATGAAGCCGTCCTGCCTATCATTGTTGAAGTTGCTAATGAAGAAGGGGTTCTTCCTACCATCCTCCATCCTTACATGCCCACTGACATTGGGGCACTGAAAAGTTCTTGGATGCAGCTGAGAGAAGAACGGGATGCTTACCGAGAAAAGTTCAACAAGCAAGAGCAGAAGATCCAGAAGTTAACTAGGCAGCTGGAGAACGAGCAGATTCTCAATGACTATGTCCGCACCGACAAGAAGAGACCATGGGAGCACTGATTGTCCTTTGTTTATTTCCTTTCTAGTTCTATTTACTTTTCAGTATTTCCTTTCTTGTAACTCCTTAAGGGCAATTTGTTGAACAATTTGAATTTCAAAGTTTATATAATAAAAGTGTGTTTCCTTTTTGTTTACGAATTTGAATCTCCCGATTGTCTTTGAAATAATATCATATGCATTTCATCCCATGCACTTCATAACAGGTACCCATTACAGGTCTCTTATCTTCTTCGCTGTTTATTTCAGCACTCATCATGTCTGCTGAACCATCAACTGAGCAAGCAATCAAGGCCCTACAGGCACAAAATGCCCAACTCCAAGAGCTGTTCATGAATCTAGCTAAGGGTCAGCAAGATCTGAAGACCCTGATTCTGAAAGAGAAGAAGAAGAAGAAGAGGATAGTCCTGTTTAACACAGGTCACAGGTTTGGAAACAGGCTACGGGAGGAAGTTGATTTGACCACTTCATCTGGAGGGAAAGATAGTCAAGAGGAAAGGAGGGCTCCTAGCCCTGTGGTCTCCGACAACGAGATGGACTTCGACGAAGACCAGTATCCTCCTGCTGAGGATAGATACAAGCATCTGGAAGACCGATTGAGTGCGATGGAAGTTCAGAAAGTGCCTGGTCTGGACTTTGGTGATTTAGGTCTATCATCTGGGGTGGTGATTCCCCACAAGTTCAAGGCACCTGCCTTTGCTAAGTATGACGGAGTTTCTTGTTCAAAGTTGCACCTCCGGTCATATGTAAGGAAGATTCAGCCGTACACCGCTGATAAGAACTTGTGGATCCACTTCTTTCAAGACAGTCTCTCAGGGACTCAGCTTGAATGGTTTTACCAGTTGGACGGATCCAGTATCCGCAGTTGGGAGGATTTGGCTACTGCTTTCTACAGGCAGTACCAATACAACTCCGACCTTGCTCCCACGCGTACCTAACTCCAGGGTGTGTCAATGGGAACAGGCGAAGGTTTCAAATATTATGCTCAGAAGTGGAGGGATCTCGCCGGAAGAGTGCAACCACCCTTAGCTGATCGGTAGCTTGTGGATATGTTTCTGGGGACCTTGTCTGGTCCATTTTTCAACCATCTGATTGGAAGCTCTTCGTTTGGGTTTACAGAGCTTATTATGACCAGGGAAAGGATTGAAGCTGGTATTAAGGCTGGTAAGATACAAAAGGGTGCTTCATCAAGCACCGAGAAAAAGCCTTTTAAGAAAGAGTCCAGTGCTATCTACGGTTCGAAAAGCCATAATAGACCTGAGCGCCGCCAAGCTGTTAATGCAGTTGTTATTTCAAGACCTGCTGGTACTCCTCAGCACAATAATCAGTCAAAGGACGAGAGACCTCGAAGGTAATTCACTCGTATCAGCATGACTTTATCTCAGATTCTGCCGCAGTTATTGAAAACCAATATGGTGATTCCAAGGGAAGCCCCAAAGAATCCAAATACAACATCACCAAAGTATAACCCTAATGCTCGCTGTGCTTTTCACTCTGATAGCCCGAGGCATAATACAGATGATTGTTGGTCTTTTAAGAATAAGATACATGACTTAATTGATGCTAAGGAGATTGAGTTTGAGGCGCCCGAAAGACCTAATGTTGTGACGGCTCCTATGCCCAAGCATGGAGTGAATGCTATAGAAGAAGACTTGTTTGTGGTTTCTGTGAACGACATTGTTACCCCTTTGATGACTGTAAAGGAGAACCTTTTGCTATCCGGTTTATTTCTGGGCTGTGACGAAGGTTGCCGTATGTGTTTTGCCCTACCAACCGGTTGCCCACTTCTGAAATCAAGTGTCCAACGCCTGATGGATAGTAAAGAAATTCTTTTTGAGAAGACTGTTGTTCCCTTAGTTCATATTGAAGAAGTTGCTATTATCACCATTTTCGACAATTCTTCCAAGGCTTCCTCGAGAAAGCCTGTTAGAATTACATTTGTTCCAAGAACCGCACCATTGATCATCACTGTTCCTGGGCCTATCCCCTACACCTCTAATAAAGCTGTCCCTTGGCATTACGGGGCTGATGTTTATTTTCATGGAGTTAAACAAGAGTTAGATGCTGATACTGATGTCAGCAATATTGTTGGACCTGCTAAAGTCACCCGCAACAGAAGACTTTTCTCACCTGATATCTCTCCGCGTACTGCCCAAAAGCCTGTTGTTATTACACCTGCCAGTGTACCTACTACTATTCCTGTTCAAGATCCAATTCTTACCCCTGTCGCCGAGTCATCTGACACTCGGGGCAAAGGGATCACCAGTGAGCCTGCCCAGACGGAGGCACCAAAGACGATTATTGTTAAAGCTTCTAAACAAGAGATGGAAGATATTCTGAAGATCATCAAAAAGAGTGACTACAATGTAGTTGAACAGCTGGGGCAAACCCCGTCCAAGATTTCTATGTTGTCACTGTTGCTATGCTCAGAGGCCCATGCCAAGGCTCTGATTACATTTATGAATACTACACACGTACCACAAGAGACATCAGCTGATCAGTTTAAAGATTGCATGGCCAGTCTAACTGCTGATAATGGGTTGGCTTTCTCTGACGCCGACTTGACCGCTAAGGGGAAGAATCACAATGATGCCCTGCATGTCTCCATTGAATGCATGAGCACTACTCTTTCTCATGTATTGGTGGATATTGGTTCCTCATTAAACGTTTTGCCTAAGAAAGCTCTAGACCGGTTGGATTCTGAAGGGTTGGAGCTGAAACCAAGCAACATTGTTGTTAGGGCCTTTGATGGGTCTAAAAGAATGGTGCATGGAGAAGTGGATATTCCGATTAAGGTTGGTTCTCAGGTTTTCAACTCTACGTTCTATGTGATGGACATTCGGCCATCTTATTCTTGTTTGCTGGGTCGTCCATGGATCCACAAAGCTGGGGCCGTAACCTCAACGCTCCACCATAAGCTAAAGTACCCAGTAAAAGGGAAGATTGTGACAGTACAAGGAGAGGAAGAGTACATGGTGAGCCACCTCAACTCTTTCCGATATGTAGAGATGGATGGGGAATTCATTGAGACCCCATTTCAACATTTTGAAGAGGTTCCCCAGACGCTGGCATCAGCTGAGACTGTTGTTGAAGATTCTCCTATGAAGATGGCTTCCTTTAAGGATGCCCGGGCTGTTATCGAGAAAGGTGGGTGTGCAAATTGGGGCCGACTCCCTGATTTTACACAGAAGACTAATAAGTTTGGTTTGGGTTTCACTGCAGAAGCTCAAAAGGCTGTTCGGAATGCACGGATCGGAAGACCTCCCGTGTTCATCAGCAACTCGGGAGTGAATGCCATTGAATACGATACGAAAGAGTCTGAGTTTGACAGCTGGATCTATCCTACGACAAACGGTAGACCAAGCAATTGGACAGCAAAGGACTTCATCCCTATTTCTTTTGTTACCCAGTAATGAAACTTTTTGTTTTGAATTTGTAACAGACAATGTTTTAAACTTTATGGCCCGGTGTCTTACCCGGGGCACTGTGGCTTCATTTGTGAGGGCTTTATGTGTGTCATTTTCATATATCATTAATAAAAGCATTGGACGTTCTTGCATTTCAAATTTTGCGCTCCTTGTTTTTCTTTTATTATATATTGCAAAATAGATATTTTACACACACTCACATATACAGGTCTACATCCACTATGGATCTCACTGGTAACGAATCTGCTACTGCCAGTTATGACTTTGAAAATCCGATCAACTTAGCCGAAGACGAAGACGAAGGTGAAGATGATTGCGAAGTGCCTGGTGAACTTGCAAGACTGTTACTCCAAGAGGAGAGGGCTATACAGCCGCACGAAGAGCCTGTGGAATCAGTAAATCTAGGTATAGATATAGACAAGAAGGAAGTTAAGATCGGTGCAAATCTGGAGCTTAGTGTGAAGCAACGGTTGATTCAGATGCTGTGTGACTATGTTGAGATCTTTGCCTGGTCTTACGAAGATATGCCTGGTTTGGATACCGATATTGTGGTTCATCGCCTACCTACCAAGGAAGACTGTCCTCCAGTGAAACAGAAGGTTCGCCGGATGCGCCCAGAGATGTCTGAGAAAATAAAGGCTGAAGTTATGAAACAGTTTGACGCCGGTTTTCTAGCAGTTACTTCTTACCCTCAGTGGGTGGCCAACATGGTTCCTGTACTGAAGAAGGATGGTAAGGTTCGAATGTGTGTTGACTATAGGGATCTGTGATACGGTGGGAGAACTGACTTGGGTTTTGCGTTTGTATTCGCAAATGTTGCGGTTAGCAAGAGTCGCCACCGACTTTTTATTTTATCCTAAGGAAAGGTTAAAAAGCACAGCAAAAACCTTTTGAGATGTTTCTTGGGTTCGGGGAGTAGATTATAGAAAGGGAAGGTATTAGCACCCTTTCTATCCATGGTTATCCATGGGCTCTTAGTTACTTGCTTAGATCACTTGCCTTTTGTTTTCAATTGTTTTAAATGGTGCTTGAGTGTGTGTGTGGGTTTGAAAATGTTTTTTAGAAAAGAGGCCAATGTGGTGGCAACCTTTGTAATGATCCATGTGGGGATGTATACAAAGATGTATGTCCTTTGAAAAAGTTTTCATTTGTTTTTGAAAGTTGTTTTGAAAGTGTAGTGATGTGTGATTTTGAAATTAGGCAAGTGTTTTGTTTTGCAAGTTGATTCAAGTAACTAAGAGGTTATCTACTCCTAAATTTCTCAAAAGATCATTGCTATACTTTAACCCTTTTAACAAGTTTGCTCCACCATTGTATTTGGTGGGCAACCTTGTGTTAGGATGTGAAAGGGACAGGCGCGGGTCATCGTTTTAGACCATAATTGCAACAACGTTGAATGTCTTTGGGCAATTTCTTTAAGGGACTTGATCATTTGTTTTTGTTTGTTTTGAAAAGTTTTATCGAGGGACTATGATCATTCAAACTGTTTGCTTTACCCAAAGAAGTTCAACATACAATATGGCCCATTTATTTGAAGGCAACAAGTGGAATACCCTAGGGGGTGCAAGTGTGATTTGTGTGTCCATTTTCATGCTTGTTTATCTTGTATTAGGTCAAACTATTTTTTATCGTTTTTTTGCATACAAACCCTAATTCTAACATGTTATCATTAGAAAGCAATAAAGTGCGAAATTAAAATTACTAAGCTATTACAAAACCAAATATGGGAAGGGGGGTACAAATGTTCAAATGGGGATATTGACAAGAATTTAAATCTAAATTATTACATCAATTGAGTATTTGCAATTTAAATAATGTACAAAAATTAAATAAAAAATGCAAGATGCACAAAATGTTTTGTATATGTATGAAAAAATATTATTTATGTAAAAGAGAAAAGAAAATAAAAAATGTATTATTTTTTGGAGTATTTTGAACTTAGGGTAAAAACCCTAATTTTTTAAAGAAAAAAAAAGTATTATTTTCTAATTTAATACAACTATTTATTCATTATTTATAAAAATAAAATGAAATGAAGTGTATTATGGAAAAAGGTATTTTTATATCAAATATTAATAAAAATAAAAAAATAAAAAAAGTCAAGTATTTTTATATTTTGTCTTAAATATATTAATAATCACATATATATATATATATATATATATATATATATATATATATATATATATATATATATATATATATATATATATATATATATATATATATATATATATATATATATATATATATATATATATATATATATATATATATATATATATATATATATATATATATATATATATATATATATATATATATATATATATATATATATATATATATATATATATATATATATATATATATATATATATATATATATATTAAACCCTAAATATGTATTATACACAAAATAAATATTTATTTAATATTTTAATAAAATAAATAAAATAGTATTTTTTGTGTGAAATATTTTCAGAAAGTAAAATAAAAATGTATTTACACCATTTTTTCTATTTTATTCTAATAATGATATATATATATTTATGTACAAACAAAGAAAATAAACAAATAAATATGCAATAAATGCAAAAAATGATGAAAAAAATATTTTTAATTTTCTAATGTCATGAGAAAAAATAAACAAAGTCAACCAAAAAAGAAAAAGTCAAAAATGTTAAGAAATGAACAAATGGGCTCAGGGGGGTGTGAATCAAAAAAGGTGGTGTGAAAAGTGAAATAACACAGGCCCAGCCCACTGACCATTGTCTTCAACCTCCAGTTTCAAACATTTGAAAAACGCGCGCCCCTGTTCTTCAATGTCTAACTCCTGATTCTTGGCTTTTCAGCAAAAACTCATAACACAAGAAATGTTCAGCATGAAGAGACGGTTCTAACCATATAAAGAACTTGACCTATCTCTCTAAGATGAGGGAGAATTTCTCCTCCCCCAAATCCTAACCTAATTTTTCTACCATTTTCAAACTCCAAATTCTCTCTACTCAGGCAAAAGAAATGAAATGTAAGGATATGTACATGTTCAGAGCTATGAGTAGGACCTTGTTTCTTCACAAACTTAAGGCTAAAGATGCATGATAAGAGAGATACGAGTTCAAAGTTTTACCTGTGCAGTTGAACTTCAATCTGGAGAATGAGGAACTTCTAGTGCAAGGTAATGATTGGAAAAGCTTCCTTGAGGCCCAGGGATGCTTTTTCAATGCTTACTTTGTTTTGAACCTTCTTGTTTCAAGCTGTAGAACTTCAACTGCAAAAGGAAAAAATGAAAATGGTGGAAACTGTTAGAGTGATTACAGGTCAGGTTTTAGGCCATGGTTAGCTTGCATATGCTGTAAGGAAGGTGTGTGAATTGATTTTGGTGAAAATGCTCGAGGGAAGTGGGAGTTTGCACTCAATCTGCAGGGGCTCCCCTGTTTGTGCAGTTTCAAGGTGATTAGAGCAATGGGAGTGTTTCAGATGGCAAGGGCTCGTGGGTTAGCTTGGATTTGGTCTATGGAATGTGTTTGATAGCTTTTGTGTTGTGTGCCTTGGCTGATATGAGAGATAGCATAAGTTATGGACTTTTCTTCTATCTTAAGCAACAAAAGCAAGCTGGTGGTTTTAGGTTAGTAGGGGGCCTCCTAATGTGCTGCATAAGCCTCTCTTGATCAGTGTGTTATGCACCTAATCTTGTGCAAAGCAGATCTTTCATGTACTTGTTGGATTACAAACTTGACATAAAGCTAAACTTTTCAAAAATGGAAATTTCACTTTATCTAGTTTAGGATTAAACCATTATGCAATGTTAGAACACAAAGAACATGACCTTAACACATTGAATATGCATTAAATTATTGAGTATGAAATGGTTCAAGGACCTGTAATCAAGCATAAAGCAAACTGATTTCAAATTGGCAAGATTATGAACATGTCTTGATGAAGAACAAAAGTGAATTTTTGCCAACTTGTGAAATTCGAATCTCTCAAGTTATGAGGTTGTTTGATGAGTTCTTGGTCATTTTGGAAAGCTTGGAATGTGTACTACAATCCATCTTTGAAATGCAAATCAAGATTCCAAGTGGAAGGGTATGAAAAGTGGCCTTGAAGTAGGGTAGAAAACCTTGTCAAAATAGGTCAAATTTCACTAAGTTAAAAGATGGTTTAGTGCCCTTATTCAAAAAATTATAACTTGAGATACAAGCTTCAAATGAGAAAACTTTGTGAATCAAAGTTGTAGATTATGCAACAAGCTACAACTTTCATGTTTTGACTTTTGTTTGAATCCAAATGGATCATGGTGAAAAGATGGGGCAAAGTTGGGAAAAAATTAGGGTTTTTCATAACTTAGAAAAATTCTAAGTTATGAAAAATTCCATTTTCAAACCCTAATTTGCATTTTGTGATTTCTTGATGAACAAGTTTCATGATTTGGCATGTTTTGATGAAAAATGAATCTTGACTCTTGATTTTGACCAAAAAGTCAAAGTTTGACTTTTCAGTATACAGTCAAAATTGATCAATTGACTGGGAAATTCAACTGTCAATCTTGTGTACTTGGGATCTTTTGAGCTTGATGAACATGTCAAGATAATTCCATTGAGTCCTTGAGGCCATATGTGAGCTTGGTTTACCATTGGCTAGTTCAAACAGTCAAAAATTGCCTTTGTGCAGTCAAAACCCTAAAAATGACCATTTTGTCCTTTTGATGATCTGATCAAATTTCTTGGGGAATTGTGATCCAAACTTGATCAAATGGTCCATATAAGTTCATAATGTTGATGTGGATCAAATTTCATGAGGTTTGACTGTCAATTGGCCACAATTGACTTTTTCCCCAATACAGCTGATTTCTAGGTCAACTGTCCAATTGACTGGGTAAAACTTGGAATCAAGACTTGAAACTTGGCATGGGTAAACTTGGGAGTCCAACATGAAGCATGAAAGTCATCTTAGGCATTTTAGGTCAAAACATCCTTGGGCAAACACAAACCCTAATTTGAGTCCACAGTGCAAGGAGAAGTCTTGAGCAGAGGAAACCCTAACTGGATCTTGATCTTCAAAGGTCTTGTGATGAGAAAATGTTGAGGAAATGGGAGGGCAAATTTTGGGGTACAACAGTTGCCCCTGTTCAATCTTCTTGGACCTGAAGAGTTAGATTGGCAAGTTTGCCTTTCGTGACTCGAGGGTAAAAGGAGATTGGACACTAGAGTGCCCGGAAATTTGCACTCGCATGCTGGAGTCTCAACAATGTGGTGTCGGGAATGGGCTTATAGATGCCATCTGGAGAAGTGACGGAACCTTGTCGGGAATGGGCTTATAGATGCCATTTGGAAGTGTCGGTCGCATAAGAGATTCCTTTGCGAGAAACCTGTGTATTTGAGGAAGGAGGATGTTTTCCTGGCTTGTTACAGGTGTTTGATCTTCAGTCTCCTTATGAAGATATGCCCTGGCTAGATACAGGTATCGAATCTACAATCGGTTGCTCACAGATGTGCCCTGGCTGGATACAGGAGTCGAATCTGGAAATAGTCGTCAATAGATGTGCCCTGGCTGGATACAGGAATCGAATCTTCAAACTCTTCAGACGTGCCCTGGCTAGATACAGGAATCGAGTCTGGAAAGGTTGTAGTTGATAGATGTGCCCTGGCTGGATACAGGAATCGAATCTTTGAACTCTGCAGACGTGTCCTGGCTAGATACAGGAGTCGAGTCTAGAAACTGATCACTCTCAGATGTGCCCTGGCTAGATACAGGTATCGAATCTGGAATTGTGACATTTGAAGGTAGTCGTTTTTTGAGATTGTCTTTTTCCTGAAAAGGCAAAAACATAAGTTGTATGCAATGTCATGATGTATGATATGCATGATATCATGATGTTCAACATGAGATGTTGTATGCGTTTCATCATGTATGTAAGCAAGATGTATGAAAATGTGAAATGTTTATGAGTGTAATTTCATCTTAGGAAAATAAATCCTTGACGAACGGCCGGGAAGCTGCTCTGTGGAAGAGATACTTGGCCGAAGTTTTGATGAGAGGCCTGCTGAGGACTTCAATGACGGATTCCGCTGGGGATAATGATGATAAAATCCCCTGGGGAACTCCAAAGATAAACTCTGCTTGGGAATACCAAAGATAGACTTCGCTGGGGATTTGAAGGAACTTTGCCGAGAGCGGTCTTCCGTGGCTTTTAGCTGAGGATAACCCAGTTATAAGTCCTTGTGAGGAAATATCTCTAAATAAAACTCGGGCGAGACGCCCGTTCTTCGCAGGGGATAAGCTTGTAGAATCTACTGGGAATGAGTTTTAAGACCTGCCGGGGAATTGAGATGATTTGGCCACATTCTCCAGTTGATTCTACCTTGGTGCCTTGGCGGACAAAACAACCAGACTGTAATAGACAACTCCACATTGCCCCTGTCTTTGATGTCACCTGTAATTAATCTCTTGTTTCATATGCAAACATTTATGAATCAGCAATTTAATGTCAAATGCATATATCAAAAATGAACATTGGACGTTCTTCGCAAGACAAAACAAAAAGAGGAAAACAATGGTAATTTGTATGAACAAGTGAATTTGTATTGATTTAAACTTTGCCTGTGAATAGGCGTTTTTGTACAAGAGGCTGACATCCTAGTAAGAGGACATCGCCAAATAGTATAGAGTTTACAATTTGAAAAAGGAAACAAAACAACTATGTGAACAATCCCACTGGGTTCCAACTCTGCTATCGCCTTTATGTCTTCGAACATCTCATCGCTTTGCTACTTAGTTGAAGATGAAGCCGATTGGTCAATGCCGAAATCTGGAGCCAGATAGTTGATGCCGACTTCCGGATGCGAAGTGATCCAATGAGACATAGTGTTACGCTTTTATCCCTAACTTTTGCCTGGACCGCCCTTTCGGGTTTTCAGTCCACCGGGATACCCATTTTTGCCCAAGCCGCCCTTTCAGGTTTTCGACTTGCCGGGTGTACAGATTTTTATTCATTTCATCCCTTATTTTTGCCCGAACCCTTTTGGTTCGCCGGGAAGCCCTTATTTTTGCCTAGGTATGTCAACCTAGTGGGTCTTTTATTTATGCGTAGTATTTTTTCACTATGTCTGCATTGGCGGGGTGAGGAAGGTCGTCACCATCCATGGTGGTTAGGATCATGGCTCCTCCTGAGAACACATGCTTAACCACAAATGGCCCTTCGTAAGTAGGGGTCCATTTGCCCCGGGGATCACTTTGAGGAAGGATGATGCGTTTGATTACCAGGTCCCCAACTTGATACTCTTGCGGTCTGACTTTCTTGTTAAATGCCCTGATCATCCGTTTTTGATACGTTTGACCATGACAGATAGCAGTGAGCCTCTTTTCGTCAATCAGATTTAATTGATCAAGTCGAGTCTGGATCCAGTCATCTTCACTCAAGTCTGCATCCTTCATAATCCGGAGAGAGGGTATCTGGACTTCAATTGGCAAGACTGCCTCCATGCCATAGACCAAGGAGAAAGGAGTTGCCCCGGTTGATGTCCTTGCTGAGGTGCGGTACCCATGAAGAGCGAACGGTAACATCTCGTGCCAATCTTTATAGGTCACTGTCATCTTCTGCACAATTTTCTTGATACTTTTATTGGCTGCCTCTACAGCCCCATTCATCTTCGGCCGGTAGGGAGAAGAATTGTGGTGCTGTATCTTGAATTGTTCACAGAGTTCAGTGATCATTTTGTTATTGAGATTGGTACCATTATCCGTAATGATTCTTTCTGGGACGCCGTACCGACAGATCAGATTATGCCGGATGAAACGTGCCACGACGCTCTTGGTTACCGTGACATAGGAAGCTGCCTCAACCCATTTCGTGAAGTAATCGATCGCCACCAAGATGAAGCGATGCCCATTGGATGCTGTCGGTCGGATCTCACCGATCATATCGATGCCCCACATTGCGAAAGGCCAAGGTGCCGTCAGGACATTCAAAGGAACCGGAGGGATATGCACCTTGTCAGCATAGATCTGGCATTTATGACAAGTTCGGGAGTGCTGGTAACAATCGGCTTCCATTGTGGACCAGAAATATCCTGCCCGAAGGATTTTCTTAGCCATGGTATGTCCACTGGAATGGGTTCCAAATGTACCTTCATGCAGTTCCATCATGATTTTCTCCGCTTCAGCCTTATCCACACAACGTAGCAGAGTTGAATCATGATTCCGTTTGTAGAGGATGCCGTTGCTGAGGAAGAATTTTGCAGCAAACCTTCTCATGAACTTCTTATCATTGACGGACGCACCTTCAGGGTATTCCTGAGCTTCCAAGTACCTCTTTACCTCGTGATACCAGGGTTTTTCAGTCACCTTCTCAGCCTCGAGCTCGCAGCAGTATGCCGGTTCATCCAACTTCCAGATTATGATTCGGGGAGCCTCATTGTCCCATTTAACTTTGAACATTGAAGACATCGTGGCTAGTGCGTCCGCTAGCTGATTCTCCTCTCTGGGGAAATGCTCAAAAGTTATCTCTTCAAAGTGAGGGAGCAAGGTCGCCACATACTCCTTGTAAGGAATAAGATTCGGGTGTTTCGTATCCCACTCGCCCTTGATCTGATTGATCACGAGAGCGGAATCTCCGAAGACACTTAGAAATTTTATCCTTAAGTCGATTGCAGCTTGTAAACCCATGATACATGCCTCATATTCTGCCATGTTGTTGGTGCAGCTGAAACATAATCGGGCGGTGAGGGGAGTATGAGTTCCTTTGGGAGATATGATTACAGCGCCGATGCCGTTACCCAAAGCATTGGAGGCTCCATCAAAATGCATAGACCATCGGGATCCTTCCTCAAGTCCTTCATCCGGTCCAGGTACTTCACAGTCAGTTACCACCATGATGTCTTCGTCCAGAAAATCAAAGTTTAATGATTGGTAATCGTCCACAGGTTGGTGTGCCAAATGATCTGCCAGTACACTTCCCTTAATTGCTTTCTGAGTTGTATACTGGATATCATATTCTGTCAAGATCATTTGCCATCTCGCTATTCTTCCAGACAGAGCGGGCTTTTCAAATATGTACTTGATGGGATCCATCTTTGAAATCAATAAGGTAGTGTGAGTCAGCATATACTGTCTCAGCCGGCGAGCAGCCCATACAAGAGCGCAGCAAGTTTTCTCAAGCAGTGAGTAACGAGACTCACAGTCGGTAAACTTTTTGCTCAAGTAATAAATAGCGTGCTCTTTTCGGCCAGACTCGTCATGCTGCCCCAGCACACACCCCATTGAATTATCAAGCACTGTCAAGTAAAGTATCAGAGGTCTTCCTTCCACCGGTGGCATAAGAATGGGTGGCTCTTGGAGATATTCCTTTATTCTTTCAAAGGCGGCCTGACATTCATCATTCCAGCGTACTACTTGATCTTTCTTCAGCAATTTGAAGATTGGCTCACAAGTAGCAGTCAGATGCGAGATGAATCGAGCAATGTAATTCAGTCGTCCTAGGAAACCTCTGACTTCTTTCTCTGTTTTTGGAGTCGGCATCTCTTGAATAGCTTTAACCTTGGCAGGGTCCACCTGAATACCTTTATCACTCACAATGAAACCTAGCAATTTTCCGGATCTTACCCCAAAGGTGCATTTGTTGGGGTTCAACCTCAGCTTGTATAACTTGAGTCGGTCAAACAACTTCCTTAGATGGTCAAGGTGCTCCTCCTCAGTTTGAGACCTTGCAATCATGTCATCAACGTATACCTCAATTTCATGATGGATCATATCATGAAACAAAGCAACCATGGCACGTTGATAGGTTGCCCCAGCATTTTTCAATCCGAATGGCATGACCTTATAACAGAAGGTGCCCCACTGAGTCACAAAGGTAGTCTTCTCCATATCCTCTGGAGCCATCTTGATCTGATTATACCCTGAAAAACCATCCATGAAGGAGAACACCTTGTGTTGAGCTGTATTGTCAACAAGGACATCAATGTGAGTAGGGGGAAGTCATCCTTGGGGCTGGCCCTGTTCAAATCCCTGTAGTCGACACACATTCTGACTTTACCGTCCTTCTTCGGTACTGGCACCACATTGGCAACCCACTGGGGGTAGGAAGTCACTGCAAGGAACCCGGCATCAAACTGTTTCATGACCTCGGCCTTGATCTTTTCAGACATCTCTGGACGCATCCGTCGAACTTTTTGCTTTACCGGGGGGCAATCTTCCTTGGTTGGCAGATGGTGAACTACAATGTCGGCATCCAAACCAGGCATATCTTCATAGGACCAAGCAAAAATCTCCATGTAGTCTTGTAGCATCTGGATCAATCGTTGCTTCACGCTGAGCTCTAGATTGGCACCAATCTTGACCTCTTTCCTATCCGTCTCAGTACCCAAGTTAATTGTTTCCACAGGCTCTTCATGTGGTTGAATAGCCCTCTCTTCCTGGAGTAGCAGTCTTGCGAGTTCACCAGGCACTTCGCAATCATCTTCACCTTCGTCTTCGGCCAAGTTGATCGGATTTTCGAAGTCATAACTGGCGGTAGCAGAGCTGTTACCAGTGAGATCCAGAGTGGATTGAAACCTGTATAAGTGAGTGTGTGTAAATACAGCTGTTTTGCAATATATATAACACAGAAAGGAAAAGAGCAAAAGATTTGAAATGCAACAAACGTCCAATGTTTTGATTGATGATATATGAAAATGTCATACAAAAAGCCCTCACAAATGGAGCTACGATGCCCCGGGTAGGACACCGAGCCAACAAAGTTTTTAACATATTGTTTGTTACAAATTTGGAAATCAAAAGAAATTAATTACTGCGTGACAAATGTGATAGGGGTAAAATCTTTTGCCGTCCAGTTGCTCGGTCCGTCGCTGGCAGTCGGGTAGATCCAACTATCAAACTCTGCTTCTTCCACATCTTCCTCAATAGCGTTCACCCTTGAGCTGGAAATAAATACCGGAGCCTTTCCGATCTTCTCTTTGCGTACCGCCTTCTGAGCCTCTGCAGTAAAGCCTAGCCCAAACTTGTCGTTCTTCTGAGTGAAGTCAGGAAGCTGACCCCAGTGTGCACAATTGCCTTTCTGTACCACAGCCCGGGCATCCCTTAGGGAAGCCATCTTCAAGGAATCATTCTCTTCGGCCATTGTCTCTGCAGCGGCTGAAATTGGATGCACCTCTTCGAAATGCTGGAAGGGGGTTTCAATAAACTCTCCGTCCATCTCGATGTACCTGAAGGAATTCAAATGGCTCACCATATACTCCTCTTCTCCTTGCACAGTGACGATCTTCCCCCTGACGGGATACTTCAGTTTCTGGTGCAAGGTGGAGGTCACTGCCCCAGCTTTATGGATCCAAGGTCGACCCAACAGACAAGAGTACGATGGACGTATATCCATCACGTAAAAGGTAGAGTCAAACACTTGAGAGCCCACACGAATAGGGATGTTAACCTCTCCATGAACCATCCTTTTGGAACCGTCAAAGGCCCTGACGATGATGTTGCTGGGTTTCAACTCCAGGCCTTCATAATCCAGACGATCTAAAGCCTTTTTCGGAAGAACATTCAAGGAAGAACCAGTGTCCACCAATACATGTGCCAGAGTAGTGCCCCTGCATTCAATAGAGACATGCAGGGCATCATTGTGGTCTCTCCCTTTCGCGGTCAGGTCAGCATCTGAAAAACCCAAGCCGTTGTCCTCCGTTAGATTCGCTATGCAATCAGTGAACTGGACTGCAGACGTCTCCTGCGGCACATGGGCCGTTTTGAGAAATGAGATCAAGTCCTTAGCATGGGCCTCGGAGCATAGCAATAAGGAGAGCAGGGAGATCTTGGAGGGTGTATGCCCCAACTGCTCGACAACGTTAAAATCACTTTTCTTTATTATTTTGAGAATCTCCTCCATTTCTTGTCGGGAGGCCTCAGCATTTATGGGTATTGGTGCCTCCATCCGGGCAGGCTCTTCTTCAATCCCTTTGCCCCGAGCATTTGATGACTCGGCAGCAGGGGACACAATTTGATCAGCAACAGGACCAGGTAAACTTGTAGGTTTTATGAGGAGGGGTTTTCGAATAGCGGGCGGTGCAATGTCAGGCGAGAAGAGCCTGCCACTGCGGGTGACCTTGGCTGGACCAGTGATATCGCAGATACTGGCACTAGCGTCGAATTCTTGCTTGATTCCATTTACATACACGTCTGCCCCATAATGCCAGGGGACAGCTTTATCAGATACGTAGGAGAGGGGCCCCGGAACAGTAATGATCACAGGCGCAACTGTCATGATTTGAACGGGCTTCTTCGGGGGAGCCTTGATTAGATTTTTGAAGATGGTAATCACAGAAACTTCTTTCATCGGAACCAATTGAACAGCAGTCTTTTTGAATAGAATTTCCTTGCTATCCATTAGGCCTTGGATGCCTAACCTCAGCAAGGGACAATCAGATAGGGAAATAGCACAGAACATGCAACCTTCACCGCAACCCGGAAATAAACCGGCCCGCAGTAGGTTCTTCTTAACAGTCTTCAAAGGGGTGACAACTTCATCTACCGAAACAGCGTACACTTCTTCCTCAATGGCATTTACCCTATGCTAGGGCATAGGAGCAGTTACAACATTTGGTCTTTCCGGCGCTTCAAACTGAATTTCCTTTGCGTCGATCAGATCTTGCACTTTGTTTCTCAAGGCCCAGCAATCATCAGTAGTGTGCCCGGGACTATCAGAATGATAAGCACACCGGGCATTTGGGTTATACTTAGGAGACGCAGTGTTGACGACCTTAGGAGCTTCTTTGAGGGTCACCAGGTTGGTGGATAACAGTTGGGGTAAAATTTGAGATAATGTCATACTTAGTCGGGTATACTGCCTCTTGGGCCTTTCACTTCTTTGTTGATTGTACTGCTGAGGAGCAGCAACAGGTTTGGAGATGACCAAAGCATTGACGGCTTGGCGACTTTCGGGCTTGACTTGTCTTCTAGGACCATAGACGGAACTTGCTTCTTTCTTAAACGGCCTCTTCTCAGCACTTGTAGAGGCAGCCTTCTGTATCTTGCCTGACCTGATGCCAGCTTCAATTCTTTCTCCCGTTAATATCAAATCTGTGAACCCAGCGGAGGAGTTACCAACCAAATGATTGAAAAACGGACCAGACAAAGTCCCAAGGAACATATCAACCAGCTCTCGGTCAGTTAATGGAGGCTGCACCCTGCCAGCCAAATCTCTCCATTTTTGAGCGTACTCTTTGAACCCTTCACCCGTTCCTAGAGACATACCCTGAAGTTGGGTACGCGTAGGAGCGAGGTCAGAATTGTATTGGTATTGTCTGTAGAATGCGGTTGCCAAATCTTCCCAGTGTCGGATGCTAGCTCCATCTAATTGGTAGAACCATTCAAGCTGCGACCCCGAGAGCCTATCTTGGAAGAAGTGAATCCAGAGGTTCTTATCCGCCGTGTAAGGTTGGATTTTCCTTACGTACGACCTCAGATGCAGCTTTGGGCAGGAGACCCCATCATACTTGGCGAAGGCAGGCGCCTTAAACTTGTGTGGAATGACTACCCCAGAAGATAACCCCAAATCTCCGAAATCCAGTCCCGGCACATTCTGAATTTCCATGGCGCTCAAGCGGTCCTCCAATTGCTTGTATCTGTCAGCAGCAGGTGGGTATTGTTCGTCGTTATAGTCCGTCTCGTTGTCGGAGACTGCGGGACTAGGAGCTCCTCCCCCTTGGGGACTGTTTTTCTCAGCAGAAGAAGTGGTTGGATCAGCTTCGTTGTGGAGTGTGTTCCCAAATCGGCGTCCGGTGTTGAACAATGCAGTCCTCTTTTTCTTCTTCTTCTTCATGAGTAGAGTCTTCAACTCTTGCTGACCTTGGGCTAGGCTTAGGACCATCTCTTGAAACTGTGCACTTTGGGCCTGAAGGGCCTTGATTGCTTGCTCACTGGAGGAGTCTGGATTCATGATGACTGTGCACACAAACCGCGAAGAAAATTAAGCAACCTGTGAAATAGGGTACCTGCTATGCATATGGTGCAATGGAATGCGTATGTATGCAATGCATTCAAGGATTTAGAATATTCAAAATTTGTTGTAGACAAAAAGGAACGCACATCATATTAATAAGGAGAAATTCGTTAGTACATAAATGCCTCATGGGCCAAATATTACAAAATAACTCCTTAAGGTAAAAAAACATTGCGCATCCTCTTTGGCGCAATGTAGGTGTTGAGATTCCTTTCCTCGTGCAGCAGGCGGGTGAGTTCCAGGACCTTCTTTTCACTAGCATGTAGACTGGTCTCAAGAGAATTCCGTTCTTCCTTAAGCTGGACCCAGCTCTTCTGCATCTCTTCCCAGGAGGTGGGCATGTCGGGATGTTGAATGGTGTAGGATGCTTCTCCTTCCAAGACTGGTTCTTTGATCACAGGAAGCATATGAGGATAAGGCATCACTAATTTCTGGGAGCGGGCTCGTACCCACTTGAGGTAAGGTTCCAACGGGATGGAGTTCCGGTGCCCCAATGTCTTGCTGTCTATCCTACTTGGCATCCTCCAAGCTCTGATAAATTTCTGACGAAGTCCTTGAGTATCGTTGTCGAAGTCGAAAACTATGTCAGGAATTAACATGTCATGAGGGCCATCCCTCCGAGCATAACCAAACTGTCTCCAAGCCAGGCATGGGTTGTAGGTAATACCTCCTTTGATTCCAAATAAAGGAACATTAGGGTACTCCCCACAACGATCAATGATAGTGACGTCTTCCCTGGACCTAGGACACCAATGTATATCTGCATGCGTGAGAGTCATTAACCGTTGTGACCATCTCAAACCCCGCTCGTTCTTCAAAACTGATTGTGGAAGGTGCGAAATAAACCACCTTCCCAGGAGAGGAGTGCAACACAAAAGGACACCCCTTCTTCTCATGGTTCGAGTGTAACATGAGTGAAGGATGTCCCCCAGCAGTGTAGGTATAGGATTCCTGGTCATAAAGATCTGGACAACACTGATATCAATAAGTTGATCTGGGTTAGGGAATAACACCAAACCATAGACAAGGAGGGCCATGACTTCTTCAAAAGCTTGTAGGTCAAGGGAGTTCCAACATTCTTGGGCCTTCTCAAACAGAAACCTGGCTAAGAAACCCTTGATACCACTTCTAACTTCCCAATGTCCCTTGAGGTCAGATGACTGTAGGTGCAAGGCTTTAGCAATTTCTTCAAGCTTGGGTTCCTCTTCCGTACCGTTGTAGGGTAGTTGATCAAGGATAGGGACCTTCAGAAGTCGGGAGAACTCTTCCAATGTAGGCACCAACTGATAATCCGGGAAGGTGAAGCAGTGATGCAGAGGGTCAAAGAATTGGAACAGGACCTTTATCAAGTCCTCCTCAATGTTGGTGTTAACCAAGTTGATGAGTCTTCCATGTCTCTCACTGAATGAAGAACCCTCGGGAATCCTGGACAGAAGTTCCTTAAGCTGAGGAGGGATCTTTACAAGGCTAATCTGAATTGTCTTTCTGCGAGCAGTTTCCATGTCCTATAAAACAAGAACAAAGATGAAGATTCGAAACCCTTGAAATGGTTAGTCAATGCTCATGATGTTTGTATGATGTAATGATGTGATGATTAAATACACTATAAATATTCACAAAGGCAAACATGGTAAGGCACACAAGTCACACCAACCCTTAGAGTCTAGGCCTGCATGGGGTCTGGGTATTACCCTCTTGAAGTTTGGTGGGCTCAACCTGTCCTATCAAAAGTAACCGGGTTCTAAAGGTCCCAATATCACTGGATTGCTTTCATTGTTCATCGTTTCGATTTAGCCACTGAACTGGCGACCGAAATATTCCAGGAAAGCAACCCTCAATTGAGTGTAGTATCGAGTATCAACCAACCTCGGACTGCACCAAAGTCAGTTATCTCACTACCCTAAAAAGGCCAAGATGGTTCAATTAAGGTTCCTAAGGTCAGTTGATGCTTCACGACACCACGCGGCGGCCCCGTACTCTCCTTGACTGAACTCAAGGGTTACCGGTACACACCAAAGTGTCACATCAACGTAGCAGACTGTTTCAACCATGTCGGTATACCCCGCACAGTTCCCTCACAGCCTTGTTGCTACTTTCTAAGAAGGTATCCCCAGATCCGGGTTAGGATCTATAAAACTCCGATACAAAGCCCACAAATGTAAAAGCAAACAAAGCAAGCAATTGAAAACAAAGGTTATCTAAACCCTAAGGTTACTCCACTTTTAAGTCATTCCCCAGCAGAGTCGCCAGTTCTGTGATACGGTGGGAGAACTGACTTGGGTTTTGCGTTTGTATTCGCAAATGTTGCGGTTAGCAAGAGTCGCCACCGACTTTTTATTTTATCCTAAGGAAAGGTTAAAAAGCACAGCAAAAACCTTTTGAGATGTTTCTTGGGTTCGGGGAGTAGATTATAGAAAGGGAAGGTATTAGCACCCTTTCTATCCATGGTTATCCATGGGCTCTTAGTTACTTGCTTAGATCACTTGCCTTTTGTTTTCAATTGTTTTAAATGGTGCTTGAGTGTGTGTGTGGGTTTGAAATTTTTTTTTAGAAAAGAGGCCAATGTGGTGGCAACCTTTATAATGATCCATGTGGGGATGTATACAAAGATGTATGTCTTTTGAAAAAGTTTTCATTTGTTTTTGAAAGTTGTTTTGAAAGTGTAGTGATGTGTGATTTTGAAATTAGGCAAGTGTTTTGTTTTGCAAGTTGATTCAAGTAACTAAGAGGTTATCTACTCCTAAATTTCTCAAAAGATCATTGCTATACTTTAACCCTTTTAACAAGTTTGCTCCACCATTGTATTTGGTGGGCAACCTTGTGTTAGGATGTGAAAGGGACAGGCGCGGGTCATCGTTTTAGACCATAATTGCAACAACGTTGAATGTCTTTGGGCAATTTCTTTAAGGGACTTGATCATTTGTTTTTGTTTGTTTTGAAAAGTTTTATCGAGGGACTATGATCATTCAAACTGTTTGCTTTACCCAAAGAAGTTCAACATACAATATGGCCCATTTATTTGAAGGCAACAAGTGGAATACCCTAGGGGGTGCAAGTGTGATTTGTGTGTCCATTTTCATGCTTGTTTATCTTGTATTAGGTCAAACTATTTTTTATCGTTTTTTTGCATACAAACCCTAATTCTAACATGTTATCATTAGAAAGCAATAAAGTGCGAAATTAAAATTACTAAGCTATTACAAAACCAAATATGGGAAGGGGGGTACAAATGTTCAAATGGGGATATTGACAAGAATTTAAATCTAAATTATTACATCAATTGAGTATTTGCAATTTAAATAATGTACAAAAATTAAATAAAAAATGCAAGATGCACAAAATGTTTTGTATATGTATGAAAAAATATTATTTATGTAAAAGAGAAAAGAAAATAAAAAATGTATTATTTTTTGGAGTATTTTGAACTTAGGGTAAAAACCCTAATTTTTTAAAGAAAAAAAAAGTATTATTTTCTAATTTAATACAACTATTTATTCATTATTTATAAAAATAAAATGAAATGAAGTGTATTATGGAAAAAGGTATTTTTATATCAAATATTAATAAAAATAAAAAAATAAAAAAAGTCAAGTATTTTTATATTTTGTCTTAAATATATTAATAATCACATATATATATATATATATATATATATATATATATATATATATATATATATATATATATATATATATATATATATATATATATATATATATATATATATATATATATATATATATATATATATATATATATATATATATATATATATATATATATATTAAACCCTAAATATGTATTATACACAAAATAAATATTTATTTAATATTTTAATAAAATAAATAAAATAGTATTTTTTGTGTGAAATATTTTCAGAAAGTAAAATAAAAATGTATTTACACCATTTTTTCTATTTTATTCTAATAATGATATATATATATATATTTATGTACAAACAAAGAAAATAAACAAATAAATATGCAATAAATGCAAAAAATGATGAAAAAAATATTTTTAATTTTCTAATGTCATGAGAAAAAATAAACAAAGTCAACCAAAAAAGAAAAAGTCAAAAATGTTAAGAAATGAACAAATGGGCTCAGGGGGGTGTGAATCAAAAAAGGTGGTGTGAAAAGTGAAATAACACAGGCCCAGCCCACTGACCATTGTCTTCAACCTCCAGCTTCAAACATTTGAAAAACGCGCGCCCCTGTTCTTCAATGTCTAACTCCTGATTCTTGGCTTTTCAGCAAAAACTCATAACACAAGAAATGTTCAGCATGAAGAGACGGTTCTAACCATATAAAGAACTTGACCTATCTCTCTAAGATGAGGGAGAATTTCTCCTCCCCCAAATCCTAACCTAATTTTTCTACCATTTTCAAACTCCAAATTCTCTCTACTCAGGCAAAAGAAATGAAATGTAAGGATATGTACATGTTCAGAGCTATGAGTAGGACCTTGTTTCTTCACAAACTTAAGGCTAAAGATGCATGATAAGAGAGATACGAGTTCAAAGTTTTACCTGTGCAGTTGAACTTCAATCTGGAGAATGAGGAACTTCTAGTGCAAGGTAATGATTGGAAAAGCTTCCTTGAGGCCCAGGGATGCTTTTTCAATGCTTACTTTGTTTTGAACCTTCTTGTTTCAAGCTGTAGAACTTCAACTGCAAAAGGAAAAAATGAAAATGGTGGAAACTGTTAGAGTGATTACAGGTCAAGTTTTAGGCCATGGTTAGCTTGCATATGCTGTAAGGAAGGTGTGTGAATTGATTTTGGTGAAAATGCTCGAGGGAAGTGGGAGTTTGCACTCAATCTGCAGGGGCTCCCCTGTTTGTGCAGTTTCAAGGTGATTAGAGCAATGGGAGTGTTTCAGATGGCAAGGGCTCGTGGGTTAGCTTGGATTTGGTCTATGGAATGTGTTTGATAGCTTTTGTGTTGTGTGCCTTGGCTGATATGAGAGATAGCATAAGTTATGGACTTTTCTTCTATCTTAAGCAACAAAAGCAAGCTGGTGGTTTTAGGTTAGTAGGGGGCCTCCTAATGTGCTGCATAAGCCTCTCTTGATCAGTGTGTTATGCACCTAATCTTGTGCAAAGCAGATCTTTCATGTACTTGTTGGATTACAAACTTGACATAAAGCTAAACTTTTCAAAAATGGAAATTTCACTTTATCTAGTTTAGGATTAAACCATTATGCAATGTTAGAACACAAAGAACATGACCTTAACACATTGAATATGCATTAAATTATTGAGTATGAAATGGTTCAAGGACCTGTAATCAAGCATAAAGCAAACTGATTTCAAATTGGCAAGATTATGAACATGTCTTGATGAAGAACAAAAGTGAATTTTTGCCAACTTGTGAAATTCGAATCTCTCAAGTTATGAGGTTGTTTGATGAGTTCTTGGTCATTTTGGAAAGCTTGGAATGTGTACTACAATCCATCTTTGAAATGCAAATCAAGATTCCAAGTGGAAGGGTATGAAAAGTGGCCTTGAAGTAGGGTAGAAAACCTTGTCAAAATAGGTCAAATTTCACTAAGTTAAAAGATGGTTTAGTGCCCTTATTCAAAAAATTATAACTTGAGATACAAGCTTCAAATGAGAAAACTTTGTGAATAAAAGTTGTAGATTATGCAACAAGCTACAACTTTCATGTTTTGACTTTTGTTTGAATCCAAATTGATCATGGTGAAAAGATGGGGCAAAGTTGGGAAAAAATTAGGGTTTTTCATAACTTAGAAAAATTCTAAGTTATGAAAAATTCCATTTTCAAACCCTAATTTGCATTTTGTGATTTCTTGATGAACAAGTTTCATGATTTGGCATGTTTTGATGAAAAATGAATCTTGACTCTTGATTTTGACCAAAAAGTCAAAGTTTGACTTTTCAGTATACAGTCAAAATTGATCAATTGACTGGGAAATTCAACTGTCAATCTTGTGTACTTGGGATCTTTTGAGCTTGATGAACATGTCAAGATAATTCCATTGAGTCCTTGAGGCCATATGTGAGCTTGGTTTACCATTGGCTAGGTCAAACAGTCAAAAATTGCCTTTGTGCAGTCAAAACCCTAAAAATGACCATTTTGCCCTTTTGATGATCTGATCAAATTTCTTGGGGAATTGTGATCCAAACTTGATCAAATGGTCCATATAAGTTCATAATGTTGATGTGGATCAAATTTCATGAGGTTTGACTGTCAATTGGCCACAGTTGACTTTTTCCCCAATACAGCTGATTTCTAGGTCAACTGTCCAATTGACTGGGTAAAAGTTGGAATCAAGACTTGAAACTTGGCATGGGTAAACTTGGGAGTCCAACATGAAGCATGAAAGTCATCTTAGGCATTTTAGGTCAAAACATCCTTGGGCAAACACAAACCCTAATTTGAGTCCACAGTGCAAGGAGAAGTCTTGAGCAGAGGAAACCCTAACTGGATCTTGATCTTCAAAGGTCTTGTGATGAGAAAATGTTGAGGAAATGGGAGGGCAAATTTTGGGGTACAACAGGATCTGAACAGGGCGAGTCCCAAGGATGATTTCCCTCTACCTCATATCGACGTTCTGGTTGACAACACCGCTCAACATAAAGTCTTCTCCTTTATGGATGGTTTCTCCGGTTATAATCAGATTAAAATGGCTCCCGAAGACATGGAGAAGACAACTTTTGTTACTCAGTGGGGTACTTTTTGCTACAAGGTCATGCCTTTTGGATTGAAGAATGTTGGGGCAACGTATCAGCGTGCCATGGTTTCTTTGTTTCATGACATGATCCATCATGAGATTGAGGTGTACGTCGATGATATGATTGCAAGGTATCAAATTGAGGAGGAACACCTTGACCATCTGCAGAAGTTGTTTGACAGGCTGAAGTTGTATAAGCTGAGGTTAAACCCTAACAAGTGCACCTTCAGGGTGAGATCTGGTAAGCTACTGGGTTTTGTTGTAAGCGAAAAAGGTATTCAAGTGGATCCTGCAAAGGTGAAGGCTATACAGGAGATTCCAGCTCCCAGAACAGAGAAAGAAGTCAGAGGCTTTCTGGGACGTCTGAACTACATTACCCGATTCATCTCACACCTGACTTCTACTTGTGAGCCAATCTTCAAGCTACTGAAGAAAGATCAAGTGGTAAGATGGAACGATGAATGTCAGGCCGCTTTCGAAAAGATCAAAGAGTATCTCCAAGAGCCACCTATTCTGATGCCTCCAGTTGAAGGGAGACCTTTGATCTTATACTTGACAGTACTCGACAATTCAATGGGGTGCGTGCTGGGGCAGCATGACGAGTCTGGCCGAAAAGAGCATGCTATTTATTACCTTAGCAAAAAGTTTACCGACTGCGAGACCCGATACTCGTTGCTCGAGAAAACTTGTTGCGCTTTGGCATGGGCTTCTCGCCGCTGAGACAGTATATGCTGACTCACACTACTCTATTGATATCAAAGATGGATCCAATCAAGTATATCTTCGAAAAGCCTGCTTTGTCCGAAAGAATAGCAAGATGGCAGATGATCTTGACTGAGTATGACATCCAATATACGACCCAAAAGGAAATTAAGGGAAGTGTGTTGGCAGACCATTTGGCACATCAGGCAGTGGATGATTACCAGTCTATAAACTTTGAATTTCCGGACAAGAATATCATGTTGGTAACTGATTATGAGACACCTGGACCGGATGAAGGACCTGAGGAAGGATCCTGATGGTCTATGTACTTTGATGGAGCTTCAAACGCTTTGGGTAATGGAATTGGCGTCGTGATCATATCTCCTAACGGCTCTCATACTCCGTTCACTGCCCGACTATGTTTCAACTGCACCAACAACATGGCGGAGTATGAAGCGTGCATCATGGGTCTTCGAGCAGCAATTGACCTAAGGATTAAGTTTCTAAGTGTCTTCGGAGATTCCGCTCTCGTGATCAGTTAGATCAAAGGCGAGTGGGATATGAAACACCCAAATCTTATTCCTTACAAGGAGTATGTGTTGACTTTACTTCCCCATTTCGAAGAGATAACCTTTGAACACTTCCCTAGAGAGGAGAATCAGTTGGCGGACGCGCTAGCTACGATGTCTTCTATGTTCAAAGTCAATTGGGACAACGAGGCTCCCCAGATTATCATTGAAAAACTGGACAAACCTGCGCATTACTGTGATATTGAGACTGAAGAGGTAGAGGATAAACCCTGGTTTCATGAGGTAAAGAGGTATCTTGAGGCTCGGGAATACCCCGAGGGTGCATCTGTTAATGATAAGAAGTTTCTGAGGAGGTTCACAACAAAGTTCTTCATCCGTAACGGTATACTCTACAAGCGTAACCATGATTCAACCTTACTGCGATGTGTGGATAAGAATGAAGCAGAAAGGATCATGGCAGATTTACATGAAGGTACTTTCGGAACTCATTCCAGTGGACACACCATGGCAAAGAAAATCCTACGGGCGGGATATTATTGGTCCACAATAGAAGCCGACTGTTATCAGCATTCTCGGATATGTCACAAGTGCCAAGTCTATGCTGATAAGGTGCACATACCTCCAGTTCCTCTTAACGTCTTGACAGCTCCTTGGCCTTTTGCAATGTGGGGCATTGATATGATCGGCGAGATCAGACCTACAGCGTCCAACGGGCATCGTTTCATCCTGGTAGCAATTGATTACTTTACGAAATGGGTTGAAGCAGCTTCCTTTGCTACCGTAACCAAGAATGTCGTGGCACGGTTCATTCGGCACAATCTGATCTGTTGATATGGTGTACCAGAGAGGATCATTACGGACAATGGTACCAATCTCAACAATAAGATGATCACCGAGCTCTGCGAGCAATTCAAGATACAGTATCATAACTCTTCTCCCTACCAGCCGAAGATGAATGGGGTTGTTGAAGCGGCCAATAAGAATATTAAGATGATTGTGCAGAAGATGACAGTGACATACAAAGACTGGCACGAGATGTTACCATTTGCTCTTCATGGGTACCGTACCTCAGCACGAACGTCAACATGGGCAATACCCTATTCCTTGGTATATGGTATGAAGGCCGTCTTTCCCATTGAAGTTCAGATACCCTCTCTTCGAATCATGAAGGATGCAAGTTTGAGCGAAGATGACTGGATTCAAACCCGACTTGATCAGCTGAACCTAATCGACAAAAAAAGACTTACTGCTATTTGTCATGGTCAAACGTACCAAAAGCGGATGATCAAGGCATTTAACAAGAAAGTCAGACGACAAGAGTATCAAGTTGGGGACCTGGTTATCAAGCGCATCATATTACCTCAAGGTGATCCCAGGGGCAAATGGACCCCTACTTACGAAGGGCCATTTGTGGTTAAGGAAATTTTCTCAGGAGGATCTATGATTCTAACCAACATGGATGGTGACGACCTTCCTCACCCCGTCAATGCAGACATAGTGAAAAGATACTACGCATAATCAAAGAACCGCTAGGTTGACTGGCCTAGGCAAAAGTAAGGGCTTCCCGGCGAACCAAAAGGGTTCGGGCAAAAATAAGGGATGAAAATGAAAAATCTGTACACCCGGCAAGTCGAAAACCTGAAAAGGCGGCTTGGGCAAAAAAGGGTATCCCGGTGGACTGAAAACCCGAAAGGGCGGTCCAGGCAAAAGTTAGGGATCAAAGCGTAACACTATGTCTCATTGGATCACCTTGCATCCAGACTTCGGTATCGACTATCAAGCTCGGACGACACTAATCACTCTGATTCATCTTCAACCAAGCAGCAAAGTGATGAGATGCTCGAGGACATAAAGGCAATAGCAGAGTTGGAACCCAGCGGGATTATTCACATAGCTGTTTTATTTTCTTTTCACAAATTGTGTAAATTCTATTATTCGGCGGAGTTCTCTTACTAGGACGTCAGCCTCTTGTACAAAAACGCCTATTTACCGGCCAAACTTCAAAATCAATACAATTCATTTTCAAAGAAGTTTCAAACTGTTTTTCCTTTATCTGTTTTGTTTTGCAAAGAACGTCCAATGTTCATTTTTGATATATGCATTTGACATTAATTGCTGCTCGTAAATATTTACATGCGAAACAAAAGACGATTACGGGTAATATTAGAAACAGGGGCAATAAAAATTGTCCAAACTGTATAGTTGCTCGGTTCGTTAGGTACAAAGGTAGATTCAGCTGAAGAATTTTGCTAAGATACCTTCACTCCCCGCAGAGTAAGGCAGTGATGGTAGCTCTCTCCAGCTGAGACTTGCAACTACTGTGAACGAATCAACAATGCTCTCCCCAAGCAGAGTTTATCCACCATCAGCACTAAAAAGGCTTGATACCCCCAGCAGTCTTAGTATTCCCCAACGGAGTATAAGAACGTTCCCCGGCAGAATATAAGATACCCCTGGTGGATTTAAATTTTCTCAGCGCAGTCTGAAAAAGCTTCCCCAACAGAGTTGAATCATCATCCCCAGTAGACTCTAGAAGTTTATCCCCAGCGGAGTACAAAAATAAATCTCCCCAGCCAAATTTAAAGGATCATTCCCTGCAAAATTCAGAGGATTATCCCCCCAAAATCTAACAGGTTTATCCCCAGCAAGTTGCAACTGAAAGATTATCCCCAACGGAATTTATCAGTGGAATCCTCAGCAGAGCATCTCTTCCCCACAGAGTAATCTCCTCATCAATTTATTCCCCAACAGAGTTATCTTCTCCTGCAGGTTTATTCTCACAATCATCTTCGTTCGTCACCCCCGGCGGAAACGAAGAATTCAACTCTAATCTCCAGCAGCTATCCGGGATTTATTTTCCCCAGCTGAAACATTACAATTCCATACATCATGATACATACATATACGCATCATACCATACAATCTCATTTATGTTGATAGCATCAATGCTTGATCCATATCATGCATTGCATATGACTGACCTTGACCTTTCAGGAAAGATGCAGTTAAGTTCTCAGTTATGTCAAATACCTTCTCTGGTTCAATCAGATCAACGATAAGATCTCCCTAATTCGTATTCCAGTTGAAGATATTCCAAGACTTTCGTCTGGTCCAGTTAAATCAATTCGAAGATTTTTTCTGATGCTGATCCAGTCAAAGTTAATCCAAGACCTCCTCTGGTTCAGTCAGATCGACGCGAAGATCTCCCTGATTCGTATTCCAGTTAAAGTTGTTCCAAGACTTTTGTCTGGTCCAGTTAAATCGATTCGAAGATTTTTCTGATGCCGATCCAGTCAAAGTTAATCCAAGACCTCCTTTGGTTCAGTCAGATCGACACGAAGATCTCCCTGATTCGTATTCCAGTTGAAGTTATTCCAAGACTTTTGTATGGTCTAGTTAAATCGATTCGAAGATTTTTCTGATGCCGATCCAGTCAAAGTTAATCCAAGACCTCCTCTGGTTCAGTCAGATCGACGCGAAGATCTCCCTAATTCGTATTCCAGTTGAAGTTATTCCAATACTTTTGTCTGGTCCAGTTAAATCGATTCGAAGATTTTTCTGATGTCAATCCAGTCAAAGTTAATCCAAGACCTCCTCTGGTTCAGTCAGATCAACGCGAAGATCTCCCTTATTCGTATTCCAGTTGAAGTTATTCCAAGACTTTTGTCTGGTCCAGTTAAATCGATTCGAAGATTTTTCTGATGCCTATCCAGTCAAAGTTAATCCAAGACCTCCTCTGGTTCAGTCAGATCGACGCGAAGATCTCCCTGATTCGTATTCCAGTTGAAGTTATTCCAAGACTTTTGTATGGTCCAGTTAAATCGATTCGAAGATTTTTCTGATGCCGATCCAATCAAAGTTAATCCAAGACCTCCTCTGGTTCAGTCAGATCGACGTGAAGATCTCCCTGATTCGTATTCCAGTTGAAGTTATTCCAAGACTTTTGTCTAGTCCAGTTAAATCGATTCGAATATTTTTCTGATGCCGATCCAATCAAAGTTAATCCAAGACCTCCTCTGGTTCAGTCAGATCGACACGAAGATCTCCCTGATTCGTATGAAGTTATTCCAAGACTTTCGTCTGGTTTAGTAAAGTCGATTCGAAGATTTTTCTGATTCTTATCCAGTCAAAGTTAATCCAAGACCTTCCCTGGTTCAGTCAGATCGAAGATAAGATCTCCCTGATTCGTATTCCAGCCGAAGTTCAGACCACCTATCAACCGTCTCCAAATGGCATCTGTAAGCCCATTCCCAGCATCACCAGGATGATACCACTTCATGCGAGTGCAAATTTATGGGCACTCTAGTGTTCAATCATCTTCCACCTTCGGGTCACGAAAGGCCCGAAAGCCAATCTATATCCTCAGGTTTAAGAAGATTGAAAAGGGGCAGCTGTTGTACCCCAAAATTTTCCCTCTCATATCTCTCAAAACATGGCAAGAAAAATCTCCAAGTGGCTCAAGATTGCTCAAGAGTTGGACAATCAAGCTATCTCCTAAGGCAATCAATCCCAAATTAGGGTTTTGTGTTGCATCAAGGTACTTGCATCAAAATTACCTCAAGTGATACCCAATGTCTTAATATGTTCTCAATGTCATCCATGTCAAATTTTAGGCCTTGCAGAGGAAGTTTGCTCAGTCAATTGCTCAAAGGGTCCAAAAATCGACTGTGCTAGGGCAAAAGTCAACTGTGACCTATATACAGTCAAACTTCAAGATTTTTTGTCAACATTCTCATTTTGAAGGATATTTCATCATTTTATCTAGGGTTGATCATGATTCATCAAGGATTGCTCAAAATTCATCAAGAGTCAAAAGTTGCTAAATTAGGGTTTTGTAGGAAAAGTCAACTCAACTTTGACCAAGCATAACCTTCTCATAATTTATGAGAAATGACCCATCCAAATCTCATTTGGAATAGGATGCAATTTCCTACAATCCATCTTCATACCCCAAGATCAGAAAATGCACTCACAAGAAGTTATAAATTTGGACATTATAGGTCATTTTTAAAAGTCAACAAAAATACCTTTTTTGCCAAAGCTTATAACTTGAGCATGGAATATCAAAATTAGATGATACCAAAAGGTTTGGTTAGAGGACATCTCAAGATTTCTAAAAAGTCTAATAACACTTCCAAAAGTTCAAAATTGAAGAAGTTATGCATTGTTGAAGTTGGACATTTTTGTAAAATTGCCAAAAGTCAACTATCCCCAAAACATCAAATTTTGTCAAATGGGCCCATTATTTTCCACTTGATTTGATCTTTACATATTCCACACGTGTCCTAGCTTCAGCCTTGTGTCCATTTATCAATTTTTCTATTTTATTTGATTTTATTTGAATTATTTCATTTTTAATCAATTTAAATCAAATAAAATCCAAACATTGATTATTTGATCTCTTTTTGGCTATTTCAGGATTGAATCATCATCATCAAGTGTATCAAATTTGTATCATACATTCCATGTGCAAAAAGATTGGATTTTGGACAAAATTGGAAGGTTATCAATGGTGAATCAAATCAAATCTCAAGACATCAATGTGCAAAGTTTCAAGACCCAAAAGTTGACCTAATACATTGCAGCATACATATACAAGTGAGAGGACATAAATTCAAGGTCTAGAGGCTGCAGAATCATCAAGAACAAAACTTGAAAAAAGGTGAAAAAGTGTGAAACTGAAATCGTTCTTAGAGGCCAATTCAGAAGCAAATCTCCACACTAATCCATTGCTGGGAAATCATTGAAGCGAAACCAATCCAAAACCAGTCTCCATACGCGCCCAGAAGCTTTGTAAGTGTCTCAAAAAATCACCTTTCGTTCGAAGTCATAACCCCATATTCTTGCACTTTTTTGACAAATCTTTGGTATATTCATGATGCTCATTCAATTTCTGAACTTTTGACATTGTTTGATTGCATTTATATGAGTTGTAGCCTTGTAACCGAACCTAGGGTTTCGTAGTTTGTTTTTTGGGCATTTTATTTACAGGCAAAATTGGAGCCATTGATGGACATGGATGTAACTAGGGGAGAGAGACGAGCATGACCATGGTCTTAGATTGAGTTTTCATGGCCTAGAATCAATTTTAGGAATGACCTACGAATTTAGTTGCGGATCTAAATCCGTAGGTAAATTTATAGTGTTTGAAGGTCAGGGACGACCAACGTGGCACTCCCCCAATGGTGGATTCAAAATTGGCGCGTTTTTTTTATATTTATTTCTGGCGTATTAGTGTTTTTTCCATATTATTATTATTATTGTCCAATACATTTACAACTAACGCACAATGGTTCAGTGGCAAAGGCGTGCATGCAATGGCCTACAGGACTTGGGTTCAAATCCCAGGTCCCCATATTATTTGTTGTATTTTTCATCCAAGTGATTCCATGCAATACCAAGCGCCCAATATATCATACTCCCTCACTTAATCACTAGCCAGATGGCCCCAGGCCAGATCTGGTGGTCCAGAGGAAACGTGCATCATACTCTCTAGTCAACCAGTCCACATGGAATTCACAAAAGTCAACCAGGCCAGTGCAAATGGGCCATGGAAATTGCCGAATGAACCTCCAAAATCAGGCCCAAACCCTTTTTTTAAACTCTTTCTCTTTTATTTATTTCTTTAATTATTTATTGTTATTATTTTTATTATCATTAACCAATCAAAATTTTTTCTTCATAAAATATAAAAACAAAAAATATTTTCTTTATTAAAACTAATTTTCAGTATTTTATTTTGTTAATAAATATTAATTTAATTGATTTAGTTTTAATTAGGAATAACTTTAATATCTTTTTTGCAATAATTAAAATTAATTTAGACAATTAGGTTTTTATTAACATTGACCAAAATTATTTTATTTCTTTAAATATCAAAAACCCAAAAAATATTTTTTATTAATTAATTAATTAATTAATTTAATGCTTAAATTAGTTTAATTCCATAAATTCAAAATAACCAAAAAAAAATCTTTTCTTTCAAAGAGGGTCAAAACCCTAGAACTCGCCCGATTTAATTTCCCGCACGCGTGCCATTTTATTCAATATTGTATTTGTTTCCCATAATGTAATAGTTTAATAGGACCTTTACTATTTTTACCGCTTTATTTATTTTCCGCATTTTAATTTCAAGGGTTGCTTTTGGCGATGTAAATACCCGACGCCTTGTAATAGTTAGTTTTAATTTCCGCAATTTAATTTCCGCAACTTATAAACTATTAGATGTTCGATAATAGGGAATGCATGACAAGATCAAATGTTTAAACCTAAAATCAACATAGATAACCATTGACATGTACAAAGATAAAATTAACTGAAACAACACACTCGCACATGCGCACTCTTAGGGTACACCTCACTTGGTTGCCTTCGAACGCGGTCATTAAGTATAGGAAGTTTTAGAGGTCGCCCTCTTGTCCAAAGATCATAGTTGCCTCGAAACAGTTGCCTCGGTAAAATGATCTAAGACATTAGGGTTACTGCTAAGGCGTCCTAACATTGCTTTAGTGACCGCACGTCCCTTAATCGAATTGACCCTAAAACTCCAATGACGATGCTACCTACTCATCAATAGTGGGATAGCATCGTCTAAAGGACATTAGCACATATTGATTCCTTTTTTGAGTAGGTAGATGGTTCTTAAGTACTCGCTCTTTCAAAACAAAACAAAAACTTTTTGCACTTACACCTTTCAAACAAAAACTTCTTTCAAACCCACAAACACGAAGAAAAGCAATTTTTGAAAACACTTTGAACAGGTACCTAAGAGCCCGTGGATAACCACGGATAGAAAGGGTGCTAACCCCTTCCCTTTCTATAATCTACCCCCCGGACCCGAGAAACATTTTGAAAAAGAAATTTTTCTGTGCTTTTTTCCTTTCCTTGTTGGATAAAATAAAAGACGGTGGTGACTCTTGCTTACCGCGACATTTTGCGAAAACAAACGCAAAACGCAAACCAACATTCCAAAAACAGTCAGTTCTCTCTCACCGTATCACAACACAACTTAGCCATTAGAAATTAGTGAGATGGTCGGCTTTGGTGCAGAATAAGGTTGGTTGATAATAGATACTACACTCATTGAGATTCGACTCTCGGGATATTTCGGTCGCAAATCAGATGTTGTGCTGAAATAATGCCTGAGAGAAAGATCGGTGATATTGAGACTCCTAGAACCCGGTTACTTCTTTTAGGACAGATTGAGCCAACTAACACTCAAGAGGGTACTTACCTACAAACTCCATGCAAGCTTGAACCTAAGGCCTTGTGTGTTTTGTTTGTGTCTGATTAATTGTTCAAATATGACATCATAACATCATGACATCATACAATATCATTTTCACTAACCATTTCAAGGACCGGGGGATTTATCTTTCTTATTTGCTGTAGGTTATGGCACCCGCTTGTAGAAACACTACCGGATCAACTTTGTAAGGATACCTTCTCAACTTAAGGAGTTAGTCTTAAGGGTTCCAAAAAAGTTCTCAATTCATCAAAAGGCATGGTCGACTACTCAGTCTGGTTACCTCAGGTTTTGAAGAAGACATGATGAGTGTTCTATTCCAGTTCTTTGACCCTGCACATTACTGTTTCACCTTTCCATATTATCAGTTGGTACCTACAATGGAAGAGTTCTCTAAACTACTAGGAGTACCGTTCTTGATCAGACACGCTTCATCGGTTTAGAGGAAGCTCTAAAACCAGAAGATATTGCAGCAGCTTTACATCTGAAGTAGTCTGACATTGTATCTAATTGGGAAACAAGAAATGGAGTAAAGGGCTTTCTTGCTAAATTTCTGATAGAGAAGGCTCAACTATTTCTGGATGCTATGAGTTTTCAGGCTTTCGAGGAGATCTTGGCTCTGTTAATCTATGGATAGGTACTATTCTCTAATCCATACTGTGATCGGTGGGAAGAGAACTGACTGTTTTGGAATGCTGGTTCGCGTTTTGCGTTTGTTTTCTCAAAATGTCGTGGTGAGCAAGAGTCGCCACCGTCTTTTATTTTATCCAACAAGGAAAGGAAAAAAGCACAGAAAAATTCCTTTTTCGAGATGTTTCTCGGGTTCGGGAGGTAGATTATAGAAAGGGAAGGTGTTAGAACCCTTTCTATCCGTGGTTATCCACGGGCTCTTAGGTACTTGCTCAAAGTGTTTTCAAAATTTGCTTTTCTTTGTGTTTGTGGGTTTGAAATAAGTTTTTGTTTGAAAGGAGTGTAAGTGCGAAAAGTTTCATTTTGTTTTGAGAGAGCACGTACTTAAGAACCATCCACCTACTCGAAAAAGGAATTAATATGTACAAGTGTCCTTTAGACAATGTGTGATCGGTGGATCTGGAACTGACTGTTTAACGCTGGTTCGCGAAATGTCGCGGAAGCAAGAGTCGCCACCGTCTTTTATTTTCTCCAAATGGAAAGGACAAAAGCACAGAAAAATTCCTTATTGAGATTAGTTCTCGGTTCGGGAGGTAGATATATAGAAAGGGAAGGTGTTAACACCCTTTCTATCCATGGTTATCCATGGGCTCTTAGATACTTGCTCATTTGTGTTTTCAAAATTGTTTGTTTGCTTTTCAACTGTGGGTTTAAAAAAAGTTCCGTTTAAAATTTCAGTTCGACTCTTGTATCAGTCCTCAAGAGTGTTTGAAAAGTTGTTTTTGAAATCTTTTTGCAAAGTGTCGGTGTGAAAAGAAGTTTTTGATCTTTGTTTTGAATTAGAGCAAGTATCTACGAGTTATCTACCTACCCTAAGGAATTAGTCTGTGTAAATGTCCTTAAGATAGTGCCATCCCACCATTGAGAGGTAGGTAGCACCACCATTGGAGGTGTTCGGGTCAATTCGAGGGTTCGGGACATTGTGGTCACCAGAGCAATAGGAAGACACCTTAGAAGCTACCCTCATGCCATGTTCATGGACATGAGGACTTACTAAAACATCCTCTACTCGACGACCACTTTTAGAGGGGCAAGGCAACAGTGAGGCGTACCCTAGGGGTGGTGTGTGAATTGTGTGTCATTTTCAGTTATATTTGTCTTGTTCATGCATTGGTGATCTACGCTTTGTTTTTATTTTTGGCATTCATTCTTTCACGTGGTTATTAACAGTTAAAAGATGCGAGAAGATAAAAGTCCTACGCTATTACAAAGGCGCGGGTCTACATCGCCAAATTAATCCAAGACCCGATTTGAATAAAATAAAATGCGGAAAGATAAATGTCCTAATTAATCTATTACAAGGCTTTGGGGTAATTACATGAAACTTATAAAAAAAAGAAATAAAATAAGCGCGCGAAACGAAATTATAATCGAAAGCGAGGGCGTTGGACCCTTTTAAAGAAATTAAATTGAAATTATGAAATTAATTAAATTAAATAAAAGAAAGAACGTATTTTTTTGATATTTTTTGTACTTTATGAAATTAAGAAAATTAATGGAATTAAAAACCCTAATTCTACGTATTTTTTAATTATTAAAGAAAGTTTAAGTTGTAACCTAATTTACATTAATTATTTACATGGCATGTTGATTTATAAAAATAATTAATATTTAATAATGTTAAAAGGAAAAGAAAAAAGAATAAAAACATTAAAACCCTAATCTCTATATTTTTTAATTTATTAAAAAAAACATTAAAATTAAACCTAAGATTAGAACTAAATTGGTTAATAAAATTTATTTACAAAATAGCATTAAATAAAATATATTTTTATTTTCATGATTTTCTGATTTTTTGGTATTTTTATGTTATAAGAAATTGATTTGTGGAATTTAAAAAGAAAGTAATTAAATTAAAGCAAATAATAAAAAAATAAAACAAAGAATGAAGGAGAGAAATACAAACAAAAGGGGGTGGTAGACCCAATTTTGGAGGTATGATCAGCAGTGATTTGGCCCAATAGAAGCTTGGCCACGTTGACTTTTCTGGCTTGTATGCACATGGTTGACTGAGGGTGCATGGTGGACTACGTGATCTGACCATTAGATGAATCTCCCTGGCGCGTGGCAGGCACAAACGTTGAGGCCTATGGTGCTCCCTTGAGTATGGTGATCACCTGAACACGTGAACATAAAAAATATAGAAGAATATGGGGACCTGGGAATCGAACCCAGGTCCCAAGGCTTGCCAACATCACTTTCCACCAACTGAGCTGTTTAGCAACTTTGTCAATATGATGGACAACAATTAATATAATCAAAAATAAGGGTTAGTGATGTCCAACAAAAAAAACGCGCTGGAAATTTGAATGTTCCAATTACGCTATGCCACACAAGCTTCTTCCTTACGTTGTACCTGCAAATAAAGCAAATAGCGGTGGTTTTAAACCCCCACTACCCTAGACCAGGAAAAATAGAGATTACGCCATGGGCCATGATAAATTAGGCGCGAGGTGATGGATAGGTTCGTATGAAGGTCACGAATCCAATGGCGTTGGTCTCGCTGTCTAATTTTTCCATATGCCAAAGTCCCTAATTTTAAATTTCTGCAACCCTAAAGAGCTCCCATGGTGGATTCGTGCACAGGCATTAAAAACTCAATTGAATAACACTGTTAGCTTTGGAATGATCAAATTAGTATGAATCCAGTATTAGAAATCAAAAATACGACATGAATCATGAGACACGAATATGCAAAAAGATTGAGAAAGTTTGACTTCAATATACCAATTCCTGAGGTTAGAAGAGTGGAAAAGGATTGAGAAAGCTTCCTTGATGCGTCAGGAAGGTAATGGAATTGTTCTTTGGCCTTCAAACACCCTCTAGCTATGCTTTCAGTTTGGAACTTTTTGACAAAAAATGCAAAGTTTGTATTCTTTTCTGAGCGCAGCTTCCAGGTCCTTTCTGATTAGGTTTGCATTGTATATGTATATGGGACGAATTAGGGTAGAAATTTGAGTCCATAAACCTTTGCATTGATGAATCAAATATTTGATTTTTAATGAATCTTTTTTCAATCTTTTTCATGCCCTTTTGATACCAATCATGGCCAAATCTTTCCATATTGAGTGTGCACGAAATCTTGGAGTTATGATAGACCTATTAGCTGCATAAAAAGATTTAAAAGGCATGCTTGAGTATTTTTGTCATATTTTATTTAATTAAATGAATTAATGGTGATAAAAATTCAAATAAATAATAAAAAATGATGAAATAACTCCCCTTTGGGTCAATTGGTCGTGCATAACTTTTGGATAATGATTCTTGGAAGAAATTGTGGCCCATTAGCAATTTTGAGGCATTTGAAGCAAAGTTGACTTTTCAAAATTCCCAAAAATTTCCCAACTTCCACAAGGCATAGCTTGCTCAATTTTTAAGCTTTGATCATGTTCTTGGACATTTTGGAAAGAGGTCTTGAAGTCCTATAACCAATGCCTTTGGTCCCATGTCAATTTGATTTACCAATCTCAAGTTATGGTCTTTGACTTAAAGTGCCTTTTTGTTGACTTTTGAAAATGACCTATAATGTTGAGATTGATAACTTTTTGTGAGAGCATTTATTGGACTTAAAGTGTGAAGAGGAGTTGTAGGAAATGTCATTCTCTTCAAAATGAGCTTTGGATGGAATTTTTCTGATGATCCATGTGGAAGTTATGCCTTGGTCAAGTTATAGTTGACTTTTTCAACTGTCCGAAAATAGAAACTTTTGCATCTTGAGACTTTTTGAGCCATGCCTTGAGAATCATGATCAAGCATTGATCAAATGATGTTTGTGGCTTCAAAATAAGATGTTGACCAAAAATTTGGACTTTTGACTGTCAAATGACCATTTTGCCCCTACAGTTGACTGTTGAGCAATTTAGGGTTTTTGACTGTGCAATTGTGTGCTGTAAGTCTTGAAACTTGGCATGTGTATGCTTGACCATGTTTGTAGGCATGTGGGACTTGATTGGACCCTTGAAAACTTCAATTTCTTTGACAGAACCAAAACCCTAGTTTTTGACTGTTAGGAGGCCCTTGAACTGTGCAACCCTTGGGAGATTTTGAAGCATGCTCTTTGCAAATCTTGAAGAATATGGGAGGGAAAATTTTGGGGTACAACAGTTGCCCCTGTTCAATCTTCTTAGACCTGAGGATGTAGATTGGCTGTCGTGCCTTTCGTAGTCCGAAGGTGGAAGATGATTGAACACTAGAGTGCCCCGAAATTTGCGCTCACATAGTAGTGTGATGATGGGAATGGGCTTACAGATGCCATTTGGAGATTGATGGATAGGAAGATGGGCTTACAGATGCCATGTTGAGAGATGATGGATAGGTGGATGGGCTTATAGATGCCATATGGGTGTCGATCGCGTAAGAGTTTCCTTAGCGAGAACTTGCATACCTGAAAAAAGAAAATGATTACCTGACCTGTTAACGGAGTTGGTCTTCAAACTCTTATGTAGATGTGCCCTGACTGGTTACAGGAATTGAATCTGGAGCTTCAAAAGGTGATGAATGAACCAGGGATGGTTACTACCTCAACGGGACAGGGAGAGAACCTTGGACGATTACTACCTCAACAGGAACGATGAGAGAATCTTAGGGTGATTACTACCTCAACAGGAACGCTGAGAGAATCTTGGACGAATTCAACCTCCACAGTAACGGGGAGAGAATCATAGGCGACTTCAACCTCAACAGTAACGCTGAGAGAATCTTGGGGTGATTACTACCTCAACAGGAACGCTGAGAGAATCTTGGAGCGATTACTACCTCAACAGGAACGCTGGGAGAACCTTGGGCGATTACTACCTCAACAGGAACGCTGAGAGAATCTTGGAGCTATTACTACCTCAACAGGAACGCTGAGAGAATCTTGGATGTCTTCTACTGGGATAAGAATCAGGGAGATCTTATGGTCGATCTGACTGAACCAGAGAAGGCCTTTGACTGGATAAGAATCAGGAAAATCTTAGGGTCGATTTAACTGAACCGGACAAGGTCTTGGAATATCTTCAATTGGACAAGAATCAGGGAGATCTTAGGGTCGATCTGACTGAACCAGAGAAGGCCTAAGAATCAGGAAAATCTTAGGGTCGATTTAACTGAACCGGACAAGGTCTTGAAGTCTTCAACTGGATAAGAATCAGGGAGATCTTAGGGTCGATCTGACTGAACCAGAGAAGGCCTTTGACTGGATAAGAATCAGGAAAATCTTAGGGTCGATTTAACTGAACCAGACAAGGTCTTGGAATATCTTCAACTGGACAAGAATCAGGGAGATCTTAGGGTCGATCTGACTGAACCAGAGAAGGCCTTTGACTGGATAAGAATCAGGAAAATCTTAGGGTTGATTTAACTGAACCGGATAAGGTCTTGAAATATCTTCAACTGGATAAGAATCAGGGAGATCTTAGGGTCGATCTGACTGAACCAGACTAAGGTCTTGAAATATAGCTGAGAACTCAACTGGATCTTTCCTGAAAGGTAAAGGTCAGTCATATGCAATGCATGATATGGATCAAGCAATGATGTTCTCAACATAAATGAGATTATAATATATGATGCGTTTATGCATGTATCATGATGTATGTGATATTTTGAATGTATGTTTTTCGTCTAGGAAAGTAAATCCTTGACGGGTGCCGGGAAGTCACATCCTGGGCTGATGTTGGAGAATAGTTCTTTGTTGTTTCCGCTGGGGATGATAGTTGCAAGAATACCGGTAGGAGAAGATAACTCCGTTGGGGAATAGTCTTGGCGAAGAGATTACTCTGCGGGGAATAATACTCTGGTGACCTTGCTGGGGAACAATACTTTGTGGGGAGAGATGTACTTTGCTGGAATGTTGATGGTAACTTCGCTGGGGATACCGTTATTATGTTGGAAGTGTTAATAGACTTCGTTGGGGATACCGTTATTATGTTGGAAGTGTTAATAGACTTTGCTGGGGATAAGAAGACTTCGTCGAGGACGATCTTTCCATGGCTTTTGGCTGAGGATAACCCAGTTATATCCTGGTAGGGAAATAACCTTTGAATAAAACCGGGAGACGCGTTCGAGCCCTGTAGGGGGGAAGCTTCCAGAATCTACTGGGGATAAGCTTCCTGCTGGGGAGATGACTCCAACTTTCCTGGGGAAACTGGATTGGATTCTCCTGGGGATACTTTGAACTTATATTGGGGAAATGACTCCACTGAATGTCTGGTATACCGCCGGGGAACAATCTTTAGGTCAAGACTGCTGGGGATGCTTGTTAAAGAATATCAGTATACTGTGCTGGGGAATATTGAGATCTGTTGGAGGATACCCAACCTCCTTAAGGTTGATTGTATAACTTTGCTTGGGGAGAGTGCATTGACTTGCTGACTCACTCTCTGGGGAATTAAGATATACTGGTTATGTTCTTCAACTGAACTTACCTTGATACCTTGATGGACAGAACAATTAGATCGCTTAGACCACTCATTACTGCCCATGTTTCTGAGGTGGGAGAGGAAGACCTGTGAGGTGCTGATAGTTGTTGAGGGTTAAACCTTCTTCAGGTAGGCAGGTGACAAGATGACAGGACATAGTCGTACGCTTTGATCCCTAACTTTTGCCTGGGCCGCCCTTTCGGGTTTTCGGTCCACCGGGATACCCATTTTTGCCCAAACCGCCTTTTCAGGTTTTCGACTTGCCGGGTGTACAGATTTTTTCATTTCATCCCTCATTTTGCCCGAACCTTTTTGGTTTGCCGGGAAGCCCTTATTTTTGCCTAGGTGTGTCAACCTAGCGGGTCTTTGATTAGGCGTAGTATTTTTTCGACTATGTCCATGCTCTCAGAATATAGGGAGTTGCCCCTGTTAGAAGTGTTTTGTCATACCCCAGAAGATGCTTCATCAGGCCAGATTCGTTGCTGGAGTGCCCTGAGTGACTCAGGCGGAGATTTGCCCCAGGCTATTTGACCTTTGAGAGATTCTCCGAATCTTGACCGGACTGCCCCAGATGATGGACAATGATTCTTTTTCCATTTGAGTTTTTGTTGAGAAGATTTTGTTCACTGGATATTCGTCGCACAAATTTCTCTGTTGTTCAAACGAGTAGTCATATACAAACAATATTATATCAAAAATGCAAAGCTTATGTCTGTCTTGAAGATTTTTGAAAATGCAGTTTTTTTCATAAAACAAGTGAATGTTTGTAAAACGTGATGTCAACTCCGTATTTATCGTAGGCCTTAAGGAGTCAGGGTACCTTTCGTAACAGTATGCTTTCGAACTAACCCATGCTTCAGCTAGGACTTTTGAGGGTTATAACGTGGCCTGGTTCACGGTTTAAGAAACAAAGGATAAAGGCTCAAATTTTATTTGTACCCACCCGCTCTTCGTGATGTTCTTCAAACCTAAGCTCAGTTGATCGTGCGTTAGACCTTGTTTGAGTCTTTGCTTTGATGCTTCAGTGATGGTTCGGATATTGACAGTTTATTTTGAATGGGCAGTCATTTCCTTTTTTGTTGAGGGTTTGTGAGACCTCTTTCTTTTTGATTTGATTTTGTTATCCCTTTCCTTTTTTGCCTGAACTGTTTCTTTTGTGATTACAGTCAGCGGGATGCCCCAGTTTTGTAAGTCTCCTTCATAGGTTTTGACTTATTGGGTTTTTATTTTGAAAGATAATGACTGCCTTTCTTTATTGATTATTCGGAACCATCACTGTCTTTCTTTGTTTTGTAAGGACCTCTTTGGTGCCATTCGTTATGCACTTGGATCAACTGAGAGAACTACCCTGCCCCAGGTTATGATTAAGGGTTTTAATTTTCGAAAAGAAAAACTCCTACTTCTTTGGCTCAAAGGGGTTGACGAGGGATTATCTTCCTTATAACTCCAGTGTTTAGGGATTGAAACAATGCCTGTACCTCATCAGCGGGGTCTGTTCAAAAGCATACTGTAGATTGTGGTATCGTTTTCGTCATCCTCCCTCAAGAGGCTTAGCATTATTAATCGAGCGTTGATCATCAGAAAAATATGAAAATAATTTGCCTATAGTGAATACGAATGTATTGCTTCAAAACAGACGTATGCGATGCATTAATGGAATAACAACGTTTATCATGAGTAAATGTTTGAACAAAAGAAAATTACAACTTGAAAATCCTAATGAACAAAAGTCTTTTCATCTTCAAGGCTTGTTATTTCAAATGGTGAGCCTTTGAGGGATGGTAGAAAAACTCAGCCTGACCATCTTGTGTGAACTCCAATGCTCCTTCATCAATCAGGTCCTGGATCTTGTTCTTCAGAGCCCAACACTCATTTGTATCATGTCCTGGACTGGCAGAGTGGTAGGCACAACTTTTATTGGGATGATAGGTAGGAGATGCTGTATTGGGGTTCCGGGGATGAGCCCTTAATGTGATCAGATTCAATCTCAACAGGCGTTGTAAAGCTTGAAACAGCGACATATTGAGCTGGATGAATTGCCTCCTGGGCTTGTCTGGCTAAAGCTGGTGAGGTTGATGCTGAATTTGTGACCTTGAAGCCATTTGAAGAGCTCCCCCCTTATCTCCTTGTCTCAAAGATGGTTGAATGATGACTGGCTCTTTACCCTTATACGTTTGCCCCAGTTGGTTACCCTGAAGCAGTTGGTTGATGAGAACTCCGAGCTCTTCTTGTCTTTGAGCTAAACCTTGAATGGCAGTCACCTGCCCCAACATCTGGGCTTTCATTGCATCCATCTCAGCTTGCAGGTGTTTCAGCCGTTCATCCTCAGCACTGTTCCTGACCCAAGTCCCCATGAGAAGTGCTCTCAACTCCTCCTGCCCCTTGGATAGATTCAGGAGGATTTCCCCGAACCGAGTCTCTTGAGCATGAAGGCCCTGGTTATCTTGTTGGGAAGCCATTGCTGAAATAAACAGCGAAAAAGGGTAAGTGACCTGCAACAAGGGTACCTGTTATGCAATGATGTATATGTATGCATGCAATGTTTTCAAGGATCTTGCGGGGTAAACAAGAAAATTGTTAGAATTTGAATTTCGTAGCTTGATTGAAGGAACTTCATGTTATTGAGAGTCCTTCTTCAAAGGGTCAAAGGCTCACCATATCCAGTGGGTCATAGCCTCTGACTCAGATTCTCAACCTGGCTAGAGGAAAATAAATCCCCTTTGCCCCTTGCTAGACATTCTGGTTCAACATGACCTGCATCACAAGCCCCTGAGATCCTTGAAATGGGTTAGGATGTATGCAATGGTATGATGTTATGGTATGCATGGAGTGATGTAAGTAAACCCTGTTATGAGTCCCCATTATAAACAAAACCTGCAAGAAACTCAGTACACTCTGTTATGAGTCCCAATTAAGGACTATAAACAAAACCTGCAAGAAACTTAGTAAACCCTGTTATGAGTCCCAATTAAGGACTATAACCAAAACCTACAAGTAGTTCATGTGTCAGATAACAAGCATGCAAGTAGTCAAGTACGAAGGCACACAAGTCACACAAGAGAAGCCCTTAGAGTTTAGGCCAGCATGAGGTCTGGGTATTACCCTCTTGAAGTTGGTGGGCTCAACCTGTCCTATTAGAAGAAACCAGGTTCTAAGGGTCCCAATATCACTGGATTGCTTTCATTATTCATCGTTTCGATTTAGCCACTGAACTGGCGACCGAAATATTCCAGGAAAGCAACCCTCAATTGAGTGTAGTATCGAGTATCAACCAACCTCGGACTGCACCAAAGTCAGTTATCTCACTACCCTAAAGAGGCCAAGATAGTTCAATTAAGGTTCCTAAGGTTAGTTGATGCTTCACGACACCACATGGAGGCCCCGTACTCTCCTTGACTGAACTCAAGGGTTACCGGTACACACCAAAGTGCCACATCAACGTAGCAGACTGTTTCAACCATGTCGGTATACCCCGCACAGTTCCCTCACAGCCTTGTTGCTACTTTCTAAGAAGGTATCCCCTAGATCCGGGTTAGGATCTATAGAACTCCCAAGACAGTCCCACAATTTAAAGCAAACAAGTCAAAGCAATTGAAAACACAGTGATCTTAGTCCTAAGGTACACCTCACTTTAAAGATTCCCCAGCAGAGTCGCCAGTTCTGTGATCGGTGGATCTGGAACTGACTGTTTAACGCTGGTTCGCGAAATGTCACGGAAGCAAGAGTCGCCACCGTATTTTATTTTCTCCAAATGGAAAGGACAAAAGCACAGAAAAATTCCTTATTGAGATTAGTTCTCGGTTCGGGAGGTAGATTTATAGAAAGGGAAGGTGTTAGCACCCTTTCTATCCATGGTTATCCATGGGCTATTAGATACTTGCTCATTTGTGTTTTCAAAATTGTTTGTTTGCTTTTCAACTGTGGGTTTAAAAAAAGTTCCGTTTAAAATTTCAGTTCGACTCTTGTATCAGTCCTCAAGAGTGTTTGAAAAGTTGTTTTTGAAATCTTTTTGCAAAGTGTCGGTGTGAAAAGAAGTTTTTGATCTTTGTTTTGAATTAGAGCAAGTATCTACGAGTTATCTACCTACCCTAAGGAATTAGTCTGTGTAAATGTCCTTAAGATAGTGCCATCCCACCATTGAGAGGTAGGTAGCACCACCGATGGAGGTGTTCGGGTCAATTCGAGGGTTCGGGACATTGTGGTCACCAGAGCAATAGGAAGACACCTTAGAAGCTACCCTCATGCCATGTTCATGGACATGAGGACTTACTAAAACATCCTCTACTCGACGACCACTTTTAGAGGGGCAAGGCAACAGTGAGGCGTACCCTAGGGGTGGTGTGTGAATTGTGTGTCATTTTCAGTTATATTTGTCTTGTTCATGCATTGGTGATCTACGCTTTGTTTTTATTTTTGGCATTCATTCTTTCATGTGGTTATTAACAGTTAAAAGATGCGAGAAGATAAAAGTCCTACGCTATTACAAAGGTGCGGGTCTACATCGCCAAATTAATCCAAGACCCGATTTGAATAAAATAAAATGCGGAAAGATAAATGTCCTAATTAATCTATTACAAGGCTTTGGGGTAATTACATGAAACTTATAAAAAAAGAAATAAAATAAGCGCGCGAAACGAAATTATAATCGAAAGCAAGGGCGTTGGACCCTTTTAAAGAAATTAAATTGAAATTATGAAATTAATTAAATTAAATAAAAGCAAGAACGTATTTTTTTGATATTTTTTGTACTTTATGAAATTAAGAAAATTAATGGAATTAAAAACCCTAATTCTACGTATTTTTTAATTATTAAAGAAAGTTTAAGTTGTAACCTAATTTACATTAATTATTTACATGGCATGTTGATTTATAAAAATAATTAATATTTAATAATGTTAAAAGGAAAAGAAAAAAGAATAAAAACATTAAAACCCTAATCTCTATATTTTTTAATTTATTAAAAAAAACATTAAAATTAAACCTAAGATTAGAACTAAATTGGTTAATAAAATTTATTTACAAAATAGCATTAAATAAAATATATTTTTATTTTCATGATTTTCTGATTTTTTGGTATTTTTATGTTATAAGAAATTGATTTGTGGAATTTAAAAAGAAAGTAATTAAATTAAAGCAAATAATAAAAAAATAAAACAAAGAATGAAGGAGAGAAATACAAACAAAAGGGGGTGGTAGACCCAATTTTGGAGGTATGATCAGCAGTGATTTGGCCCAATAGAAGCTTGGCCACGTTGACTTTTCTGGCTTATATGCACATGGTTGACTGAGGGTGCATGGTGGACTACGTGATCTGACCATTAGATGAATCTCCCTGGCGCGTGGCAGGCACAAACGTTGAGGCCTATGGTGCTCCCTTGAGTATGGTGATCACCTGAACACGTGAACATAAAAAATATAGAAGAATATGGGGACCTGGGAATCGAACCCAGGTCCCAAGGCTTGCCAACATCACTTTCCACCAACTGAGCTGTTTAGCAACTTTGTCAATATGATGGACAACAATTAATATAATCAAAAATAAGGGTTAGTGATGTCCAACAAAAAAAACGCGCTGGAAATTTGAATGTTCCAATTACGCTGTGCCACGCAAGCTTCTTCCTCACGTTGTACCTGCAAATAAAGCAAATAACGGGGGTTTTAAACCCCCACTACCCTAGACCAGGAAAAATAGCGATTACGCCATGGGCCATGATAAATTAGGCGCGAGGTGATGGATAGGTTCGTATGAAGGTCACGAATCCAATGGCGTTGGTCTCGCTGTCTAATTTTTCCATATGCCAAAGTCCCTAATTTCAAATTTCTACAACCCTAAAGAGCTCCCATGGTGGATTCGTGCACAGGCATTAAAAACTCAATTGAATAACACTGTTAGCTTTGGAATGATCAAATTAGTATGAATCCAGTATTAGAAATCCAAAATACGACATGAATCATGAGACACGAATATGCAAAAAGTTTGAGAAATTTTGACTTCTATATACCAATTCCTGAGGTTAGAAGAGTGGAAAAGGATTGAGAAAGCTTCCTTGATGCGTCAGGAAGGTAATGGAATTGTTCTTTGGCCTTCAAACACCCTCTAGCTATGCTTTCAGTTTGGAACTTTTTGACAAAAAATGCAAAGTTTATATTCTTTTCTGAGCGCAGCTTCCAGGTCCTTTCTGATTAGGTTTGCATTGTATATGTATATGGGACGAATTAGGGTAGAAATTTGAGTCCATAAACCTTTGCATTGATGAATCAAATATTTGATTTTTAATGAATCTTTTTTCAATCTTTTTCATGCCCTTTTGATACCAATCATGGCCAAATCTTTCCATATTGAGTGTGCACGAAATCTTGGAGTTATGATAGACCTATTAGCTGCATAAAAAGATTTAAAAGGCATGCTTGAGTATTTTTGTCATATTTTATTTAATTAAATGAATTAATGGTGATAAAAATTCAAATAAATAATAAAAAATGATGAAATAACTCCCCTTTGGGTCAATGGGTCGTGCATAACTTTTGGATAATGATTCTTGGAAGAAATTGTGGCCCATTAGCAATTTTGAGGCATTTGAAGCAAAGTTGACTTTTCAAAATTCCCAAAAATTTCCCAACTTCCACAAGGCATATCTTGCTCAATTTTTAAGCTTTGATCATGTTCTTGGACATTTTGGAAAGGTCCTGAAGTCCTCTAACCAATGACTTTGGTCCCATGTCAATTTGATTTACCAATCTCAAGTTGTGGTCTTTGACTTAAAGTGCCTTTTTGTTGACTTTTGAAAATGACCTATAATGTTGAGATTAATAACTTTTTGTGAGAGCATTTCTTGTACTTGAAGTGTGAAGAGGAGTTGTAGGAAATGTCATTCTATTCAAAATGAGCTTTGGATGGAATTTTTCTGATGATCCATGTGGAAGTTATGCCTTGGTCAAGTTACAGTTGACTTTTTCAACTGTCCGAAAATAGAAACTTTTGCATCTTGAGACTTTTTGAGCCATGCCTTGAGAATCATGATCAAGCATTAATCAAATGATGTTTGTGGCTTCAAAATAAGATGTTGACCAAAAATTTGGACTTTTGACTGTCAAATGACCATTTTGCCCCTACAGTTGACTGTTGAGCAATTTAGGGTTTTTGACTGTGCAATTTTGTGCTGTAAGTCTTGAAACTTGGCATGTGGATGCTTGACCATGTTTGTAGGCATGTGGGACTTGATTGGACCCTTGAAAACTTCAATTTCTTTGACAGAACCAAAACCCTAGTTTTTGACTGTTAGGAGGCCCTTGAACTGTGCAACCCTTGGGAGATTTTGAAGCATGCTCTTTGCAAATCTTGAAGAATATGGGAGGGAAAATTTTGGGGTACAACACAATGCTATCCCACTATTGAGGAGTAGGTAGCATCGTCGTTGGAGTTTTAAGGGTCAATTCGATTAAGGGACGTGTGGTCACTAAAGCAATGTTAGGATGCCTTAGCGGTAACCCTAATGTCTTAGATCATTTTATCTGAGGCAACCGTTTCGAGGCAACTATGATCTTTGGACAAGAGGGCGACTTCTAAAACTTCCTATACTCAATGACCACGTTCGAAGGCAACCAAGTGAGGTGTACCCTAAGAGTGCGCATGTGCGAGTGTGTTATTTTGGTTAATTTTATCTTTGTACATGTCATGGGTGAGCTATGTTGATTTTAAGTTCATACATTTGATCTTGTCATGCATTCCCTATTATCAAACATCTAACAGTGTATAGTTGCGGAATTTAAATTGCGAAAATTAAATCTAAACTATTACAAGACATCAGGTATTTACATCGCCAAAAGCAACCCTTTAATTTAAATTGCGGAAAGTAAATAAAGCGATAAATAATGTCCTAATTAAAATTATTACATTCCGGAAGCAAGTACAATAATATGAAAATATGGATCGCGTGCGAGAAAATTAAATCGGCGTATTTTTTAGGGTTTTACCCTTTTTGTGAAAGAAAGCATTTTTTGGTTTATTTTTGAATTAAAAAGAAATTAAATTAACAATTAAATTAAATTAAATTAATTAATTAAAAGAAATATTTTTTGGATTTTTATATTTAAAGAAATAAAATAAATTGATTAAAAGTTAGTAAAAACCTAATTATACATTAATTTAATTATTTTGCAAAAGATATTAAAAGTTAAACCTAATTAACACTAAATTAATTAAATTAATTTATTTACAAAAATAAAGTGATGATTTTAATTTTAATAAATAATATGTATTTTTTGTGGTTTTGATTTTATTAAGAAAAATGTTAGTTGGTTAGTTTAAATAATAATAATAACAATAAAATAAATAAATAAATATAAAGAAAAGAAAAAGAAATAAACCAATGGGGGTGTTGGACCCAAGAGGAGGTTTGATTTGCAATTCTTTGGCCTAACAGGCGCAGGCCTGTATGACTTTTGCAATCCCATGTGACACGTTGACTGGGTCCTATGGTGAGCTTCCAACCCTGGCCATCAGATTTGGCCTGGAGGCCATCTGGCAAGTGATCAAGTGATGATGCATGGTGTACCAAAATTGCTGAGGCACGCTGGATCTGCTGAAGAAAAATAATAATAGGCAATATGGGGGACCTGGGATTCGAACCCAGGTCTCATTAGCCAATGCACTAGCGCCTTCACAAACTGAGCTATTATGTTTAATTGTTAATGAAATAAACAATGATTATTATATGGAGAAAACAAACAATATGCTGGGAATAAAAAAAATGAGCGCGAAGTTATGAACGATCTAATGAGGAGGAGGCACATGGTCGTCTTCTTCATTGAAAAGCCTGGTTATTTACCTGCGGATTTCATTCGCAGCTAAATCCATGGCTCACTCCTAAAATCTTCTCTAGGCTGTAAAAATCAATTCCAAGACAATGGTTCGATTTGTCTGGGTCTCGTGAACACATCCATATCCATCAATTGGCTTGATTTCACCTATAGCAAAAATACCCAAAAAACAACCTTCCAATCCCTAGGTTCGGTTACAGGGTTACAAGCTACCAAAACAAAATCAAATAATGCAGAAACATTCTAAATGGAACGATAAACATGATAGTGTCAAGATGTTGGCAAAAAGATGCAAGAATAAGAGGTTATGTTTTTGTGTACAGGGCCATGTTCAAGGAGACTTACAACGCGTTTTAGGAGAGGAGAGGGCTTGGTTTTGACTGCAATTGCTTCAGTGGGTGTTTTTGTACCCCAAAATTTTCCCTCCCATATTTCTCAAGACATGTCAAGAATAATCTTCAAGTTGCTCAAGTTGGCTCAAGGGTTGGACAGTCAAAACACCTCCTAAGGCAGTCAAGTCAAAATTAGGGTTTTGTGTTGCATTAAGGTCCTCATATCCAAATGGAATCAAGTGCTTCCAAATGTCTTAATATGTTCTTAAGTTCATCCATGTCAAATTTCAAGCCTTGCAGAGGAAGTTTGGTCAGCCAATTGCTCAAAAGGTCCAAAAGTCGACTGTGCTAGGGCAAAAGTCAATTGTGGCCTACAAATAGTCAAACCTCAAGATTTTTTGTCAACATTCTCATTTTGAAGGATAATTCATCTTTTGATCAAGGTTTGATCATGATTCATCAAGGATTCATCAAGATTCAAAAGTTGTTAAATTAGGGTTTTGTAGGAAAAGTCAACTCAACTTTTACCAAGCATAACTTTCTCATACTTTATGAGAAATTACCCATCCAAAGCTCATTTTGAATAGGATGAAATTTCCTACAATCCATCTTCACACCCCAAGATCAAGAAATGCACTCACAAGAAGTTACAAATTTGGACATTATCGGTCATTTTTGAAAGTCAACAAAAACACCTTTTTTTCCAAAGCTTATAACTTGAGAATGGAATATCAAAATGAGATGAGACAAAAAGGGTTGATTATATTACATCTCAAGGTTTCTAAAAAGTCCAAGAACACCTCCAAAAGTTCAAAATTGAAGAAGTTATGCATTGTTGAAGTTGGGCATTTTTCCAAATTTGCCAAAAGTCAACTATCCTCAAAACTCCAATTTTTGACAAAAGGGCCCACTTTTTTCCACTTGATATGGTCTTGTCATGCCACACACGTGTCCCATATTTGATTTCATGGCCATTCATTTATTTTTCTATTTTATTTAATTTTTATTGATTTAATTCCTTTTTAATCAATATTAAATCAAATAAAATCTAAAAATTGATGAAATCATATCTTTGTGATTGGTACAACTTTCAATTGGCATGATTCATCAAATCAATTCGTATCAAGGCTCATTCATGCATAAAAAACCAGATTTGAGCTATTTTTGGAAGTTTGATAATGGTGATCAAAATCAAATCATGAATCTTCAATGCACTTGGATTCAGGCCAAAAGATTAAACCTAATTCATTCTATAACACTCACACAAGCCATCACCATTTTGGTATAATCTCAATTTCAAATCTTTATTTTTATGAATTGTTGAATGTTTTAACATGTGTGTATAAGTTTCCGGGCATCCTTAGAACAAGCTAAGAGCATTACATGGAATGCATGACATCTAGATTGTAAGATGCCATGTTCAAACCGTGCTAGGGTTTTGGATTCGTAACTTAGGATATAGGAGTTTTCTGGGCAATCTAAAGCCGGATTCGTGATCAGGGCGAAATTTTAAGCAAGATAGTATCTTTGTTTTATCTTAAAACTAACAATTTTGCAGGATCCATGTTTTGATGCACCAGAGAAGACGATCGAAGTTTGAATCTGGCGTCCCTCCGATCGTTTGACTCTGGCGTGTGCTGCTTGGCAAAGAAGTGTGCCCTGAATGGTCCATTTGAATGTAGGACGGCCCATCAGCGCATGTTTTATTTTTAAAATATTGATTTGTTTCATTTTATAATATAATGTTATCATTGCATTCGTAATAACGAATGATCAGACAACTCAGTTGGTAAAGGAACGCATGTGTGAGAGAGAGGACCTGGGTTCGAGTCCCAGATCATGCATTTTCATTTTTTTCTAACATATTATCCGCAGATCTGATGCTTCAAATCCAAACACATGCATCATAAACCATCAATCCAAGCCATCAGATCACCACTTGATCCAGATCCAGCGCCTCCAACACACATACCACCATGCACTCTCTAAAGCATTCCTCACTGAATCAATTGGAAACCTGGGCTTCAACAAACTTGGGCCTAGCGTGTTTTTTGAACTTGCACCCCAATTTTTGTCCTCACTACCCAGACCCATTTTTTAGTTTTGTTTTATCTTTATTATTTATTTATTTTAAATTTGTTTTAATTTGTTTAATCAAAAAAATATTAAAGTCATAAAAATATAGTTTTAGGTTTTTTTATTAATTAAATTAATTTCATAAATTAATTAATAATTATTTTAACCTCCTTTCTTAATTAAAATTAAATAGAACGTAGGATTTTAATTTATTTTCTTTTCATAAAAAAAAATTAAAAAAAAAAGAATTAACTCCTTTTAATAGTTTTAATTTTCTTTAATTATTTCTATTTTTCTTTAAATCTAGATTTAGGTTAATTAATATAATTTTTATTTAAACATTTTCTCAAATAAAATTAAAACAAACAAAAAAGATTTTTTTTATATACCTTAGGATTTCAGACGTATTTTCAATTCGCGCGTGTTTTTACCTTTCACATTTTACTTTCATATTTTTTGTAACTTCCTACTGGGATGTAAAAGAATTAATTAGGACTCTTTACTTCTCTATTTTCTTTATTTCCCCCGAAGTTTTGGACTTGTAATAATCCCAGGTCCCCCAAAACTTTGTTATAATTTTATTTCAGATATTCCTATGCAAGGCTCAAAAGGTGGACCATCATGTTCTTCATCCCATCAAATGCCAAGTGGCTTCAGACCAAGATCCAAAAGCCAGAATTGAGTATCCACCATACTCCCTGGTCAACAGGCACGCAGGGAATCACAAAGGTCAAATAGGCTGGACGTTTTGGGCCTGGAAATTGCCAATTTCCCCATCAAATTCAGGCCCACACCCCCCTGAGTATTTCTTTTACATTTTATTTCTTTTTCCTTATTTATTTATTTTGGTTAACTATTATTATTATTAATTAATTAACCAACTAACCTTTTTTCATAAAAAATCAGAAACAACAAAAATAATATTTTTATAAAATCCATTAATTTCATTATTTATTTTTGTAAATAAACATTAATTAATTTATTTAGTTTAAATAGGTTTAACAATAATATATTTTTGTACCCCAAAATTTGCCCTCCCATATTCTTCAAGATTTGACAAGCATCACCCCAAATGGCTCAAAATCTATTCAAGGGCTACACAGTCAACCATCCTCCTAAGGCAGGCAAAATTAGGGTTTTGGTTCTTGCAAGGAAGCTGAGGTTTTCAAGGGCTCAATCAAGTCCCATATGCTCATACACATTGTCAAGCACCTACATGTCAAGTTTCAAGGCTCACAAGGTCAAGTTGCACAGTCAAAAACCCTAATTGCTCCACAGTCAACTGTAGGGGCAAAATGGTCATTTGGCAGTCAAAAGTCAAAATTTTTGGTCAACATCTTATTTTGAAGCCACAATCATCATTTGGTCAAGTCTTGACCATGATTTCACAAGAATGGCTCAAAAATCATCAAGGTGTCAAAAATTTCTATTTTTGGACAGTTGAAAACTCAACTGTAACTTGACCAAGGCATAACTTTTTCATGGTTCATCAGAAAAATACCATCCAATGCTCATCTTGAAGGGGAAGACATTTCCTACAACTCATCTTCACATTCCAAGTCCAATAAATGCTCTCACAAAAAGTTATCAATTTCAACATTATAGGTCATTTTCAAAAGTCAACAAAAAGGCACTTTAAGTCAAAGACCATAAATTGAGATTGGTAAATTCAAATGACATGGGACCAAAGGCATTGATTAGAGGACTTCAAGACCTTTCCAAAATGTCCAAGAACATGTTCATATGATCAAAATTGAGCAAGATATGCATTGGAGAAGTTGGGAAATATTTGTGAAATGGCCAAAGTCAACTATCCTTGAAACTTCAATTTTTGACAAAGGGGCCCACTTTTTCCACTTGTTTCAGCTTGGCCATGCTTCCCACGTGTCCCACAATTTATTTCAAGATTTAAAATTAATTTTTCCATTTTTATTTAATTTTATTTGATTTAATTCATTTTAAATCTTTAAAATTCAAATAAAAATCAAAGAAATTAATGGAGGGATATATTTTGTGTTGATTAGCTTTGAATCACCTTGAAATACCTTCCAAATTCATGCAAGGCCTATTATGGGCATAGAAATTCAAATTTTGACACAAAAGGCAAGTTGTTTCAATGTTGGTTATGGCAAAATCTCAAGCATAATTGCAATGGTTAAAGGCTCATCATGTGACTGATTCTCATTCATTACTATATATACAAGCCTTCCCAACCTCATTCAAAAAAATAGTGTGTGCAGAAACGGCCAAGAGCAAAACCAAAAATTATTCAAAAAGTGAGAGTTCTAAAACATAGTTGCGAGCATCTTCAGATCAAAACAAGCACGTGGCTAAAGCAACCTTTGCCAAGTCCTGAGGCTCATACCGCGCTGTAAGTTCTTCCCAGGTCCCTTATAATTTCCATATTATTTTCTTCAACGTTTTCCTGTGCAGATTCCAATATGAGGTGCATCATAAGTCCCACTTCCCAGCGCTGCCATATGTCATCAACGCAGATCCAAAGGACAAAAAGTGTAGCACACCATGGTCTGGAGTCAAGCACGCTGTAGGCAACCATGAAAGTCAAACGTGGCTTAGATTTCAGCGGGCTTGGATTGCTTCAATAAACCTCCTATTTGGCCCACACCCCCCTTGGTTTTACTTCTTTTTATTTTTTGTTTTGTCATTTTCTCTTATTTTTAATTGCTAACCCTTTAATTATTTTTATTATTAACAATTAACTTAATTAGCACATTTTCATAAAAAAACCAAAAAATAGAATTAACATTATTATCATTATTATTATTTTATTTTGTAAATAAATATTAACTAAAATAGTTTAATTAGGCAATTGTAATTCCATTTCTTAAATAATTAAAATAACTTAGATTTAGGATTAACTTTTAATTTTGTTTCTTTCATTTTATTTTATTTCATAAAAACATAAAAAAAACAAAAAAATATTTTCTTTTAATTAAAATAATCAATTAGTCATTAATTAGTTTTTAATTTCATTTAATTACCAAAAAGACCAAAAAAATCAATTTTATTTTCTAAAAAGGGTCAACACCCTTAGAACATTCCGATTTAATTCGCGCACAGTTTATTATTATGTAATTGCTCCGGACATGTAATAGTAATTAGGACTTTACTGTTTTTATTTACTTTCCGTATTCATTTACCAAAAACGGGTCTTTGTAATTTTTGGCGATGTATGGACCCGCGCCTTGTAATAGCGTAGGATTTATGTTTCCGCAATTTACTTTCCGCACCCCTTAACTGCTAAACTTGCATGAAAGAATGTATGTAAATAAAAACAACTCGTAGCTCACTAATTACAAAGATAAACATTAACTGAAAACAACACACAAATACACACACCACTTCTAGGGTACGCCTCACTTGTTGCCTTCGAAACGTGGTCGTCAAGTATAGGACGTCTTAGAGGTCCTTATGTCCATGATCCAGTTACCTCGAAACAGTTGCCTCGAAACAGTTGCCTCGAAACAGTTGCCTCGGAACAGTTGCCTCGAAACGGTTGCCTCGGATTAAAAAAAGGATCAAGGACATAAGGGTAGCTTCTAAGGTGTCCTATTGTTGCTTCGGTGACCACACTGTCCCTACAATCGAATTAACCCGAACACCTCTAACGGTGGTGCTACCTACCTTTCAATGGTGGGATGGCACTACCTAAAGGACACTTACACAGCTTAATTCCTTAGGGTAGGTAGACGACTCATGGGTACTTGCTCTTTTCAAAAACAAACAAAATACTTTTCACACCTTACACTTTCAAAAGCTTTCAAAACAAATTTTTTCAAACACTCTTGAGGACAGATACAAGAGTTATTCAGAAATCTTTCAAAGAAACTTTTTTCAAACCCACTCACATTTTAAAAAGCAAACATTTTGAAAACATAAGAGCAAGTACCTAAGAGCCCGTGGATAACCACAGATAGAAAGGGTGCTAACACCTTCCCTTTCTATAAATCTACCTCCCGAACCGAGAAACATCTCGAATAAGGAATTTTGCTGTGCTTTTGTCCTTTCCATGTTGGAGAACATAAAAGACGGTGGCGACTCTTGCTTACCGCGACATACGCGATCCAGCTAAAAACAGTCAGTTCTATTTCCACTGATCACAGAACTGACAACTCTGCTGGGGAGATTACTTAAGTGAGGTGTACCTTAGGACTAAGATCACTTGTGTTTTCAATTGTCTGGATTGTTTGCTTTATTATTGTGGGTACTGTCTTGGGAGTTCTATAGATCCTAACCCGGATCTGGGGGATACCTTCTTAGAAAGTAGCAACAAGGCTGTGAGGGAACTGTGCGGGGTATACCGACACGGTTGAAGCAGTCTGCTATGTTGATGTGGCACTTTGGTGAGTACCGGTAACCCTTGAGTCCAGTCAAGGAGAGTACGGGGCCGCCGCGTGGTGTCGTGAAGCATCAACTGACCTTAGGAACCTTAATTGAACCATCTTGGCCTCTTTAGGGTAGTGAGATAACTACTTTGGTGCAGTCCGAAGTTGGTTGATACTCGATACTACACTCAGTTGAGGGTTGTTTTCTTGGGATATTTTGATCGCCAGTTCAGTGGCTAAATCGAAACAATGAACACAGAAAACAATCCAATGATATTGAGATCCTTAGAACCCGGTTACTTTGATAGGACAGGTTTGAGCCCACCAACTTCAAGAGGGTAGTACCCCAAACTTCATGCTGGCCTGAACTCTAAGGGCTTTCTTGTGTGACTTGTATGCTTTCAAACTTGACTTGTACATACTTGTTATCTAACAACATGGGTTCCTTGCAGGTTTTGTTTATAGTCCTTAATTGGGACTCATTACAGGGCCTACTTACATCACTCCATGCATAGCATAACATCATACCATCATACCATCATACCATTGCATACATCCTACAAAAGGACTAATCCATTTCAAGGATCTTAAGGGTTTGTGATGCAGGTCATGATGAACCAACTGTCTAGCAAGGGGCAAAAGGGGATTTATTTTCCTCTATCCAAGGTTGATGACTTGGGTCAGGGGCTATGACCCACTCGATATGGTGAGCCTTGACTCTTGAAGAAGGACTCTCAACAATATGCAGTTCCTTCAATCAAGCCACCGGATTCAAATTCTAACAAGCTTCTTTGTTTATCCCGCGAGGTCCTTGAAAACATTGCATGCATATCATACATATCATTGCATTACATATACACTTGTTGCAGGTCACTTACCTTCTTCGCTGTTTATTTCAGCAGTCATCATGAATCCTGAATCATCTAATGGACAAGCTATCAAGGCCCTCCAGGCCCAGAATGCCCAATTCCAGGAGTTGATTATGAGCCTAGCCCAGGGACAAAAGGAATTGAAGACTCTGATTCAGAAGAAGAAGAACAAGAGGACTGTTTTGTTCAACCCTAGACGCGGATCTGGGAACACACTGCAGAATGAAGCTGAGAGGACTACTCCATCTGTGGGGGAAGGCAGTCACCAAGGGAGAGAGGTTCCTAGCCCTGTGGTCTCTGACACCGAGACAGACTTCAATGATGAACAATACCCCCCTGCTGAAGACAGGTACAAACAGCTGGAGGACCGGTTAAATGCTATGGATATCCAACGTGTGCCTGGGTTGGACTTTGGGGACCTAGGTTTATCTTCTGGGGTGGTGATCCCTCACAAGTTCAAGGCACCTGCCTTTGTAAAGTACGACGGGGTTTCCTGTCCTAAGCTGCACCTCTGTTCATACGCAAGGAAGATCCAGCCCTACACGGCAGACAAGAATCTATGGATCCATTTCTTCTAGGAGAGTCTTTCAGGGACTCAGCTTGATTGGTTCTATCAGTTGGATGGAACCAGTATTCGTAACTGGGAGGACTTGGCAACTGCTTTTTATAAGCAGTGTCAGTATAATGCCGACCTCGCTCCCACGCGTACCCAACTCCAGGGTATGTCACTTGGGACGAGTGAAGGTTTTAAGGAGTATGCGCAAAGGTGGAGAGATCTGGATGGAAGGGTGCAACCGCCCTTGACTAACCGTGAGCTCGTTGACATGTTCTTGGGGACCCTGTCTGGTCCCTTCTTCAACCATCTGATTGGAAATTCTTCTGCTGGGTTTACAGATTTGATCTTGACCGGGGAGAGGATCGAAGCTGGCATCAAGGCTGGAAAGATTCAAGAAGCTGCACCTTCTGATACTCACAAAAAGCCTTACACTGGGAAGAAAGAGGCCAATGCTGCGTACAGCCAAAAGGGTCGCCATGATCAACGTGTAAGGGCAATCCAGATCTCTAATCCTAGGCCTGCTCAACAAGGACAGGGGCATCAACGTAAGGAGGTCGCACCCAAGAGACAATTCACTAAAATCAACATGTCACTGGATCAAGCGCTACAACAAATGTTGAAGGCATGGATGATTACCTTGAGGGCTCCTCTCCGGAATCCAAACACCTCTGCTCCCAACTACCATCCTAATGAGAGGTGCGCATACCACTCCAATAGCCCGGGTCATACTATGGACAACTGCTGGCCTTTGAAGAACAAGATTCAAGACATGATCGACGCCAGAGAGATTCAGTTTGAAGCGTCAGAGACTCCAAACATAATCAATGCTCCTTTGCCCAATCATTGAAGGCTTTTGTTTATTTGAATTTCCGAATTGTAATTTTTTTTTTTGCTTATACAAACAATTAATGTCATAACAAACTCTTTTATTTCACTAATGCACTGCATATGTCTGTTTTTGAATTAATCCAATTATTTTCATTATATTCAAATTGCTTTCATTTTTTGATGATCAACTCTCAATTAATAATTCTAAGCCTCTTGAGGGAGGATAACGAAAACGATACCATAATCTACAGTATGCTTTTGAATAGACCCTGCTGATGAGGTACATGCATTGTTTCAATTCCTAAACACTAGAGTTATAAGGAAGATAATCCCTCGTCAACCCCTTTGAGCCAAAGAAGTAGGAGTTTTTCTTTTCGAAAATTAAAACCCTTAATCATAACCTGGGGTAGAGTAGTTCTCTCAGTTGATCCAAGTACACAACGAAGAAGTCCTTCCAAAACAAAAGACGATGATGGCTCCGAATAATCATAAAGACAGGCAGTCATTATCCCTCAGAAATAAAAACCCAATAAGTCAAAACCTATGAAGGAGACTTACAAAACTGGGGCATCCCGCTGACTGTAATCACAAAAGAAACAGTCCAGGCAAAAAACATGGATAACGAAATCAAAAAGAAAAGAGGACCTGCAAACCCTCAACAAGGAAATGACTGCCTATTCAAAATAAAATGTCAACATCTGAACCATCATGGGAATATTAGGACAAAGACTCGAACAAGGTCTAACGCACGATCAATTGAGTTTAGGTTTGAAGAACATCACGAAGAGCGGGTGGGTACAAATATAATTTGAGCCTTTATCCTTTGTTTCTTAAACCGTGAACCAAGCCATGTTATAACCCGTAAAAGTCCTAGCTGAAGCGTGGGTTAGTTCGAAAGCATACTGTTACAAAAGGTATCCTGACTCCTTAAGGCTTGCTGCAAAGTACCGAGTTGACATCACATTTTACAAAAATTCACTTGTTTTATTAAAAACCGCGTTTTAAAAAAAACGTCAAGACAGACATAAGCTTTGCATTCTTGAAATAATATTGCTTGCATATGACTATTTGTTCGAACAGCAGAGAAATTCACACGAAGAATATCCAGTGAACAAAAGTCTCCTCAACAAAAGAGTCACCTCAAGTGGAAAAACACTTCCAATCAAGGGGCATGGCATGATCATTGTCCATCACCTGGGGAAGTTAAGTCAAGATTCGGAGAATCTCTCAAAAAGCCAACCAGCTTGGGGCAAATCTCCATCTGGATCACTTGGGGCATTGAACAGGGATTCCAGCAACGAATTTTGCATGATCAAACATCTTCTGGTAGTATGGCAACACAACACTACTGACGGTGACAACTCCCTGCATCCTGAGAGCATAGACATAGTCGAAAAATACTGTGCATAATCAAAGACCCGCTAGGTTGACACACCTAGGAAAAAATAAGGGCTTCCCGGCGAACCAAAAGGGTTCGGGCAAAAATAAGGGATGAAAATAAAAAAAAATTGTACACCCGACAAGTCGAAAACCTGAAAAGGCGGCTTGGGAAAAAAAGGGTATCCCGGTGGACTGAAAACCCGAAAAGGCGGTCCAGGCAAAAATTAGGGATCAAAAGCGTACGACTATGTCCCGTCATCTTGTCACTTGCCTACCAGAAGAAGATTTGGCAAACGGCAGTTGTCAAACACCTCCACAGGTACCTTCTCCTTCAGAAACTGGGGCAATAATGAGTTGTCTAAGCGATCTGGTTGCTCTGTCCACCAAGGTACTAAGGTAGGTTCAGCTGAAGAACGTAACCGAGATATCTTCACTCCCCGCAGAGTAAGACAGGATTCAACAGTACCCTCCTCCGAGTAGAGTTGGTCCCCCATAAGCCCTGAAAAGGCACAATATCTCTAGCAAGTCAGCAACACTCTCCCCACGCAGAGCTAACATACTGTCAGCCCTAAGGAAGATGGGTATCCCCAAAAGATCTCAACATTCCCCAGCGGAGTATACAGATGTTCCTAAGCAAGCATCCCCGACAGTCTTCATATAAGATTGTTCCCCGGTGGAATACCAGACATCCCAGTGGAGCCACCTCCCCAGTACAGTCTCAAAAGTCTCCCCAGGAGAGTTGAACCATCTCCCCAGTAGGAAGCTTATCCCCAGTAGATTCTGGAAGCTTATCCCCTGCAGAGTACGAACACGTCCCCCGGACTTTATTCAAAGATTATTCCCCACCAGAGCTTATAACTGGGTTATCCTCAGCTAATAACCACAGAAAGACCGTCCTCGGTGAAGTTTCTTCCTACCCCCCAGCGGAGTTCATCAATTCCCTCAACAAAGCTTATCAACGGTATCCCTCATCGGAGTTATCATCAAATTCTCAGCGAAGTATCCCTTCCCCACAGAGTATTCCCCGCAGAGTATCTCTCCAGCAAGTTTATTCCCCAACGGAGTCATCTTCTCCTACCGGTTTGTTCTTGCAACCATCATCCCCAACGGAAACGAAGAACTCTGTTCTTCAACATCAGCCCAGGATTCAACTTCCCGGAATTCGTCAAGGATTTATTTTCCTAGACGAAAATACATTCATAAACATATCACCTTTCATACATCTTGCTTACATACACAATGCATGCACATACGCGTCATATCACACAAATCTCAGTTATTTTTGAGAACATCTTAAAATCATGCAGTTCATGCATAATGACATTGCATACAACTGATGTTTTGCCTTTTCAGGAAAAAGGTCAATCCAAAGACGATTACTATCAACTGTCGCAATTCCAGATTCGATACCTGTATCTAGCCAGGGCATATCTACATTAAAGAGATTAAAGAGATAGCTAGAAATGCTCCAGAGATAGACGCTATTATGTTGCTTGTTCAGAGTTACTTGTTCAGAAATAGTTCAGATATGCTCCAGATGGACGCTATTCTGTTGTTTGTTCAGAGTTACTTGTTCAGAAATAGTTCAGATATGCTCCAGATGGATGCTATTCTGTTGCTTATTCAGGGTTTCTTTTCAGAGATAACTTAGAGATGCTCCAACCACGGATGCTATTATATTGTTTATTCAAAGATTCTTTCTAGATATGGTTCAGATGTGACCCAGGCATGGCGACGTTCTGATACTTATTCCAGATTTCCTTTCAGAGATAGCTTAGAAATGCTCCAGATATGGATGCTGTTCTTTTGCTTATTCAAGACTCCTTCTAGATATAGTTCAGATGTGACCCAGGCATGGCGACGTTATGATACTTATTCCAGATTTCCTTTCAGAGATAGCTTGGAAATGCTCCAGATATGGATGATGTTCTTTTGCTTATTCAAGACTCCTTCTAGATATAGTTCAGATGTGACCCAGGCATGGCGACGTTCTGATACTTATTCCAGATTTCCTTTCAGAGATAGCTTGGAAATGCTCCAGATATGGATGTTGTTCTTTTGCTTATTCAAGACTCCTTCTAGATATAGTTCAGATGTGACCCATGCATGGCGACGTTCTGATACTTATTCCAGATTTCCTTTCAGAGATAGCTTGGAAATGCTCCAGATATGGATGCTGTTCTTTTGCTTATTCAAAACTCCTTCTAGATATAGTTCAGATGTGACCCAGGCATGGCGACGTTCTGATACTTATTCCAGATTTCCTTTCAGAGATAGCTTGGAAATGCTCCAGATATGGATGCTGTTCTTTTGCTTATTCAAGACTCCTTCTAGATATAGTTCAGATGTGACCCAGGCATGGCGAAGTTCTAATACTCATTCCAGATTTCCTTTCAGAGATAGCTTGGAAATGCTCCAGATATGGATGCCGTTCTTTTACTTATTCAAGACTCCTTCTAGATATAGTTCAGATGTGACCCAGGCATGGCGACGTTCTGATACTCATTCCAGATTTCCTTTCAGAGATAGCTTGGAAATGCTCCAGATATGGATGCTGTTCTTTTGCTTATTCAAGACTCTTTCTAGAGATAGTTCAGATGTGACCCAGGCATGGCGACGTTCTGATACTTATTCAGATTTCCTTTCAGATATAGCCTAGAGATGCTCCAGATCCGGACGCTATTCTATTGCTTATTCAGATTCAAACTTCTAAAGACAATTTAGAGATGCTCCATCCCGGATGCTATTCTATTGTTCAGTCCAGATACGATCCAGATTCGGATGATATTCTGTTACTCATGCAGTATGGATATACCCCAGACATGGCGGTTATTCTACCATTTATTCAGACGTCAGCAATCAGGCACAGACTAGATATGCTCCAGACACGGAAGCTATTCTATTTCTTATTCAGATTCACCTATCCACCATCTTTCCAAATGGCATCTATAAGCCCATTCCCGACAAGGTTCTGTCACACTTTCAGATGGCATCTTTAAGCCCATCCTCCCGTCCATCATCTCTCCAAATGGCATCTGTAAGCCCATTCCCGACATCACACTGCTGATACTCGACTATGTGAGTGCAAATTTCTGGGCACTCTAGTGTTCAATCATCTTCCACCCTCGGATCACGAAAGGCACACAAGCCAATCTACATCCTCAGGTCTAAGAAGATTGAACAGGGGCAACTGTTGTACCCCAAAATTTGCCCTCCCATATTCTTCAAGATTTGACAAGCATCACCCCAAATGGCTCAAAATCTATTCAAGGGCTACACAATCAACCATCCTCCTAAGGCAGGCAAAATTAGGGTTTTGGTTCTTGCAAGGAAGCTGAGGTTTTCAAGGGCTCAATCAAGTACCATATGCTCATACACATTGTCAAGCACCTACATGTCAAGTTTCAAGGCTCACAAGGTCAAGTTGCACAGTCAAAAACCCTAATTGCTCCATAGTCAACTGTAGGGGCAAAATGGTCATTTGGCAGTCAAAAGTCAAAATTTTTGGTCAACATCTTATTTTGAAGCCACAATCATCATTTGGTCAAGTATTGACCATGATTTCACAAGAATGGCTCAAAAATCATCAAGGTGTCAAAAGTTTCTATTTTTGGACAGTTGAAAAGTCAACTGTAACTTGACCAAGGCATAACTTTTTCATGGTTCATCAAAAAAATACCATCCAATGCTCATCTTGAAGGGGAAGACATTTCCTACAACTCATCTTCACATTCCAAGTCCAAGAAATGCTCTCACAAAAAGTTATCAATTTCAACATTATAGGTCATTTTCAAAAGTCAACAAAAAGGCACTTTAAGTCAAAGACCATAACTTGAGATTGGTAAATTCAAATGACATGGGACCAAAGGCATTGGTTATAGGACTTCAAGACCTTTCCAAAATGTCCAAGAACATGTTCATATGATCAAAATTAAGCAAGATATGCATTGGAGAAGTTGGGAAATTTTTGTGAAATGGCCAAAGTCAACTATCCTTGAAACTTCAATTTTTGACAAAGGGGCCCACTTTTTCCACTTGTTTCAGCTTGGCCATGCTTACCACGTGTCCCACAATTTATTTCAAGATTTAAAATTAATTTTTCCATTTTTATTTAATTTTATTTAATTCATTTTAAATCTTTAAAATTCAAATAAAAATCAAAGAAATTAATGGAGGGATATATTTTGTGTTGATTAGCTTTGAATCACCTTGAAATACCTTCCAAATTCATGCAAGGCCTATTATGGGCATAGAAATTCAAATTTTGACACAAAAGGCAAGTTGTTTCAATGTTGGTTATGGCAAAATCTCAAGCATAATTGCAATGGTTAAAGGCTCATCATGTGACTGATTCTCATTCATTACTATATATACAAGCCTTCCCAACCTCATTCAAAAAAATAGTGTGTGCAGAAACGGCCAAGAGCAAAACCAAAAATTATTCAAAAAGTGAGAGTTCTAAAACATAGTTGCGAGCATCTTCAGATCAAAACAAGCACGTGGCTAAAGCAACCTTTGCCAAGTCCTGAGGCTCATACCGCGCTGTAAGTTCTTCCCAGGTCCCTTATAATTTCCATATTATTTTCTTCAACGTTTTCCTGTGCAGATTCCAATATGAGGTGCATCATAAGTCCCACTTCCCAGCGCTGCCATATGTCATCAACGCAGATCCAAAGGACAAAAAGTGTAGCACACCATGGTCTGGAGTCAAGCACGCTGCAGGCAACCATGAAAGTCAAACGTGGCTTATATTTCAGCGGGCTTGGATTGCTTCAATAAACCTCCTATTTGGCCCACACCCCCTTGGTTTTACTTCTTTTTATTTTTTGTTTTGTCATTTTCTCTTATTTTTAATTGCTAACCCTTTAATTATTTTTTGTTTTGTCATTCTCGAAACGGTTGCCTCGGATTAAAAAAAGGATCAAGGACATAAGGGTAGCTTCTAAGGTGTCCTATTGTTGCTTCGGTGACCACACTGTCCCTACAATCGAATTGACCCGAACACCTCTAACGGTGGTTCTACCTACCTTTCAATGGTGGGATGGCACTACCTAAAGGACACTTACACAACTTAATTCCTTAGGGTAGGTAGACGACTCATGGGTACTTGCTATTTTCAAAAACAAACAAAATACTTTTCACACCTTACACTTTCAAAAGCTTTCAAAACAAATTTTTTCAAACACTCTTGAGGACAGATACAAGAGTTATTCAGAAATCTTTCAAAGAAACTTTTTTCAAACCCACTCACATTTTAAAAAGCAAACATTTTGAAAACATAAGAGTAAGTACCTAAGAGCCCGTGGATAACCATGGATAGAAAGGGTGCTAACACCTTCCCTTTCTATAAATCTACCTCCCGAACCGAGAAACATCTCAAATAAGGAATTTTGTTGTGCTTTTGTCCTTTCCATGTTGGAGAACATAAAAGACGGTGGCGACTCTTGCTTACCGCGACATACGCGATCCAGCTAAAAACAATCAGTTCTATTTCCACCGATCACATATATTTTTCAATAAATTAAAATCATATTAGAATATTAGGTTTTTTAATATTTTTAACCATCCTTATTTTATTTCCTTAATTAAAATAAAACCCAAAAATATTTTTGTTTAATTAATTAATTCAATTATTAACTTAGACTAATTTTAAATTCAAAAAATAACAAAAAATATGCTTTCTTTAATAAAAAGGGTCAAAACCCTAAGACACTCCGATTTAATTTTCTCGCGCGCATATTATTTTTGATCCATATTTCAATATTGTAACTGCTTCAAGAATGTAATAGTTTTAACTTAGGATTTTATTTATTTATTTATCGCTTTTATTTACTTTTCGCAATTTAATTTTAAAGGGTTTGTTTTTGGCGATGTAAATACTCGACGCCTTGTAATAACTTAGATTCAATTTTCCGCAATTTAATTTCCGCATAATATTAACTGTTAGATGTTTGATAAATAGGCAATGCATGACAAGATTAACCTGTAACCTAAAATCAATAGTAGCTCACCATTAACATGTACAAAGATAAATAACTGAAAGAACAATACACTCGCACATGCGCACTCTTAGGGTACACCTCACTTGGTTGCCTCGAATGTGGTCATTGAGTATAGGAAGTTTTAGAGGTCGCCCTCTTGTCCAAAGATCAAAGTTGCCTCGAAACGGTTGCCTCGGATAAATTGATCTAAGACATTAGGGTTACCGCTAAGGCGTCCTAACATTGCTTTAGTGACCACACGTCCCTTAATCGAATTGACCCAAAAACTCTAACGATGATGCTACCTACTCCTCAATAGTAGGATAGCATTGTCTAAAGGACACTTGTACAGTTTAATTCCTTTTTGAGTAGGTAGATGGTTCTTAAGTACTTGCTCCTTTTAAAATAAATCAAAAACTTTTCGCACTTACACCCCTTTCAAACAAAAACTCTTTTCAAACCCACAAACACAAAGAAAAGCAAACTTTTGAAAACACAATGAGCAAGTACCTAAGAGCCCGTGGATAACCACGGATAGAAAGGGTGCTAACACCTTCCCTTTCTATAATCTACCTTCCGAACCCGAGAAATATCTCAAAAAGGAATTTTTATGTGCTTTTGTCCTTTCCTTGTTGGATAAAATAAAAGACGGTGGCGACTCTTTCTTACCGCGACATTTTGAGAAAACAAACGCAAACGCGAACCTGCATTCCAAAACAGTCAGTTATATTCCCATCGATCACAGGTGTCAAGCAAGAAGTCTGCGTTGAGATTTTGTGTTGAATTGTCCTCTAACCAAGATTTCGATTCCACACTTTTCAAGCTTTTTTCAAGTTTGTTCTTGTGATTTTTTGCAGCCTTCTGGTCCTGAATTTCGTGTCCTTGTGTTGTATATGTATAATAGAGTCAATTAGGTCAAGTCTTGGGCTTGGAATCTTGGTGCATTGATGTTTCAAGATTTGATATGATTCACCATTAACAAAGCTTCCAAAAATATCAAAAACCAATATTTTATTCATAACATGGCTTGATTCGGATTTGATCTTGTCCATGATGATAATTGAAACCTGTATCAATCAAAAAGATCCTATTTCATCAGTATTTGGATTTTATTTGGATTTAAATTTATTTAAAATAAATTAATTCAATAAAAAATCAAATAAAATGGAAAAATTAATGAATGGACACAAGACTGAAGATAGGACACGTGTTTAGTGTGACAAGATCAAATCAAGTGGAAAAAAGTGGGCCCTTTTGACAAAATTTGAAGTTTTGGGGATAGTTGACTTTTGGCAATTTTGGAAAAAATGTCCAACTTTAACAATTCATAACTTCCTCAATTTTGAACTTTTGGAGGTGTTCTTGGACTTTTTGGAAACCTTGAGATGTCCTCTAACCAACCTTTTTTGTCTCATCGCAGTTTGATATTCCATGCTCAAGTTATAAGCTTTGTAAAAAAAGGTGTTTTTGTTGACTTTCAAAAATGACCTATAATGTCCAAATTTGTAACTTCTTGTGAGTGCATTTCTTGATCTTGGGGTGTGGAGATGGATTGTAGGAAATTGCATCCTCTTCAAAATGAGCTTTGGATGGGTCATTTCTAATAAAGTATGAGAAAGTTATGCTTGGTTAAAGTTGAGTTGACTTTTCCTACAAAACCCTAATTTATCATCTTTTGAATCTTGATGAATCTTGAGCAATCCTTGATGAATCATGATCAACCCTTGATAAAATTATGAATTATCCTTCAAAATGAGAATGTTGACAAAAAATCTTGAGGTTTGACTATTTGTAGGTCACAGTTGACTTTTGCCCTAGCACAGTCGATTTTTGGGCCTCTTGAGCAATTGACTGACCAAACTTCATCTGCAAGGCTTGAAATTTGACATGGATGGACTTGAGAACATATTAGCACATTTGGGAGCACTTGAGGTCATTTGTATGCGAGGACCTTGATGCAACACAAAACCCTAATTTTGAATTAACTGCCTTAGGAGATGATTTGACTGTCCAACTCTTGAGCCATCTTGGGCAACTTGGAGATTATTCTTGAAATGTCTTGGGAAATATGGGAGGGAAAATTTTGGGGTACAACACATACCAACTCATATATGTGAGCGCCATCAAAATATTTCTTGCTCATAATCCTATGTCTACCTTACTTGGAGATATTTTACATTCTCTACACACTCGTACTATGAAGAAGCGAGGAACTCTCTTGTGTTGTATACCTCTGCTATCCAGGTGGTTTATTTTGCACCTCCCTGCTCGATAATAAAGAATGAACAAGGTTTGAGGTGGTCTCAAAGAATAATGCCACTCTCTCATACAAACATCTATTGGTATTCCCGATCTCACGAAGATATCACTATCATTGACCGCTGTGAGGAATTCCCTAATGTTCCACTCCTTGGCATTAAGGGAGGTATTACTTACAACCCTTATCTAGATCTATGTTAATTTGGTTATGCTCGAAGAGAAGATCCTCATGACACGCTTATCCAGGGTATTGTATTCAATTACGATAATGATTCTCAAGGTTATTGTCAAAGGTTTATACACGCTTAGGGCATGGTGAACAAGATTGATAACAAGACTTTAGGACAGAAGAATTACATCCCTCTGTATCCCTATCTCAAATGGGTACGAGATCATGCTCAAAACCTTATGATGCTATATCCTGCTATCCTACCAGTAATCATGGAGCCTGTTGTCGAAGGAGACGTTTCTCAAACCATCCTTCATCCAGACATGCCTACTGACCTTGAAGAATTATAGAAGTAATGGATACAACTCAAGGAAGAACGGGAAACCTTTGATACTCAATTCTATGCAAGTGAGAAGAAAGTGTTGGATCTCATGAATCAACTTCACGAGGAGCAGAGTCTTAACGCATATGTCAACACGAAGAAGATGCGTCTTTGAGAAACTTAAAGCTTTAGCAGTTTTTTTTTAATTTATTCTTTTGAAATCTTTTGTATTCAGATAAACTTATTAATAAAATTTTGTTTCTGTTTCCTTTTGGTTAACAAATTTAAATCTCATAAGGTCCTTGAAAACATTGCATATACATATCATGCATATCACTACATGACAGGTGTTTCAAGACAAGTTTCTTATCTTTTTGTTGTTTATTTCAGCAGAAAGAATGGATCTTGAACAAATAGTTAAGGATCTCCAGGCTCAAAACGCCCAGTTCCAGCAATTGTTCCTGAACATAGCCAAGGGGCAGGAAGAACTGAAGGCCCTCATCACTAAAGAGATGGGAGAGAAAATCAAGAAACCAGCTGGCGTCCTCAACATGGGTAGGATATTCAAAGGTCTGGTCAAACGAGCTTTGGAGTTTGAAGGAGATGATGACCTAGAGGAAGATGATAAAAGTATGAAGGCTGATAACCAGGGTTCTAATGAAGAAGAAGTGAACTATTCATATGAACAGTATCCTCCGACTGACGACAAGTACAAGTAGTTGGAAGATCGTCTCAATGCTATGGAGATACAGAGAGTTCATGGGTTGGATTTTGAAGAGTCGGGTCTTATCCTAGGGGTTGTTATCCCCCATAAGTTCAAGGCCCACGTCTTTTCTAAATACGACGGTGTGTCTTGTCTTAAGCTTCATCTGCGGTCTTATGTCCGAAAAATCCAACCCTATATTGTTGATAGAAAATTATGGGTGCATTACTTTCAAGAAAGCTTGTCGGGGACACAATTAGAATGGTTCTATCAGCTGGAAGGAACCAACATTCACACTTGGGAAGACTTGGATGCTGCTTTTTACAAGCATTATCAATATAATGCTGACCTTGCACCAACTCGAGTCCAATTACAAAACATGTTTATGGGCTCGAACGAGGGTTTCAAAGAATATGCCCAGAAGTGGAGAGACTTAGCTAGAAGGGTGCAACCTACCTTATCTGATCAGGAGCTAACTGATATGTTCACGGGCACTCTGACAATTCCATTCCTTAATTTTATAATTAGGAGTTCTTCATCTGGTTTTATTGAGTTAATTCATACTGGGGAACAAGTTGAAAGCTGTATCAGGAGCAAAAAGATTCTGGTGGCTGCGTCTTCTAGTGTTGTAAAGAAGACGTTCAATAATAAGAAAGAAACTAATGTTGTTTATGGCCAGAAGGGCCGTTGTAAGAATGATCACCATCAGTCTGTGGGAGTAGTGTTGATTTCTAATCCTGCACCTGTTTAACAATAACAACAACAAGGGAATCAACGTAGGTCATACGCTCCGAGGAGGAAGTTCACCAAGATTAATATTCCAATGTCTAAGGAATTTCAATATTTGTTAAAAGAATAATTTACAACACTACGGGATCCTCCTCAGAATCCCAACACCTCATCTCCTAAGTACAATCCGAATGCGAAGTGTGCCTATCATTCTAATAGTCCTGGGCACGACACCAACAACTACTGGTCCCTGAAGAACAAAATCCAGGATATGATCGATGCAAAAGAGATTGAATTTGATCCTCCTAAGACCCCTAATGTGATCATTGCACCTATTCCCAGTCATAGTAAAGGTGTTAATGCTATCGACGATGTTTCTTATATCTCCATCTTATGCAACTTGACCACTCTCTTGATAATCATTAAAAAGAATTTGTTGCAAGCCAGTTTATTTCTGGGTTGCCTTAAAAGTTGTTACCGTTGTGCGTCCCAATATGATGGTTGTATGTGGCTGAAGAAGGGTATTCAACATTTGATTGATAAGCGTGAATTCTGTTTGAGAAGACTCCGTCCATGAAGAGTTTGCATGAAAGTATGTCTCAAGAGCTGGGACTTGAAGATGTTTCTATAATCACAATTTCCAATATTCCTATAAGGATCATCTCTAAAGGTCCTATAAAAATTCCTGCCGAGCCTAGGGTGGCTCCCCTGATCATTACTGCACCGAGGCCAGTCCCCTATTCCTCTGACAAGGCTGTTCCCTGGAATTATGGAGCTGAAGTTTATTACCATGGTGTTAGGAAAGAACCATGGATTGCCAAAGATGAAGATACTGAATTTACCAACCTCAATGTCGAAAATATTGTCGAGACTAGTAAAGTTACCAGAACATGAAGGGTCTTCTCTCCAGAGATCTCCCCTCCAAAGATTATCACTAGACCAGTGTATATCCCTGCTACTGGGTCAACTGTTGACACTCAGGGAAAAGAGAAGGTGACTGAGCCTGCCCAGACGGAGGCACCAGTAAAAGATGTTACCGTTGAAGATTCCTCCAAACAGGAGATGGAGGAAATACTAAAAATCATCTGCAAAAGCGACTACAATATAGTTGAACAATTGGGGCAGGCACCCTCCAAGATATCCATGTTATCCTTGTTATTATGCTCCGAAGCCCATGCTCAGGCTTTGGTAAAAATTTTGAATACTTCCCATGTACCACAAGAGACCTCTGCTAATCAGTTTGAGAATTGTGTTGCAAGCCTAACTGTTGATAATGGATTAGGCTTTTCTGATGCTGACTTAACTCCGACAAGAAATAATCATAACAAGGCCCTGCACGTCTCTATTGAGTGTAGGGGAACTACCTTGGTGTATGTGTTGGTTGAAACCCTGTGATATCGTGGTAAGAGCCTTTGATGGGTCAAGGAGAATGGTACACGGAGAGGTAGATCTTCCAATCAAAGTGGGATATCAGGTCTTCGATTCCACCTTCTACGTAATGGATATTCGTCAGGTCTATTCCTGCTTGCTTGGACGCCCCTGGATTCACGGGGAAGGCGCTGTCACCTCTACATTGCACTAAAATTTAAAGTATCCTCTGAAAGGAAAGATCGTTACAGTTTGTGGAGAAGAATAGTATATGGTGAGCCATTTGAATTTGTTCAAATATGTTGAGATGGATGGTGAATTCATTGAAACTCCCAGCCAGACCTTTGAAGCAATTCCTCTGAAGATTGCCATTGCTAAAGCTGCTCCTACTACTCCTAAGATTACCAAGGATCCCCCCAAAATGGCTTATTTTAAAGATGCTAGGGCAGTGGTAGAAGAAGGAGGTTGCACTATTTGGGTTAAACTTCCTAACATTCCTTACAAGTCCAACAAATTTGGTTTGGGTTTCACCTTAGAGGATCAGAAGGCAGTTCGTCGTGCTCGTGCTAGGAGAACACCTTTCCGCATCAACAATAATAAAGTCAATACTATAGAAGGCACTGATAGTGACTGCGATTTGGACAACTGGATATTCCATACTACTGGCGATGGACTCAATAACTGGAAGGCTAAAGACTTTATACCAATCTCCTTTAGCAAGGAATTTTATTGCTTTCGAGTTTTTGGGATATATAATTTTAAAACAATAACTTTAAGCCTTGTGCCTTACCCGGGGCACAATGGTCTATTTGTTAGGGTTGATATCTTTCATCCACATATGCTCATCTTATAAAACATTGGACGTTTTTGCATTCAAATTTTGCGCTCTCTGTCTTTTCATTACTTTATTGCTTTCAAATATAGCTATGTGCTTCTTACACACACCCATACACTACATTTTAGATCTACATCCACTATGGATCTCGTCGATAATGATTCTTCTACTGCCACTCACAATCTTTAACTTTAAAATACATCACATCCTTATCAGGGAAATCATATTTAACAGACTGATAATCATTAACTGGTTGGTGAGCAAGGTACTCCGCTAACACACTACCTTTTATAGCCTTCTGAGTATGATATTCAATATCATTTTCAGACAACAACATATGCCAACGGGAAATTCTCCCAGTAAGAGCAGGCTTTTTAAAAATACACTTAATTGGATCCATTTTGGAAATCAACCAAGTAGTATAATTCAATATATATTGCTTCAGTCGCTTTGCCGCCTAGGCCAAAGCACAACATATTTTTCTAGCATAGAATACTGTAACTCACAATCAGCGAACTTCTTGCTCAGATAATAAATGACATATTCTTTTCTTATTGTTTCATCTTGTTGTCCTAAAATACAGCCCATGGAGTTATCCAACACAATCAGATACATAATCTATGGTCTTCCTTCAATAGGAGGGAGTAAGATAGGAGGCTCAAGAAAATACTCTTCAATGCTTTCAAATGCCCTTTGGTAATCATTCGTCCATACACAACCTTGATCTTTCTTCAATATCTTAAAAATTGGTTCACATATTGCATTCATATGGGAAATAAATCTCGAAATGTAATTCAAACGTCCAAGGAAGCCTCTAACTTGCTTTTCAGTTCTTGGTGCAGGAATTTCTTGAATTGTCATAACTTTATCTTGATCAACTTCAATTCCTTTTTGGCTGACAATAAAACCTAGCAAATTTCCTGAACAAACACCAAAATTACACTTATTTAGACTCAAGCAGAGACGATACTTCCTCAAACGCTAAAACAATTTTAACAATTCTTCTATATGCTCTTCCTCAGTCTGAGATTTGGCGATCATATCATTAACATATACCTCAATTTTCTTATGCATCAGATCATGGAACAAGGTTGTCATAGCCCTCTGGTACGTCACACCAGCGTTCTTCAACTCGAAGGGCATCACTCTCTAATAGAATGTTCCTCAGGGTGTGATAAATGTTGTTTTTTCCATGTCCTCAAGAGCCATCCTAATTTGATTATATCCATAAAATCCATCCATGAATGAGAACACTTTGAATTTTTTTGTACTATCCACCAACATATCAATATGTGGTAATGGGAAATCATCTTTCGGACTTGCTTTATTTAAATATCTATAATCAACGCACATGTGGACTTTTCTATCTTTCTTTGGTACTGGAACAATATTGGCAATCCACTGAGGGTACATTGATGTCACAAGAAAACCAACATCATCTGCTTAAAAACCTCTTTTTTAATCTTCACTACCATGCCAGGATGAGTTATTCGCAACTTCTACTTAATTGGTGGTCATTCTGGATTTAGCGGAAAATAATGTTCCAAAATATCGATATCCAAACCAGGCATGTCTTGATAAGACCAAGCAAATATATCTAAACACTCTTTCAACAATTCAATGAACCTTCTCTTCACATCAGGATGAAGCAACCCCCCAATCTTGACTTCTTTTGGATCTTCCTCTGATCCCAAGTTAATTGTCTCCAACGGCTCTTTATACGACTGGATGGTATTTTCCTCGCGCTCGAGCACCGTGAAACCTCTTATGAGATTTCATCATATTCTTCCTCTTCAGCCACATACAGAGTATTCAAAGTTGGGAGAGAGTGCAGTGTCATTGCACTCAACGGTTTTTTTTAATTAATCTGCACATATAATTTATGATTGAATTTAGAAACTGACACATGTAACAAGTGATTATGAAAATTTATTTACAGTTATTCTTTATTTTGAAAGGTTTTTTTTTCTGATTACCATTTTCAAGAAAAAACAAAAAATAAAGACATAATTTTTAGAAATAAAAAATGACTTTATTTAATGATTTTAAAATTCAAAACGACAGACACGCCCATTCAACATTATTACTTTCACCTTGGGCAGAGTTAAAGATTTTGGAAAAGACGAACAAACAAATTACTTTGATATGTGAAATCAAGAAGGAACATGAACAATGATCCAATTCTGGACTCTGAATCCATGTGTCACAAGATTCACTATCTCTTTCTGTGATTCATCTTTAAGAATAGAATTTATCTTTGGAGTAGTCGGATGAAGACATCCTGCATTATGAAAGATGTGTTGATATTTACTCAAAGCAGACTTCGACTTCAAAACTTCCTTCTTCATGGAGAAACTCAAACCAGTCCCATTCTTGTTCACATGTGGATTAATAACTTGTGTGATCGGTGGGAATAAGAACTGACTGTTTTTTTAATGCGGGTTCGCGTTTGTGTTTGTTTTTGCAAAGTGTCGCGGTAAGCTAGAGTCGCCACCGTCTTTTATTTTATCCAACAAGGAAAGGACAAAAGCACAGAAAAAAATTCATTTTCGAGATTGTTTTCTCGGGTTCGGGAGGTAGATTATAGAAATGGAAGGTGTTAGCACCCTTTCTATCCGTGGTTATCCACGGGCTCTTAGGTACTTGCTCACTATGTTTTCAAAAGGTTTCCTTTTCTTTGTGTTTGTGGGTTTTGAAAAGAGTTTTGTTTTTGAAGAGAGTGTAAGTGCGAAAAGTTTGTTTTTGTTTTTTTTAAAAGGAGCAAGTACTTAAGAACCTCTACCTACTCAAAAAAAGGAATTAAACTGTGTAAATGTCCTTTAGACAGTGTTATCCCACTATTAAGGAGTAGGTAGCACCGTCGTTGGAGTTTTCGGATCAATTTGATGTTAGGGACATGTGGTCACTAAAACAACATTATGACGTTTTAGTGGTAATCCTAATGTCTTAGATCATTTTTTATCGGGGCAACCATTTCGAGGCAACTTTGATCTTTGGACAGAAGGACGACCTCTAAAACATCCTATACTTAATGACCACAATTGAGGCAACCAAGTGAGGTGTACCCTAAGAGTGGCATGTGTAAGTGTGTCAATTTTCAGTTTATAATATCTTTGTATTTTTAGGTGTTCTACCATTTGCTTTTAGATCTTGTCATACAATCATAGTTAGCATACATCTAAGCAGTTAATATATATATATATATACAGGAATTTAAAGTGCGGAAATCGTAAATCCTACACTATTACAAGGCTTCGGGGAGGGGGATTATTTACATGTCCAAAATTGGGGGAATAAAGCAGTAAAATATAAAAGTCTCAATTTAAGCTACCACAAACCATTAAGCAATTATAATAAAATAAACGCGCGTGAATCTAAAAAATCCTAAGAATAAGAACTCCTTTTGTTGTTTTATTTTATTTTTTGGGAAAATGCTAAATGTTCAATTAAGTCAAATTTAATTAATTAAAGAAAACTGATTTAAATTAATTCTAAAACAAACCTAATATATTTTTTGCATTTTTTGTTTATGAAAAAGATTGAATTTAAATAAATCCTAAGTCTACTGATTTTAAAATTGGAGAAAATAAGTTAGAATAACTAACTAAATTAAATCCTAATTCTAAGTTATTTATTTTTATGATTTTTATGTTGATTAAAAAGAAAAAGAAAAAGAAAACTAAAAGAAATAAACAAAAACAAAGTAAACAAAGTACAAATGGGTCAGGCAGCAAAACAAGAAAAAATATAATTCTGGAGGTCTGGGTCGAAAGAGGTGCAAGCTGTCTTTCGACCCAGTGAAGAGGCTGGATCGAAGGTGCATGAGGGGCTGCACTCTGAGGGTGTTCGATCTGGACATGTCCTCCTTCGACCTGGAAATCCTGGGTCCAGTTCGAAGCCAAACTGCTGAGCTTCGAAACTCTGAACAGGAACCTGAGAATGTATTTCCTGCAAGAACCGAAATATATGTTAAAGGTCCAGAGGGGATTTTACCCCCTGGTTCGAATCTCCCCCTTATTCGCACCTGCTGAATCTGGGCCTGGGTTTGTTTTATCCTGGTATTCGAAGGGGAACTCAGATTATGCACAAGCAATGGCACAATCTCATCTCTGCACTGTAGCTTATATGTAGCACATTAAATCATTCACAAACAGCAGTAATAATATGAATATGCAATCAAAATGAATTTAAAAATGAGTTTGAGATTAGATTTTTCTTTTACCAAACAGAGGTGATTCGATCTGTAGTTCTGAGGGTGGAGGTGTTCGCTGGGTGGCAGCTTTGGCTTGGAAAATTCTGGGCAGCGTCCCTCCAAGTTTTCTATTTTTCTGTATATATTTTCGTGTGTATTTTGCAACATTTGTGATCTCTTTATATAGAGGGGGTGGAGGGGACAGGAAGACAAAGGTTTAAATGACTTTGATTATGTGTTTAACAGCCATGAATGAGAGTTTGTAGCGTTGGCTAAACACATGGGATCCTGTCCCTGTTTGAATTTTGAATGACATGTAGCTGGCCTTCGAATGCTCCCCTTCGAATGGGATGATGGCCTCCTTCGAAGGCTTTCCAAAGCTTCTTCGAATGGACCCTTTGAATGCTTCTTCGAATGGACCTTTTTGGAATTCCAATTGAAGGTCACTGTTATAATGCCAATCGAAGTACTTGTCCATAATGCCAATCGAAAGGCTTGTCCAGAAATCCAATCGAAAGGCTTGTCCAGAATGCCAATTGAAGGATCTTTTCAGAATGCAAATCGAAGCGCTTGTCCAAAATGCCAATCGAAAGGCTCCTTCAGAACACCAACCGAAGGATCTTTCAGAATGCAAATCGAAACGCTTGTCCTTAAAGCACCACTCAAAAAATTTCCTTTTCCTTAGGCAAGAGCTTGTGATCAACCATGCAGGGGGAAGACTTTGGGAAACATGAGAGGGAAAATTTTGGGGTACAACAGTTGCCCCTGTTCAATCTTCTTAAACCTGAGGATGTAGATTGGCTTGCGTGCCTTTCGTGATCCGAAGGTGGAAGATGATTGAACACTAGAGTGCCCAAAAATTTGCACTCGCATGGTATAGTATCAGCATTGTGATGTCAGGAATGGGCTTACATATGCCATTTGGAGATTGTTGGTAGGTGGTTCTGTTTTTGTTGACGGGTTGCGCCTCAGAAAAAATCTTTAGGAATCGATTTAACTGATTTTGTCTCCATTGAATGGATCGTCATCAGAAAAATCTTTAGGAATCGATTTAACTGGACCGGTCAAGGTCTTGGAATAACTTCAACTGGATCGGCATCAGAAGAATCTTTAGGAGTCGATTTAACTGAACCAGAGGAGGTCCTGGAATAACTTCAACTGGATCGGCATCAGAAAAATCTTTAGGAGTCGATTTAACTGAACCAGAGGAGGTCTTGGAATAACTTCAACTGGATCGGCATCAGAAAAATCTTTAGGAATCGATTTAACTGAACCAGAGGAGGTCTTGGAATAACTTCAACTGGATCGGCATCAAAAAAATCTTTAGGAATCGATTTAACTGAACCAGAGGAGATCTTGAAATAACTTCAACTGGATCGGCATCAGAAAAATCTTTAGGAATCGATTTAACTGAACCAGAGGAGGTCTTGGAATAACTTCAACTGGACTGGCATCAGAAAAATCTTTAGGAATCGATTTAACTGAACCAGAGGAGGTCTTGGAATAACTTCAACTGGATCGGCATTAGAAAAATCTTTAGGAATCGATTTAACTGAACCAGAGGAGGTCTTGAAATAACTTCAACTGGATCGGCATCAGAAAAATCTTTAGGAGTCGATTTAACTGAACCAGAGGAGGTCTTGGAATAACTTCAACTGGATCAGCATCAGAAAAATCTTTAGGAATCGATTTAACTGAACTAGAGGAGGTCTTGGAATAACTTCAACTAGATCGGCATCAGAAAAATCTTTAGGAATCGATTTAACTGAACCAGAGGAGATCTTGAAATAACTTCAACTGGATCGGCATCAGAAAAATCTTTAGGAATCGATTTAACTGAACCAGAGGAGGTCTTGGAATAACTTCAACTGGATCGGCATCAGAAAAATCTTTAGGAATCAATTTAACTGAACCAGAGGAGGTCTTGGAATAACTTCAACTGGACTGGCATCAGAAAAATCTTTAGGAATCGATTTAACTGAACCAGAGGAGGTCTTGAAATAACTTCAACTAGATCGGCATCAGAAAAATCTTTAGGAATCGATTTAACTGAACCAGAGGAGGTCTTGGAATAACTTCAACTGGATCGGCATCAGAAAAATCTTTAGGAATTGATTTAACTGAACCAGAGGAGGTCTTGGAATAACTTCAACTGGATCGGCATCAGAAAAATCTTTAGGAATCGATTTAACTGAACCAGAGGAGGTCTTGGACATAGCTGAGAACTTAACCGGATCTTTCCTGAAAGGTAAAGGTCAGTCATATGCAATGCATGATATGGATCAAGCAATGATGTTCTCAACATAAATGAGATTGTATGGTATGATGCGTATATGCATGTATCATGATGTATGGAAATGTGATGTTTTAGCTGGGATTTTAACGATAAACTCCGCTGGGGATTCCGTTGATAAGCTCTGTTGGGGATTTTGATGATAAACTCCGCTGGGGATTGATTACCATTGCTGGTGATATTGAATCTGTTGAGGATAGAAGTCCTGCTTAGGGAAAGAAAGAACTTTGTTGGGGATGATCTTTCAGTTGCAACTTGCTGAGGATAACCTTCTGAAATTGACTGGGGAGATTTATTTTGTACTCTTCAGGGGATAAGCTTCCAAAATCTACTGGGGAAGATGATTCAACTCCATTGGGGAAGCTTTTTTAGACTGCGCTAGGGGGAATGGCTCCACTAGGAGTATCTTGCATTCTACCGGGAAACATTCTTATACTCTGTTGAGTAATATTAAGACTGTCGGGGATGCTCTTATGTTTGCTGGGGAATATCTTTATACTCCGTTGGGGAAAATTAAAATCTTCTGGGGATGCTCGACCTTTTCAGGGTTGATGGTAGACCAACTCTGCTTGGGGAGAGTATTGCCGACTCGTCCGTAGTTGCAAGTTTTAGCTGAGAGGGCTATCATTAATGCCTTATCCTGCGGGGAGTGAAGGTATCTTAGCCATATTCTTCAGTCGAATATATACCTTGGTACCTGGTGGGTAGAGCAACTAGGCCGCTCAGACAATTCTTATTGCCCCTACTTCTGACATCATTCGTAATTTGTCTTTTGTTTCACATGTAAATATTTATGAGCAGCAATTAATGTCAAATGCATATATCAAAAATGAACATTGGACGTTCTTTGCAAAACAAAACAGATAAAGGAAAAACAATTTGAAATTTGTTTGAAAATGAATTTGTATTGACTTTGAAGTTTGGCCTGTAAATAGGCGTTTTGTACAAGAGGCCGACGTCCTAATAAGAGAACGCCTCCGAACAAATTTGTGAAAAGAAAACAAGACAGTTATGTGAATAGTCCCACTGGGTTCCAACTCTGCTACTGCCTTTATATCTTCAAGCATCTCATCACTTTGCTGCTTAGTTGAAGGTGAATCTGATTGACTGGTGTCGTCCGAGCCTGATAGTTGATACCGAAGTCCAGATGCGAGGTGATCCAATGAGACATAGTGTTACGCTTTAATACCTAACTTTTGCCTGGACCGCCCTTTCGGGTTTTCGGTCCACCGGGATGCCCATTTTTGCCCAAGCCGCCTTTTTAGGTTTTCGACTTGCCGGGTGTACAAATTTTTTTTATTTTCATCCTTTATTTTTGCCCGAACCCTTTTGGTTCGCCAGGAAGCCCTTATTTTTTCCTAGGCCAGTCAACCTAGCGGGTCTTTGATTATGCGTAGTATCTTTTTACTATGTCTACATTGACGGGGTGAGAAAGGCCGTCACCATCCATGGTGGTTAGAATCATCGCTCCTCCAGAGAATATGTTTTTAACCACAAATGGCCCTTCGTAAGTAGGGGTCCATTTGCCCCTAGGATCACCTTGAGGTAGAATGATGCGCTTGATTACCAGGTTCCCAACTTGATACTCTTGTCGTCTGACTTTCTTGTTAAATGCCTTGATCATTCGTTTTTGGTACGCCTGACCATGACAAATAGCAGTAAGTCTCTTTTCGTCGATTAGATTCAATTGATCAAGTCGGGTCTGGATCCAGTCGTCTTCGCTCAAACCTGCATCCTTCATGATCCGAAGAGAGGGTATCTGAACTTCAACGGGCAAGACTGCCTCCATGCCATAAGCCAAGGAATAGGGTGTTACCCCTGTTGACGTCCGTGCTGAGGTACGGTACCAATGAAGAGCAAATGGTAACATCTCATGCCAGTCTTTGTATGTCACTGTCATCTTCTGCACAATCTTCTTAATGTTCTTATTTGCTGCTTCAACAACCCCATTCATCTTCGGCCGGTAGGGAGAAGAGTTATGATGTTGTATCTTGAATTGCTCGCAGAGCTCAGTGATCATCTTGTTATTAAGATTGGTACCATTGTCCGTAATGATCCTCTTTGGTACACCGTATCGATAGATCAGGTTGTGCCGAATGAACTGTGCCACGACATTCTTGGTTACGGTAGCAAAGGAAGCTGCTTCAACCCACTTCGTAAAGTAATCAATCGCTACCAGGATGAAACGATGCCCGTTAGATGCCGTAGGTCTGATCTCGCCGATCATATCAATACCCCACATTGCAAAAGGCCAATGCGCTGTCAAAACATTCAGAGGAACTGGAGGAATATGCCCCTTATCAGCATAGACCTGACACTTGTGACATGTCCGAGAATGTTGATAACAGTCGGCTTCCATTGTGGACCAGTAGTATCCTGCCCGAAGGATTTTCTTTGCCATGGTATGTCCACTGGAATGAGTTCCAAAAGTACCTTCATGCAGTTCTGCCATGATCCTTTCTGCTTCAATTTTATCCACACAACGCAGTAAGGTTGAATCATGGTTACGTTTGTAGAGAATGTCATTGCTGATGAAGAACTTTGCCGCGAACCTTCTCAGAAACTTCTTGTCATTAACAGATGCACCCTCAGGGTATTGTTGAGCTTCAAGGTACCTCTTCACTTCATGATACCAAGGTTTTTTTGTTACCTCTTAAGTCTCAATATCGCAACAATGTGCAGGTTTATCCAATTTCCAAATGATGATCCGGGGAGCCTCGTTGTCCCACTTGAATTTGAACATAGAAGACATCGTAGCTAACGCGTCCGCCAACTGATTCTCCTCTCTTGGGAAGTGTTCAAAGGTTATCTCCTTGAAATAGGGAAGCAATGTTAATACATACTCCTTGTAAGGAATAAGATTTGGGTGTTTCGTATCCCACTCCCCTTTGATCTGACTGATCACGAGAGCGGAATCTCCAAAGACACTCAGAAACTTAATCCTTAGGTCAATTGCTGCTCGAAGACCCATAATGCAGGCTTCATACTCTGCCATATTGTTGGTGCAGTTGAAACATAGTCGGGCGGTAAACGGAGTATGAGAGCCTTTAGGAGATATGATCACAGCGCCAATGCCGTTACCCAAAGCGTTTGAAGCTCCATCAAAATGCATAGACCATCGGGATCCTTCCTCAGGTCCTTTATTCGGTCCAGGTGTTTCACAATCAGTTATGAACATGATATTCTCGTCTGGAAATTCAAAGTTCATAGACTGGTAATCATCCACTACCTGGTGTGCTAAATGGTCTGCCAATACACTTCCCTTGATTTCTTTTTAAGTTGTGTACTGGATGTCATATTCAGTCAAGATCATCTGCCATCTTACTATTCTTCCAGACAAGGCGGGCTTTTCGAAGATATACTTGATTGGATCCATCTTTGAAATCAATAGAGTAGTGTGAGTCAACATATATTGTCTCAGCCGACGAGCAGCACATGCCAAAGCGCAACAAGTTTTCTCGAGCAGTGAGTATCGGGTCTCACATCGGTAAACTTTTTGCTAAGGTAATAAATAGCATGCTCTTTTCGGCCAGACTCGTCATGCTGCCCCAGCACACACCCCATTGAGTTGTCAAGTACTGTCAAGTATAAGATTAGAGGTCTCCCTTCAACTGGCGGCATAAGAATAGGTGGCTCCTGGAGATACTCTTTAATTCTTTCGAAAGCGGCCTGGCATTCATCGTTCCAACGTACCACTTGATCTTTCTTCAGCAGTTTGAAGATTGGCTCACAAGTAGCAGTTAGGTGCGAGATGAATCGGGCAATGTAGTTCAGACGTCCTAGAAAGCCTCTGACCTCTTTCTCTGTCTTGGGAGCTGGCATCTCTCGTATAGCTTTCACCTTGGCAGGGTCCACTTGAATACCTTTGTCGCTCACTACGAAACCTAGCAGTTTGCTAGACCTCACCCCGAAGGTGCACTTGTTCGGGTTCAATCTCAGCTTGTATAACTTCAACCTGTCAAACAGCTTTTGTAGATGGTCAAGGTGTTCCTCCTCAGTTTGGGACCTCGCAATCATATCGTCGACATATACTTCAATCTCATGATGGATCATATCATGAAACAAAGCAACCATGGCACGCTGATACGTTGCCCCAACATTTTTCAACCCAAAAGGCATGACCTTGTAACAAAAGGTACCCCACTGAGTAACAAAAGTGGTCTTCTCCATGTCTTCAGGAGCCATCTTGATTTGATTATAATCGGAGAAACCATCTATAAAGGAGAATACCTTGTGCTGAGCAGTATTGTCAACCAGAACGTCAATGTGAGGCAGAGGGAAGTCATCCTTAGGGCTTGCCCTGTTCAAATCCCTGTAATCAACACACATTCTAACCTTACCGTCTTTCTTCGGCACTGGAACCACATTGGCGACCCACTGAGGGTAAGAAGTTACTGCTAGAAAACCGGTGTCAAATTGTTTCATAACCTCAGCCTTGATTTTCTCGGACATCTCTGGGCGCATACGACGAACTTTCTGTTTTACGGCAGGACATTCTTCCTTGGTAGGCAGGCGATGAACCACAATATCGGTATCCAACCCAGGCATATCTTCGTAAGACCAGGCAAAGATTTCCACGTAGTCATGCAGCATCTGAATCAACCATTGTTTCACACTAAGCTCCAGATTTGCACCGATCTTGACTTCCTTTTTGTCTGTCTTAGTGCCCAGATTCACCGTTTCCACTGACTCTTCATGTGGCTGAATGGCCCTCTCTTCCTGAAGTAGCAGTCTTGCAAGCTCAACAGGCACTTCACAATCATCTTCACCTTCGTCTTCGGCTAAGTTGATCGGATTTTCGAAGTCATAACTGGTAGTAGCAGAGTCGTTACCAGTGGGATCCAGAGTGGATTGGGACCTATATATGTGAGTGTGTGTAAAATAACTGTTTTGCAATATGTAATAAAGAAAGACAAGGAGCACAAAATTTGAAATGCGAAAATGTCCAATGCTTTCATTAATGATATATGAAAATGGCATACAAAAGCCCTCACAAATGAAGCCCCGGTGTCCCGGGTAAGACACCGGGCCATAAAGTTTCAAAACATTGTCTGTTACAAATTCGAAACAAAAAGCTCATTACTGAGTAATAAAAGTAATAGGGATGAAATCCTTTGTTGTCCAGTTGTTTGGTCCACCGTTGGTCGTAGGATAGATCCAGCTGTCGAATTCAGACTCCTCCACATCATCTTCGATGGAATTTACTCCCGAGTTGCTGATGAATACAGGAGGTCTTCCAATCCTTGCACTTCGAACAACCCTCTGAGCTTCTGCAGTGAAACCGAAACCGAACTTGTTAGTCTTCTGAGTGAAATCAGGAAGTCGGCCCCATTTTGCATACTCACCCTTCTCAATAACAGCCCGGGCATCCTTTAAGGAAGCCATCTTCATAGGAGAATATTCTATCATAGTCTCAGCTGACGCCAGTGTCTGAGGAACCTCTTCAAAGTGTTGAAATGGGGTCTCAATGAACTCCCCATCCATCTCTACGTACCGGAACGAGTTGAGGTGGCTGACCATGTACTCCTCCTCCCCTTGAACTGTTACAATTTTTCCTCTGACCGGGTACTTCAACTTCTGGTGGAGCGTTGAGGTTACGGCTCCAGCTTTGTGGATCCATGGTCGACAGCAAACAAGAATAGGACGGCCGAATGTCCATCACGTAGAATGTAGAGTTGAAGACCTGAGAACCAACTTTGATTGGAATATCAACCTCACCGTGCACCATCCTTTTAGACCCATCAAAGGCCCGGACAATAATGTTACTCGACTTTAGTTCCAAACCTTCGCAATCCAGCCTGTCTAGAGCTTTCTTGGGCAAGACGTTCAACGAGGAACTAGTGTCAACCAACACATGTGCAAGAGTAGTGCCCCTACATTCAATGGAGACATGCAGGACATCATTATGGTTCTTCCCTTTAGCAGTCAGATCAGCGTCGGAGAAACCCAAGCCATTATCAGCAGTTAAGTTGGCCATACAATCGGTAAACTGATCAGCTGATGTCTCTTGTGGCACGTGGGCCGTCTTTAGGAAGGTAATCAGAGCCTTGGCATGGGCCTCTGAACACAACAACAGTGATAACATTGAAATCTTGGATGGGGTTTTCCCCAGTTGCTCAACTACATTATAATCACTCTTCTTAATAATCTTCAGAATCTCTTCCATCTCCTGTTTGGAAGCTTCAACATTGATTGTATTTGGCGCCTCCGTCTGGGTAGGCATATCAGTGGTGATCCCTTTGCCCCGAGCGTTAGATGACTCGGCGACAGGGGTAGGAACAGGGGCTTGATCAGGAATGGCAGCAGGTACACTTGCAGGCTTAATGACAACAGGTCTTCGGACGGCTGGTGGAGCAATATCAGGTGAGAAAAGTCTACCGCTGCAGGTGACTTTAGCAGGCCTAGTAATGTTGTTGGCGCCGGTATCAACACCGAACTCTTGTTTAACTCCAAGAACATAAACATCTGCCCCATAGTGCCAAGGGACAGCTTTGTCAGATGTATAGGGGATGGGCCCCGGAACAATGATGATTATAGGCGCGATCTTTGGAACAGATGTAATTCTAACAGGCTTCCTCGAGGGAGCCTTGGAAGAATTATCGAAAATGGTAATAATGGAAACTTCTTCAGAATGAACGGGTGGAACAACAATCTTCTAAAAAAGAATCTCTTTACTATCCATCAGGTTCTGGACACCTGACTTCAGAGATGGGCAACCAGCAGGTAAAGCAGAACACATAGGGCAACCTTCACCACAACCCGGAAATAAACCGGCTAGCAACAGGTTCCTCTTGACAGTCATTAGAGGGGTAACAACATCATCCACAGACATTACAAACAAGTCTTCCTCTACAGCATTCACTCCATGCTTGGGCATGGGAGCAATCACAACATTAGGCCTCTCGTGCGCCTCAAATTCAATCTCCTTTGCATCGATTAGGTCTTGAACCTTGTTTTTCAGACTCCAACAATCATCTGTATTATGCCCCGGGCTATCAGAGTGATAAGCACAGCGGGCGTTAGGGTTATACTTCGGTGATGCAGTATTTTGATTCTTTGGAGCTTCTCTTAGAGTCACCAAATTGGTACTCAGCAACTGTGGCAATATCTGGGACAAAGTCATGCTGAGACGAGCGAATTGCCTTCGAGGTCTCTCTTCCCTTTGTTGGTTGTGATGCTGAGGAGCACCAACAGGTTTTGAGATAAGAACCGCATTGACAGCTTGGCGGTGTTCAGGTCTGCTCTGTCTTCTTGAACTGTAGACCGCACTGGACTCTTTCTTAAACGGTCTTTTCTCGGTGCTCGATGAGGCACCCTTCTGTATCTTCCCAGCCTTAATTCCAGCTTCAATTCTATCACCAGTCAAGATAAGGTCTGTAAACCCGGCTGAAGAGCTTCCAATCAGATGATTAAAGAACGGACCAGACAGGGTCCCCAGAAACATATCAACCAGTTCACGATCAGCTAAAGGTGGTTGCACCCTTCCGGCAAGGTCTCTCCATTTTTGAGCATACTCTTTAAATCCTTCACACGTCCCTATTGACATACCCTGGAGTTGGGTACGCATAGGAGCAAGGTCGGAATTATACTGATAATGCTTAAAGAATGCAGCAGCCAAATCCTCCCAGCTGCGGATACCGGTTCCATCCAACTGATAGAACCACTTAAGTTGAGTCCCTGAGAGACTGTCCTGAAAGAAATGGATCCATAAGTTCTTATCAGTAGTGTAAGGTTGGATCTTCCTCACATATGACCGGAGGTGCAGCTTTGGACAGGAAGCTCCGTCATATTTGGCAAAGGCAGGTGCCTTGAATTTATGGGGAATCACCACCCCAGATGATAAACCCAGATCCCCGAAGTCTAGACTGGGCACCTTCTGTACTTCCATAGCGTTCAGACGGTCTTCCAGTTGTTTGTACTTATCCTCAGCAGGAGGATACTGTTCTTCATCATAGTCCGTCTCGTTGTAGGAGACTTCAGGGCTAGGAGCCCTCCTCTCTTGTGGACTGTCTTTCTCTCCAGACGGGGTGGCCAGATCAATTTCATTCTGCAGCTCGTTTCCAAGCCTACTTCTAGTGTTGAACAGGATGGTCCTCTTCTTCTTCTTCTTCCTCTCTTTCAGGATCAGGGTCTTCAGGTCCTGCTGACCCTTAGCTAGGCTCATGACCAACTCTTGAAATTGGGAATTTTGGGCCTGGAGGGCCTTGATAGCTTGCTCAGTGGAAGTTTCAGCAGACATGATGATTGCTGAAATAAACAGCGAAGAAGATAAGAGACCTGTAAAAGGGTACCTGTTATGCATATGATGAATGGTATGCTATTTATGTAATCCATTCAAGGGTTCAAAAATTCAAATTTGTTGCAGACAAGAAGAACACACGTCATACTAAGAAGAACTTTGTTAGTACATAAGTGCCCCATGGGCGAAATATTACAAAATTCTTAATGTAGAAAGACATTGCGCATCCTCTTTGGAGCAATGTAAGTGTTGAGGGTCTCCTCCTCGTGAAGTCGGCGGGTAAGCTCCAAAACCTTCTTTTCGCTGGCATAGAAGCTGGCTTCAAAATTATTCCGCTCTTCCTTGAGTTGGATCCAACTCTTTTGCATTTCCTCCCATGATGTTGGCATGTCAGGATGTAGGATGGTGTATGGAACCTCTGCTTCCATAACAGGCTCTTTGATCAAGGGGAGAATGTGAGGATATGGCATCATAAGATTCTGGGAGCGGGTTCGTACCCACTTGAGGTAAGGCTCAAGGGGGATAGAATTTTTGTGCCCCAGTGTTTTACTATCCACCTTATTAGGCATCCTCCAAGCTCTGATAAACCTTTGTCGAAGTCCTTGCGTATCGTTGTCGAAGTCAAAAACTAAGTCAGGAATCAGCATGTCATGAGGGCCATCCCTTCGAGCATATCCAAATTGTCTCAAGGCTAAACAGGGGTTGTAGGTAATGCCTCCCCTAATTCCAAGTAAAGGAACATTAGGAAATTCTCCACAACGATCAATGATGGTGACATTTTCTCTGGACCGAGAACACCAATGTACATCAGAATGTGTGAGGGTCATCAATCATTGTGACCACCTTAAACCCTGCTCGTTCTTTAAAACTGATTGTGGAAGGTAAGAAATAAACCACCTTTCTAGGAGAGGAGTACAGCACATGAGAACACCTCTTTTCCTCATTGTTTGTGTGTAAAATGAGTGGAGGATGTCCCCAAGCAATGTAGGTATGGGATTCCTGGATATGAAAATCTTGACAGCATTCACATCTATAAGTTGATCAGGATTTGGGAACAAAACCAACCCATAGATAAGGAGTGCCACAATCTCTTCAAAGGCTTGTAGATCAAGAGAATTCCAGCATTCTCGTGCCTTCTCAAACAGAAACTTTGCCAAGAATCCTTTGATACCACATTTGGTTTCCCAATGCCCCTTGATGTCGGATGGTTGTAAGCGTAATGCTTGAGCAACATCTTCAAGTTTTGGTTCCTTTTCCGTACCGTTGTAGGGTAGTTGACTAAGAATAGGAATTCTCAGGAGTTGAGAAAAATCCTCCAAAGTAGGCACCAATTGATAATCAGGGAATGTGAAACAGTGGTGTAAGGGGTCAAAGAACTGGAAGAGAACTTTCATCATGTCTTCTTCAATGTTGGTGTTGACCAAGCTAAGGAGTCTACCATGTCTTTCACTGAAGAGAGAATTCTCGGGAATCCTGGATGTAAGCTCTTTGAGTTGAAGAGGGACCCTTACAAGGTTGACTTGAATTGTTTTCCTGCGGAGAGACTCCATGTCCGGCAAAACAAGAACAAAGATGAAGATCTAAACCCTTGAAATGGTTAGTAGATGCATATGATGCTTTATGATGTATGCAGAAACACATGTACAAGCAAGTCACACAAAAACCCTAGTTTCAGGCTTGCAGGAGGTTTCATAGGTAAGTACCCTCTTGAGTTTAGTTGGCTCAAAACCTGTCCTATAAATAGTAACCGGGTTCTAAGGAGCTCAATATCATTGGATTGTTTTCTATGTTCATCGTTTCGGTTTAGCCACTTAACTGGCGACCAAAATATTCCAAGAAAACAATCCTCAATGAGTGTAGTATCGAGTATCTACCAACTTCAGACTGCACCAAAGTCGGTCATCTCACTACCCCTAAAAAGGCCAAGATGGTCAAGTAAGGTTCTAGGTCATTAGTGCTTAGTGACATCACTCAGCGGCCCCGTATTCTCTTTGATTGACTCAAATGCTACCGGTACTCATAAATATGTCGCACTAATATAGCTATTGCTTCAACCGTGTCAGTATACCCCGCACAGTTTCCACAACGTATTGCTATCTATGAATGTTTCCCAAATCCGGGTGGAGGATTTATAGAACTCCGATACAAGCCCACAAAGTTAAAAACATACAAAGCAATACAAATGAAAACACAAGTGATCTAGTCCTAAGGTACACCTCACTTATAGATTCCCCAGCAGAGTCGCCAGTTCTGTGATCGGTGGGAATGAGAACTGACTGTTTTTTTAATGCTGGTTCGCGTTTGCGTTTGTTTTCGCAAAGTGTCGCAGTAAGCTAGAGTCGCCACCGTCTTTTATTTTATCCAACAAGGAAAGGACAAAAGCACAGAAAAAATTCCTTTTCGAGATTGTTTTCTCGGGTTCGGGAGGTAGATTATAGAAAGGGAAGGTGTTAGCACCCTTTCTATCCGTGGTTATCCACGGGCTCTTAGGTACTTGCTCACTATGTTTTCAAAAGGTTTGCTTTTCTTTGTGTTTGTGGGTTTTGAAAAGAGTTTTGTTTTTGAAGAGAGTGTAAGTGCGAAAAGTTTGTTTTTGTTTTTTTTAAAAGGAGCAAGTACTTAAGAACCTCTACCTACTCAAAAAAAGGAATTAAACTATGTAAATGTCCTTTAGACAGTGATATCCCACTATTAAGGAGTAGGTAGCACCGTCGTTGGAGTTTTCGGGTCAATTTGATGTTAGGGACATGTGGTCACTAAAGCAACGTTAGGATGTTTTAGTGGTAATCCTAATGTCTTAGATCATTTTTTACCAGGGCAACCATTTCGAGGCAACTTTGATCTTTGGACAGAAGGACGACCTCTAAAACATCCTATACTTAATGACCACAATTGAGGCAACCAAGTGAGGTGTACCCTAAGAGTGGCATGTACAAGTGTGTCAATTTTCAGTTTATGTTATCTTTGTATTTTTAGGTGTTCTACCATTTGCTTTTAGATCTTGTCATACAATCCTAGTTAGCATACATCTAAGCAGTTAATATATATACAGGAATTTAAAGTGCGGAAATCGTAAATCCTATGCTATTACAAGGCTTCGGAGAGGGGGATTATTTACATGTCCAAAATTGGGGGAATAAAGCAGTAAAATATAAAAGTCTCAATTTAAGCTACCACAAACCATTAAGCAATTATAATAAAATAAACGCGCGTGAATCTAAAAAATCCTAAGAATAAGAACTCCTTTTGTTGTTTTATTTTATTTTTTGGGAAAATGCTAAATGTTCAATTAAGTCAAATTTAATTAATTAAAGAAAACTGATTTAAATTAATTCTAAAACAAACCTAATATTTTTTTTTGCATTTTTTGTTTATGAAAAAGATTGAATTTAAATAAATCCTAAGTCTACTGATTTTAAAATTGGAGAAAATAAGTTAGAATAACTAACTAAATTAAATCCTAATTCTAAGTTATTTATTTTTATGATTTTTATGTTGATTAAAAAGAAGAAAAAAACAAACTAAAAGAAATAAACAAAAACAAAGTACAAATGGGCCAGGCAGCAAAACAAGAAAAAATATAATTCTGGAGGTCTGGGTCGAAAGAGGTGCAGGCTGTCTTTCGACCCAGTGAAGAGGCTGGATCGAAGGTGCATGAGGGGCTGCACTCTAAGGGTGTTCGATCTGGACATGTCCTCCTTCGACCTGGAAATCCTGGGTCCAGTTCGAAGCCAAACTGCTGAGCTTCGAAACTCTGAACAGGAACCTGAGAATGTATTTCCTGCAAGAAACGAAACATATGTTAAAGGTCCAGGGGGGATTTTACCCCCCTGGTTCGAATCTCCCCCTTATCCGCACCTGCTGAATCTGGGCCTGGGTTTGTTTTATCCTGGGATTCGAAGGGGAACTCAGATTGTGCCCAAGCAATGGCACAATCTCATCTTTGCACTGTAGCTTATATGTAGCACATTAAATCATTCACAAACAGCAGTAATAATATGAATATGCAATCAAAATGAATTTAAAAATGAGTTTGAGATTAGATTTTTCTTTTACCAAACAGAGGTGCTTCGATCTGTAGTTCTGAGGGTGGAGGTGTTCGCTAGGTGGCAGCTTTGGCTTGGAAAATTCTGGGCAGCGTCCCTCCATGTTTTCTATTTTTCTGTATATATTTTCGTGTGTCTTTTGCAACATTTGTGATCTCTTTATATAGAGGGGGTGGAGGGGACATGAAGACAAATGTTTAAATGACTTTTATTATGTGTTTGACATCCATGAATGAGAGTTTGTAACGTTGGCTAAACACATGGGATCCTGTCCCTGTTTGAATTTTGAATGACATGTAGCTGGCCTTCGAATGCTCCCCTTCGAATGGGCTGATGGCCTCCTTCGAATGCTTTCCAAAGCTTCTTCGAATGGACCCTTTGAATGCTTCTTCGAATGGACCTTTTTGGAATTCCAATCGAAGGACACTGTTATAATGCTAATCGAAGTACTTGTCCATAATGCCAATCGAAAGGCTTGTCCAGAAAGCCAATCGAAAGGCTTGTCTAGAATGCCAATCGAAGGATCTTTTCAGAATGCAAATCAAAGCGCTTGTCCAGAATGCCAATCGAAAGGCTCCTTCAGAACACCAATCGAAGGATCTTTCAGAATGCAAATCGAAACGCTTGTCCTTAAAGCACCACTCAAAAATTTTCCTTTTCCTTAGGCAAGAGCTTGTGATCAACCATGCAGGGGGAAGACTTTGGGAAACATGAGAGGGAAAATTTTGAGGTACAACAACTTGCACTCACACCTTTCTAGGGCCCTTTTGCACTACCTGTTGCGCATCCTTAAATGAGGTGATAAAATCTTCATTCTTCCTTATATTATCAATAGACAAATCTTGGAATTGAGTTCCAACAACGTATTCATCAGCTTCTATAATGCTAAAGGAAGACAAATGAGATATCAACAGAGCTTGCTCACCGTTCATAATGACTACCTTTCCTTCATGAACAAATTTCAGCTTCTGATGTAAGGTTGAAGTAACAGCTCCTACTTCATGGATCCATGGTCATCCCAATAAAAAACTATAGACAAGGACAATATCCATAACCTGAAATGTGATTTGGAATAGGTGCGGACTTATGTGAATAGGTAAATCCACTTCTTCTATGATAGAATTTCTTGAACCATCAAAAGCTTTCACTATAATGCCACTAGGGTGCATAAGAGTTCCTTGGTATTTAAGCTTCATGAGAGTACTTCTCGATATGTCATTCAAAGCAGATCCATTGTTAATAAGCACATTTGACAAAGAGTCATTCTTACAATTCATAGATATATGCAAAGCCAGGTTATGATTTCTTCCTTCATCAGGAAACTCTTCATCATAAAAGCTCAGATTGTTACAAGATGTAATATTCCCCACAACACCGTTGAACTCATCCAGAGACATATCACTTTCAAAAAAAGTCTGGTCCAACACCCTCATGAGAGATTCACGATGAGCAGAAGAGTTCATCAACAAGGCTAGAATGGAAATCTTAGATGGATTTTGCAACAAATGATCCACAATCTTGTAATCACTCATCTTGATAATTTTCAATAGATGATCAACATCTTTTCCCAAGGCGGCAGGTCGGTGTAATGACCGATTTTAAAATGTGAGTCACCACCCTTAATTTTTTTTATTTAGGAAGGGAATATAAAGGATAACCTTAATTTGGTCAGATATTTTAAGTAGTTGAGTCGTTTTTAGATGAAGGAAAGGTGTTAGGCACCCCTCAGATACCTTTTTCATAAGGATACTAGGGTTTAGATTTATGATTTAGAAAATAGGGTTTTGATTTTCATTAGGGGAACTCACCATGATTTTAATCGTATGCCTACGTATCTTCTTATGAGGAATCAAAGTCCCAATTAGTAGTTCGCAGTTGTTTGGTTAGTGTTTTTTATGGATTATGAAAATATTTTGAATTCTCCTTGAACCAAGTCTGGGTTTGTAAATTGTGGAGTTGTTAGACCAAGTTTGTAGTTAACTAGAAATATCTCCATAATCCTTTTTGAAAATAATATCTTGAGTTAATTAAGTTAGTGAAAATCATTAGTAATTTGATTGGTTAGATGCTTCCAAACATATCATATAAGAAAAATATTTTTAATGCATGATAAAAAGAACTTTAATGCATTTTAAAATTAATTAATAATGAGTTAGTGAGGAAAAAGAATTTTAAATTTAATAATAATAAAAAATATATATTAAGTATTAAAAATATTAATTATAATATAAAATATAAAAAAATTAATATAAACGCAGGGGATGTATTTTATTTGGGTTAAGTAATTAAGGGGTGTAAAAAGCAGAGCCCTGAATCTGGATATTGGATTCAGGCCCAAACACATAAGGGAGGTGCACAATTGAACAAAGAAGTAAAAGTGGGGGTACATTCAGCAAAGACCCAAGTTTAGATATTGAACTGGGCCCAACATCGTAGGGGGTAAGTTATTGTGTCAGCAAAGAAAATCAAGGGCACGCTTAGTAGTGGGTTGGGCCCAAAGCAACTATTAAGTCTGTTAGACAGAATATGGATGAACGCACAGAGTTACAGTGGACGCGCGTTTGAGAGACATCTGATGATGATCAAAGGGTTGTGATCGGAAGCGTATGGTAAGGGGAGGCGCACCAGATTAAAGGGTGTTATATAAGCCAATCTCTAGGCTGAAAGCCCATTTTTTCTCTTCTCTCCCTCTCTCTACAACAACGAAACCCTTTTGTTCTTTTTTAGAGAGAGAGGCTCTGCCCTCTCTGTAGAAACCCGGCGACCAGAAATCAGGAGTGGGACAAATTTGAAATTTGCTGATCACACCATCAAACAGTCATATGGGGTAGCTGAATGAGTATTAGTGGAAATTGACAATTTTGTTTTCCCAGTTGATTTTCAGATCATGGTCATACCTGAAGATGAAGAGACTCCTATCATTCCAGGTCGACCATTTATGCTAACTAGTCGATGCAATTTTTATATCGAGATAGGTAATCTGACACTAAAATTATTTGATGAGGAGATAACCTTGAAGGTGTTGGAAATCAAGAAGCAAGGTGCAAGTGGAAAGAATAAATCTTCAGTCGAAATGATAAAAGTAGAAGGAGAAAGTAACAGTTCAAAATCACTCCCAGAAGAAGTCCCAGGAAAAATGTCTCAGGTGGCATAAAAAAATCCTAAGCTCAGTCAAGAAGGAAAGAATAGAAAGAAGAAGGAACACCGAGCTGAGAAGATAGAAGTTGGAAATGGCTGGAAGCACAAATGGGTTGATAATTTTGATCTGAATGAGTTCTGGATTACGGAAGAGGAAAGCAACAAGGTGTGGAAGAGGAAGTACCCCCCATAAAGGGATGAATCGTCGAGCCATGTGACTTTAATGAAGCGCTTCGTGGGAGGCAACCCACGCTTCTAATAACTTCGTTTTTGTTTTTGTTTTGTTTGCAGATAATAAAAAGGGAGTCTTACTGGTGAAAGATAGAAGGCAACATTATTTGTTGCATTACCCTCTATGAGTTAACTTCTCGAGTTTGTTCTTATACATTGGTGAAAGCTAGAAGGCACCTCCTAGGTTCATATGAACCCCTAGAACCCTAAGGGGTCTTGATGAATCCTAACTCAAAAACCCAGAAACCTTTAATCAATGATGAACTATAACCCTAAACTGGATGAACCCTAACCCTAGAACAAACCCAGAAAACCCTTATTCTAATCAGAATCCATAAAACAACAATCAATCTATAACTACCAATTTTAAACCAAGCTAAGTGTTAGGTTTATCTTTCCACAGTGAATCTTGTCGTATTAGTTCTTTTTCTCTGTCTAATCCTCTTCTTCCTCTCTGATTTCAGGCGTGAAGGATAATGGTAGCAACGAATTTGAAACAACAGATCTAGGGTTTCGGAAATTGAAACCCAGATCTCAAGGATGAAGGCTAGCATGCAGATTCTTCTTCTCTGTTGTGATTCTTTCACGAATTTCTCTCCTCCAATATTTACCTCCATAATTTATTCCCCTCTTAGTCTTAATTCATAGGGTTTATATAGGTGATCAGTGGTTTTTCCACATTTATCTATTGTTGATTTTAGTTATAATTTCTTTATTTTGTCAAGTGTTTTAGTACTTTCTTCTATGTTTTATGCGTTGGTAATGTATTTTATTGATTTCAGGCTCAGAGGAATAAAACTAGGTAAAATCAGTGCGAAAAGTGCAGAATTCGAAGTTTCGGAGGAAGTCTCAAAAACCAAGCTACAGGGTACCTGACATGGCCACCCGTGTCACCTGACACAGGCCGTGTCAGAAGAGGATGCCCAGCATGCAAGTTTGGGAGAAGAGCCAAAGGCTGACACGACCTGTGTCAGCAGGTCTGGGCGAAAGAGTTGTTGGTGCGATGGACAGAGAATCACACGGGTGCCCGTGTCAGGCTATGACGTTGATTTCCTGAATTTTTTCATACTTTTTCCATATGTTAAGATGTGAGGGTGTTTTGGGTACTTTCAACCGACCTGAATAAATAGTGACTATTTAAATGAGTTTTCACAAGGAATAAAGGGGACTTTTTGGCAGGAAGAATAGTTTACACGACTGGAGATTGGGGAGATCAAGGTTCTTAGAGAGTGGAAGGTTTTCCTGAGCGGAAGCAATTGAAGATTCAAAGCTATCCAATTACTTGTAATGTCTAATCTTTATCTTGTGATTATTTTGAAGAATATGAGTAGCTAAACCCTCCAATGCTAGAGGGTGTCCCTGATTTGACTTTGTAAATGATTTTGATTCCTGGATTTCTTTTATACAATAGTATTCTCTATTTGATTTAATTGTACAATGTTTTTATGCCTTCCTGATCGAACAAATTAGGATTGATTTACGATTAACAACCAGCTGGACCGCAGTTGTTAAGGTTTTTATATAATCAGGCCATAATAGATATCACCTAGGACTAGGGATACCCTATAGTTACCAGATTTAACCCTTGATAAAATAAAGGCTTGACTCCATCAAATATCTCTAAGGACTTAAGTCGTAGGATGGATTGCTAAAGGTTTTCTCACTAAGGATTTGGGGGAAGATAATCTAAAGGGCTGATAATTGAAGGATATCAACTTGTTGAAGAGATCAGGATTCAAGGTTGTTACAGGATAAATTATATACCATACCTTAGCATGCTCCTCATACCTGTGAAAAAGCCCTAATTTACATTCTGCTTATTTTTCTTTCTGCTAAGTGACAATTGCTTAACCAAAACCCCAGTTAAAGTTTTTATTTAATTAAACGTGAATTGAACTCGATAATTGCATACAGTCCTTGAGATTGACATTCGGGGAATTTCCAATTATTATTGCAAGGCAAAAATAGTACACTTGTTATTTTCCCATCAAGTGTTGGGCGCCGTTGCCAGGAACTGCCTAGTTATTAAGTGTAATTTGAGTTCGATCAAAATTTTGTTGCTCTGTAACTAAAATTTCTTTTCTGTAGTTTTTATATTTTTTCTATTACTGATTTCTCCTAAACTTTACATGCGAGGAAAGTCCTCAGTTGAATTTCCTTTTGACGCAGAAATAGGAAGAACTTTTCATGTAAGGCGCAAACAAGCTCGGTTAGTTAGACAGGAATCAGAAGGTTCATCAGATCATTCAGGTTCAGAGTCTGGAAAGAAAAATACAATGGCTGAAGACCCACCACCACCAGAGAGACTTCTTGGGGACTATGGAAGAGAAAATTCTCCAACAGGTCGGTTGACTATCGTAAATCAATCGGTCAATGCTACAAATTTTCAACTGCATCCTTCAATCATCTGCCAGCTCGAGAACAAATCTTTCACCAGAAAGATCAATGAAGATGCCAATAAGCATTTGTAGAGATTCCTTAACATGAGTACTACTTTGAAGATTGATGGGCACTCTGAAGAAGCCAAGAAATTAAGGTTGTTCCCGTTCACACTGTCTGAAGATGCGGAAGAGTGGTTTTACTTATTACCTGCTGGAAGTATCACCACTTGGTAACAGATGGAGAAGACTTTTCCTGATAAGTACTTTCCTGCTTCTGTTTATATTCGCAAAAGATATGATATTGTGAATTTTAAGCAGAATGAAGGAGAGTTTCTAGGTGATGCTTATAAGAGGTTCAAGAAGTTATTAGTAGTCTGTCCCACTCACAACATGGGTCAAACTGGGAAAATGCAAATGTTTGTAAATAGTCTTCGAATGAAGACAAAGCAGCTAATTGATACAGCAGCTGGTGGCTCATCTAACTTTACAACAACCACTATTGTGAAGAAGATTATTGAATTCATTGCTGTAAATGAACATCTGGAGCTATATGATAGAGTTGTAAGAAAACTAGAGGGAGTGATTGATTTGAAATTGGAAATTAATAAGCAGCTGAGAATTGAAGAAGCAATTGCTGCAGAAGTAGAGAAAAAGCTGAAAGCAATGAACATGGGTACTCAACAGGTAGCTCAGGTTCAACAGGTATAGAAGGTAGCTTGTGAATTTTGTAGTGGACCGCACCTTACAGTGCAATGTCTTACAACTCAACAAAAAATTGAGGGGATAAAATACTTAAGGAAAAATAACCCATATTCTAACACATATAATCCTTGGTGGAAGAATCAGTCTAACTTCTCCTGGAAAGATCAACAGCAACAAGCTCCTCAGAAGGAAGAATGGGAGGTGGCTATTGAAAATATGGCCGCACATACCTCTCAATTTCAAGAAGAGACAAGTAGTAATCACAGAAATACCATAACTGCAATAAAAAATTTGGAAGTTCAGATGGGTCAGATTGCACAACAGGTAGCGCTGCGAGAATAAGAAAATCAGAAAAGTCATGAGAATGTGAATGCTGTCAAAACAAGGAGTGAGAAAGTTGCTAGAGAAAAATAAGATAGGTGAAGTTTGATGACAGTATCATAGAAGTAGAGCTGGAAGTGAGAGAGAACAAGAAAAAACAGGAAGAGGTGGTATCACCCGTTAAGCCTGTTAAAGAGAAAACTAAACCAGAAATCAAGTTGTCGTATCCATCTTGAGTTGCAAAGAAGGACACAAAAGAGAAAGAGTTTGATAAATTTTTCAAGTTGTTCAAAAATATTGAGATTAATATACCAATCTTTGAAGCACTCGAGAAAATGCCTTTGTATCAAAAATTCATGAAGGAGGCATTATCAAAGAAGAGATCAACAGGAGAGGGCTCAGTACCCAGTGATGAGAAATTGTGTGTAATTGCACCCGAGAGGAAAATACTTGTCAAGCAGAAGGATTCGGGGTCAGTTTTAATACCATACAAAAGACATAACTTTCAAGAGGGTTCTAGTTGATTCTGGCTCTAGTGTGAGATTAATGCCATTATATATTTTCAAGAAGCTCGGTATTAAGAAGATAAGAGGGAGTGGGACAAAATTGAAACTTGTTGATCACACCATCAAGCAGTCATATGGGGTAGCTGAAGATGTATTAGTGGAAATTGACAATTTTGTTTTACCAGTTGATTTTCAGATCATGGACATACCTGAAGATGAAGAGACTCCTATCATTCTTGGTCAACCATTTATGCTAACTAGTCGATGCAATTTTGATATCGCGACAAATAATCTGACATTGAAATCATTTGACGAGGAGATAACCTTGAAGGTGTTGGAAATCAAGAAGCAAGGTCCAGGTGGAAAGAATAAATCTTCGGTCAGAATGATCAAAGTAGAAGGAGAAAGCAACAATTTAAAATTACTCCCAGAAGATGTCTCAGGAAAAATCTCTCAGGTGGCATCAATAAAAATTTCTAAGCTCAGTCAATAAGAAAAGAAGAGAAAGTAGAAGAAACACCAAGCCGAGAAGATCGAAGTTGAAAGTGGTTGGAAGCACAAATGGGTTGATACTTTTGATCTGAATGAGTTCTGGATTATGGAAGAGACAAGCAACAAGGTGTGGACCGTCGAGCCATGCGATGTTAAACGAAACGCTTCGTAGGAGGCAAACCACGCTTCTAATAGCTTAGTTTTTCTTTTTCTTTTGTTTGCATATAATAAAAAGGGAGTCTTACTCGTGAAAGCTAGAAGGTAGAAACATGTTTTGCATTACCCTATGTGAGTCAACTTCTCGAGCTTGTTCCAAAACATTGATGAACCCTAACCCCAAAACCCAGAAACCTTCAATCAATGATGAACCCTAAACCTAAACCAAATGAACCCTAACCCTAGAACAAAACCAAAAAACCCTTATTCCAATAGGAATCCAGAAAACAACAATCAATTCACAACTATCAATTTTAAACCAAGCTAAGTGTTAGGCTTACCTTTCTGCAGTGAATCTTGTCATTTTAGTTCTTTTTCCCTGTTTAATCCTTTTCTTCCTCTCTAATTGCAAGCATGAAGGATAATGGAAGCAGCATAAATGCAGGAGGCGCGATGATAAATTCGAAACAATAGATCTAGGGTTTTAGAAATTGAAACCCAAATCTGAATGATGAAGGCTATCTTGCATATTCTTCTTCTTTGTTGTGATTCTTTCTCTAATTTCTCTCCTTCGATTTTTACCTCTAAAATTTCTTCCTCTCTTAGTCTTAATTCATATGGTTTATATAGGTGATCAGTGGTTTTTCCACCTTTATTTACTATGATACGGTGGCAGAACCGACTGTTTGCTACTGGTTTGCGTTTTGCATTTTTTGTTTGCAAAATGTCGCGGTAAGCAAGATTCGCCACCGACTTTTATTTCATCCAATCATGGAAAAGGAAAAAGAACAGAAAAAACCTTTTTTCGAGATATTCTGAGTACGGGGGGTAGATTATAGAAAGGGAAGGTGTTAGCACCCTTTCCATCAGTGGTTTTCCACGGGCTCTTAGGTACTTTCTCATTTTGAAATTGCTTGTGTGTGCTTTCTGTTGTACCCCAAAATTTGCCCTCCCATATTCCTCAAGATTTGTCAAGGTTGATCTTCAAATGATTCAAGATTGCTCAAGGAAAAGACAGTCAAGCCACCTCCTAAGCCAGCTGAAATTAGGGTTTTGTTTCTTTCAAGGAATTTGAGGGGTTCAATGGTTCAATCAAGTCTCATAGGCCCATATACATTCTCTAGCACCTACATACCAAGTTTCAAGACTCACAATGCCAATTTGCACAGTCAAAAGCCTCATTTGATCCACAGTCAACTACAAGGGTAAAATGGTCATTTTACAGTCAAAAGTTAGAAATTTTGGTCAACATCTTATTTTTGAGTCCACAATCATCATTTGATCAAGTATTGATCATGATTTTACAAGGATAGCTCAAAAATCATCAAGATGCAAAAAGTTACTATTTTTGGACAGCAGAAAAGTCAACTGTATCTTGACCAGGCATAACTTTTTCATGGTTTGTCAGAAAAATCCCATCCAATGCTCATTTTTAAGGGGATTCCATTTCCTACAATCCATATTCACACTCCAAGTCTAAGAAATGCTCTCATAAAAAGTTATCAATTTCTACATTATAGGTCAAATTCAAAAGTCAACAAAAGTACACTTTGAGTCAAAGGCCATAACTTGAGATTGGTAAATCCAAATGACATGGGACCAAAGGCATTGGTTAGAGGACTTCAATACCTTTCCAAAATGTCCAAGAACATGTTCATATGATCAAAATTGAGCAAGATATGCATTGGATAAGTTGGGAAATTTTCATGAATTTGCAAAAGTCAACTTTGCTCAAAACACCTTATTTTTGCTAATGGGCCTCAAATCTCTTCTTGAAACTTTATCCATGGCCTATGCACGACCCATCAAGCTTAATTGAATTATTTTCTTATTTTTTATTAATTAATTGGATTTTTAATTGATTTTAATTGATTTAATTAATTTAAATTGTAGGAAATACAAAGATTTGATTTTTCAATCTTTTTGTGAAGCAAATGTGGTCAAGATATGCTGGAAAATTCGTGCACAAATCAAATATGCAAAAATCTCCAAGTTTGGCAACTTTTTCCAATCATGAAGATTCAAAAATATATGATTCCCAATCAAATATTTAATCATCATTCCATGGATTTCTTTGCAAGATTCTGACCTAATTTTATTCCTTTATAAATACACAAGCTAATCCTAATCATGCACACGTGAAAGCACTGCAGAAAAAGCCATAACCATATTGAAAAAAATTTAAGAAACTTGAAAACTGATTTCCATATTCTAGCACGATTCAAAGGCTTTTGTGGATTCAAACACATTGCTGGAAGTGTGAGGAACGTGTAGCAATCCAATTCACGTGCTAAAGCTCAAGAAATCATCAAGAACAGACCCACGGTTTGCATATTATTTTCATAATCGTAACTCATGATTCATGCATATTTAACATTATTTTGTGTTTGTTTTGCATTGCTAGAACTCATATGAAGCTAATGGTATAACTGAATTGGATTAAAACGCACAGAATCACAAGTTGCCATGTTTGAATTTTAGGGTTCATGAACTTTGATTTTGGGGCTTTACAGTACAAGAAAAATTAAGCCTCATAAGACCCATGGCTGAACTCGTTAGGTCAAGACGAATCCAAAGCCACCCTCGCGAAACATTTATATAAAGCATAGAGCTAGTCGCTATTTTTCGTCGTTGCAATTTGTGGGGGTTAAAAACCCCCGCTATCTAACTTTGTTTTTACAGGCATAGCGAGGAAGACGATGAGCTGTTGACATGCCATTGGGTAATTCAAAAAAGGGCGCGCGTTTATTTGTTTGTACAACATATGTGATTGTTTTTATATATTATATTTACTTATTGTTATAATAACAAACGCAGGCAAATGGCGTAGTGGTTGATGTGCTGGCTGGGAATCATTGGGACCTGGGTTCGAATACCAGGTCCCCCCAAAACTCTTATAATATTTTTCTTAACATGATTACATGCAGGCTTCAGGAAGTGTTCCACCATGTGCCTCAATCACCCACGCGCCATGTGGCTGCCAGCATAGATCTAATGACCACGAGAGAAGGAACATCATACTCCCAGTCAATGCGCACCATGGAGAATCTCACAAGTCAAAGCAGGCTTGAGAGATTAATGGGCCAGAATTGCTAACAAACCTCTAAAGCTGGCCAACACCCCCCTGGGTTCTTTTCCTTTTTCTCTTCATATTTTCTATTTATTTATTTAATTGTTTTACTATTATTATTATTATTATTTAATTAACTCAATTAATTATTTTTATAATAAAATCAGAAAACTAAAATATTTTTATTATTATTATTATTTATTAATTTCACCTTTAATTATTATTTTGTAAATAAATGTAGTTAATTAATTTAGTTGTTTTAATTAGGTTAACTTTAATTATTTTCATAACAAATAAAATAAATTAGAATTAGGGTTTTCTTGACAATTTTAATTTCTTTTCTTTTATTTCATTAAAAACTTTAAAAAAATTTCTTTTAATTAATTAATTAATTAGTTTTTAGGGTTAATTTAATTTAATGCAAAAAGGACCAAAACTTCACTCTTTCTCAAAAAGGGTCAAAACCCTAAGGACTTCTCCGATTTAATTTTTATTCGCGCATAATATTTTTGATCCTTATTTATGTAATTGCTCTGAGAATGTAATAGCGTAATTAGGACCCCTTTTATCACTTTCATTTAATTTCTCGCAATTTACTTTTCAAGGGTTGCTTTTGGCGATGTAAATACCCGACGCCTTGTAATAGCGTAGATTTACTTTCCGCAATTTACTTCCCGCACAACTATTAACTGCTATGCATGACAAGACTTGTTCTCAAAATAAAATCAAAATGTAGATCACCATAACATGTGCAAAGATAATTTAACTGAATCCTGACACACTCGCACATGCCACTCCTAGGGTACGCCTCACTTGGTTGCCTCGACGTGGTCATTGAGTATAGAGTGTTTTAGAGGTCGCCCTCCTGTCCAAAGATCCAAGTTGCCTCGAAACGGTTACCTCAGATAAAAAGGATCTAGGACATTAGGGTTACCGCTAAGGCGTCCTACTATTGCTTTGGTGACCACATGTCCCTATAATCGAATTGACCCGAATAACTCCAACGACGGTGCTACCTACTTCTCAATAGTGGGATAGTACTGTCTAAAGGACATTTACACAGCTTAATTTCTTTTGAGTAGGTAGAGGTTCTCAGGTACTTGCTCTTTCAAAACAAAAAAATACTTTTCGCACCTACACTTTTCTGACAAAAGTTTTCAAACAAACACTTCATGACACTCTAAGGACTGATACAAGAGTTAAAACAAAGTTTTCAAACAAACTTTTTCAAAACCCACAAACACAAGAAAAGCAAACATTTTTGAAAACATAGTGAGCAAGTACCTAAGAGCCCGTTGATAACCACGGATAGAAAGGGTGCTAACACCTTCCCTTTCTATAATCTACCTCCCGAACCGAGAAACATCTCGAAAAGGAATTTTGCTGTGCTTTTGTCCTTTCCTTGTTGGAGAACATAAAAGATGGTGGCGACTCTTGCTTACCGCGACATTTTGCTAAACGCAAATGCGAACCAGCATTCCAAAACAGTCAGTTCTATTTCCACCGATCACAGAACTGGCAACTCTGCTGGGGATATATTAAAAGTGAGGTGTACCTTAGGATAAGAACACTTATGTTTTCAATTGTATGCCTTGTTTTCTTTAATATTATGGGCTTGTATTGGAGTTTTATGGATCCTAACCCGGATCTGGGGAACACCCTTTAGGTAAGTAGCAATAAACTGTGAGGGACCTGTCCGGCGTAGACCGACACGGGTGAAGCAGTAGCTACATTGGTGTGACACCTTGGTCTGTACCGATATCTCTTATGTTGGAATGAGGAGAATATGGGTCTTCTGAGGAGTCGTTAAGCACCAACTGACCTTAGCACCTTAAATCGACCAACTTGGCCATAGAACAGTAGCAGTATGCTACACTCATTGAGGCTAAACTCTCGCGATGGTTCCGACCGTAAGAAAAGATTGCTAAGCTGGAGTTATGACCGATTGAGGGTAGTCAGTGATATTGAGATCCTCTAGAACCAGGTTATTATTTTTAGGACAAGTCTTAACCAACTGAAACTGAAAGTGGGTAGTACCTAAACTTCATGCTGGCCTGAAATCTAAGGGCTCTTCTGTGTGACTTGTGTGCCTTTGCCATGTTTGCCTTTTGTGAATACTTGTGGTGTGCCTTTATCATAACATCATAACATCATAACATCATAACATTGCATACATCCTGCATAAGGACTAACCTATTTCGAGGATCTCAAGGGTTTGTGATGCAGGTCATGATGAACCAACTGTCTAGCAAGGGGCAAAGGGGATTTATTTTCCTCTAGCCAAGGTTGTTTAGAGATCAAAACATGATGACTTGAGTCAGGGGCTATGACCCACTCGATATGGTGAGCTTGACTCTTGAAGAAGGATCCTCAGCAACGTGAAGTTCCTTCAATCAAGCTACCAGATTCAAATTCTAACAATTTTCTTGTCTACCCCGCGAGATCCTTGAAAACATTGCATACATATATCATACATATCATTGCATTACAGGTACCCTTTTACATGTCACTTATCTTCTTCGCTGTTTATTTCAGCAATCACCATGTCTACCGAACCTTCCACTGAACAAGCTATCAAGGCCCTCCAGGCCCAGAATGCCCAGTTCCAAGAGTTGGTTATGAGCCTAGCCCAGGGTCAACAGGATTTGAAGACTCTGATTCTGAAAGAGAGGAAGAAGAAGAAGAGAACTGTTTTGTTCAACACTAGACGCAGATCTGGGAATGGATTACAGAATGAGGTTGAGCTGACTACCTCATCTGTAGGCAAGGACAGTCCCCAAGAGAGAAGGGTTCCTAGTCCCGTGGTCTCCGACAACGAGACGAATTATGATGATGAACAACATCCTTCTGCTGAGGATAGGTACAAACAGCTGGAGGACCGTTTAAGTGCTATGGAGATTCAAAATGTGCCCGGGTTGGACTTTGGAGACCTAGGTTTATCCTCTGGGGGTGGTGATTCCCCATAAGTTCAAGGCGCCTGCCTTTTCCAAATATGACGGAGCTTCCTGCCCAAAGCTGCACCTCTGGTTATATGTAAGGAAGATCCAACCTTATACAGCTGACAAGAACTTGTGGATCCATTTCTTCCAGGATAGTCTTTCAGGGACTCAACTCGAATGGTTCTATCAGCTGGATGGAGCCAGTATTCGTAACTGGGAGGATTTGGCTACTGCGTTCTATAAGCAGTATCAGTATAATTCCGACCTCGCTCCTACGCGTACCCAACTCCAGGGTATGTCACTAGGGACGGGTGAAGGATTTAAGGAATATGCTCAAAAGTGGAGAGACCTGGCTGGAAGGGTGCAGCCACCTTTGACTGACCGTGAGCTTGTTGATATGTTCTTGGGGACCCTGTCTTGTCCATTCTTTAACCATTTGATTGGGAACTCTTTAGCTGGGTTTACAGACCTTATCTTAACTGGTGAGAGGATTGAAGCTGGTATCAAGGCTGGGAAGATACAGAAGGGTGACTCCTCGAACACTGAGAAAAAACCAATCAAGAAAGAATCCAGTGCTGTCTATGGTTCAAGAAGACAGAATAGGTCCGAACACCACCAAGCTGTCAACGCAATAGTTATCTCAAAACCGGCCAGTGCTCCTCAACATCGCAACCAACAAAGGGAAGAGAGACCTAGAAGGCAATTCACTCATCTCAGCATGACCTTGTCCCAGATATTGCCACAGTTACTGAAGACCAATTTGGTAACTCTAAGGGAGGCCCCAAAGAATCCGAACACTACATCTTCAAAGTATAACCCCAACGCCCGCTGCGCTTATCACTCTGACAACCCGGGGCATACTACAGATGATTGTTGGACTTTGAGGAACAAGGTTCAGGACCTAATCGATGCAAAGGAGGTTAAGTTCGAAGCGCCCGAGACTCCCAATGTGATCACTGCTCCCTTGCCAAAACATGGCTAGGATTGAAAGCACTTTTGTTCATTTGAATTCTGAAGTTGTATTTTTCTTTGCTTATTCAAACAATTATCATGTCAAACTCTTTTATTTCATTAATGCATTACACGTGTCTGTTTTGAATTAATTTTTTTCACTACGCTTAAAATTACTCTCATTTTTTTTGTGATGATTCAACTCTCGATTAAAAAATTCTAAACCTTTTGAGGGAGGATGACAAAAACGATACCACGATCTTTACAGTATGCTTTCGAACAGACCCCGCTGATGAAGTACAGGCATTGTTTCAAATCCTAAACAGTGGAGTTATAAGGAAGATAATCCCTAGTCAACCCCTTTGAGCCAAAGAAGCTGGAGTTTTTTCTTTTCGCAAAAAAATTAAAACCCTTAATTATAACCTGGGGCAGGGTAGTTTTCTCAGTTGATCCAGGTGCACAATGAATGGCATCAAAGAAGTCCTTCCGAGACAAAAAGACAGTGATGGTTCCGAATAATCATAAAGACAGGCAGTCATTATCTCTTAGAAATAAAATCCCATTAAGTCAAAACCTACGAAGGAGACTTAAGGAAAAAAAATCTGGGGCATCCCGCTGACTGTAATCACAAAAGAAACAGTTCAGGCAAAAAGACAGGGATAATAAAATCAAAAACAAAGAGGTCCTACAAACCCTCAACAAAAAAGAAATGACTGCTTATTCTAAATAAATTGTCAGTATCTGAACCATCACTGGAATATCGGGGCAAAGAATCAAACAAGATCTAATGCATGATTAGCTGAGTTTAGGATCGAAGAACATCACGAAGAGCGGGTGGGTACAAGTATACTTTGAGCCTTTATCCTTTGTTTCTTAAACTGTGAACCAGGCCACGTTATAACCCTTAAAAGTCCTAGCTGAAGCACGGGTTAGTTCGAAAGCATATTGTTACAAAAGGTATCCTGACTCCTGTAAGGCTTGCGGTAAAATCCTGAGTTGACATCACGTTTTACAAAAATTAGCTTGTTTTATTGAAAACTGCCTTTTCAAAAAACTTCAAGACAGACATAAGCTTTGCATTCTTAAAATAACATTGTTTGCATATGACTATTTGCTCAAACAACATAGAAGTTCGCACGAAGAATACCTAGTGAACAAAAGCACTCCCAATCAAGGGGCACGACATGAGCATTGTCCATCATCTGGGGCAGTTAAGTCAAGATTCAAGGAATCTCTCAAGATGCCAAATAGCCAGGGGCAGATCTCCGTCTGAGTCACTTGGGGCATTGGACATGAATTCCAGCAACGAATCTTGCATGATCAGACATCTTCTGGTAGTATGGCGACACAACACTACTGACAGTGACAACTCCCTGCGCCCTGAGAACATGGACATAGTCGAAAAAATACTACGCATATTCAAAGACCCGCTAGGTCGACTGGCCTAGGCAAAAATAAGGGCTTCCCGGCGAACCAAAAGGGTTCGGGCAAAAATAAGGGACGAAAATAAAAAATCTGTACACCCGGCAAGTCGAAAACCTGAAAAGGCGGCTTGGGCAAAAAGGGGTATCCCGATGGACTGAAAACCCGAAAGGGCGGTCCAGGCAAAAGTTAGGGATCAAAAGCGTACGACTATGTCCCGTCATCTCGTCACTTGCTTACCAGAAGAATATTTGTCAATCGGCAGTTATCAAGGCCTCCACAGGTACCTTCTCCTACAGAAGTTGGGGCAATAAAAATTGTCCGAACTGTACAAGCTGCTCTGTCCACCAGGTACAAGGTAGATTCAGCTGAAGACTATGACCAAGAGACCTTCACTCCTTGCAGAGTAACACGGTAATGGTAGCTCTCCCCACTGAGACTTGCAAATCAGTAATACTCTTCCCCAAACGGAGTTGGTCTACCATCGGTCCTGAAAAGTTGGGTATCCCCAGAAGATCTTAATATTCCCCAGCGGAGTATACAGATATTCCTCAGCAAGCATCCCCGACAGTCTTAATATTCCTCGACAAAAATATAATATTGTTCCCCGGCAGAATACAGATACCCCCAATGGAGCCATTTTCCCAGCGCAATCTGAAAAGCTTCCCCAGGAGAGTTGAATCATCTTACCCCAGTAGATTCTGGAAGCTTGTCCCCTGCAGAGTACAAACGCATGTCCTCAGCCATATTCAGAAGGTTATACCTACCAGAGTCTAACTGGGTTATCCTCAGCAAGTTACAATGGAAAGATCATCCTCAGCAAAGTTCTTTCTATCCCCCAGCGGAGTTCAAATTCCCCAATAGAGCTTATCAACGAGTCCCCAGCGGAGTTATCGTTAAAATCGCAGCGAAGCATCTCTTCCCACAGAGTAATTCCCCGCAGAGTAAGCTCTTTCAACAAGTTTATTCCCCAACAGAGTCATCTTCTCCTACAGGTTTATTCGTGCAATCAGCTTCGTTCATCATCCCCAGCGGAAACGAAGAATTCAACATTATTCTCCAGCGGCTCCGGGATTTATTTTCCCCAGCTAAAAACAACACATTTTCATACATCATGATACATGCATATACGCATTATACCATACAATCTCATTTATATTGAGAACATCATCGCTTGATCCATATCATGCATTGCATATGACTGACCTTTACCTTTCAGGAAGGATGCAATTAAATTCTCAGCCATATCAAAAGGCCTTCTCTGGTCCAGTTAAATTGATTCCTAAAGATTTTCCTGATGCAGACCCAGTTGAAGATTCCAAGACCTTGCCTGGTCCAGTTAAATTGATTACTAAAGATTTTTCTGATGCCGATCCAGTCAAAGGCCTTCTCTGGTCCAGTTAAATCGATTCCTAAAGATTTTTCTGATGCCGATCCAGTTGAAGATATTCCAAGACCTTGTGAAAAACCAGTTAAATCGACTCCTAAAGATTTTTCTGAAGCCAAGCCAGTCAATGGAGACAAAGTCGGTTAAATCGATTCCTAAAGATTTTTCTGATGCTCAGCATGTCAATGGAGACAAAACCAGTTAAATCGATTCCTAAAGATTTTTCTGATGTGAACGCTGTTGTACCCCAAAATTTGCCCTCCCATATTCTTCAAGATTTGCCAAGTCAAAGCTTCAAAATTTCCCCAAGGGTTGCACAGTTCAAGGGCCTCCTAACAGTCAAAAACTAGGGTTTTGGTTCTGACAAAGAAAATGAAGTTTCCAAGGGTCCAATCAAGTCCCACATGCCTACAAGTATGGTCAAGCATCTTCATGTCAAGTTTCAAGACTTACAGCACAAAATTGCACAGTCAAAAACCCTAATTGCCCTACAGTCAACTGTAGGGGCAAAATGGTCATTTGACAGTCAAAAGTTCAAATTTTTTATCAACATCTCATTTTGAAGCCACAAACATCATTTGATCAATTCTTGATCATGATTCTCAAAGCTTGGCTCAAAAAGTCTCAAGATGCAAAAGTTTCCATATTTGGACAGTTGAAAAAGTCAACTGTAACTTGACCAAGGCATAACTTCCACATGGATTAACAGAAAAATTCCATCCAAAGCTCATTTTAAAGAGAATCACATTTCCTACAACTCCTCTTCACACTTCAAGTCCAAGAAATTCTCTCACAAAAAGTTATCAATTTCAACATTATAGGTCATTTTCAAAAGTCAACAAAAAGGGACTTTAAGTCAAAGGCCATAACTTGAGATTGGTAAATCAAAATGACATGGGACCAAAGGCATTGGTTAGAGGACTTCAAGACCTTTCCAAAATGTCCAAGAACATGAGCAAAGCTTAAAAATTGAGCAAAATATGCCTTGTGGAAGTTGGGAAATTTTTGGGTATTTTGAAAAGTCAACTTTGCTTCAAATGCCTTAAAATTGCTAATGGGCCACATTTTCTTCCAAGATTCATCATCCAAAGCATGTGCACGACCATTTGGCCCAAAGGGAATTTATTCATCATTTTTATTTATTTATTTGAATTTTTAATTGCTATTAATTCATTTAATAAAATAAAATATGTGAAAAATACCAAAGCAAGCTTTTCAAATCTTTTTATGCATGGAATATCTTCAAGATTCGTGCATTATCAGATATGGAAAGAATCAAGTTGATTTGGACATGATTGGTATCAAATATGCATGGAAAAGATTGAAAAATTATGCCATGAAAATCAAATATTGTTTTCATCAATGCAAGGATTTGTGGACTCAGAATTTAACCCTAATTCATTCCATACATAAGCAAGATGCAAACCTAATGCCAAGAGACCTGAAAGCTGCGCCCCATCTGAAGAACCAACTTTGCAATTTTATCAAAAAAATCCAAAACTGAAATCTGCCTTGGAGGACGATTCAAAGGAAAATATTGATCCCAAAAGCTTCCTAAGACACCCTTGAGCCTGCCTGAATACTTTTCCACACTTCCAACCTCAGGAATCGGTAGCTAGAAGTCAAACTGTGTCGTCTCTTTTGCATAATCGTGTTTCATTATTCAGGCCATATTCATACATTCTAATGCTTATTTTCTACTAATATGAACTCAACGAAACTCATGGCATCACTGAATTGAATTAACATCGCTTGCATAGAGAATTGCCATTGTTGTTTTTTAGGGTTGCAGGAGCTACAAATTAGGGCTTTACGCCTGGGGAAAAATTAGCTAACCTAAGTGGCATCATTGGAATCAGGAGCTCATGAAAAATCCAATACACTAGTCGCGCTCAATTTATGAGCGACAGATTTCTAATCGCTATTTTCATGTTCATCAGATTGTGGGGGTTTAAAACCCCCGCTATTTAATTGTATTTTTGTTTCAAAACGATGAAGAAGATGATGCGTGGAAGACAGTGATTGTTTGGTTCAAAACTTGGCGCGCGTTTCTTTGTTTCAGACCACTTGCACTTATTTCTCATTATAATATTTGGGTTGCGTTATAATAACAAAGAAAGCCAGCAGCACAATTGGTCAAGCGTTGTATTGGTAACCTCTGGGACCTGGGTTCGAATCCCAGGTCCCCCTTTCTTATTCCATATTATTTTTCTAATCATGCTTCTGTGAAGTTCAAGCCTCAGCGTCCACCATAAGCTCACAATCCAGGCACGCCACATGGCCACTGAAGGCAATCCAAGGGTCCTGATTGGAAGAGTACCATGGGCATGAGTCAGAGGTGCCACACGCCAGCATGAAAGTCAACAAGGCCAAGGGCTATTGGGCCAGAATTACTGAGTTATACCTCCAGTTTGGGGACAGAACCCCCCATTGGTTTGCTCTTTCATCTTTTTTTGTATTTTTTCTACTTTTATTTGTTTTAATTAGTTTTAATTTAATTCTTCAAATTAACATATTTTCATAACATAAAAAAATAATTAAAAAAAATCAGAACGTCACAAAAATAAAAAAATATTTTTATTTAAATACAATTTTGTAAATAAATTGTATTAAGTAATTTAGTTTTTATTCTAGGATTAATTTTAACATTTTTTTAATAAACTTAAAATTTGTAGAATTAGGGTTTAGTTACTTTATCTTTTTCTCCTTTTCTTTTATCATCATTAATAATTAAATACTATTTTGTAAATAAAATTGTATTAATTAATTAGGTTAATTTTAGGTTAAATTTTAATGCTTTTCTTAATAAATTGAAAATAGCTAGAACTAGGTTTTAATTCCATTTTAATTTTTCTTATTAAAAATCCATAAAAAACTCCAAAAAAATCTTTTCTTTTTTAGCTTAATTTAATTAATTTGTTAATTATAATTTAATTTCCTAAAAAGGGTCCAACGCCCTCGCATTCGATCGTAATTCCAATTCGCGCGTTTATTTTATTTCCTCCTTTTATGTAACTCTCCCAAAGCCATGTAAATTCGATATTTATATTTCTCGCACTTTACTTTATTTTATGTCAAATCGGGTCCTGGATTTAATTTGGCGATGTGGACCCGCGCCTTTGTAATAGCGTAGGAACTTTTAATTTCCGCATCTTTTTAACTGTTAATAAATTTGCATGCAAGAATGAATGTTAAAATAAAAATAAAAGCGTAGATCACCAATCACATGAACAAGACAAAATATCTGAAAACGACACACAAATCACACACCACCCCTAGGGTACGCCTCACTGTTGCCTTGCCCCTCGAAAGGTGATCGTCGAGTAGAAGATGTTTTAGTAAGTCCTCATGATCCGGGAACCTGGCATGAGGGTAGCTTCTAAGGTATCTTCCTATTGCTCTGGTGATCACCATGTCCCGAACCTTCGAATTGACCCGAACAACTCCAATGGTGGTGCTACCTACCTCTCAATGGTGGGATGGCATTACTGTAAAGGACATCTACACAGACGAATTCCTTAGGGTAGGTAGACGACTCTAGATACTGGCTCTAATTTCAAAAACAAATCAAAAACACTTTTCACACCGACACCTTTTCAAAAAGCTTTCGAAAGCAATTTTTTCAAACACTCTTGAGGACCGATACAAGAGTCGAACTGGAATTTTCAAAGAAACTTTTTAAAACCCACAGTTGAAAAGCAAACAAACCAATTTTTGAAAACACAATGAGCAAGTATCTAAGAGCCCATGGATAACCATGGATAGAAAGGGTGCTAACACCTTCCCTTTCTATAATCTACCTCCCGAACCGAGAGCAATCTCTACAAGGAATTTTTCTGTGCTTTTGTCCTTTCCATTTGGAGAAAATAAAAGACGGTGGCGACTCTTGCTTCCGCGACATTTCGCGAACCAGCGTTAAACAGTCAGTTCCAGATCCACCGATCACAGAACTGGCGACTCTGCTGGGGACTTAACTTAAAGTGAGGTGTACCTTAGGGTTAGTTCATAACTGTGTTTTCAATTGTATTGATTTGCTTGCTTTAAATTATGGGACTGTCTTGGGAGTTCTATAGATCCTAACCCGGATCTGGGGATACCTTCTTAGAAAGTAGCAACAAGGCTGTGAGGGAACTGTACGGGGTATACCGACATGGTTGAAGCAGTCTGCTACGTTGATGTGGCACTTTGGTGTGTACCGGTAACCCTTGAGTTCAGTCAAGGAGAGTACGGGGCCTCCGCGTGGTGTCGTGAAGCATCAACTGACCTTAGGAACCTTAATTGAACTATCTTGGCCTCTTTAGGGTAGTGAGATAACTGACTTTGGTGCAGTCCGAGGTTGGTTGATACTCGATACTACACTCAATTGAGGGTTGCTTTCTTGGAATATTTCGGTCGCCAGTTCAGTGGCTAAATCGAAACGATGAACAATGAAAGCAATCCAGTGATATTGGGACCCTTAGAACCCGGTTACTTCTAATAGGACAGGTTGAGCCCACCAACTTCAAGAGGGTAATACCTAGACCCCATGCTGGCTTAAACTCTAAGGGTTTCTCTTGTGTGACTTGTGTGCCTTCCAACTTGACTACTTGCATGCTCGTTATCTGACACTTGAGTTTCTTGCAGGTTTTGTTTACAGTCCTTAACTAGGACTCATAATAGGGTTTACCTACATTATCCCATGCATAGCATAACATCATACCATTGCATACATCCTGCATAAGGACTAACTCATTTCAAGGATCTCAAGGGTCTGTGATGCAGGTCATGATGAATCAAAATGTCTAGCAAGGGGCAAAGGGGATTTATTTTCCTCTAGCCAAGGTTGATAATTTGAGTCAGAGGCTATGACCCACTGGATATGGTGAGCCTTTGACCCTTGAAGAAGGACTCTCAACAACATGCAGTTCATTCAATCAAGCTATCGGATCCCAACTCTAACAATTTTCTTGTTTACCCCGCGAGATCCTTGAAAACATTGCATGCATACATACATATCATTGCACTACAGGTATCCCTTTTACAGGTTGCTTACCCTCTTCGCTGTTTATTTCAGCCAATCGTCATGAATCCTGAATCATCCAATGGACAATCTATCAAAGCCCTCCAGGCTCAGAATGCCCAGTTCCAGGAGTTGATTGTGAGCCTAGCCCAGGGTCAGAAGGAATTGAAGACTCTGATTCAGAAGAAGAAGAAAAAGAGGACTGTTTTGTTCAGCCCTAGACGCAGATCTGGGAATACACTGCAGAATGAAGCTGAGAGGACTACTCCATATGTGGGGAAAGACAGTCCCCATGAGAGAGAGGTGCCTAGTCCAGTGGTCTCCGACAACGAGACGGAGTTCAATGATGAGCAGTACCCTCCGGCTGAAGACCGGTACAAACAACTAGAGGATCGTCTGAATGCCATGGAAATTCAACAAGTGCCTGGGTTGGATTTCGGAGAACTGGGTCTATCTTCCGGTGTGGTGATCCCACACAAATTCAAGGCTCCTTCTTTTGTCAAGTATGATGGGGCATCTTGTCCCAGGCTGCATCTCAGATCTTATGTGCGGAAGATTCAACCGTACACAGTGGACAAGAACTTGTGGATCCACTTCTTCCAGGAAAGTCTTTCAGGGACTCATCTCGAATGGTTCTATCAGCTGGATGGAACCAAGGTTCGTAACTGGGAGGAGTTGGCTACTGCTTTTTACAAGCAGTATCAGTATAATGCCGACCTCGCTCCTACACGTACTCAACTCCAGGGTATGTCGTTAGGATCGGGAGAAGGTTTCAAAGAGTATGCGCAGAGATGGAGAGACCTTGCTGGGAGGGTACAACCACCTTTGACTGACCGGGAACTCGTCGATATGTTCTTAGGGACCCTATCCGGGCCGTTCTTCAATCATCTCATTGGTAACTCATCTGCCGGATTTACCGACCTCATTCTGACTGGGGAAAGAATTGAAGCTTGTATCAAGGCCGAGAAGATTCAAGAGACCACACCTTCTGATACTCACAAAAAGCCTTACACGGGAAAGAAGGAATCTAATGCTGCATACAGTCAAAAGAGTCGTCATGACCAACATGCAGGGGCAGTCATGATCTCTGGTTCTGCACCACGCCGACAACCACAAAAAGGAAATCAGCGAAGGCCGGACGAGCCTAAAAGACAATTCACCAACATCAACATGTCATGATCACAAGCATTGCAGCACATGTTGAAAAATGAACCTGATTGCGGTGATCAACCCTCCTGCAAATCCCAAGACCCCCTCTCCAAACTACAATCCAGAGGCGAGGTGTGCTTATCATTCTGATAGCCCGGGGCACGATACTGAGGACTGTTGGGCGCTGAAGTATAAGATCCAGAATATGATCGATGCTAAGGAGATCGAATTCGAGCCTGCTGAGACTCCCATTGTGACCACTGCCCCTTTGCCAAAACATGGCTAGGATTGAGAGATTTTTGTTCATTTAAATTCAAGTTGTATTTTTCTTTTCTTGTTCAAACAAACAATTGTCATGTTAAACTCTTTTATTTCATGAATGCATTACACATGTCTGTCTTGAATTAATTATGCGTACTATACTTAAAGCTGCTTTCATATTTTTTGTGATGATCAACTCTTGATTAATAATTCTAAGCCTCTTGAGGGAGGATGACGAAAACGATACCACGATCCTTACGGTATGCTTTTGAACAAACCCCGCTGATGAGGTACAGGCATTGTTTCAATTCCTAAACACTGGAGTTATAAGGAAGATAATCCCTAGTCAACCCCTTCGAGCCAAAGAAGTAGGAGTTTTTCTTTTCGAAATTTAAAACCCTTAATCATAACCTGGGGCAGGGTAGTCTCTCAGTTGATCCAAGTGCATAACGAATGGCACCAAAGAGGTCCTTACAAAACAAAAGACAGTGATGGTTCCGAATGATCATAAAGACAGCAGTCATCATATCTCAAAAATAAAAGCCCAATAAGTCAAAAAACCTATGAAGGAGACTTACAAAAATGGGCATCCCACTGACTGTAATCACAAAAGAAACAGTTCAGGCAAAATTTAGGGATAGCAAAATCAAGAAGAAAGAGGTCATACAAACCCTCAACAATAACGAAAAGGAATGACTGCCTATTCAGAATAAATCATCAATATCTGAACCATCATTGGAACGTCAGGACAAAGACTCAATCAAGGTCTAATGCACGATCAACTGAGCTTAGGTTCGAAGAACATCACGAAGAGTGGGTGGGTACAAATAATTTGAGCCTTTATCCTTTGTTTCTTAAACCATGAACCAGGCCACGTTATAACCCTCAAAAGTCCTAGCCGAAGCACGGGTTAGTTCAAAAGCATACTGTTACGAAAAGTATCCTGACTCCTTAAGGCTTGCGGTAAAATGACGAGTTGACATCACAGTTCACAAAATTCACTTGTTTTACTAAAAAATGCATTTTCAAAATCTTCAAGACAGACATAAGCTTTGCATTTTTGATATAACATTGTTTGCATATGACTATTTATTTGAACAGCAGGGAAATTTGCACGATGAATACCTAGTGAACAAAAGCACTTCCAATCAAGGGGCAGACATGACCATGATCTATTATCTGGGGCAGTTCAATCAAGATGCGGAGAATCTCTTAAAAGCCAAACAGCCTGGGGCAAATCTCCATCTTGGATCACTGGGGGCACTCCAGCAACGAATCTGGCCTGATCAAAAACCTTCTGATGGCATGACAAAACACTTCTAGCAGGGGCAACTCCCCACATTCTGAGAGCGCGGATATAGTCGAAAAATACTACACAAAATCAAGGACCCGCTAGGTTGACATACCTAGGCAAAAATAAGGGCTTCCCGGCGAACCAAAAGGGTTCGGGCAAAAACAAGGGATGAAATTGAAAAATCTGTACACCCGGCAAGTCGAAAACCTGAAAAGGCGGCTTGGGCAAAAATGGGTATCCCAGTGGACTGAAAACCCGAAAGAGCGGTCCAGGCAAAAGTTAGGGATCAAAGCGTACGACTATGTCCCGCCATTTCGTCACCTGCCTACCAGCAGAAGGTTTGTCCATCAACAACTATCAACACCTCCACAGGTCTTCCTCTCCCACCTCAGAAACAGGGGCAATGATGAGTGGTCCAAGCGATCTAATTGCTCTGTCAACCAAGATACCAAGAAAAGATCAATATAAAGATGATTACCATATACCTTTACAGATTCCAAATCAACATTGGTAACAAGCCAAGAAAAATCAGTGGACGGCTGATCGCGGGTTAATATCCGAAACCAAACAGGACAATCATCCACTTGATCACCATCAGGAAACCCTACACCGGTTCCTTCTCAACTTTCAGACAAAGTCTTACACGGACTCATCCTCAGAAGAAGTCTTACACGGACTTATCTCAAGATGACCTTACCCCGGTTCATCAAAAAGTTTTACACGAACTTATTGTAAGATTAAGATTGCGCCTAAGAGGGGGGGTGAATTAGGTGATGGTCGATTTTTGACTTATTTTATACTTTCTGGTTTTGATTTAGTGCTTTGAAAACTGTAAAGTGCAGAAAGTAAAGAGACACGGAGAATTATCCTGGTTCCTTCCACAACCCGGAAGTACGTCCAGTCCCCTTGCAAACACGCAAGAGATTTTACTATATTGTTAGAACTTTTACAAGACTCTTCCTAGTCTTATCCACTAAAGAACCTAACAAATAACCAAGAACACCCTCTTGGATTTCCAATAAGTCTAATGAGAACAATCCTCTCAAAAGATACCTCTTGTTTCCAATAATGGACAACAAGGAACAAAAGTAATCTAATACTTAATTCCAACAATCCTGGAAATAAGTTACACTTTGTATGTTTTTATGAAGTATGATTTCTTGAAAGATGTTGATCACTTAGAGTGACTTCTTTGAAGTTTCTTCTTTCTTCTCTTGTAAGCAATTCAAACTGTAACACAATGGTTAGATAATGCTCAAAGATTTCTGTTCTTTATATGTGTGAAAGTGCAGAAAATCTTTGTTCTTAAAAGTTAAGAAATATGAAGTTTGAATATTTTACAAAGTTCAGATTTTATTGCAAGAGAAGAGATGTTTATGATTTGAAATATTTTGTAATATATAGTAATCAAGATACCTTTCCAAAAGGACACTTTTCTGTTTGTAAAACTTGACAAGATGCAATGTTTGATCATGCAACTATTGGAGAAAAGGTATGAAGGATATCTTGAAACCAGTTCAGATTTTTCAAAATTTTCAATGTGCAAATCGATTAACATAAGATGCAAATCGATTGCACGTGTTTGTAACGTTCAGAATTTCAAAAAGTTTGAAGTGTAAATCGATTAGCATGTTGTGTCAATCGATTTACATGTGTTAAAAAATCAGTTTGTTCTGTGATCAATCGATTTACACAACCTGTAAATCGATTGCTGGCAGGAGCAAACAGTTTTTGAAAAAAGCATGTGTAAATCGATTTACACAAGATGTTAATCGATTTACAGCAGAGAAAAACTTAAAAATTGTTTTTGAAATATAATTGAAGTGATGTGGCAAGTGTGTATATCATTTTTGAGCATTTCTAATCAATGTAGTTTAATTGAGAATTGATATACTTGATTGCTTGCCAAGTTCCTTGAAGCTTTGAGTGAATGATGCTTTAAGATGATTTCCACTTCTTTTCCTTCTTTCCATAATGCTTGTTTGTCTTTCATCAAACTAGCTTGTTTGTCTTTCATCAAAACTAAAGTTGAGTTGAGGCTTGAGATTACATTCTCCCCCTTTTTGATGATGACAAACCATTTTCCTTTATGTGTTGATCAGAATTTGAGCAAAAGGTGTTTTCTCCCCCTGAGAAGATTTCTCCCCCTATGGAGAAAAAGCTTTGAAAGTTTGCTCTGTAAAGACAATGAAAACAAACAACCATAAAGTGCTATTACATCCTTCTCCCCCTTTGACATTATCAAAAAGAAGGGAAAGATGCAACAAGAAAGTATACCAGAAAGAAATGTATAGGAACATGAATGAAAAACACAAAACTTCTAAAATATATAACAGAACATTTTTATGAAAAAATAATTTTCGTTCAGTGGTAAATCGATTTACATGTTGTGTAAATCGATTTACACACAAGATTTTATTAAAAAAAATGATTTGCTTCAGTAGTAAATCGATTGACATATTGTGTAAATCGATTTACACAGAAGATTTTATTAAAAAAATGATTTGCTTCAGTAGTAAATCGATTGACATATGGTGTAAATCGATTTACTTAAAGAGAAAATTTAAAACATCATTATTTTTAACATTTGAAACAATGTCTAACCACATATATATGTACATTAAGGTATAGTCAAGGATTGAGTGCACCTTAAATATCTTGTTCATCGAGGATTCCAAGTTCACGACGAATTTTGAAAAATGCATCCTTTGCAAGTGGTTTTGTGAAGATGTCCGCGAGTTGATTTTGAGTGTCCACAAATGTGATCTCGACATCTCCTTTGAGTACATGGTCTCGGATGAAATGATGTCTGATGTCAATGTGTTTCGTCCGGGAATGCATAACTGGATTTTTCGTAATATTGATCGCGCTTGTGTTATCACATCGAAGAGGAATGCATCCAAGGTTTACTCCATAGTCAAGTAATTGTTGTTTTAGCCAAAGAATTTGAGCGCATCCACTTCCAGCCGCAATGTATTCTGCTTCGGCAGTGCTGAGAGCTACGCTTGCTTGCTTTTTGCATGACCATGAAACCAAGGCATTTCCAAGAATGTGACATGTTCCACTTGTACTTTTGCGATCAGTTTTGCAACCTGCATAGTCAGCATCAGAATAACCAACTAGATTGCACATACTACCTTTTGGATACCATAATCCGACGTTGGTTGTTCCTTTGAGATATTTTATTATGCGCTTGACTGCTGCAAGGTGAGACTCTTTAGGATTGGCTTGATATCTTGCACATAGGCAAACGCTGAACATAATGTCAGGTCTACTTGCTGTTAAATAAAGGAGTGAGCCAATCATTCCACGATACTTAGTTATGTCAATAGAATTTCCTGATTCATCTGGGTCAAGATAGGTGCCGGATCCCATAGGAATTGCACTTTCTTTGCTACTTTCCATCTCAAACTTCTTTATAAGGTCTTTGCAATATTTTGATTGGTTCACGAAAATACCATGTTTGAGTTGCTTAATTTGAAGACCAAGAAAGAAATTCAATCTTCCCATCATAGACATCTCAAACTCTCCTTGCATCATAGACGAAAATTCCTTGCACATATTTTGGTTAGTTGAACCGAAAACAATATCATCTACATAGATTTGTACAAGTAAGGTATGATGATTAACATTTTTTATGAAGAGAGTGGTATCAACTTTACCCTTTACAAACCCTTTTTCACATAGGAATGCGCTTAGTCTATCATACCAAGCCCTTGGTGCTTGCTTCAGCCCATAGAGAGCTTTCTTCAGTTTGAAGACATGATTAGGATGTTTGAAGTCTTCAAATCCGGGAGGTTGCTTTACATAGACTTCTTCATTTATGAATCCGTTGAGAAATGCGCTTTTTACATCCATTTGAAAAAGTTCAAAGTCCAATGAGCATGCATATGCAAGTAATAGTCTTATTGCTTCCAAACGTGCTACCGGAGCAAAAGTTTCTTCAAAATCAATTCCTTCCTCTTGATTGTATCCTTGAGCAACTAGTCTTGCCTTGTTTCGAGTGATTATTCCATTTTCATCCATCTTGTTTTTGAAAACCCATTTGGTTCCAATGATACGTTTATTTCCTGGATTAGGAACAAGTTCCCAAACTTCATTCCGCTCGAATTGGTTTAACTCTTCTTGCATGGCAAGGATCCATTGATCATCTTCTAGTGCTTGAGCCACTTTAGTAGGTTCAACTTGAGATACAAACGCCATGTTTAAGCATGCATCCTTAAGATTTAGTCGAGTAGATACTCCTTTGCTAATATCTCCAATTATATTGTCAATTGGATGATCACGATGAGTTCTCCATTCTTGAGGAAGATCATCATCATTTTCATTTTGATGTGAAAGTTCATGTGTTTGTTCCGGATTGACAATTTTGCCATCTCCGCAGGAAATCTCATGAGATAAATCTATAGAATCATCATCATCACAAATAGCAACTTCCTCCTTGGAGGTGTTAGATTCATCAAAAGAAACATGCATTGATTCTTCTATAGTTAAAGTTCTTTTATTGTAAATTCTAAAAGCTTTGCTAGAAAGGGAGTAACCAAGAAAGATACCTTCATCCGATTTTTCATCGAACTTACCGAGATTGTCTTTGTCGTTGTTAAGGACAAAACATTTGCACCCGAAAATATGAAAGTGAGAGATATTTGGTTTTCTTCCTTTGTAGATCTCATATGGAGTTTTCTTTAGTATAGGTCTTATGATCACGCGATTGCTTACATAACATGCCGTGCTTACCGCATCCGCCCAAAAATATTTAGGCAAACTTGAGTCACTTAGCATGGTTCTAGCAAGTTCCACCAAAGACCTATTTTTCCTTTCAACTACTCCATTTTGTTGTGGAGTTCTTGGTGCTGAAAAATTGTGGAAGATCCCATTTTCTTCACAAAATTCTTCAAATAGACTGTTTTGGAACTCTCCACCGTGATCACTTCGGATTGATGTTATCTTTGATGACTTCTCATTTTGAACTTGTTTTGCATATCTCTTGAATGCCTTGAATGCTTCATTCTTGTGTACTAAAAACAAAGTCCAAGTGAAACGGGAAAAATCATCTACAATAACTAATGCATAAATGTTACCTCCGAAGCTTCTTGTTCTAGATGGACCAAAAAGATCCATGTGCAACAATTGAAGTGGTCTTGTTGTTGAAACCACATTCTTTGGTTTGAAAGTTGATTTGGTCTGTTTGCCCTTTTGGCATGCACTACATAATTTGTCTTTGATGAACTTCATCTTTGGTAGACCAATAACTAAGTCATGCTTAACCAATTTGTTCAAGTGCTCCATGTGAATGTGAGCAATCCTCTTATGCCATAACCAAGCGTCATTGTTGTTTACCATAAGACATTGTACCTTCATAGACAAATCATCTAGAGTAATCACAAAAATATTGTTAGATCTTATACCTTTGAGTTTTACCTCATTGGTTGCCTCATCCATAATAAGGCATTCTTCTTTGTTGAATTTGATCTTGAACCCTCTATCGCAAAGTTGACTTATGCTAAGAAGGTTGTGCTTTAATCCTTCAACATAGAGAACATCCTCAATTTGAATGGATGGAGGTGTGCCAACTATTCCAACGCCAAGAATCTTTCCTTTGGTGTTGTCTCCATAGGTGACATACCCTTTGGCTTTATGTACTAGATATGAAAATTGGTGTACATCTCCTGTCATATGCTTTGAACATCCACTGTCAAGATACCAAACATTTGAAGTGGATTTCAAGCATACCTACAAAAACAAATTATTTCTTGTTAGGTACCCAAGTTGCCTTGGGTCCTTCATAGTTAGTTCCATTTTTCACCCATGCATAATGTCCACTAGCCATACTGAAATTTCTAATATAGCATGCATTTGGTGTGTGTCCAATAATACCACAGTAAAAACAGTTTGGAACAAATTTGCTCTTGTATCTAGGAATTTGTTTTCTTTTAGATACATTAGCCTTTTTCTTTTGATGATTATGAACAACTTGCTTCTTTTCTACTTTCTTGGGATTGGAACTATTACTAGCCTTTACAAAAACAGTGGGATTGTTACTTGGTTTCTTAGTATTCACATAACCAAGACCTCTTTTATCATTAGGATAACGTTGTTGGCTTAGTAATCCTTCCAATCCTATTTGTCCTTTTTCATATCGTTCAATGACTCTTTTCAATTGAACAATTTGAAAGACATTTGATTCACACTTGGAGCATGCAAAGTTTTCCTTTTCTTTTATAAAATTTTGTTTTTGAAGATCAAAATCTTTAGTCATGGTGTCAATTTTTTCTAGACAACTTAGAAGTTCTTTTTCTTGTTTTGACACCTTTTTGTATAAACTTTTGCATTCTTTCAAGAGTTCATCAATTGCACCTTGAACATCATCATCAAAAAGATTAAATTCATTACTAACCTCTTCTTCATTGTCGGAGTGATGCGATGCCATTAAGGCTAAGTTTGCACATTCGTCGCTTTTCGATTCCGATGAACTGCTCATATCATTATCTTCCCATGCTATGTAGGCTTTCTTTTGTTTTGAGTCCTTTCCTTTGAATCCATTTTTCTTTGGGAGATTTGGACAGTTTGGCTTGATGTGTCCTTGCTTTCCACATTCATAACATGAGACATCTTGAGTTGATGTGGAGGCTTCTCTTTTCTTGAAGTGCTTTCTCTTATATGCATGAGATCCGCCTTTGTCATTTCTGCCAAAAAACTTTCCAAGTCTCTTCACTAGAAGCATGAAATTTTCATCTTCTTCCGGATTGTCTTCTTTTACCACTTCTTTTGAATCAATTTTTAAGGCAATGTTTTTGGACTTCTTTTCTAGATTCTCATGTTTTTCAAGTCTACCGAGTTCCGTTTCGTATTCTTGAAGTTTGCCGAATAATGTAGCGGAAGTCATTGCGGAGAGACTCTTCTTTTCCGAGATTGCCGTTACCTTTGGTTGCCATTCCCTAGTCAATGATCTAAGGATTTTCAAGTTGAGTTCATCATTTGGCAGGGTTTTACCAAGAGCAATTAAGTGATTTGTCAAATGCACAAATCTCTTTTGTAAGTCAAGAATGGATTCTCCGGGCTGCATTCGAAATAGTTCATATTCTTGACTCAAGGTATTTAGCCTTGATCTTTTTACTTCAGCCGTTCCTTCATGAGTTTGAACCAAGGTATCCCAAATTTCCTTTGCTGTTTTGCAGTTTGAGACACGAAAGAATTCGTCCATACTGAGAGCACCTTGAAGAAGGTTTATTGCCTTTTTGTCATAGAGAACTTTCTTTTTGTCATCGTCGTCCCATACAGTTTTGGGCTTTGCAGACCCAACGCCATTGATTACCGTTATTGGGATAAATGGACCATTTTCAACAGCATCCCATACTTCCTCTCCTTGTGCTTCTAAATGCGCCTTCATGCGTATTTTCCAAAAGTCAAAATATTCACCACAAAATAGAGGAGGCTTGTTGTTACTACCACCATCTCTGAAAACTGGTTGATGATTTGCGGAAGCCATTCTGGATCTCTAGGAGCAGGTTACCTATAACCTGCTCTGATACCAATTGTAAGATTAAGATTGCGCCTAAGAGGGGGGGTGAATTAGGTGATGGTCGATTTTTGACTTATTTTATACTTTCTGGTTTTGATTTAGTGCTTTGAAAACTGTAAAGTGCAGAAAGTAAAGAGACACGGAGAATTATCCTGGTTCCTTCCACAACCCGGAAGTACGTCCAGTCCCCTTGCAAACACGCAAGAGATTTTACTATATTGTTAGAACTTTTACAAGACTCTTCCTAGTCTTATCCACTAAAGAACCTAACAAATAACCAAGAACACCCTCTTGGATTTCCAATAAGTCTAATGAGAACAATCCTCTCAAAAGATACCTCTTGTTTCCAATAATGGACAACAAGGAACAAAAGTAATCTAATACTTAATTCCAACAATCCTGGAAATAAGTTACACTTTGTATGTTTTTATGAAGTATGATTTCTTGAAAGATGTTGATCACTTAGAGTGACTTCTTTGAAGTTTCTTCTTTCTTCTCTTGTAAGCAATTCAAACTGTAACACAATGGTTAGATAATGCTCAAAGATTTCTGTTCTTTATATGTGTGAAAGTGCAGAAAATCTTTGTTCTTAAAAGTTAAGAAATATGAAGTTTGAATATTTTACAAAGTTCAGATTTTATTGCAAGAGAAGAGATGTTTATGATTTGAAATATTTTGTAATATATAGTAATCAAGATACCTTTCCAAAAGGACACTTTTCTGTTTGTAAAACTTGACAAGATGCAATGTTTGATCATGCAACTATTGGAGAAAAGGTATGAAGGATATCTTGAAACCAGTTCAGATTTTTCAAAATTTTCAATGTGCAAATCGATTAACATAAGATGCAAATCGATTGCACGTGTTTGTAACGTTCAGAATTTCAAAAAGTTTGAAGTGTAAATCGATTAGCATGTTGTGTCAATCGATTTACATGTGTTAAAAAATCAGTTTGTTCTGTGATCAATCGATTTACACAACCTGTAAATCGATTGCTGGCAGGAGCAAACAGTTTTTGAAAAAAGCATGTGTAAATCGATTTACACAAGATGTTAATCGATTTACAGCAGAGAAAAACTTAAAAATTGTTTTTGAAATATAATTGAAGTGATGTGGCAAGTGTGTATATCATTTTTGAGCATTTCTAATCAATGTAGTTTAATTGAGAATTGATATACTTGATTGCTTGCCAAGTTCCTTGAAGCTTTGAGTGAATGATGCTTTAAGATGATTTCCACTTCTTTTCCTTCTTTCCATAATGCTTGTTTGTCTTTCATCAAACTAGCTTGTTTGTCTTTCATCAAAACTAAAGTTGAGTTGAGGCTTGAGATTACACTTATCCTGCAGTAACCTCACCCCGGTTCCTCCTAAATCCTTACACGGACTTATCATCAAAGTGACCCTACACCGGTTCCTCCTAAAAGTCTTACACGGGTTTATCTCAAGTTTTACACGAACTTACCTCCAGGTAGCCTTACCCCGGTTCCTCCTGAAGTCTTACACGGACTTATCTCAAGATGACCTTACCCCGGTTCATCAAGAAGTTTTACACGAACTTACCCTGTAGTAACCTTACCCCGGTTCCGCCAAAAGTTGTACACGAACTTATCCCGAAGAAACTCTACACAGGTTCTCTCTACCCGAAGATGCAGTTTTACACGGACTCGTCATCAGAAACCCTACCCAGGTTTTACCTCTTTAAAGATGCAGTTTTACACGGGCTCATCGTCAAAGTAACCCCACACAGGTTCCCTTCTCAAGCTCCAGACGTAATTTTTTACACAGACTCTTCATCAGTAAACCTTACACAGGTCTCCTTCCTCCAAGATGCAGTTTTACACAAACTCGTCAACGGTAACCCTACACAGGTGTCCTTCTTTCCAAGATGCGGTTTTACACGAGCTCATCATCGGGCAACCCTACATAGGTTCCCTCTTTCAACTTACAAAAATTACACCTCAAGAATTTCCCCAGGAGAGTCCAATCCAGTTTCCCCAGGAAGGTTGAAATCTATCTCCCCAAGCAGTAAGCTTATCCCCAGTAGATTCTGGAAGCTTATCCCCGTAGTACGAACGCTCCCCCGGCTTTATTCAAAGTTTATTTCCCCACCAGGATATAACTGGGTTATCCTCAGCCAATTGCCACGGAGAGATCGTCCCCGGCGAAGTCTTCCTATCCCCAGCAGAGTTCATCAGATCTCCCAACATGACTTACCAATGGAATCCCCAGCGAAGTTATCATCAACATTTCAGCAAAGTATCTCTCTCCCCACAGAGTATTGCTTCCCAGCAAGATTGCTAGGGTATCTTTTCTTCCCGCAGAGTAATCTATTCGCCAAGTTTATTCCCCAACGGAGTTATCTTCTCCGACCGGTATTCTTGCAACTATCATCCCCAGCGGAAGCAAAATCTATTCCTCAACATCAGCCCAGGAGTGACTTCCTGGCACCCGTCAAGGATTTATTTTCCTAAGATGAAAACATACATTCATAAACATCACATACATCATTATAGCATGCATCTACGCATCATATCTCACAAATCTCATTTATATTGAGAACATCATTGCTTGATCCATATCATGCATTGCATATGACTGACCTTTACCTTTCAGGAAAGATCCAGTTAAGTTCTCACCTATATTCAAGACCTAGACCGGTTCAGTTAAATCGACCCTAAGATTTTTCTGTTTCTTATCCAGTCAAAGGCCTTCTCTGGTTCAGTCAGATCGACCCTAAGATCTCCCTGTTTCTTATCCAGTTGAAGATTTCAAGACCTAGACTGGTTCAGTTAAATCGACCCTAAGATTTTTCTATTTCTTATCCAGTCAAAGGCCTTCTTTGGTTCAGTCAGATCGACCCTAAGATCTCCCTGTTTCTTATCCAGTTGAAGATTTCAAGACCTAGACCGGTTCAGTTAAATCGACCCTAAGATTTTCCTGTTTCTTATCCAGTCAAAGGCCTTCTCTAGTCCAGCTAAATCGACCCCTGACAGATTTTCCTGATAAAGACTCAGTAGAAGAAATCCAAGATTCTCTCAGCGTTACTGTTGAGGTAGAAGTCGCCCAAGATTCTCTCAGCGTTACTGTCGAGGTAGAAGTCGCCCAAGATTCTCTCAGCGTTACTGTTGAGGTTGAAGTCGTCCAAGGTTCTCTCAGCGTTCCTGTTGAGGTAGTAATCGCCCAAGGTTCTCTCACCATCCCGTTGAGGTAGTAACCATCCCTGGTTCATTCATCACCTTTTGAAGCTCCAGATTCAGCTCCTGTAACCAGTCAGGACACATCTACACAAAGAGTTTGAAGACCAGCTCCTACAACAGGCCAGGTAATCATTTTCTTTTGCAGGTACGCAAGTTCTCGCTAAGGAAACTCTTACGCGATCGACATCCAGATGGCATCTATAAGCCCATCATCCTATCCATCAATCTCCAAATGGCATCTATAAGCCCATTCCACCATCACATTACTATGTGAGCGCAAATTTCTGGGCACTCTAGTGTTCAATCATCTTCCACCTTCGGATTGCGAAAGGCACGTCATCCAATCTGCATCCTCAGGTCTAAGAATATTGAACAGGGGCAACTGTTGTACCCCAAAATTTTCCCTCCCATATTCTTCAAGATTTGCCAAGTCAAAGCTTCAAAATTTCCCCAAGGGTTGCACAGTTCAAGGGCCTCCTAACAGTCAAAAACTAGGGTTTTGGTTCTGACAAAGAAAATGAAGTTTCCAAGGGTCCAATCAAGTCCCACATTCCTACAAGTATGGGCAAGCATCTTCATGTCAAGTTTCAAGACTTACAGCACAAAATTGCACAGTCAAAAACCCTAATTGCCCTACAGTCAACTACAGGGGCAAAATGGTCATTTGACAGTCAAAAGTTCAAATTTTTTATCAACATCTCATTTTGAAGCCACAAACATCATTTGATCAATTCTTGATCATGATTCTCAAAGCTTGGCTCAAAAAGTCTCAAGATGCAAAAGTTTCCATATTTGGACAGTTGAAAAAGTCAACTATAACTTGACCAAGGCATAACTTCCACATGGATTATCAGAAAAATTACATCCAAAGCTCATTTTAAAGAGAATCACATTTCCTACAACTCCTCTTCACACTTCAAGTCCAAGAAATTCTCTCACAAAAAGTTATCAATTTCAACATTATAGGTCATTTTCAAAAGTCAACAAAAAGGGACTTTAAGTCAAAGGCCATAACTTGAGATTGGTAAATCAAAATGACATGCGACAAAAAGGCATTGGTTAGAGGACTTCAAGACCTTTCCAAAATGTCCAAGAACATGAGCAAAGCTTAAAAATTGAGCAAGATATGCCTTGTGGAAGTTGGGACATTTTTGGGTATTTTGAAAAGTCAACTTTGCTTCAAATGCCTTAAAATTGCTAATGGGCCACATTTTCTTCCAAGATTCATCATCCAAAGCATGTGCACGACCATTTGGCCCAAAGGGAATTTATTCATCATTTTTATTTATTTATTTGAATTTTTAATTGCTATTAATTCATTTAATAAAATAAAATATGTGAAAAATACCAAAGCAAGCTTTTCAAATCTTTTTATGCATGGAATATCTTCAAGATTCGTGCATTATCAGATATGGAAAGAATCAAGTTGATTTGGACATGATTGGTATCAAATATGCATGGAAAAGATTGAAAAATTATGCCATGAAAATCAAATATTGTTTTCATCAATGCAAGGATTTGTGGACTCAGAATTTAACCCTAATTCATTCCATACATAAGCAAGATGCAAACCTAATGCCAAGAGACCTGAAAGTTGCGCCCCATCTGAAGAACCAACTTTGCAATTTTATCAAAAAAATCCAAAACTGAAATCTGCCTTGGAGGACGATTCAAAGGAAAATATTGATCCCAAAAGCTTCCTAAGACACCCTTGAGCCTGCCTGAATACTTTTCCACACTTCCAACCTCAGGAATCGGTAGCTAGAAGTCAAATTGTGTCGTCTCTTTTGCATAATCGCGTTTCATTATTCAGGCCATATTCATACATTCTAATGCTTATTTTCTACTAATATGAACTCAACGAAACTCATGGCATCACTGAATTGAATTAACATCGCTTGCATAGAGAATTGCCATTGTTGTTTTTTAGGGTTGCAGGAGCTACAAATTAGGGCTTTACGCCTGGGGAAAAATTAGCTAACCTAAGTGGCATCATTGGAATCAGGAGCTCATGAAAAATCCAATACACTAGTCGCGCTCAATTTATGAGCGACAGATTTCTAATCGCTATTTTCATGTTCATCAGATTGTGGGGGTTTAAAACCCCCGCTATTTAATTGTATTTTTGTTTCAAAACGATGAAGAAGATGATGCGTGGAAGACAGTGATTGTTTGGTTCAAAACTTGGCGCGCGTTTCTTTGTTTCAGACCACTTGCACTTATTTCTCATTATAATATTTGGGTTGCGTTATAATAACAAAGAAAGCCAGCAGCACAATTGGTCAAGCGTTGTATTGGTAACCTCTGGGACCTGGGTTCGAATCCCAGGTCCCCCTTTCTTATTCCATATTATTTTTCTAATCATGCTTCTGTGCAGTTCAAGCCTCAGCGTCCACCATAAGCTCACAATCCAGGCACGCCACATGGCCACTGAAGGCAATCCAAGGGTCCTGATTGGAAGAGTACCATGGGCATGAGTCAGAGGTGCCACACGCCAGCATGAAAGTCAACAAGGCCAAGGGCTATTGGGCCAGAATTACTGAGTTATACCTCCGGTTTGGGGACAGAACCCCCCATTGGTTTGCTCTTTCATCTTTTTTTGTATTTTTCTACTTTTATTTGTTTTAATTAGTTTTAATTTAATTCTTCAAATTAACATATTTTCATAACATAAAAAAATAATATAAAAAAATCAGAACGTCACAAAAATAAAAATGTATTTTTATTTAAATACTATTTTGTAAATAAATTGTATTAAGTAATTTAGTTTTTATTCTAGGATTAATTTTAACATTTTTTTAATAAACTTAAAATTTGTAGAATTAGGGTTTAGTTACTTTATCTTTTTCTCCTTTTCTTTTATCATCATTAATAATTAAATACTATTTTGTAAATAAAATTGTATTAATTAATTAGGTTAATTTTAGGTTAAATTTTAATGCTTTTCTTAATAAATTAAAAATAGCTAGAACTAGGTTTTAATTCCAATTTAATTTTTCTTATTAAAAATCCATAAAAAACTCCAAAAAAATATTTTCTTTTTTAGCTTAATTTAATTAATTTGTTAATTATAATTTAATTTCCTAAAAAGGGTCCAACGCCCTCGCATTCGATCGTAATTCCAATTCGCGCGTTTATTTTATTTCCTCCTTTTATGTAACTCTCCCAAAGCCATGTAAATTCGATATTTATATTTCTCGCACTTTACTTTATTTTATGTCAAATCGGGTCCTGGATTTAATTTGGCGATGTGGACCCGCGCCTTTGTAATAGCGTAGGAACTTTTAATTTCCGCATCTTTTTAACTGTTAATAAATTTGCATGCAAGAATGAATGTTAAAATAAAAATAAAAGCGTAGATCACCAATCACATGAACAAGACAAAATATCTGAAAACGACACACAAATCACACACCACCCCTAGGGTACGCCTCACTGTTGCCTTGCCCCTCGAAAGGTGATCGTCGAGTAGAAGATGTTTTAGTAAGTCCTCATGATCCGGGAACCTGGCATGAGGGTAGCTTCTAAGGTATCTTCCTATTGCTCTGGTGATCACCATGTCCCGAACCTTCGAATTGACCCGAACAACTCCAATGGTGGTGCTACCTACCTCTCAATGGTGGGATGGCATTACTGTAAAGGACATCTACACAGACGAATTCCTTAGGGTAGGTAGACGACTCTAGATACTGGCTCTAATTTCAAAAACAAATCAAAAACACTTTTCACACCGACACCTTTTCAAAAAGCTTTCGAAAGCAATTTTTTCAAACACTCTTGAGGACCGATACAAGAGTCGAACTGGAATTTTCAAAGAAACTTTTTAAAACCCACAGTTGAAAAGCAAACAAACCAATTTTTGAAAACACAATGAGCAAGTATCTAAGAGCCCATGGATAACCATGGATAGAAAGGGTGCTAACACCTTCCCTTTCTATAATCTACCTCCCGAACCGAGAGCAATCTCTATAAGGAATTTTTCTGTGCTTTTGTCCTTTCCATTTGGAGAAAATAAAAGACGGTGGCGACTCTTGCTTCCGCGACATTTCGCGAACCAGCGTTAAACAGTCAGTTCCAGATCCACCGATCACAAACACCATCAATGAAGACAAGACCACTTAAATCGATTCCTAAAGATTTTCCTGAGGCCAGTCAGTCAATGGAGACAAGACCCGTTAAATCGATTCCTAAAGATTTTTCTGAAGCCAAGTCAGTCAATGGAGACAAAACCAGTTGAATCGATTCCTAAAGATTTTTCTGATGCTAACCCAGTCAAAGGAGACAAAACTAGTTAAATCGATTCCTAAAGATTTTTCTGAAGCTCAACCTGTCAATAGAGACAACCCATCCACCTTTCTCAAGTTCCAGATCAACACCTGTAACTAGCCAGGAAATATTTGTGAACGACTGATTGTAGATCTATACCTGAAACCAGACAGGAAAGTTATCTACATGAAGAGACTGAAGATCAATACCTGAAACAAGACAGAAAAACTATCTTTCTTTCTCAAGTCAGAGATTAATACCTGAAACCAGACAGGAAAACTATCTCATCGACCAGCTTTCTTAAGTTCCAGATCAACACCTGTAACTAGCCAGGAAATATTTGTGGACGACGGATTGTAGATTAATACCTGAAACCAGGCAGGACAACTATCTACTTGACCATCATGAAGCAACCATACACCGGTTCCTTCTCTTCCATAATTCAGTTTTACACTGACTCATCGTCAGGTAACCCTACACAGGTTCCTTCTTTCAATCCACCAAGTTACAATTCAACGAACAATCTCCAGATGGCATCTATAAGCCCATCCCCCGACAAGATTCTGTCACATCTCCAGATGGCATCTATAATCCCATCCTCCTATCCATCATCTCTCTAAATGGCATCTGTAAGCCCATTCCCGACATCACATTGCTGATACTACACTATGCGAGTGCAAATTTCTGGGCACTTTAGTGTTCAATCATCTTCCACCTTCGGATCACGAAAGGCACGCAAGCCAATCTACATCCTCAGGTCTAAGAAGATTGAACAGGGGCAACTGTTGTACCCCAAAATTTTCCCTCCCATATTCCTCAAGATTTGTCAAGGTTGATCTTCAAAGAATTCAAGATTGCTCAAGGAAAAGACAGTCAAACCACCTCTTAAGCCAGCTGAAATTAGGGTTTTGTTTCTTTTAAGGAATTTGAGGGGTTCAATGGTTCAATCAAGTCTCATAGGCCCATATACATTCTCTAGCACCTACATGCCAAGTTTCAAGACTCACAATGCCAATTTGCACAGTCAAAAGCCTCATTTGATCCACAGTCAACTACAAGGGTAAAATGGTCATTTTACAGTCAAAAGTCAGAAATTTTGGTCAACATCTTATTTTTGAGTCCACAATCATCATTTGATCAAGTCTTGATCATGATTTTACAAGGATAGCTCAAAAATCATCAAGATGCAAAAAGTTACTATTTTTGGACAGTAGAAAAGTCAACTATATCTTGACCAGGGCATAACTTTTTCATGGTTTGTCAGAAAAATCCCATCTAATTCTCATTTTTAAGGGGATGCCATTTCCTACAATCCATCTTCACACTCCAAGTCTAAGAAATGCTCTCATAAAAAGTTATCAATTTCTACATTATAGGTCAAATTCAAAAGTCAACAAAAGTACACTTTGAGTCAAAGGCCATAACTTGAGATTGATAAATCCAAATGACATGGGACCAAAGTAATTGGTTAGGGGACTTCAATACCTTTCCAAAATGTCCAAGAACATGTTCATATGATCAAAATTGAGCAAGATATGCATTGGAGAAGTTGGTAAATTTTCATGAATTTGCAAAAGTCAACTTTGCTCAAAACACCTTATTTTTGCTAATGGGCCTCAAATCTCTTCTTGAAACTTTATCCATGGCCTATGCACGACCCATCAAGCTTAATTGAATTATTTTCTTATTTTTTATTAATTAATTGGATTTTTAATTGATTTTAATTCATTTAATTAATTTAAATTGTAGGAAATACAAAGATTTGATTTTTCAATCTTTTTGTGAAGCAAATGTGGTCAAGATATGCTGGAAAATTCGTGCACAAATAAAATATGCAAAAATCTCCAAGTTTGACAACTTTTTCCAATCATGAAGATTCAAAAATATATGATTCCCAATCAAATATTTAATCATCATTCCATGGATTTCTTTGCAAGATTTTGACCTAATTCTATTCCTTTATAAATACACAAGCTAATCCTAATCATGCACACGTGAAAGCACTGCAGAAAAAGCCATAACCATATTGAAAAAATTTAAGAAACTTGAAAACTAATTTCCATATTCTAGCACGATTCAAAGGCTTTTGTGGATTCAAACACATTGCTGGAAGTGTGAGGAACGTGTAGCAATCCAATTCACGTGCTAAAGCTCAAGAAATCATCAAGAACAGACCCACGGTTTGCATATTATTTTCATAATCGTAACTCATGATTCATGCATATTTAACATGATTTTGTGTTTGTTTTGCATTGCTAGAACTCATATGAAGCTAATGGTATAACTGGATTGGATTAAAACGCACAAAATCACAAGTTGCCATGTTTGAATTTTAGGGTTCATGAACTTTGATTTTGGGGCTTTACAGTACAGGAAAAATTAAGCCTCATAAGACCCATGACTGAACTCGTTAGGTCAAGACGAACCTAAAGCCACCCTCGCGAAACATTTATATAAAGCATAGAGCTACTCGCTATTTTTCGTCGTTGCAATTTGTGGGGGTTAAAAACCCCCGCTATCTAACTTTGTTTTTACAGGCATAGCAAGGAAGACGATGAGTTGTTGACATGCCATTGGGTAATTCAAAAAAGGGCGCGCGCTTATTTGTTTGTACAACATATGTGATTGTTTTTATATATTATATTTACTTATTGTTATAATAACAAACACAGGAAAATGGCGTAGTGGTTGATGTGCTGGCTGGGAATCATTGGGACCTGGGTTCGAATCCCAGGTCCCCCCAAAACTCTTATAATATTTTTCTTAACATGATTACATGCAGGCTTCAGGAAGTGTTCCACCATGTGCCTCAATCACCCACGCGCCATGTGGCTGCCAGCATAGATCTAATGGCCACGAGAGAAGGAACACCATACTCCTAGTCAATGCGCACCATGGAGAATCTCACAAGTCAAAGCAGGCTTGAGAGATTAATGGGCCAGAATTGCTAACAAACCTCTAAAGCTGGCCAGCACCCCCCTGGGTTCTTTTCCTTTTTCTCTTCATATTTTCTATTTATTTATTTAATTGTTTTACTATTATTATTATTATTATTATTTAATTAACTCAATTAATTATTTTTATAATAAAATCAGAAAACTAAAATATTTTTATTATTATTATTATTTATTAATTTCACCTTTAATTATTATTTTGTAAATAAATGTAGTTAATTAATTTAGTTGTTTTAATTAGGTTAACTTTAATTATTTTCATAACAAATAAAATAAATTAGAATTAGGGTTTTCTTGACAATTTTAATTTCTTTTCTTTTATTTCATTAAAAACTTAAAAAAAAATTCTTTTAATTAATTAATTAATTAGTTTTTAGGGTTAATTTAATTTAATGCAAAAAGGACCAAAACTTCATTCTTTCTCAAAAAGTGTTAAAACCCTAAGGACTTCTCCGATTTAATTTTTATTCGCGCATAATATTTTTGATCATTATTTATGTAATTGCTCCGAGAATGTAATAGCGTAATTAGGACCCCTTTTATCGCTTTCATTTAATTTCTCGCAATTTACTTTTCAAGGGTTGCTTTTGGCGGTGTAAATACCCGACGCCTTGTAATAGCGTAGATTTACTTTCCGCACAACTATTAACTGCTATGCATGACAAGACTTGTTCTCAAAATAAAATCAAAACGTAGCTCACCATAACATGTGCAAAGATAATTTAACTGAATCCTGACACACTCGCACATGCCACTCCTAGGGTACGCCTCACTTGGTTGCCTCGACGTGGTCATTGAGTATAGGGTGTTTTAGAGGTCGCCCTCCTGTCCAAAGATCCAAGTTGCCTCGAAACAGTTACCTCGGATAAAAAGGATCTAGGACATTAGGGTTACCGCTAAGGCGTCCTACTATTGCTTTGGTGACCACATGTCCCTATAATCGAATTGACCCGAATAACTCCAACGACGGTGCTACCTACTTCTCAATAATGGGATAGTACTGTCTAAAGGACATTTACACAGCTTAATTTCTTTTGAGTAGGTAGAGGTTCTCAGGTACTTGCTCTTTCAAAACAAAAAAATACTTTTCGCACCTACACTTTTCTGACAAAAGTTTTCAAACAAACACTTCATGACACTCTTGAGGACTGATACAAGAGTTAAAACGAAGTTTTCAAACAAACTTTTTCAAAACCCACAAACACAAGAAAAGCAAACATTTTTGAAAACATAGTGAGCAAGTACCTAAGAGCCCGTGGATAACCACGGATAGAAAGGGTGCTAACACCTTCCCTTTCTATAATCTACCTCCCGAACCGAGAAACATCTCGAAAAGGAATTTTGTTGTGCTTTTGTCCTTTCCTTATTGGAGAACATAAAAGACGGTGGCGACTCTTGCTTACTGCGACATTTTGCTAAACGCAAACGCGAACCAGCATTCCAAAACAGTCAATTCTATTTCCACCGATCACACTTTCCTTTGAAAATTTTTTACTTCGTGATAACCCTTGTGTCAGTCCTCAAGGATGTGACGAAGTTTGTTTTGAAAATTTGTTTTGAAAGGTGTTTGTGTGAAAAGTTTTCATTGAGAAAGTACCTAAGATTCTACCTACTCGAAAAAAGGATTGTTCGTTCTATTTCCTTTAGACAGCACTATCCTACTATTAAGGAGTAGGTAGCACATTCGTTGGAGTTGTAAGGGACATTCGAAGGGGACAAGTACAATCACTAAAGCAATAGTTAGAAAACTTTAGTAGTAACCCTAGAGTCTTAAGATCTTTCTGAGACAACATTTCTGAGGCAACATTTCCGAGGCAACATTTTGATCTTTTAGACTGGAGGGCGACCACTAAAATCTCCTATGCTTAATGACTGTTTTACCAAAGGCAACCGAAGTGAGGCAAACCCTAGGAGTGAACATGTGCATGTGAACTTTTTTCATTTATTTAGTCTTTGCACATTAGGTGATCTACCGTTTTAAATTTCAAGCATTCTTTTCATGCAATCCTATTAGCCATGCATCTAGACAGTTAAAGATTCCAGAAATTAAAAGTGCGAGAAATAAACCTAGCTATTACAAGGCTTCGGGGAGGGGGATTAATTACATAACCAAAAATAGGGGATTTAAACAATAAATAAAAACCCTAGTTTAACTATTACAAACCCTGAACAGTTACAAAATAATGAACAAGTAATTAGCAAGCGCGTGGCAAATTAAATGCGAGAATGATTGAAATAATCTAAAACCCTAATTGAGAGAAAAAATATTTTTTTTTGGATTTTTATTGAAGAAAACAATTTAATTACAAATCAATTAAACCTAATTTCTAATTGTTTTTAAATTATGAAAGAAATTAAATTAACCTAATTTTCTAATTAAGTTAATTAATTAAAGAAATAGATATTTATGAGAAAAATGATTTTTGATATATTTTTAAAGAAAATTAATTATGTACGATTTAAAACCCTAATTCTAATTATTTTTCATTATAAAAAGAAGATTAAATTGCCCTAAATTAATTAAACTAATTAATTCAAAAAATATTTATTAAGAAAAAGAGATCTTTTTGTGATTTTTGTGTTTAATAAAAAAATAATTTGTGTTAATTAAAAGAAAAAAAGAAAAAATTAAAGAAAAAAAACAAAAAATAAAAAAAAGAATAGAAAAAAAGTAATATGATGGGCCTGTATGCTAGCTGAAACGGGGGTGTGAATCTGAATTCCCTGGCCCATTAAGCTAAGCCCGGTCAACCATGTTGGATTAGGTGCAAGTGTTGACTTGAGGAGCACCAAGGACATTCAAGCAGGAAGCGTTAGATCTGGCCAACAGTACATCCAGTGGTCATGAATTGTTAGCGCATGGTGGATGGTTGAGAGCGTGATACACCTGATTACAGAAGAAAAAATAATACAAAGAAATTGTTGGGACCTGGGATCGAACCCAGGTCCTTATACTCGCCTCCAACGATGCATTGCCAGCTGCGCTACCTTGTTAGCTTGTTTGTATAATGAGAACAAAATATCATAAATAAAATAAAGCAGTGGATTCAGAAAAGCGCACAAGTTTCAAATGAGCCAATGGTGGGCTGCCACATATTATCTTCTTCGGTGCAACCATCGTATTAGGTGAAAGAATTTTACCTACAGACACAAGTCTGTAGCTATAACCCCTGCAAATTTCCAAAATGCACAATATATATGATAAATAATTTCTAATTACATAGTTCCATTCGTGGTGATCTCGTGAACACCCTAGTATCCTTCTTTTTGGCTAATTTCATCTGTATAAGAAAGCCCTAAATTGCAAACGTAAACCCTAACAATGGCAACATCGTGTATAGGCTTCAAAAACACAATCAAATAATATAGTTAGCTTGCAAACATGATGAGGATTACAAATATATGACTTAAACATGCTAAAGATGCCAGTAATACAGTAATCGATTTTGAGTTTGAGGGCAAACCGTGAGAGCAATTACGCGTGTTTTTGGGTGCTTCAAGCCTTGCAACTGATCCAATTGGCTTCTGGGAAGGTCCAAGAATCGATTAGCAGCGTTGGAATGGTCTGAATTGATCTTTAAATGCAAAAACGATCCAACACTTTTTGCCACTTTTTTGGAATTTGGTTTTGTGTTTTCACGACTGCTCAACCCATTATCTTGATCTGCAATTGTTGTATACATATAGTAGACTGAATTAGGTCAATAAAATTGTATCATATCTTTGAGAATTATGAAAATGTGATTTGATTTGATTCATGTATGATATCTTTCTAAAACAAGCTTCAATCCAATCTTTTGCAACCCTAATGAGTCTTGCACGAATTGATCATCATGCTAGCTGTACATGGACTCCAAATGTGCATAAAAATCCCAAGATTTGATTTGTTTTCATTATTTTACCATTTAATTTGATTTATTTTGATTTAAATGAATAAATAATCAAAATAAATGATAAAAGTAATACAATAATAGGTGGAAAATCTCAGGGGTCGTGGGTCCTATTACAAACATGTTTCAAGAAAGAAAACATGGGCCCCTTTGGAAAAAAATGCAAATTTGATCAATGTTGACTTTTGACAATTTTCCAAAAATTGCCAACTTTGACAATGCACAACTCTCTCAATTTTGACCCTAGGAGGGTGTTCTTGGACTTTTTAGGAAGCTTAGGATGTCCCCTAAACAACCCTTTTGGTTTCATCTCAATTGGATCTTCCATGTTCATGTATGAAGCTTTGACCCAAAAGGTATTTTTGTTGACTTTTCAAAAGGACCTATAATGTAGAAATCCATATATTTTGATGAGTGCATATTTTGAACTTGTGGGCCGAAGATGAGTTGTAGGGAATTGCATCCTCTTCAAAATGAGCCTTGGATGGAAAATTTCTGATAAAGTATGAAGAAATTATGCTTGGTCAAAGTTGGGTTGACTTTTCCTTCAAAACCCTAATTTAGCAACTTTTGGGTTTTGATGAATTTGGAGCAATCCTTGAGGAATCATGACCAACCCTTGATCAAATGATGGAAGTCACTTCAAAATTTTGATGTTGACCAAAAATATTGAGGTTTGACTGTATGTGGGCCACAATTGACTTTTGACCTAATACAGTCGATTCTCAAGCATCTGAGCAATTGACTGAGCAAAATTTTTGTGCAAGGCATGAAACTTGACATGGATGATTTTGGGTACATATTAGGACCTTTGGAAGCATTTGAGTCCTTTGTGGTTCATACATCTTGATGAAAATAGAAACCCTAATTTGAGGTATACTGCCTTAGGAGAGAGTTTTTCTGGTCAACTCTTGGGAAACCTTGAGCCAATTGAGGATCTTTAGGAGCATGTACTGAGTAAAATGAGAGGGAAAATTTTGGGGTACAACAACTGCCCCTGTTCAATCTTATTAAACCTGAGGATGTAGATTGGCTAGCCTGCCTTTCATGATCTGAAGATGGAAGATGATTGAACACTAGAGTGCCCAGAAATTTGCACTTGCATGAAGTGGGACTGATTGGTGATATCGGGAATGGGCTTACAGATGCCATTTGGATGTCGATAATGGAAGATTACCGAAGATGGGCTTAAATATTCCATCCTGGATGTGACGGAGAATTGTCAGAGATGGGCTTAAAGATGCCATCTAGAGAATGTGGATTTCCTGAGATATTCCTTTGACGAGAGTCCTTGTTGCTGTTGTTGATGAGGAATCTGCTGAGGAATGTTGGTATCTGTCTTGGGAGAAATAGAGTTTTAGGAGCTTCAGTTGTCCGTTACTCTACCGGGGAAATGCAAAACCAATGGTGTTTGATCAGGTTCTAGTCTTACAGTGTTATGGACTACTGTTTGGAGATAAGAGAGGAGGAACCTTGATAATAAGGTTATGAGAAGGAACCTGGATAGTAGGGTTCCTTCGATATGAAAAGCCTGGATAGTAGGGCTATAAGAAGAAACCTAGATAGTAGGGTTACTTCGATATGAAAGCCTGGATAGTAGGGTTGTGAGAAGGAACATGGATAGTAGGGTTACTTCGATATGGAAGCCTGGATAATAGGGTTGCTTCGATATGAAAAGCCTGGATAGTAGGGTTGTGAGAAGGAACCTGGATAGTAGGGTTACTTCGATACGAAAGCCTGGATAGTAGGGCTATGAGAAGGAACCTGGATAGTAGGGTTACTTCGATATCGAAGCCTGGATAATAGGGTTATGAGAAGGAACTTGGGTCGTAGGGTTACTTCGATATGAAAGTCTGGATAGTAGGGCTGTGAGAAGGAACCTGGATAGTAGGGTTACTTCGATATGAAAGCCTGGATAGTAGGGCTGTGAGAAGGAACCTGGGTAGTAGGGTTACTTCGATATGAAAGCCTGGATAGTAGTGTTGTGAGAAGGAACCTGGGTTGTATGGTTACTTCGATATAAAAGCCTGGATAGTAGGGTTGTGAGAAGGAACCTGGGTCGTAGGGTTACTTCGATATGAAAGCCTGGATAGTAAGGCTGTGAGAAGGAACCTGGATAGTAGGGTTACTTCGATATAAAAGCTTGGATAGTAGGGTTGTGAAAAGGAACCTGGGTCGTAGGGTTACTTCGATATGAAAGCCTGGATAGTAGGGCTGTGAGAAGGAACCTGGATAGTAGGGTTACTTCGATATGAAAGCCTGGATAGTAGGGCTGTAAGAAGGAACCTGGGTCGTAGGGTTGCTTGGTGATAAGTTCGTGTAAAACTTCATAATGAACCGGGGTAAGGTTACTTTGGTATAAGTTCGTGTAAAACTTCAGGATGAACCGGGGTAAGGTTACTTTGGGATAAGTTCGTGTAAAACTTCAGGATGAACCGGGGTAAGGTTACTTCGTGATAAGTTCGTGTAAAAATTCAGAATGAACCGGGGTAAGGTTATAAGTTTGTGTAAAACTTTAAGATGAACCAGGGTGAGGTTACTTTGGGATAAGTTCATGTAAAACTTCAGGATGAACCGGGATAAGGTTACTTTGATCTGATAATGTAGATTAGTTGACCCGTTTGGTTTCGAGAACTGAGTTTCCATTAGTTGTCTGTAGATATGATATGTATAACTACTGGATTCATTGAAGCTAATCGTCTTTTCCTGGAAAAAAAATCAGGATTAGTTATATGCGATGCATGAAATGCAAGGCGAGATGATGTTCTCAAAATAAATGAGATTATGCTATATATGATATGTATGCGTATGTCATGATGTATGTTCATGAAATGCTATCGGGGTATGCCCACGTCTGAGAAAATAAATCCCTGACGGTTGCTGGAGATAGGTGTTGTTGTACCCCAAAATTTGCCCTCCCATATTCTTCAAGAAATTGCCAAATCAAGCTTCAAAATTCCCCAAGGGTTGTACAGTGCAAAGGTCTCCTATACAGTCAAGATTAGGGTTTTTGTTCTGATCAAGAAAATGAAGTTTCCAAAGGGCCAATCAAGTCTCACATGCCTACAAATATGGTCAAGCATCCTCATACCAAGTTTCAAGACATTCAGCACAAAATTGCACAGTCAAAAACCCTAATTGCACTACAGTCAACTGTAGGGGCAAAATGGTCATTTGACAGTCAAAAGTTCAAATTTTTGGTCAACATATCATTTTGAAGCCACAAACATCATTTGATCAATGCTTGATCATGATTCTCAAAATTTGGCTCAGAAATCATCAAGATGCAAAAGTTTCCTTATTTGGACAGTTGGAAAAGTCAACTGAAATTGACCAGGGCATAACTTTCACATGGATTATCAGCAAAATTCCATCCAAAGCTCATTTTGAAGAGAAAGACATTTACTACAACTCATCTTCATACTTCAAGTCCAAGAAATGATCTCACAAAAAGTTATCAATTTCAACATTATAGGTCATTTTCAAAAGTCAACAAAAAGGGACTTTAAGTCAAAGGCCATAACTTGAGATTGGTAAATCAAAATGACATGGGACCAAAGGCATTGGTTATAGGACTCAAAGACCTTTCCAAAATGTCCAAGAACATGAGAAAAGCTTAAAAATTGAGCAAGTTATGCCTTGTAGAAGTTGGGAAATTTTTGGATATTTTGAAAAGTCAACATTGGTTCAAATGACCTAAAATTGCTAATGGGCCCATTTTTCTTCCACAAATCATCATCCATGGCATGTGCACGACCACTTGGCCCAAAGGGAAGTCTTTATTCATTTTTTATTTATTTATTTGAATTTTTATTTATAATAATTCATTTAAATCAAATTAAATATATGAAAAATGCTAACCTAAGTTTTTCAATCTTTTTGTGCATGTTTTATCCTCAAGATTTCGTGCTTGACTCAATATAGAAAGATTTGGATTGAATTGATCATAATTGATACAAGAACACATTGAAAAGATTGAAAAAGATCCTTAAAAATCAAATTTCCAAAAACCATGAATGCATTGGATTTGTTCTATTTTTCTTGACCTAATTGACTCAATACATAAGCCTGAATACAACCCTAGTGCAAACACACACGCAGCTGCTCAAAAAACCTGAAAATCAAACTTGAAATTTTTCTCTAAAAACTCAATTCTGAAAACTAACTTGCAGGTTGATTCAAGGCTTAATTTTTGTTTCATTAGCTTGCTGAAGGTCCATTGAACGTGTCCCAATCAAGAACATCCATCAAAACCTCAGGAATTGGTATACTGAACTGGAAATATCTCATGAAAAATCCATGATTGTGTCTTGACATCTAGGCATTCTTAGGGCATTTTAATTGTTGATTTACATTCCTTATGCCTTTCTAATGTTAACCATATGATTCAATTGTGTTTTTATGTTGTGTACACGATTATGCCATTGATGATTTTTAGGGTTTGCAGAGCTTCAGATTAGGGGTTTTGTAACAAGGGAAAATTGGAACCCCTGGCCATCACCATTCAAGTCATCACGTTCAGACGATTACAAAGCTATGCTCGCGCTCAATTTATGAGCTTCCTAGGCCTAATCGCTATTTTCCCTAAAGTGGCCTAAGAGAATACATCCAAAACCGTTGCCTATGTTTCTCTTATTTCAGGAAAATAAAACACGCGAAGAAGACGACCTCGTGGCGAATGGTGATAGGCTGGTTCAAATTTCCGCGCGCAGACCCACTAACATTCTTGTTTTTATTTATTATATTTGTTTGTTTATTATATATCAAACGCGTGAACTGGCACAGATGGCAAGCGAATCTATTGACAAAGCACATGACCTGGGTTCGAGCCCCAGGTCTTCCATGTTTCCATATTATTTTTCAATAACAATTCCTATGCAGTTTCAATAACAAAGACCACCATGCACCTTCCAAATCCAGCATGCCACGCGTCCTGGAAACTTAGATCAAAGGCATAGATTGGAGGAACACCCTAAACCCTAGTCAAAGGTGCCACATGGTGTCTGGAAAAGTCAGCGGACCTGAAGGTTATTGGGCTCAGATTTCTTGGGCTATACCTCCATTTTGGGGACTACCACCCCCCTAGGTTTGCATAATTTTTGCTTTCTTTATTGTTTAATTCTATTTTATTTTAATTATTACTTGTTTAATTAATTTATTATTTTACACAAAAATATAAAACATCATAAAAAAATCAGAAAAGAGATAAAATAATAAATATTTTTATTTTAGTATTTTCATAATTAAATTCGCATGTAATTAAATTTATTTTTAAATTAGGTTAATTTTAATTCTTTTAACAAAAATCTAAAAAATGTAGAAATAGGTTTAAGTAATAATTTTTATCCTCTTTTATTTTTCTTTCATAAATGTATTAAATAATTAAATATTTTATTTTTTTATAATTAAATTGTATGAAAAAAATTAGGTTTAATTTAGGTTAAAAACTTCAATATTTTCTTCTTAATAAATTAAAAATAATTAGAATTAGGGTTAGTATTGATTTTAATTAATTCTTTTTTATTAAATCCCAAAACATTAAAAAACACAAAAAAACAAATTCTTGCTTTCTTTTTTTAATTCATTATTAACTCAATTTTTGCAAAAGGGTCCAATGCCCTCGTTTCGTTTTAATTCTTATTAATTCGCATTTATTTTTTATTTTTTATAATATTATGTATCTCTCCCGAAGCCATGTAAATTACTTCTCGCACTTCTAATTCTTTTAACTTCTTTATTTTCTGTCAAATCGGGTCCTGGTTAATTTTGGCGATGTGGACCCGCGCCTTTTGTAATAGCTTTAGATTTTTACATTCTCGCAATATTTTTAACTGTTAATCAAAAGCATGAAAGAATGTATGGACAAAATAAAAACAAGCGTAGAACACCAATAACATGACAAGACAAATGCAAATGAAAACGACACAAATCGCACACACCACCCCTAGGGTACGCCTCACTGTTGCCTTGCCTTCGAAAGGTGATCGTCGAGTAGAGGATGTCTTAGTAAGTCCTCATGATCCGGGAACCTGGCATGAGGGTAGCTTCTAAGGTGTCTTCCCATTGCTCTGGTGATCACCATGTCCCGAACTTCGAATTGACCCGAACACCTCCAACGGTGGTGCTACCTACCTCTCAATGGTGGGATGGCACTACTTTAAAGGACATTTACACAGACGAATTCCTTAGGGTAGGTAGGTTCTCGTAGATACTTGCTCTAATCTCAAAACAAATTCAAAAAGACTTTTCACACTGACACCTTTTCAAAAAGCTTTCGAAAGCAATTTTTCAAACACTCTTGAGGACCGATACAAGAGTCGAACTGAAATTTTCAAAGAAACTTTTTTTTTAAAACCTACAATTGAAAAGCAAACAAACCATTTTTGAAAACACAAGTGAGCAAGTATCTAAGAGCCCATGGATAACCATGGATAGAAAGGGTGCTAACACCTTCCCTTTCTATAACCTACCTCCCGAACCGAGAGCAATCTCTTTAAGGAATTTTTCTGTGCTTTTGTCCTTTCCATTTGGAGAAAATAAAAGACGGTGGCGACTCTTGCTTCCGCGACATTTCGCGAACCAGCGTTAAACAGTCAGTTCCAGATCCACCGATCACAGAACTGGCGACTCTGCTGGGGAAAAACTTAAAGTGAGGTGTACCTTAGGATTAAGTTCACTGTGTTTTCAATTGTCTTCTTTGCTTGCTTTATTATTGTGGGTTGCATCGGAGTTACATAGATCCTAACCCGGATCTGGGGATACCCTGTTTAGGTAGCATAAGCTGTGAGGGACCTGTCCGGCGTAGACCGACACAGGTGAAGCAGTGGCTACGTTGGTGTGGCACCTTGGTCTGTACCGATATCCCTTGTGTCGCAACGAGGAGAATATGGGTCTTCTAAGGAGTCATTAAGCACCAACAACCTTAGAACCTTAATTGACACAACTTGGCCTTTAGAATTGTAGCAGTATGCTACGCCCATTGAGGCTAAACTCTCGTGATGGTTCTTGCCGCAAGACAAGATTGCGATGCTGGAGTTATGACCGATTGAGGGTAGTCAATGATATTGGGATCCTCTAAGAACCCGGTTACTTTGATTAGGACAGGTATGAACCAACAAACTGAAAGAGGGTAGTACCTAGACCTCATGCTGGCCTAAACTTTAGGGGCTTGCCTTGTGTGACTTGTGTGCCTTACCATGTTTGCCTTTGTATCTATATGTGGTGTGCTTTATCATAACATCATAGCATCATGAGCATTGCATGCATCCTGCATAAGGACTGACCATTTCAAAGACAAGAGGGTTTCACCTTTGCTCTGTTTTGTAGGACATTATGATGCCTGTGCGAAGGAATACTATCCGGTTCAACTTTGTTCGTTCACCTGAGTTACTTGATGAGTTGGTTAGCAGAATTCCAAATACCACTTCCTTCATTCAGAGGCATGGTTCCCTTCTCGGTCTAGTCACTTCAAAGCGGGATCAACAGTTGATGAGTGTTCTGACCCAGTTCTATGACCCTCTGTACCAGTGCTTCACCTTTCAAGACTTCCAGCTGGTCCCTACCCTGGAAGAGTTCTCTGATTTTCTTGGTATCCCTATCTTGGATCAGACTCCCTTTACTGGTTGGGAAAAGACCCTCAGACTTGAGGATGTTGCTGCAGCTCTTCCTTTGACCCATCAAGAGGTAACAGACAACTGGGTGACTAGAAGCGGAGTTAAGGGTTTCTTGGCCAAGTTTCTGATTGGTAAAGCTAACAGTTTCTGGAATGACCTGGACTTTAGGGCATATGAAGACATCTTGGCTCTCCTAATCTATGGGTTAGTCCTGTTTCCTAATCCTGACAACTTCATCAATGTCACTGCCATAAGGATCTTTATGTCTCAGAATCCTGTGCCCACTCTCTTGGGTGACATCTTGCAACAACTTCATGCCCGTACTACCCGAAGACGAGGAACCCTATGGTGTTGTATCCCTTTGTTGGTGAGGTGGTTTATTTCGCACCTCCCTAAGTTCGTACTGAAGAATCAAGAAGGAAGAGGTTGGGCTCATAGGTTAATGTCTCTCACCGATAAAGACATCATTTGGACTTGCAGAGGTTTGGATGAGATAGCTATTATTGATCGATGCGGGGAATACCATAATGTTCCTCTGATTGGTACCCAAGGAGGGATCTCTTACAATCCATGTCTAGCACTCCGTCAGTTTGGAAGAGCAAGAAGAGCAGGTCCCCATGAGATGTTGGTGCCTCACATCAGTTTTGAATTTCAGGTGGATAGTGACGAGCTGCGTCGTAGGTTCATCAAGGCTTGGGACAAAGTTCATAAAGCTGACCCACAAGAGTTAGGGCCAAAGACCTCTTTACCTATGGAAGCCTACTACAAATGGGTTCGCATTCGTGCTCAGAAGTTAGGTATGCCGTATGAAGCTGTCAGACCCGTCATTCTTGAGTGTCCTGACAAAGATGGTGTTCCTCCAACTGTCCTTCCTCCTCAAGTTCCTACTGATTATGAGACATTGAAGAGATCTTGGTCACAACTGCGAGAAGAGCGGGATTCTTACCGGGAAAAGTTCAACGAGCAGGAATCAAAGATCCAGAAGCTGACAAAACAGTTGGAGAATGAGAGAGCTCTGAATGCCTACATCCGTACTGAGAAGAGGAGACCATGGGATCAATAAGGAGCTCCAGATGTGCTTTTACAGTTTTATTTCCTTTTTAGTATTTCCTTTCATGTAACGCCTAAGGGCAACCTGTTGAATAATTTCAGTTGCAAAGTTGAATCTAATGAAGTGTGTTCCTTTTTGTTTACGAAGTTGATTCCCGATTGTCTTTGAAAACATAATTCATACGCATTTCATACATCATGTGCATAGCAGGTTTTTCCTCTTTTCAGGTTGCTTACAGTTCTTCGCTGTTTATTTCAGCATCATGAATCCCGACTCGTCATCAACTGAGACATCCATCAAGGCTCTTCAGGCGCAGAATGCGCAGTTTCAGGAATTAATCAAGGGTTTGGCTCAAGGCCAAGAAGAGCTGAAGGCTATGCTCCTGAAGAAGGAGAAGAAGAAGAAGAGAATGACTGTTCTGTTCAACTCGGGCCGAAGGTTCGGCGATACTCTGCAGAATGAAGAGGCTGGTTCTTCTGTCGGCAAGAGTAGTCCTCAGGCAGAAGCAAGGGTTCCTAGTCCGGTAGTCTCCGACAACGAGACTGATTTTGATGAAGAGCAGTACCCTCCTGCAGAAGACCGTTACAAGCACTTGGAGGACAGGTTGAAGGCTATGGAAATACAACAGGTACCTGGGCTGGATTTCGGAGATCTGGGTTTGTCCACTGGTGTGATTATCCCTCACAAGTTCAAAGCACCATCCTTCTCTAAATATGACGGGGCGTCTTGTCCCAAGCTACATCTCAGGTCCTATGTTCGGAAGATGCAACCGTACTCTGCGGATAAGAATTTGTGGATCCACTTCTTCCAGGAGAGTCTTTCAGGGACTCATCTCGAATGGTTCTATCAGCTGGATGGGACCAAGGTTCGTAACTGGGAGGAGTTGGCTACTGCTTTCTACAAGCAGTATCAATATAATGTCGACCTTGCCCCTACACGTACCCAGCTCCAGGGTATGTCGTTAGGTTCAAGCGAAGGTTTTAAGGAGTACGCTCAGAAGTGGAGAGACCTGGCTGGCAGGGTGCAGCCACCATTGACTGATCGGGAGTTGGTAGACATGTTCTTGGGGACCCTATCTGGGCCATTTTTCAACCATCTCATCGGGAATTCTTCTGCAGGGTTCACTGATTTAATTCTGACTGGAGAAAGAATTGAGGCTGGGTTAAAATCTGGTAAGATTCCGAAGGGTGCATCATCTAGTTCTGAGAAGAAACCCTTCAAGAAGGAGGCTAGTGCCGTGTATGGTTCCAAGAGATCAGAGAGACCTGAGCGCCGCCAATCTGTCAGTGCGGTAATGATTGTTAAGCCTGTTGTCGCTCCTCGGCCGACTAATCCTCAAAAGGCTGAAAGACCCCGGAGAGAGTTTACCCGGTTAAGCATGACCCTATCGCAGATCTTGCCACAGTTGCTATCCTCCAATTTAGTGACTGTCAGGGAGGCTCCGAAGTTCCCAAATACTGCATCTCCTAAGTACAACTCGAATGCTCGTTGTGCTTACCATTCAGATAGCCCGGGGCACTCTACTAATGACTGTTGGGCATTAAGGAGTAAGGTGCAAGACCTTATCGATGCGAAGGAGATACAGTTCGAAGCGCCTGAGAGGCCAAATGTAGTTACTGCTCCTATGCCTCAACATGGGGTAAATGCTGTTGACGAAGACGTTTATGCTGTTTCTGTGGATGATCTAGCCACTCCTCTGAAGACTGTCAAGAAGAACCTGCTGCTGGCCGGTTTATTTCCGGGTTGCAGTGAGGGTTGCCTGTTCTGTGCTGTGTCTCTATCTGGTTGTCCCTTGCTGAAGTTAGGCATCCAAGGCCTAATGGATAGCAAGGAGTTTCTGTTTAAGAAGTCTACTGTTCAGTTGGTTCCGATGGAAGAAGTTTCTGTGGTTACCATATTCAACAATCCAATCCCGGCTCTCCCGAAGAAGCCCATTCAAATCATGACTGTTGCACCTGTAGTTATCACTGTTCCGGGGCCCCTGCCCTACGTATCTGATAAAGCTGTCCCCTGGCATTATGGGGCAGATGTGTATGTAAATGGGATTAAACAAGAGTTCAACGCTGGCGCCAGCATCTGTGATATCACTGGCCCAGCCAAAGTCACCCGCAGTGGCAGGCTCTTCTCGCCTGACATTGCACCGCCTGCTGCCCGAAGACCACTTCTCATAACTCCTGCAAGTGTACCTGTTCCTGCTGCTGATCTAATTATTTCTCCTGCTGCCGAGTCATCCAATGCTCGGGGCAAAGGAATTGAAGTTGAGCCTGCCCAGATGGAGGCACCTGTACCGATAACTGCTGAAGCCTCCCAACAAGAAATGGAGGAGATTCTGAAGATTATAAAGAAGAGTGACTTTAATGTTATGGAACAGCTAGGGCACACGCCCTCCAAAATCTCCATGCTCTCTTTATTGCTGTGCTCCGAGGCCCATGCTAAGGCCTTAATCTCATTCCTCAAGACGGCCCACGTGCCACATGAGACGTCTGCAGTCCAGTTCACTGATTGCATAGCAAACCTGACAGCAGACAACGGCTTGGGTTTCTCAGATGCTGACCTGACCGCAAAGGGAAGAGACCATAATGATGCTCTGCATGTCTCCATCGAATGCAGGGGCACTACCTTGGCACATGTATTGGTGGATATTGGTTCTTCTTTGAATGTGCTGCCCAAGAAGGCTTTGGACCGTTTAGATTGTGAAGGCCTGGAATTAAAACCCAGCAACATCATTGTCAGGGCCTTTGACGGTTCAAAAAGGATGGTCCATGGAGAGGTCGACATTCCGATTCGTGTGGGCTCTCAGGTGTTTGACTCTACATTTTATGTGATGGATATCCGTCCATCTTACTCTTGTCTATTGGGTCGACCTTGGATACATAAGGCTGGGGCAGTGACCTCTACCTTGCACCAGAAGCTGAAATACCCCGTCAGAGGGAAGATCGTCACTGTGCAAGGGGAAGAGGAGTACATGGTAAGCCACTTGAACTCCTTCAGATACATTGAGATGGATGGGGAGTTTATTGAAACCCCCTTTCAGCATTTCGAGGAGGTGCTTCCAATTACAGCAGCGGAAGAAAGCGTTCCTTTGAAGATGGCATCCCTAAAGGATGCCCGGGCTGTGGTTCAAAAGGGTGAAAGTGCCAACTGGGGCAGGCTCCCAGACTTCACACAGAAGACTGATAAATTTGGGTTGGGCTTTACTACAGAAGGTCAGAAAGCTATGAGGAAAGCGAAGATCGGAAGACCTCCTGTATTCATTACAAATCCAGGAGTGAATGCTGTGGGGGAAGACAATGAAGTGGACGAAGCTGAATTCAATAGCTGGATCTATCCGACGACCGAAGGCGGATTGAACAATTGGATTGCTAAGGACCATACTCCTGTTACCTTTGTGACGCAGTAATAAATTTCTTTGTTTTGTTATTTTGTAATAAACAATAATAAACTCTTTGGCCCGGTGTCTTACCCGAGGCACCGTGGTATCATTTGTGAGGGCATATAAATTGTCATTTCATATATCATGAATGAAAATCTTGGACGTATTTTCGCATTGCAAATTTTATGCTCCTTTTCTGTCTTTATTTCCTTTACATATATTTCAAAACAGCTGTATTTACACACACACTCACTCATACAGGTTTCAATCCACTCTGGATCTCACTGATAACAACTCTGCTACTGCCAATTATGACTTCGAAAATCCGATCAACTTAGCCGAAGACGAAGGTGAAGATGATTGCGAAGTGCCTGGCGAGCTTGCAAGACTGTTGCTTCAGGAAGAAAAGGCAATTCAACCCCACGAAGAGCCAGTGGAAACCATAAACCTAGGTACAGAGACAGACAGGAAAGAGGTAAAGATTGGTGCTAACCTAGAGCTCAGCGTGAAGCAACGGTTAACCAAGATGTTACATGATTATATGGAGATCTTTGCCTGGTCCTACGAAGACATGCCCGGATTGGATACCGATATTGTGGTCCATCACTTGCCAACTAAGGAAGACTTCCCTCCAGTTAAGCAAAAGTTCCGTCGGATGCGTCCAGAGATGTCTGAAAAGATTAAAGCCGAGGTTATGAAGCAGTTTGACGCTGGGTTCCTTGCAGTGACCTCTTACCCTCAGTGGGTTGCTAATGTGGTGCCGGTACCAAAGAAGGACGGTAAGGTCAGAATGTGTGTTGACTACAGGGATCTGAACAGGGCCAGCCCCAAGGACGACTTCCCTCTACCTCACATTGATGTCCTTGTTGATAATACGGCTCAGCATAAGGTGTTCTCTTTCATGAATGGCTTTTCAGGTTACAATCAGATCAAGATGGCACCTGAAGACATGGAAAAGACTACATTTGTTACTCAGTGGGGCACCTTCTGTTACAAGGTCATGCCATTCGGGCTAAAGAACGTTGGGGCAACCTACCAACGTGCCATGGTTGCTTTATTTCATGACATGATCCATCATGAGATAGAAGTGTATGTTGACGACATGATCGCAAGGTCCCAGACTGAGGAAGAACACCTAGAAGTTGTTTGACCGGTTGAAACTGTACAAGCTGAGGTTGAACCCGAACAAGTGCACCTTCGGGGTAAGATCTGGGAAGTTGCTAGGCTTCGTGGTAAGTGACAAGGGTATTCAAGTGGATCCTGCTAAGGTCAAAGCTATTCAAGAGATGCCAGTCCCTAAGACAGAGAAGGAAGTCATAGGCTTTTTAGGACGCCTGAATTACATTGCTCGGTTCATCTCACATCTGACTGCTACCTGTGAGCCAATCTTCAAGCTGTTGAAGAAAGATCAGGTAGTACGTTGGAACAATGAATGCCAGGCCGCTTTTGACAGAATTAAAGAGTATCTTCAAGAACCACCTATCCTTATGCCGCCGGTTGAAGGGAGACCTCTGATACTATATCTAACAGTGCTTGACAACTCAATGGGGTGTGTGTTGGGGCAGCATGACGAGTCTGGCCGAAAAGAGCACGCCATTTATTACCTTAGCAAAAAGTTTACCGACTGTGAGACCCGATACTCACTGCTTGAGAAAACTTGCTGCGCTTTGGTATGGGCTGCTCGCCGGCTGAGACAGTATATGCTGACTCACACTACCTTGTTGATCTCAAAGATGGATCCTATAAAATACATATTCGAAAAGCCTGCTCTGTCTGGGAGAATTGTAAGATGGCAAATGATCTTGACGGAATACGACATTCAGTATACAACCCAGAAAGCCATCAAGGGAAGTGTATTGGCAGACCACTTGGCACATCAAGCAGTCGATGATTATCAATCAATGAACTTCGAGTTTCCGGATGAAAGCATTATGATAGTAACTGATTGTGAAGTGCCTGGACCGGATGAAGGACCTGAACCAGGATCCCGATGGTCTATGCACTTTGACGGAGCCTCCAATGCTTTGGGTAACGGTATCGGCGCCATAATCATATCTCCACAAGGTACTCATACTCCACTCACTGCCCGACTATGTTTCAACTGTACCAACAACATGGCGGAGTATGAGGCGTGCATCATGGGTCTTCAAGCTGCGATCGACCTAAGGATCAAGTTTCTGAGTGTCTTCGGAGATTCCGCTCTTGTGATCAATCAGATCAACGGAGAGTGGGATACGAAACATCCCAACCTGATTCCTTACAGAGAATGTGTGTTGACCTTGATCCCCCACTTCACAGAGATAACCTTTGAGCACTTTCCAAGAGAAGAGAATCAGCTGGCGGACGCGTTAGCTACAATGTCTTCAATGTTTAAGGTCAAATGGGATAACGAGGCTCCCCGGATCATCATCTGGAAATTGGACGAACCGGCATACTGTTGCGACCTCGAGACTGAATTGGTAACTGAGAAGCCTTGGTACCATGAAGTAAAGAGATATCTGGAAGCTCAGGAATACCCTGAAGGTGCCTCTATCAATGATAAGAAGTTCTTGAGAAGGTTCGCAGCCAAGTTCTTCCTTAGCAACGACATCTTGTACAAGCGAAACCATGATTCAACCTTACTGCGTTGTGTGGATGAGACTGAAGCAGAAAGGATCATGGGAGAGCTACATGAAGGGACCTTTGGTACACATTCCAGTGGACACACAATGACAATGAAGATCCTACGGGCAGGATATTACTGGTCCACAATGGAAGCTGACTGCTACCAACATTCCAGGACATGCCACAAGTGCCAGATTTATGCAGACAAGGTGCATGTTCCTCCAGTTCCCCTGAATGTTCTAACTGCGCCATGGCCGTTTGCAATGTGGGGTATATACATGATCGGCGAGATCAAACCTACGGCATCCAACGGGCATCGCTTCATCCTAGTGGCGATTGATTATTTTATGAAGTGGGTTGAGGCAGCATCCTATGCTACGGTAACCAAAACTGTTGTGGCACGGTTCATTCGGCACAACCTGATTTGTCGATACGGTGTCCCTGAGAGAATAATTACAGACAACGGTACCAATCTGAACAACAAGATGATCGCTGAGCTCTGCGAACAGTTCAAGATACAGCACCACAATTCTTCTCCTTACAGACCGAAGATGAATGAGGCTGTAGAGGCAGCAAATAAGAACATCAAGAAGATCGTGCAGAAGATGACAGTGACTTATAAAGATTGGTGTGATACGGTGGGAGAACTGACTAGGGTTTTGCGTTTGTTTTCGCAAATGTTTCGGTTGAGCAAGAGTCGCCACCGACTTTTTATTTTATCCTAAGGAAAGGTTTAAAAAAGCACAGCAAAAACCTTTGAGATTTTTCTTGGGTTCGGGGAGTAGATTATAGAAGGGGAAGGTATTAGCACCCCTTCTATCCATGGTTATCCATGGGCTCTTAGGTACTTGCTTAGATCAACTTGCCTTAGTTTTCAATTGTTTGAAATGGTGCTTTGTGTGTGGTTTTGAAAATGTTTTGAAAAGATGCCTTGTGCTAGGCTAACCTTGTAACAATTCTTTACTCGAATGTTTTACAAAAGGTGTTTTATCTTTTAAAAAGATGTTTCAAGGGTTTGAAAAGTTGATTTTTGAAAGTGTTTGTGAAGTGGGTTTTGAAATTAGGCAAGTGTTTTCTTTGCAAATTGACAAGTACTTAAGAGTTTATTTACCCTAAAGCTTTCTCAAAGATTTTTGTTATGTTTTAAACCTTTTGACAATTTTGTTCCACCATTGCATTCGGTGGACAATCTTGTCTTAGGAGATGAAAGGGACGGGCGCGGGTCATCGTTTGGACCATAATTGCAACGGCGTTAAATGCCTTTGGGCAATTTTCTTTAAGGGACTTGATCATTTGTTTTTGTTTGTTTTGAAAAGTTTTATCGAGGGACTATGATCATTCAATTTGTTTGTTTTGCCCAAAGAAGTTCAACATGCAATATGGCCCAATTATTTGAAGGCAACAAAGTGGAGTACCCTAGGGGGTGCAAGTGTGAGAAGTGTTGTTTATTTTCATGCTCATTTATCTTGTATTAGGTCAAACTATTTTTTATCGTTTTTCGCATGCAAACCCTAATTCTAACATGGCATAATTAGAAAGCGTATAAAGTGCGAAATTTAAATTCCTACGCTATTACAACATAATAATATAGGGAGGGGGGGTACAAATTTACAAATGGGGAATATTTAGACAAGAATTTAAATCTAAATTATTACATTGTTTTTGAATATTTGCAAGGTGAATAAATTGCACAATTAAATGGAAATGAGATAAATATGCAAAATGCTAAAGGAAAGTTTTTATATGTATGAGAAAAGTATTTTTTATGTAAAATAAAATAAGAAAATAAAAAGGTATTATTTTTGGAGTATTTTCATACTTAGGGCAAAAACCCTAATTTTAATCAAAATAAATATTAATTAATTAATCCATATAATATTTATTATTTACATACAAGAATAAAATAAAATATGGTATATTTGTAAAAAGGGCATTTTTTAGTATTAAATGTTAAAAAATAAAATATGTACATTTTTGGTATTTTTACTCTAAGTATATTAACATATATATATGTATATTTATATTATTTTAAATATGTACTATATATATAAATAGTAATAATAATTAAATTTTTTAGAAAATAGTATTTTTTATATGAAATATTTTCAGAGGGTTACATAAAAAATAAAAATAAAAATAGAAGTATTTTTTTACATGTTTTCTATTTTATCCTAAATAATAATATATATATATATATATATATATATATATATTTATGTACAAATCAAAAGAAAATCAAATAAAAACCAAATAAAATCAAAAAATGATGAGAAAAATATTTTCAAAATTTTGACATGCTGAGAAAAAATAAATGAATCAAATAAAAAAAGAAAATGTCAAAAATCATTAAAAATAAAGCAAATGGGCTTGGGGGTGCAAAACAGAAAAGATGGTGTGAACAAGAAAAAATGCTCAGGCCCAGCCCAAACCACTTCTTCTTCAACCTCTGAATCACAAAACGCGCGCCTGCAAGCTTGTGTTTGAAATCCTGATTCTTTGATTTTTTGAACAAACTTCCAACACAAAAGATGTTAAGCATGAAATCACGATTCTAACCATATGCATAACTTGATCTAACTCTCTAAGATGAGGGAGAATTTCCCCTCCCCCAAATCCTAACCTAATTTTTCTGTCATTTTCAAAGCTCAAATTCTCTCTACTCAGACAAAAGAAATGAAAAGTAAAGATATATACATGTTCAGGGCTATGAGTAGAACCTTGTTTCTTCACAAACTTAAGACTAAAGATGCATAATAAGAGAGATACGAGTTCAAAGTTTTACCTATTCAGTTGAACTTCTATCTGGAGAATGAGGAACTTTCAGTGCAAGGTGATGATTGGAGAAGCTTCTTTGAGGTCCAGGGATGCTATTCCAATGTTTACTTTGTCTTGAAAGCTTCTGAATCAAGCTGTAGAACTTCACCTGCAAGTTAAAGATGTGAAAATGGTGGAAGTGGTTAGAGCAACTACAGATCGTGCCTTAGCTTCTGGATAGCTTGCATAGGTTGTAAGGAAGGTAGAGGAACAAGTTTGGACAAAAATGCTTGAAGGGATTGAGAGATAGCACTCAATCTGCAGGGCTTGCTCTGTTTGAGCAGTTTTGTGGTGCTTCTGAGATGGAGAGTGTTTGAGAGGCAAATGGCTCGTGCAAAAGCTTGGTTGGGTAGTTTGGAATGTGTTTGATAAGTTCTTTCTTGTGTGCTAATGCTGGTATCAGAGTTGTTGTGAGATATGCAATGTTACTTGAATTTTAAGCAAACAAAGCAAGTTGGTGTTTTAGATCAGTAGGGGGCCTCTAATCCTGCTGCAAAGTCTCCCTTGATCAGAGCAACTTGTCCATAATCTTGTGCCAAAAGGATTTAGCTTGTACCTTCTTGATTTGCAATTGGACATAAAGCTAATCTTTTCAAGAATGGAAAGTTTACTTTATCTAAAAATGGATCAATCTTGTGTACAAAGCTTGCACTCATGGAACAACACTTTGGCACAATGAACAAGCATTAAATTAAGGAGTGTAATTTGGTTTAAGGACCTGTAAAGTAGTACAAACTATGCTGAGTTCAAATTTGCAAAGTTATGGACATGGAACTTGGTCATGAACAAAGTGGTTTTTTGCTATATTGTGAAATTCGATTCTCTCTAACCATGAGGTTGTTTGAGAAGTTCTTGGACATTTTGGAAAGCTTGGAATGTGTACTACAATCCATCTTTGAAATGCAAATGAAAATTCCAAGTGGAAGGGTATGAAAAATGGCCTTGAAGTGGGGTAGAAAACCTTGTCAAAATAGGTTAAAATTCTACTAAGTTAAAAATGGTTTAGTGCCCTTATTCAAAAAATTGTAACTTGAGATACAAGCTTCAAATGAGAAAACTTTGTGAATCAAAGTTGTAGATTGTGCAACAAGCTACAACTTTCATGTTTTGACTTTTGTTTGAATCCAAATGGATCTTGGTGAAAAGGTGGGGCAAAGTTGGGAAAAAATTAGGGTTTTTCATAACTTAGAAAAATTCTAAGTTATGAAAAATTCCATTTTCTAACCCTAATTTGCAATTTGTGATTTCTTGGTGAACAAGTTTCATGATTTGGCATATTTTGATGAAAAATGAATCTTGACTCTTGATTTTGACCAAAAAGTCAAAGTTTGACTTTTCAGTATACAGTCAAAACTGATCAATTGACTGGGAAATTCAACTGTCAATCTTGTGTACTTGGGATCTTTTGAACTTGTTGAGCATGTCAAGATAATTCCATGGGGTCCTTGAGTCCATATGGGAGCTTGGTTTGCCATTGGCTAGGTCAAACAGTCAAAAATTGCCTCTGTACAGTCAAAACCCTAAAAATGACCATTTTGCCCTTTTAGTGATCTGATCAAATTTCTTGTGGAATTGTGATCCAAACTTGATCAAATGGTTCATATGAGTTCATAATGTTGATGTGGATCAAATTTCATGAGATTTGACTGTCAATTGGCCACAATTGACTTTTTCCCCAATACAGTTGATTTCTAGGTCAACTGTCCAATTGACTGGACAAAATTTGGAATCAGGACTTGAAACTTGGTATGGATAAACTTAGGAGGTCAATATGAAGCAAGAAAGTCATCTTGGGCACTTTAGGTCAAAACATCTTTGTGCAAACACAAACCCTAATTTGGGGTTAGCAGTGCAAGGAGGAGTCTTGAGCAGATGAAACCCTAACTGGATCTTGAGCTTCAAGAGCTTTGTGAGGAGAAATCAATGAGAAATGGGAGGGCAAATTTTGGGGTACAACAGTTGCCCCTGTTCAATCTTCTTGGACCTGAAGAGTTAGATTGGCAAGCTTGCCTTTCGTGACTCGAGGGTAAAAGGAGATTGGACACTAGAGTGCCCGGAAATTTGCACTCATCAAAGCACTGGATGCGGGAATGGGCTTAGAGATGCCATTTGGAGATGGGCTTAACGATGCCATCTGGGAGAGTGACAGAAACTTGTCGGGGATGGGCTTAAAGATGCCATCTGGAAGGGAATATCAGGAAAGTGTCCAAGCTTTGGACCATTTCTGAATTGGGGGTCTGAACAAGCAATAGGTTGACATCCGTTGTTGGGAGGAACCTGTAAGCTGTTTTTAGGAAGTTGCATCTGAACAAGTTGATAGATTAACATCCGTTACTTGGGAAGAATCCATGAACTGTTTTCAGAAGTCTGGAAGAAGAAACTGAACAAGTGACAGGTTAACATCCGTTTACTTGGAGAACCCGTGAACTGTTTTCAGAAATCTTGAGATGAATCTGAACAAGTGATAGGTTAACATCCGTTTACTTGGAGAACCCGTGAACTGTTTTTATAAATCTTGAGATTGAATCAGCAATAGAGCAGCATCCGTTGTTGGGAAGCTTCCGTAAACTGTCTTTAAAAAGTTGCATCTGAACAAGTTGATAGATTAACATCCGTTACTTGGGAGGAATCCATGAACTGTTTTCAGAAGTCTTGGGAAGAATCTGAACAAGTGATAGGTTAACATCCGTCTACTTGGAGAACCCGTGAACTGTTTTCAGAAATCTTGAGATGAATCTGAACAAGTGATAGGTTAACATCCGTTTTACTTGGAGAACCCGTGAACTGTTTTCAGAAATCTTGAGATTGAATCAGCAATAGAGCAGCATCCGTTGTTGGGAAGCTTCCGTAAACTGAGTTCAAAGGTGCATCTGAACAAGCTGATAGATTAACATCAGTTACTTGGGAGGAATCCATGAACTGTTTTTAGAAGTCTTGAGAAGAATCTGAACAAGTGATAGGTTAACATCCGTTTACTTGGAGAACCCGTGAACTGTTTTCAGAAATCTTGAGATTGAATCAGCAATAGAGCCGCGTCCGTTGTTGGGAAGCGTCCGTAAACTAAATTCGAAGGTGCATCTGAACAAGCTGATAGATTAACATCCGTTGTTGGGAAGAATCCATGAACTGTTTTCAGAAGTCTTGAGAAGAATCTGAACAAGTGATAGGTTAACATCCGTTTACTTGGAGAACCCGTGAACTGTTTTCAGAAATCTTGAGATTTGAATGATTTTAGTCTGTCGACTGATCTTACCTGAAAAGGCAAAGAGTTAGTTGTATGCAATGCTATGATGCATGATACAATGTATATTATGGCGTTATGAATGTAAATGGATGCGTATGTAAGTTGGAGAGCTGTCTTGCACAGGATAGATGAATCCGGGATAGCGGAAGATAAAGGAATCTTGATTGCTGCCGGGGAAAATAAATCCTTGGTTGTTGCTGGGGAACATGGAGCTTGGGTTGTATACCAATCTTCTGGGGAATTCCTGAAGCCTTCTACTGGGGAGTACCAAACTAGTAGATTTAATGCTGGGGATGCGAGACTGAGAATCTTCAGCTTGGAGAAAAGTATCTCCGGAGATTTTACCAGGGAATTCAAGATTTTCTTCCTAAAACTCTGTGGGGAGAAGGTTTGAAAGTCTGACTCCGCTGGGGGTTGTCTATTTGAAGCTTTTGATCGGCTGGGGATACTGAAGCTTAAACTCTGAGGGAAAATGATTTCCGGAAGATTCTCTGGCTGGGGATTTTGCAAAGATAAACTCCTCCGGGGATTGTATTGATAAGTTATTGTTGGGGAATTTTGAGGAACTCCGCTGGGGATGGGAAGAATTTTGGCGAGCGCGATCTTCCGTGGTGGTTAGCTGAGGATAACCCAGTTATAAGCCTTCGTGAGGAATAACTTTGAATAAAACTCGGGAGGGACGTCCGTACTCTGCGGGGAATACCTTTCAGAACCTTACTGGGGATAAGCTTTGAGGGTCTGCTGGAGATAGACCTCAGGGTTTGCCAGGGATGTGGATTACAGATCTTGAGGGATTTCCTTCGAAAGGGTGTCAAAATGTCCGTTTGTACTTTCATCCTATCAGTAATCCTTTTCTTAGGTTCAATTAGGAAGTGATCGTGTTTCAAATGCATATGCCTATTTAACAAAACATTGGACGTTTCCCAAAATAAAACAAATAGTGCAAGGGAAAAAGAAAGAGGGAAATGACACAAGTTTTGGGAAGAGTATTTGTATTGATTTTCTTTGAGTATATTTGTACAAAGGAGACAATCATCCTAGTAAGACGATCTTGCCGTAAATATTTGAAAAATTTATACAAAATAAAGATGGCTATGTGAAATAATTCCAGGGGGTTTCATTCTGCTGTAGCTTTCACAACTCTGAACATCTGTCCATTCAATGCTTCGTTTGACGATGGCTGGATTGATCAGAAACCTGGAACCGGTTGATGAAGGGATTGTCTTTGAAGTGATCCGACGAGACATAGTCATACGCTTTAATTCCCTAACTTTTGCCTGAATCGCCCTTTCGGGTTTTCGATCCACCGGGAAACCCCTTTTTGCCCAAGTCGCCCTTTCGAGTTTTCAACTTGCCGGGTGTACAGATTTTTTTTGTTTTTATCCCTAATTTTTGCCTGAACCGCCCTTTCGGGTTTTCGGTTCACCGGGATGCCCATTTTTTGCCCAAGCCGCCCTTTCGGGTTTTCGACTTGTCGGTTTATTTTATGCGTAGTATCTTTTGACTATGTCTGCGTTCGCAGGGTGCGGCAAATCTTCGCCGTCCATGGTGGTCAGAATCATTGCACCACCAGAAAATATGCTCTTGATCACAAATGGTCCTTCATATGTAGGAGTCCACTTGCCCTTGGGATCACTTTGCGGTAAGATAATCCGTTTGACTACCAGATCTCCGACTTGATACACTTGACGTCTGACTTTCTTATTAAAGGCCTTGATCATCCGTTTTTGATACGTCTGACCATGACATATAGCCGCAAGTCGCTTTTCGTCGATCAGATTGAGTTGATCAAGTCGGGTCTGCATCCAATCATCTTCATTCAAACCTGCATCCTTCATGATCCTTAGAGACGGGATCTAAACTTCCATAGGCAAAACAACTTCCATGCCATAAACCAAAGAAAATGGGGTTGCCCCAGTTGAAGTACGTATCGTCGTACGGTATCCATGCAGCGCAAACGGTAACATCTCATGCCAGTCTTTGTAAGTGACTGTCATTTTCTGAATAATCTTCTTAATATTTTTGTTCGCAGCTTCAACAGCACCGTTCATCTTCGGCCGATAGGGAGATGAATTGTGATGATAAATCTTGAACTGTTCGCATAATGTAGTGATCATCGTGTTATTCAGATTTGTACCGTTGTCTGTGATAATCCTGTCTGGAACACCGTACCGACATATGAGATTTTGCTTGATAAAGCGGGCAACCACATTTTTGGTGACAGAGGCGAAGGAAGCTGCTTCGACCCATTTAGTGAAGTAGTCAATGGCAACCAGGATGAAGCGATGTCCGTTGGAAGCCGTGGGCTTGATCTCTCCAATCATATCAATGCCCCACATTGCAAAGGGCCATGGAGCAGTCAGGACGTTAAGGGGAACTGGAGGGATATGAACTTTGTCAGCATAGACTTGACACTTGTGACAAGTACGGGAATGTTGATGGCAGTCAGTCTCCATGGTAGACCAGTAATAGCCTGCCCTTAGGATCTTCTTAGCCATTGTATGCCCGCTCAAGTGAGTGCCAAATGGGCCGCTGTGTATATCAGTCATGATCAACTCTGCTTCAGCCTTATCCACACATCGGAGTAATACACAATCATGGCTTCGTTTGTAAAGGATGCCGTTGCTCAGGAAGAACTTAGCAGCGAATTTCCTTAAGAACTTTTTGTCATTCACGGAAGCTCCTTCAGGATAATCTTGGGTCTCGAGATACCTTTTGATTTCATGGAACCAAGGTTGTTCCACTACTTCTTCGGTATTAATCTCGTGACAATGCGCGGGTTCATCCATTCGCTCGATGGTGATTTGGGGAGCCTCGTTATCCCAGTTGAGTTTAAACATGGAGGACATTGTGGCTAGAGCGTCTGCTAGCTGATTCTCTTCTCGCGGAAAGTGCTCGAAGGTAATTTGCTCGAAGTGAGGCAACAATGTCAGAACATGTTCTTTGTATGGAATAAGATTAGGATGCTTGGTATCCCAATCTCCTTTGATCTGGCTGATGATCAAAGCCGAGTCCCCGAATACGATCAAAGATTTGATCCCCAAGTCTATAGCAGCCTTGAGACCAAAGATGCAAGCTTCATACTCAGCCATATTGTTTGTGCAGCTGAAGCAAAGTCGGGCCGTGAAAGGAGTGTGGCATCCTTCCGGAGAAATGAGTACTGCGCCAATGCCGTTTCCGAGTGCATTTGAAGCACCATCAAAGTACAGGGTCCATCGGGATCCCTTTTCGGGTTCGTCATACGGTCCGTCACCTTTAATGTTGTCCAAATTCATGATGTCCTCGTCTGGGAAATCAAATCTCATGGGTTGATAGTCTTCGATAGCCTGGTGAGCCAGATGATCAGCTAATACACTCCCTTTTATAGCTTTTTGGGTGGTGTACTGGATGTCATACTCGGTTAGGATCATTTGCCATCTAGCTATTCTTCCAGATAAAGCAGGCTTTTCGAAGATATATTTGATAGGATCCATTTTGGAAATCAACAAGGTAGTATGAGTCAACATATACTGCCTCAGTCGGCGAGCAGCCCATACCAAAGCGCAGCAAGTTTTCTCGAGCAGTGAGTAGCGAGTCTCACAGTCGGTAAACTTTTTGCTAAGGTAATAAATAGCATGCTCTTTTCGACCAGACTCGTCATGCTGGCCCAAAACACACCCCATTGAGTTATCCAAGACGGTCAAATACATGATCAATGGTATTCCTTCGACGGGTGGCATCAGAATAGGAGGTTCTAGCAAATACTCCTTGATTCTATCAAAAGCAGCTTGGCAGTCGTCGTTCCATTCAACTACCTGATCTTTTTTCAAGAGTTTGAAAATTGGCTCACAGGTAGAAGTCAGATGTGAGATGAATCTGGCAATATAGTTTATGCGCCCCAAGAAACCTCTAACTTCCTTTTCAGTGCGGGGAGCAGGCATCTCTTGTATTGCTTTTACTTTTGCCGGATCGACTTCAATGCCTTTGTTGCTTACAATGAATCCCAGGAGTTTACCAGACCTAACTCCAAAAGTGCATTTACTCGGATTCAGCCTGAGTTTGTATTCTTTCAATCTGGCAAAGAGCTTTTCCAGATGCTCAAGGTGCTCTTCCTCTGTTTGTGACCGAGCTATCATATCGTCTACGTAAACTTCAATCTCATGATGTATCATGTCATGAAATAAAGCCACCATGGCGCATTGATAAGTTGCCCCTGCGTTCTTCAGCCCGAACGGCATCACTTTGTAACAGAAAGTACCCCATTGTGTGATAAAAGTTGTTTTCTCCATATCCTCGGGGGCCATTTTGATTTGATTATAGCCCGAGAATCCGTCCATGAAGGAAAACACCTTATGCTGAGCTGTATTGTCGATCAAGATGTCAATATGAGGTAGCGGGAAATCATCCTTGGGGCTGGCCCTATTCAAATCCCGGTAGTCCACACACATTCTGACTTTGCCATCCTTCTTAGGCACTGGCACAATGTTAGCGACCCATTGAGGATAGGACGTAACAGCCAGAAAGCCAGCATTGAACTACTTCATTACTTCTGCTTTGATTTTTTCGGACATGTCAGGCCTCATTCGGCGAACTTTTTGCTTGATTGGTGGACAGTCTTCTCTTGTGGGGAGACGGTGAACCACGATGTCTGTGTCTAGACCCGGCATGTCTTCATAGGACCAAGCGAAGATCTCAACATACTCATTCAACAACTGTACTAGGCGCTCCTTGACCTCTGGTTCCAGGTTGGCACCCACTTGCACCTCCTTCCGATTCTCCTCGGTTCCCAAGTTAATAGTTTCTAACGGCTCTTCATGCGGTAAGATGGCCCTTTCCTCTTGTTGCAGGAGTCTGGCTAGTTTCCCGGGTACTTCACAACCTTCGTCATCTTCATATTCGGCTAGATTGACCAGGTCTTCAGAGTTATTGAAAGATACAGCAGAATAGTCACCCATGGAATCCGGAGTGGATGGGTACCTGCATTGGTGAGTGTGGGTGTGTGTAAGGGATAGCCATCCTTAATCAAAAAATGCAAAAGGAAAGAAAATGAACATAAGCAGTTTATCAAATGAAAAACGTCCAATGAATCATTAAACATGGCATATGAATATGAAAAATAATCAAAACCCTTACAAGTGGACCTACATGCCCCGGGTAAGGCATGAGGTGAAAAGATAGTGTACGGATTGTTTGAAAGTAAAATATTACAGACCAAATAGGAAATGTTTGATAGATAAATTACTGAGGAATAAAAGTAATGGGGACAAAGTCCTTAGCCTCCCAATTGCTCAACCCTCCTCTGACAGTTGGATAAATCCAATCTTCAATATTGCTTTCCTTGTCTTCATCTTCCAGGGCGTTGATTCTGTAAGGAGAAATTTTGATCAGCGCTTTCTCAATCTTTGCACGGCGCATAGCTTTCTGACCAGCGGCGGTGAAACCTAATCCAGACTTATCAGCCTTGTGCGGAAAATCGGGTAACTGCCCCCACGCTGACTTCTTCCCTTCTTTAACTGCAGCCCTTGCATCTTCCAGAGATGCCATCCTGGCCATCCGTCCTGGTGTCTCAGCTGCCAACTTCGCCATTGCTATCTCAGGGAGTACTTCTTCGAAATGTTGAAACGGTGTCTCGATGAACTCTCCTTCAACCTCCACATATCGGAAAGAATTTAAATGGCTAATCATGTACTCTTCTTCGCCGTGGACAGTAATGATCTTTCCCTTTACGGGATACTTCAGCATCTGATGCAAAGAGGAGGTGACTGCCCCAGCATGGTGTATCCAAGGTCTACCCAGCAGGCAGGAGTATGATGGACGGATGTCCATTACGTAGAAAGTGGATTTAAACACCTCAGTACCTATCTTGACAGGAATTTCAACTTCTCCATGGACCATTCTTTTCGACCCGTCGAAAGCTCTGACGACAATATCACTCGGCTTCAATTCCAACCCTTTGCAATCTAGCCGGTCCAAGGCCTTTTTAGGCAAAACATTCAGCGATGAACCGGTATCAACCAAAACATGTGCAAGGGTGGTTCCGCGACACTCGATTGAAATATGCAATGCATCATTGTGATTTCGGCCTTTAGGGGTCAGGTCGGCATCAGAAAAACCTAATCCATTGTCTGCAGTCAGACTAGCCACGCAATGTTGAAATTGATCTGCAGAGGTTTCCTGGGGCACATGAGCTGCCTTTAGAAACTTAATCAAAGCTTGAGCGTGCGCTTCCGAGCAAAGCAACAGTGCCAGCATGGAGATTTTGGAGGGGGTTTGCCCCAATTGTTCCACCACATCGTAATCACTTCTCTTGATTATCCTCAAAATTTCGTCCATTTCTTTCTTGGAGGCTTCCGGAATCACCAAAGGTTGAGCCCTCGTCCTGACGGGCTCATCTTGTATTCCTTTTCCTTTATCGGCAATGGTAGGAGAGACAGCACTAGGAATGAAAATTTCTTCAATCAAAGGAGTTCTAGCAGAGAGCTTTACTGGTGCAGGGAGGACTTCTTTAGCTGGTGAGGGTCCAAAGACTGCTCTTGGAGGAGCAATCTCTGGAGAAAATATTCTCCCGCTCCTGGTGATTTTGCTGGTGCCCGCAATGTTACTAATGCTGGCTTCTTCATCATCTGAATTTTCTTCAATTATCTCAACTTGCTTGATACCATGGTAGTAGATGTCACCACCATAGTTCCAAGGTATCGACTTCTCAGAAACATAGGGAACAGGCCCCGGCATTGTTATCTTCAAAGGTATAGACTTTGCAGCTGGTGTAATCTTAACTGGCTTTTTGACGGCCTCGGAAAGATTGGCGTGAATGGTTATGATTGAGATATTTTCAACATGAACTGGAACAGCAGGAACTTTTTCGAACAAAATTTGTCGGCTATCCATAAGGCCTTGGATGCCTTTCTTCAATAGAGGACAATCAAACGGCAGAGAGTGGCAACAGTAGCAGTCTTCTTTACATCCCGGGAAGATCCCGACCCTTAACAAATTCAACTTAATGGTTAACAGTGGAGTAGTCAGATCACTAACGTCAGCAACATATAGATCCTCTTCAATGGCATTGACATTCCGACCGTGCTTCGGCATAGGCGCAGATATCACATTGGGTTTTTCTGGAGCGTCAAACTCTACCTCCTTAGCTTCTATCAGGTCCTGGATCTTATGCTTGAGTGCCCAACAATCATTGGTGTCGTGTCCAACACTGTCTGAATGATAGGCGCACTTAGCATTGGCATGATAATGTGGAGAGGATGTATTTACATTCTTTGGCGCCTCCTTGATAGTGGCAAGATTCAATTTCAACAGATGGGGAAGCACCTGCGCTGGAGTCATATTAATACGGGTGAACTGCCGGTGTGGCCTTTCCACCCGTTGTTGGTTTGGTCTGGATTGGTTGTAGCGAGGCGGCTCACTTGGAGTGTTTTGAATCATCACGGCCCCCACAGTTGGCTGACGCTCCGTCTTCCCTGCTCTTTTCTGAGAATATACCATAGCTGTCTCCTTCTTAAACGGCTTCTTCTCAACACTTGCAGCGACACCCTTCTGAATCTTTCCTGACTTGATGCCAGCTTCTATTCTTTCGCCTGTTAAGATCAAATCGGTAAACCCTGCAGAAGAGTTACCAATTAAATGGTTGAAAAATGGCCCAGATAGGGTCCCAAGGAACATATCAACGAGCTCACGATCGGTTAGAGGAGGCTGCACCCTGCCAGCCAAATCCCTCCATTTTTGTGCATATTCTTTGAATCCCTCACTTGTTCCTAGTGACATACCCTGAAGTTGGGTACGGGTAGGAGCAAGATCAGAATTATACTGGTATTGTTTATAGAAAGCAGTGGCCAAATCTTCCCAATTTCTGACACTGGTTCCTTCTAACTGATAAAACCATTCCAATTGAGCTCCCGACAGGCTGTCTTGAAAGAAATGAATCCAGAGATTTTTATCTGCCGTATAGGGTTGAATCTTTCTCACATAGGACCTGAGATGCATTTTGGGGCAGGACAGCCCGTCATACCTTACAAACACCGGCACCTTGAATTTTGGAGGAATCACAATTCCGACAACCAAGCCCATGTCTTCAAAATCCAAACCCGGTACCCTTTGCAATTCCATAGCAGCTAATTTGTCTTCTAAACCCTTGTACTTATCATCAGCTAGAGGATATTGCTGGTCAGAATAATCTTCATCCTCTTCAACCTCTTCCTCCTCTGCATCAGACTCGGAAGGTACTGCAACCCGATCTCTTTTACTAGTCCCTTCATCAGAAGTAGGAGGAAATTCAAGCACCCTCCGAGCTTCTCTGTCAAATCTTCTCCCCAAAGTAGCCACTCCGACCCTCTTTTTCTTCTTTACTGGGTCTCTATTCTCCAGATGAGTCTTGATATCCTCTTGACTCTTGACCAAGGTCATCAAGAGTTGCTGGAACTGTGCATTCTGGGCTTGTAGGTCTTTGACTGTTTGCTCGAGATCCATCCTACTGAAATAAACAGCAGATAGATAAGGAAACCTGGAGTGAGACCTGCTTATGCACATGATGAATGGTATGCGAATGTATGCAATGCATTCAAGGATTTAGGACATTCAAAATTGTTTCAGACAAAGAAGAGCGCACGTCATATTAATAAGAAGAAATATGTTAGTACATAAATGCCCCATGGGCCAAATGTTACAACATAAACTTCTCAAGGCAGAAAGACATTGCGCATCCTTTTTGGTGCGATGTAGGTGTTGAGGGCCTCTTGCTCGTGGAGTCGGCGGGTAAGCTCTAGAACCTTCTTTTCACTGGCGTAGTAGCTAGCTTCAAAAGTGTTCCGTTCCTCCTTGAGCTGAATCCAACTTTTCTGCATTTCCTCCCACGATGTAGGCATGTCTGGATGCAGGATGGTGTAGGGAACCTCTCCTTCATTAACAGGCTCTTTAATCACCGGGAGTACATGAGGATAAGGCATCATTAGACTTTGGGCTCGGGCTCGTACCCACTTGAGATAGGGCTCAAGAGGGATGGAGTTCTTGTGTCCCAGAGTCTTGCTATCAACCTTGTTGAGTTTTCCCCAAGCTCTGATGAATCTTTGGCGAAGTCCTTGCGTATCGTTGTCGAAGTCAAAAACTAGGCTAGGAATCAACATGTCATGAGGGCCATCCCTCCGTGCATATCCAAATTGTCTCAAAGCTAGGCAAGGGTTGTAGGTGATACCTCCCCTGATTCCAAGTAAGGGAACATTAGGAAACTCTCCGCAACGATCGACGATGATGACATTTTCTCTGGACCGAGAACACCAATGCACATCGGAATGAGTAAGAGTCATCAATCGTTGGGACCACCTTGTACTTTGGTCATTCTTCAAGACAGATTGTGGAAGGTGCGAAATAAACCACCTTGCGAGGAGAGGAGTACAGCACATGAGAACACCCCTCTTTCTCATTGTTCGTGTGTAAAATGAGTGAAGGATGTCCCCAAGCAATGTTGGTATTGGATTTCTGGACAAGAAGATTTTGACAGCGTTGACATCTACCAATTGGTCAGGATTTGGGAACAAGACCAACCCATAGATAAGGAGTGCCACAATCTCTTCAAAAGCTTGTAGGTCCAATGAGTTCCAACATTCTTGTGCCTTCTCAAACAAGAATTTTGCTAAGAATCCTTTGACGCCGCTTCTGGTTTCCCAATGCCCCTTGATTTCAGATGGTTGTAGATGTAGTGCTTGAGCAACATCTTCAGGCTTTGGTTCCTTCTCCGTACCGTTGAAGGGTAGTTGATTAAGGATAGGGATTCTTAGGAGTTGAGAAAACTCTTCCAAAGTGGGAACCAGCTGATAATCAGGGAAGGTGAAGCAGTGGTGAAGAGAGTCAAAGAACTGGAATAGCACTTTCATCATGTCTTCTTCAATGTTGGTGTTGACTAGGCTGAGCAGTCTACCATGTCTTTCACTGAAGGATGAATTTTCCGGAATTCTTGAAGTGATCTCCTTGAGTTGAGGAGAGATTCTCACAAGGTTGACTTGAATGGTATTTCTGCGAGGTATTTCCATGACCTACAAAACAAGAACAATGATGAAGATCCAAACCCTTGAAATGGTTAGTAAATGCATATGATGCTTTATGATGTTCATGATGTATGCACAAGACATATGTACAAGCAAATCACACCAAACCCTAGTTTCAGGCTTGCATGGGGTTTCATAGGTAAGTACCCTCTTGAGTGTAGTTGGCTTAAAAACCTGTCCTATAAATAGTAATCGGGTTCTAAGGAGCTCAATATCACTGGATTGTTTTCATTGTTCATTGTTTTGGTTTATCCACTTAACTAGCGACCAAAATATTCCAAGAAAACAACCCTCAATGAGTGTAGTATCGAGTATCTACCAACTTCGGACTGCACCAAAGCCGGTCATCTCACTACCCCTAATAAAAGGCCAAGATGGTCAAGTAAGGTTCTAGGTCATTAGTGCTTAGTGACATCACTCAGCGGCCCCGTACTCTCCTTGATTGAACTCAAGGGTTACCGGTACCCACAAATATGTCGCACTAATATAGCTATTGCTTAGACCGTGTCGGTATACCCCGCACAGTTTCCACAACGTATTGCTATCTATGAATGTTTCCCAAAATCCGGGTGGAGGATTGTAAACCCAAACAATAGAGCCCAAGTATAAAGCAAGCAAATCAAACAATTATTCATGCCAGAGGGTGATCTAAGCCCTAAGGTTACTCCACTTTTAAAATTCTCCCCAGCAGAGTCGCCAGTTCTGTGATACGGTGGGAGAACTGACTAGGGTTTTGCGTTTGTTTTCGCAAATGTTTCGGTTGAGCAAGAGTCGCCACCGACTTTTTATTTTATCCTAAGGAAAGGTTTAAAAAAGCACAGCAAAAACCTTTGAGATTTTTCTTGGGTTCGGGGAGTAGATTATAGAAGGGGAAGGTATTAGCACCCATTCTATCCATGGTTATCCATGGGCTCTTAGGTACTTGCTTAGATCAACTTGCCTTAGTTTTCAATTGTTTGAAATGGTGCTTTGTGTGTGGTTTTGAAAATGTTTTGAAAAGATGCCTTGTGCTAGGCTAACCTTGTAACAATTCTTTACTCGAATGTTTTACAAAAGGTGTTTTATCTTTTAAAAAGATGTTTCAAGGGTTTGAAAAGTTGATTTTTGAAAGTGTTTGTGAAGTGGGTTTTGAAATTAGGCAAGTGTTTTCTTTGCAAATTGACAAGTACTTAAGAGTTTATCTACCCTAAAGCTTTCTCAAAGATTTTTGTTATGTTTTAAACCTTTTGACAATTTTGTTCCACCATTGCATTCGGTGGACAATCTTGTCTTAGGAGATGAAAGGGACGGGCGCGGGTCATCGTTTGGACCATAATTGCAACGGCGTTAAATGTCTTTGGGCAATTTTCTTTAAGGGACTTGATCATTTGTTTTTGTTTGTTTTGAAAAGTTTTATCGAGGGACTATGATCATTCAATTTGTTTGTTTTGCCCAAAGAAGTTCAACATGCAATATGGCCCAATTATTTGAAGGCAACAAAGTGGAGTACCCTAGGGGGTGCAAGTGTGAGAAGTGTTGTTTATTTTCATGCTCATTTATCTTGTATTAGGTCAAACTATTTTTTATCGTTTTTCGCATGCAAACCCTAATTCTAACATGGCATAATTAGAAAGCGTATAAAGTGCGAAATTTAAATTCCTACGCTATTACAACATAATAATATAGGGAGGGGGGTACAAATTTACAAATGGGGAATATTTAGACAAGAATTTAAATCTAAATTATTACATTGTTTTTGAATATTTGCAAGGTGAATAAATTGCACAATTAAATGGAAATGAGATAAATATGCAAAATGCTAAAGGAAAGTTTTTATATGTATGAGAAAAGTATTTTTTATGTAAAATAAAATAAGAAAATAAAAAGGTATTATTTTTGGAGTATTTTCATACTTAGGGCAAAAACCCTAATTTTAATCAAAATAAATATTAATTAATTAATCCACATAATATTTATTATTTACATACAAGAATAAAATAAAATATGGTATATTTGTAAAAAGGGCATTTTTTAGTATTAAATGTTAAAAAATAAAATATGTACATTTTTGGTATTTTTACTCTAAGTATATTAACATATATATATATATGTATATTTATATTATTTTAAATATGTACTATATGTATAAATAGTAATAATAATTAAAATTTTTAGAAAATAGTATTTTTTATATGAAATATTTTCAGAGGGTTACATAAAAAATAAAAATAAAAATAGAAGTATTTTTTTTACATTTTTTCTATTTTATCCTAAATAATATATATATATATATATATATATATATATATATATATATATATATATATATATATATATATATATATATATATATATATATATATATATATATATATATATATATATATATATATATATATATATATATATATATATATATATATATATATATATATATATATATATATATATATATATATATATATATATATATATATATATATATATATATATATATATATATATATATATTTATGTACAAATCAAAAGAAAATCAAATAAAAACCAAATAAAATCAAAAAATGATGAGAAAAATATTTTCAAAATTTTGACATGCTGAGAAAAAATAAATGAATCAAATAAAAAAAGAAAATGTCAAAAATCATTAAAAATAAAGCAAATGGGCTTGGGGGTGCAAAACAGAAAAGATGGTGTGAACAAGAAAAAATGCTCAGGCCCAGCCCAAACCACTTCTTCTTCAACCTCTGAATCACAAAACGCGCGCCTGCAAGCTTGTGTTTGAAATCCTGATTCTTTGATTTTTTGAACAAACTTCCAACACAAAAGATGTTAAGCATGAAATCACGATTCTAACCATATGCATAACTTGATCTAACTCTCTAAGATGAGGGAGAATTTCCCCTCCCCCAAATCCTAACCTAATTTTTCTGTCATTTTCAAAGCTCAAATTCTCTCTACTCAGACAAAAGAAATGAAAAGTAAAGATATATACATGTTCAGGGCTATGAGTAGAACCTTGTTTCTTCACAAACTTAAGACTAAAGATGCATAATAAGAGAGATACGAGTTCAAAGTTTTACCTATTCAGTTGAACTTCTATCTGGAGAATGAGGAACTTTCAGTGCAAGGTGATGATTGGAGAAGCTTCTTTGAGGTCCAGGGATGCTATTCCAATGTTTACTTTGTCTTGAAAGCTTCTGAATCAAGCTGTAGAACTTCACCTGCAAGTTAAAGATGTGAAAATGGTGGAAGTGGTTAGAGCAACTACAGATCGTGCCTTAGCTTCTGGATAGCTTGCATAGGTTGTAAGGAAGGTAGAGGAACAAGTTTGGACAAAAATGCTTGAAGGGATTGAGAGATAGCACTCAATCTGCAGGGCTTGCTCTGTTTGAGCAGTTTTGTGGTGCTTCTGAGATGGAGAGTGTTTGAGAGGCAAATGGCTCGTGCAAAAGCTTGGTTGGGTAGTTTGGAATGTGTTTGATAAGTTCTTTCTTGTGTGCTAATGCTGGTATCAGAGTTGTTGTGAGATATGCAATGTTACTTGAATTTTAAGCAAACAAAGCAAGTTGGTGTTTTAGATCAGTAGGGGGCCTCTAATCCTGCTGCAAAGTCTCCCTTGATCAGAGCAACTTGTCCATAATCTTGTGCCAAAAGGATTTAGCTTGTACCTTCTTGATTTGCAATTGGACATAAAGCTAATCTTTTCAAGAATGGAAAGTTTACTTTATCTAAAAATGGATCAATCTTGTGTACAAAGCTTGCACTCATGGAACAACACTTTGGTACAATGAACAAGCATTAAATTAAGGAGTGTAATTTGGTTTAAGGACCTGTAAAGTAGTACAAACTATGCTGAGTTCAAATTTGCAAAGTTATGGACATGGAACTTGGTCATGAACAAAGTGGTTTTTTGCTATATTGTGAAATTCGATTCTCTCTAACCATGAGGTTGTTTGAGAAGTTCTTGGACATTTTGGAAAGCTTGGAATGTGTACTACAATCCATCTTTGAAATGCAAATGAAAATTCCAAGTGGAAGGGTATGAAAAATGGCCTTGAAGTGGGGTAGAAAACCTTGTCAAAATAGGTTAAAATTCTACTAAGTTAAAAATGGTTTAGTGCCCTTATTCAAAAAATTGTAACTTGAGATACAAGCTTCAAATGAGAAAACTTTGTGAATCAAAGTTGTAGATTGTGCAACAAGCTACAACTTTCATGTTTTGACTTTTGTTTGAATCCAAATGGATCTTGGTGAAAAGGTGGGGCAAAGTTGGGAAAAAATTAGGGTTTTTCATAACTTAGAAAAATTCTAAGTTATGAAAAATTCCATTTTCTAACCCTAATTTGCAATTTGTGATTTCTTGGTGAACAAGTTTCATGATTTGGCATATTTTGATGAAAAATGAATCTTGACTCTTGATTTTGACCAAAAAGTCAAAGTTTGACTTTTCAGTATACAGTCAAAACTGATCAATTGACTGGGAAATTCAACTGTCAATCTTGTGTACTTGGGATCTTTTGAACTTGTTGAGCATGTCAAGATAATTCCATGGGGTCCTTGAGTCCATATGGGAGCTTGGTTTGCCATTGGCTAGGTCAAACAGTCAAAAATTGCCTCTGTACAGTCAAAACCCTAAAAATGACTATTTTGCCCTTTTAGTGATCTGATCAAATTTCTTGTGGAATTGTGATCCAAACTTGATCAAATGGTTCATATGAGTTCATAATGTTGATGTGGATCAAATTTCATGAGATTTGACTGTCAATTGGCCACAATTGACTTTTTCCCCAATACAGTTGATTTCTAGGTCAACTGTCCAATTGACTGGGCAAAATTTGGAATCAGGACTTGAAACTTGGTATGGATAAACTTAGGAGGTCAATATGAAGCAAGAAAGTCATCTTGGGCACTTTAGGTCAAAACATCTTTGTGCAAACACAAACCCTAATTTGGGGTTAGCAGTGCAAGGAGGAGTCTTGAGCAGATGAAACCCTAACTGGATCTTGAGCTTCAAGAGCTTTGTGAGGAGAAATCAATGAGAAATGGGAGGGCAAATTTTGGGGTACAACAATTGGCACGAGATGTTACCGTTCGCTCTACATGGGTACCGTACCTCAGCTAGGACGTCAACCGGGGCAACTCCTTTCTCTCTGGTTTATGGTATGGAGGCAGTCTTACCGATCGAAGTGCAGATACCCTCTCTCCGGATAATGAAGGATGCAAATCTGAACGAAGATGATTGGATCCAGACACGACTTGATCAGCTCAACCTCATTGATGAAAAGAGACTTGCTGCTATCTGTCATGGTCAGACGTATCAGAAACGGATGATCAGGGCATTTAACAAAAGGGTCAGACCACGGGAATATCAAGTTGGGGATTTGGTAATCAAGAGAATCATACTTCCTCAGAGTGATCCAAGGGGCAAATGGACCCCTACGTACGAAGGGCCATTTGTGGTTAAGCATGTGTTCTCGGGAGGAGCAATGATATTGACCAACATGGATGGTGACGACCTTCCTCACCCCGCCAATGCAGACATAGTAAAAAAATACTACGCATAAAAAAAAAAGACCCGCTAGGCTGACATGCCTAGGCAAAAATTAGGGCTTCCCGTCGAACCAAAAGGGTTCGGGCAAAATGAAGGAATGAAAATGAAAAATCTGTACACCCGGCAAGTCGAAAACCTGAAAAGGCGGCTTGGGAAAAAATGGGTATCCCGGTGGACTGAAAACCCGAAAGGGCGGTCCAGGCAAAAATTAGGGATAAAGCGTAATACTATGTCTCATTGGATCACTTTGCATCCAGAATCCGGTATCTACATCAAGTTCAGACGGCATCGATCAGTCAGCTTCACCTTCAACCAAGGTCATCAAGTGATGAGACGCTCGGAGTTATAAAGGCAATAGCAGAGTTGAAACCCAGTGGGATCATTCATTCCACACAGCTGTTTTATTTTCTCTTGTACAAAGTTTGTATAAACTCTTTTGTTCGGCGGCGTTCTCTTACTAGGACGTCAGCCTCTTGTACACAAAACGCCTATTTTCAGGCCATTCAAAAATCAATACAAATATATCTTTCAGTTAAACGTGCCAATTGTTTCTCTTTTTCTGTTTTGTTTTGCGAAGAACGTCCAAGGTTCAATTTGTGATATATGCATTGACAATAGTTTGCTAACTCATAAATATTTGCATACGAAACAAAGTATTTTATTACAGGTGACACTAGAAACAGGGGCAATAAAGAGTTGTCTAAACAATCCAATTGTTATATCCTCCAAGGTACCAAGGTAGGTTCAGCTAAAGAACATAACCAGATACCTTAAATCCCCAGAGAGTGATTCAGCAAAACAGTGCATTCTTCTCCAAGTAGTTATCAAGTCTCAAGGAAATTGGGTATCCTCCAGCAGATCCCAACATTCCCCAGCAGTATACATACATTCTTAACAAGCATCCCCGGCAGTCTTGGTCTAAAGATTGTTCCCCGGCGGCATATCAGCATTCAAAGGAACCACTTCCCCAACATATCAAAACTTCCTCAAGAGAGTCCAATCCAAATTCCCCAGGAAGGTTGGAATTCATATCCCCAAGCAGTAAGCTTATCCCCAGTAGATTCTGGAAGCTTATCCCTCGCAGAGCACGAACGCGTCGCCCGGCTTTATTTAAAGAGTTATTTCCTTAACAGGATATAACTGGGTTATCCTCAGCCAAAAGCCACGGAAAGTTCGTCGTCAATACAGTTCTTTCTTATCCCCAGCGAAGGCCATCAACGCTTCCAACAACAAGGGCATCCCCAGCAAATTATTATCAACACTTCCAATACAGCAAAGATATCCTCAGCAAGTCATTCTCAACAATTCAGCAAAGCATCTCTATCCCCACAGAGTATCACTCCCCAGCATGGTCGCTAGAGTATTCTTTTCTCCCCGCAGAATCTTCCATTTGCCAAGTTTATTCCGCAACGGAGTCATCTTCTCCTACCGGTATTCTTGCAGTTATCATCCCCAGAGGAAGCAAAATCTATTCTTTAACATCAGCCCAGGATATGACTTCCCGGCACCCGTCAAGGATTTACTTTCCTAGACGAAAACATACATTCATAAAACATCACATACATCATTATAGCATGCATATACGCATCATATCATACAAATCTCATTTATGTTGAGAACATCATTGCTTGATCCATATCATGCATTGCATATGACTGACCTTTACCTTTCAGGAAAGATGCAGTTGAAATTCTCAATCATATTTCAAGACCTAGGTCGGTTCAGTTAATCGACTCCAAAGATTTCTTATCCAGTCCCAGGCCTTCTCTAGTCCAGCTAAATCGACTCCCAACGGATTTTTCTGATAAAGACTCAGTAGAAGTTATCCCAGGTTATAATTTCCTATTGGTTCTCTCTCCGACGGTGCATGAGATTTCCATTTTAGGGTTTTCTTTAAGATTATAATTTCCTATGGTTCCCTCTCCGACGGTGAGTGAGGTGATAATTCCTTTTCAGATGGTTCCCTCTCCGACGGTGAGTGAGGTGATAATTCCTTTTCCTATGGTTCCCTCTCCGATGGTGAGTGAGGTGATAATTCCTTTTCAGATGGTTCCCTCTCCGACGGTGAGTGAGGTGATAATTCCTTTTCCTATGGTTCCCTCTCCGACGGTGAGTGAGGTGATAATTCCTTTTCAGATGGTTCCCTCTCTGACGGTGAGTGAGGTGATAATTCCTTTTCAGATGGTTCCCTCTCCGACGGTGAGTGAGGTGATAATTCCTTTTCAGATGGTTCCCTCTCCGACGGTGAGTGAGGTGATAATTCCTTTTCAGATGGTTCCCTCTCCGACGGTGAGTGAGGTGATAATTCCTTTTCAGATGGTTCCCTCTCCGACGGTGAGTGAGGTGATAATTCCTTTTCAGATGGTTCCCTCTCCGACGGTGAGTGAGGTGATAATTCCTTTTCCTATGGTTCCCTCTCCGACGGTGAGTGAGGTGATAATTCCTTTCAGATTATAATTTCCTATGGTTCTCACCCCGACGGTGCATGAGATGTAATTTCCTTTCAGATTATAGTTGCCTATGGTTCTCTTCCCGATCCTGCGAAGATGGTAATTCCCACCAAGATTTTCTCAACGAGCGTTGTTGAAGTTAAAATCACCCAAGGTTCTCTTACCGTTCATGCTAAGGTAGTGACCATCCCTGGTTCATTCATCATCTTGTGAAGCTCCAGATCCAGCTCCTGTAACCAGTCAGGACATATCTATATCAAGCATCTGAAATCAACTCCTGCAACGTGTCAGGTACTCATGTTTCTTTTGCAGGTATGCAGGTTCTCGCTAAGGAATCTCTTACGCGATCAACATCCAGATGGCATCTATAAGCCCATCATCCTATCCATCAACCTCTAAATGGCATCTATAAGCCCATTCCCATCACCACATTGCTACTATGTGAGCGCAAATTTCTGGGCACTCTAGTGTTCAATCATCTTCCACCCTCGGATTACGAAAGGCACGTCAGCCAATCTGCATCCTCAGGTCTAAGAAGATTGAACAGGGGCAACTGTTGTACCCCAAAATTTGCCCTCCCATATTCTTCAAGAAATTGCCAAATCAAGCTTCAAAATTCCCCAAGGGTTGTACAGTGCAAAGGTCTCCTATACAGTCAAGATTAGGGTTTTTGTTCTGATCAAGAAAATGAAGTTTCCAAAGGGCCAATCAAGTCTCACATGCCTACAAATATGGTCAAGCATCCTCATACCAAGTTTCAAGACATTCAGCACAAAATTGCACAGTCAAAAACCCTAATTGCACTACAGTCAACTGTAGGGGCAAAATGGTCATTTGACAGTCAAAAGTTCAAATTTTTGGTCAACATATCATTTTGAAGCCACAAACATCAATTGATCAATGCTTGATCATGATTCTCAAAATTTGGCTCAGAAATCATCAAGATGCAAAAGTTTCCTTATTTGGACAGTTGGAAAAGTCAACTGAAATTGACCAGGGCATAACTTTCACATGGATTATCAGAAAAATTCCATCCAAAGCTCATTTTGAAGAGAAAGACATTTCCTACAACTCATCTTCATACTTCAAGTCCAAGAAATGCTCTCACAAAAAGTTATCAATTTCAACATTATAGGTCATTTTCAAAAGTCAACAAAAAGGGACTTTAAGTCAAAGGCCATAACTTGAGATTGGTAAATCAAAATGACATGGGACCAAAAGCATTGGTTAGAGGACTCAAAGACCTTTCCAAAATGTCCAAGAACATGAGAAAAGCTTAAAAATTGAGCAAGTTATGCCTTGTAGAAGTTGGGAAATTTTTGGATATTTTGAAAAGTCAACATTGGTTCAAATGACCTAAAATTGCTAATGGGCCCATTTTTCTTCCACAAATCATCATCCATGGCATGTGCACGACCACTTGGCCCAAAGGGAAGTCTTTATTCATTTTTTATTTATTTATTTGAATTTTTATTTATAATAATTCATTTAAATCAAATTAAATATATGAAAAATGCTAACCTAAGTTTTTCAATCTTTTTGTGCATGTTTTATCCTCAAGATTTCGTGCTTGACTCAATATAGAAAGATTTGGATTGAATTGATCATAATTGATACAAGAACACATGGAAAAGATTGAAAAAGATCCTTAAAAATCAAATTTCCAAAAACCATGAATGCATTGGATTTGTTCTATTTTTCTTGACCTAATTGACTCAATACATAAGCCTGAATACAACCCTATTGCAAACACACACGCAGCTGCTCAAAAAACCTGAAAATCAAACTTGAAATTTTTCTCTAAAAACTCAATTCTGAAAACTAACTTGCAGGTTGATTCAAGGCTTAATTTTTGTTTCATTAGCTTGCTGAAGGTCCATTGAACGTGTCCCAATCAAGAACATCCATCAAAACCTTAGGAATTGGTATACTGAACTGGAAATATCTCATGAAAAATCCATGATCGTGTCTTGACATCTAGGCATTCTTAGGGCATTTTAATTGTTGATTTACATTCCTTATGCCTTTCTAATGCTAACCATATGATTCAATTGTGTTTTTATGCTGTGTACACGATTATGCCATTGATGATTTTTAGGGTTTGCAGAGCTTCAGATTAGGGGTTTTGTAACAAGGGAAAATTGGAACCCCTGACCATCACCATTCAAGTCATCACGTTCAGACGATTACAAAGTTATGCTCGCGCTCAATTTATGAGCTTCCTAGGCCTAATCGCTATTTTCCCTAAAGTGGCCTAAGAGAATACATCCAAAACCGTTGCCTATGTTTCTCTTATTTCAGGAAAATAAAACACGCGAAGAAGACGACCTCGTGGCGAATGGTGATAGGCTGGTTCAAATTTCCGCGCGCAGACCCACTAACATTCTTGTTTTTATTTATTATATTTGTTTGTTTATTATATATCAAACGCGTGAACTGGCACAGATGGCAAGCGAATCTATTGACAAAGCACATGACCTGGGTTCGAGCCCCAGGTCTTCCATGTTTCCATATTATTTTTCAATAACAATTCCTATGCAGTTTCAATAACAAAGACCACCATGCACCTTCCAAATCCAGCATGCCACGCGTCCTGGAAACTTAGATCAAAGGCATAGATTGGAGGAACACCCTAAACCCTAGTCAAAGGTGCCACATGGTGTCTGGAAAAGTCAGCGGACCTGAAGGTTATTGGGCTCAGATTTCTTGGGCTATACCTCCATTTTGGGGACTACCACCCCCCTAGGTTTGCATAATTTTTGCTTTCTTTATTGTTTAATTCTATTTTATTTTAATTATTACTTGTTTAATTAATTTATTATTTTTCACAAAAATATAAAACATCATAAAAAAATCAGAAAAGAGATAAAATAATAAATATTTTTATTTTAGTATTTTCATAATTAAATTCGCATGTAATTAAATTTATTTTTAAATTAGGTTAATTTTAATTCTTTTAACAAAAATCTAAAAAATGTAGAAATAGGTTTAAGTAATAATTTTTATCCTCTTTTATTTTTCTTTCATAAATGTATTAAATAATTAAATATTTTATTTTTTTATAATTAAATTGTATGAAAAAAATTAGGTTTAATTTAGGTTAAAAACTTCAATATTTTCTTCTTAATAAATTAAAAATAATTAGAATTAGGGTTAGTATTGATTTTAATTAATTCTTTTTTATTAAATCCCAAAACATTAAAAAACACAAAAAAACAAATTCTTGCTTTCTTTTTTTAATTCATTATTAACTCAATTTTTGCAAAAGGGTCCAATGCCCTCGTTTCGTTTTAATTCTTATTAATTCGCATTTATTTTTTTTTTATAATATTATGTATCTCTCCCGAAGCCATGTAAATTACTTCTCGCACTTCTAATTCTTTTAACTTCTTTATTTTCTGTCAAATCGGGTCCTGGTTAATTTTGGCGATGTGGACCCGCGCCTTTTGTAATAGCTTTAGATTTTTACATTCTCGCAATATTTTTAACTGTTAATCAAAAGCATGAAAGAATGTATGGACAAAATAAAAACAAGCGTAGAACACCAATAACATGACAAGACAAATGCAAATGAAAACGACACAAATCACACACACCACCCCTAGGGTACGCCTCACTGTTGCCTTGCCTTCGAAAGGTGATCGTCGAGTAGAGGATGTCTTAGTAAGTCCTCATGATCTGGGAACCTGGCATGAGGGTAGCTTCTAAGGTGTCTTCCCATTGCTCTGGTGATCACCATGTCCCGAACTTCGAATTGACTCGAACACCTCCAACGGTGGTGCTACCTACCTCTCAATGGTGGGATGGCACTACTTTAAAGGACATTTACACAGACGAATTCCTTAGGGTAGGTAGGTTCTCGTAGATACTTGCTCTAATCTCAAAACAAATTCAAAAAGACTTTTCACACTGACACCTTTTCAAAAAGCTTTCGAAAGCAATTTTTCAAACACTCTTGAGGACCGATACAAGAGTCGAACTGAAATTTTCAAAGAAACTTTTTTTTAAAACCCACAATTGAAAAGCAAACAAACCATTTTTGAAAACACAAGTGAGCAAGTATCTAAGAGCCCATGGATAACCATGGATAGAAAGGGTGCTAACACCTTCCCTTTCTATAACCTACCTCCCGAACCGAGAGCAATCTCTTTAAGGAATTTTTCTGTGCTTTTGTCCTTTCCATTTGGAGAAAATAAAAGACGGTGGCGACTCTTGCTTCCGCGACATTTCGCGAACCAGCGTTAAACAGTCAGTTCCAGATCCACCGATCACAGGTGCCACTGACGAAAAATATTCCACGGTGCCACTGTTTCGTTTAGGAAGAAAAAATAGGTGCAGTTGGCAAATTGGATGTCTTGAATCAGAATGTTTATCTTTGATTCAGAGACACGGACTAGGCCTTCAAAGTTAGCACTCAAACATCCAAGTTAGTTTAAGATTCGAGATAAATATATTAAAAATTAGAGATCACATTGTATGAGTCTTTATTATTTGGGAATTTAGTCAACCTATAACCATATATATATATATATATATATATATATATATATATATATATATATATATATATATATATATATATATTGATCTTAATGGTTGATCAGAACCTGAAGTGGGCCAGAGACTTCAACTCCAATGCTTGAATCAAGGAGGAAGGGATGTACCTGCAAGGCACTTTGGTGCTCAAGTAAGTAAGAGTGCAAAGAGATACAATAGAGAGTTTAGAATTTTAGTGATGAATATTCGATACCTGGCCCTCACAAGTGTGAGGGTTTATATAGTGCCCTCGGCTCTTAGCCATTGGTACCTATTTTTGGGCCTAGATATCAGGTTTCTCAAAAATAGGTAACTTCCAGGAATTGGTCAAAATGGGCAGAGATGCTAGGAACTAGCTGTTATGATAAGCATAGAGGTGCTCACGGGCAAAGATGATTCTGACCATTCCTAGGTGGATATCCTCGTGTGGCTGGCGAGATGAGGACTAGCCTGTTTGAGCAGACAGATGTAGTCTCATTGATCTCAGGGCTCAACTGACCAGGGCTCCTCAAATGAGGGACACGCATGGTGAGAAGAATGAGAAGTAGCTACTGACACGGGCAGAGGTGCAGTTGAGGGAAGCGGTGGTCTTGTTAGTCCTGAGGGATAACCGACCACATGTTTCTGGCTGAGGGGCAGAAGGGAAAATGTGTCCTTTACTTGTCCCAATTGATTGGGCCAAAGCTATTGGGCCACCTTGGATGTAGAAGTGGATTGGGTCATGCTTAGGCATTAGTTCAGGCTAGAGCATAAGGAGTGATGACTTAGAGGCAGCCTGTGCCCCGAGGAGGAAAGCGCACTATTGGCGCTTGTTGCTTGTGACAAAGACATTTCGTGATTTTACGAGGACAAGATCGTACGTGATATATTATTATTTATTAGATTTATGCATATTTGTATGCTCGTACACTTGGGATGTCTATTTTACAACTTTTGCTAAATGCTTAAATGTTGCTCGTTATGAATGTCGATGTCTTGAGCTGCTCTGTAAATAATTTTTGTTAAGTGTTTTGGGGGGTTTGCTCGATAGTATCGATGTTCGGCAGTGTGGGGAACTAGTCGAATGACCAGGCTTGTTTTCCAGGCAAGGGGGGAGGGCTTAAGTCGTGTTTGTTACCTGAGTTCTGCAGCGTGAACTTCCCATCACGAGCTGGGCGTTCTGCCATTGTGGTACGGCGGCAACGGCAGGATTCAGTCGAGGGTCCCTCATCGGATAGAGGATTTGCTTGTTCACGAGTAGAGGTATATCTTGATTTAATTTTGGAATGTAGTGCTTGTACTTGGGCATACATTTATGGTCAATGCATTGTGCCCGTCGTTTAACAGAGCATGCCGACTGTTTATGGCCTTAGATGTAATATTGTTTCAATTTTTTGGTGTTTCATGGTTGAGCAAGTTCTTCCCCATGTAGGTTTTAGAGATATTATGCCCCATTTCCATTTTTGCTTGGATGCGATAGTATCTCTTGGATGACAAACTTGTTCCGCCTTTCTTCTTCGTGCTCGCGAGCTTAGACAGAATGTCTTCCCGGGTGTTGCGTTCGCCGGAAACATATGTCTGATAGTCTGGTGTGTTCGCAGGGAACGTATGCCTGTTAGGGTGGTGTGTTTGTGGGGATTGTATGCTTGCTAGGCTGGTGTGTTTGCAGGGAACGATTTGATTATGTGCTTCGCTCGTCGGGGAGGCTGGTGAAGTCATTTCTACTGCAATGCCGAGAACTATTGGCAGTCACTTTCTCCTCGTACTGGATGTATGCCTCAACTTTGAGGAGAATGGCGTCTAGTGTGGCTTGTGTTTCTTTGCCAACTGCTTTGGAAAATCATTGTGGGGGTGCTGCCCTTGCTCGAGCTAGTACTTTTCATATCGTCAGTCGTGGAGACCTGAACGAATTCTTTGTTGAACCTCTCAATGTAACCTCGGAGAGATTCATATTTTCCTTGTATAATCGCTTCTAGCGAGACCTCTGTCTTCGGATGACGGAGAGAGGCAGTGAAGTTCCTTGAGAACATCTTCCCCAACTGATTCCATGAGGTGATGGATTCGTTAAGGAGGCTTTTGTACCAAGACATTTCCCCATTTCTCAGAGTTGTTGGAAACATTATGCACTTGATGGCACCCCCGATACCACAGTAGTCGAGCAGGGCATCAATGTTCTCGACGTGCTCGTCAGGACCAGTTGTCTCGTCGTACATTCCCATACTTGGTGGCTTCTCAAGCCCCACGGGGAGCGGAGCATCCATAGTCTCCTGAGACAATAGATCATGGGGATCCTCATCATCGCTCAAGTTCGGAGATGATGGTGGCGGGAAATTATGCTTTCCTCGCTGAGGACTATTGTTCTGACGAGGAGATGGGCTTCTCAGTCTTCCCTTTGGTTTCTTGGCCATTGGAGAGAGCTGGTCTCTCCGAGGAGAGGTTTGATCGTGTTTTTTGATGGCCAAGATATGGGCTCTTTCTTGCCCCCTGTGGTGATCATGTCATCGGAGAGGCAGACTGTATGATCTTTGTCATTGATGCCTCAGTGGGGGAGACTTTGATCGGTGAGCATTTTCCAACGCCCTAATCGTCTCGTTTTGTTGGCAGATTAGAGAGTTAGTCTGGTCAAGAGTTGCGAGCAGGGCAGCCATAGTAGGGTCAATGCTGGGAAGAGCAGGGGTTACCTGTGTGTTCTCTGGTGCTCCTTCTTGATCCTTCTTGATCTTGTGAGCTTCGATGTATTAAATGTCGACGTCTTCAGCCTCGTCGGAGGGTGGGGAGGCGGTGTGATCGTCCCTCAATGGGATGGCATCTTTAAGTAAAGGCATCTCGCCACATTCATCTATCTTGCAGACAGGGGAGATGATGGATTTATAAGCATTGTCGTTGTCGTCAATGTTGGCCATGACTGGAATCTTGATTATCTGCTTTGATTTTTGGTTTCCGAGGAAAGAAAGATGAGGAGAACATGTTCCCCATAAACAGCGTCGTTGATCTTACCAATTGATCTGAACCTGAAGTGGGCCAGAGACTTCAACTTTAATGCTTGAATCAAGGAGGAGTGGGTGTACCTGCAAGGCACTCTGATGCTCAAGTAAGTAAGAGTGCAAAGAGATACAAGAGAGAGTTTAAGGTTTTAGTGATGAATATTTGATACCCAACCCTCACAAGTGTGATGGTTTATATAGTGCCACCGGCGCTTGGCCATGGTCCCTATTTTTGGGCCTAGATATCATGTTCCTCAAAATAGGTAACTGCCAGAAATGAGTCAAAATGGACAGAGATGCTCAGAACTAGTCGTTATGACGAGCAGAGAGGTGCTCACGGGCAAATATGATTCTGGACATTCATGGATGGTTGTCCTTGTGTGGCTGGCGGGATGAGGATCAACCTGTTTGAGCGGACAGAGGTGGTCTCGTTGATCTTGGGCTCAACCGACCACGGCTCCTCGACTGAGGGACGCGCGTGGCGAGCAGAATGAGAAGTAGCTGCTGACGCGGGTAGAGGTGCAGCTGAGGGCAGCGGTGGTCTTGTTGGTCCTGAGGGACAACCGACCACGGGTCCCTGGCTGGGGGACAGAAGGGAAAAGGTGTCATTTATCTGACCTAATTGATTGGGCCAAAGCTATTGGATCATCTTAGATGTAGAGGTGGATTGGGTCATGTCTAGGCATCGGGTCAGGCCAGAATATATATATATATATATATATATATATATATATATATATATATATATATATATATATATATATATATATATATATATATATCTTGCTAAAAACACTAAAAGAGTAATTTATGTGCTAATGATCAGAGAGAGTTGCAGATGATTGATGTTATATATTTGCTTGTATGTTTTTCATATATTTCGGATCCCCTTCCTCCTCTCACCAAGCTCCCTTTTATAAATTTGCACCCGCCTTTAATGTTATTTAAAGAAGTGACCTTACACATTCGCCTTCCATTGATGGTTCGGTAACAGTCGTTATCACTATGAATATAAGACAATCAAAGTTCCATAACGCTTGCATCAATCATACGGTTACCGTTACCGATTTGTATCGAGCTTGGAGTCCCTCAAAATTCACAGTCGAGTTCATCCTCGTGTCGACATCTTGCTCGACCCTTGACCTATACATGTGAGTACTTGACTGTCGTGTTTCATCCTTATCATACCTGATTAGATAGTCAAATTCAATTTTCTCGTAAGACATCTTTGTATACTATCTCTTACAATCAAATTTTCATCCCGATCTAGATGAAATATTTTAGGATGTATATTATGAAATTGTTTAGAGAAAGAAACTTAATTATTATTATTACATATAATCTTGTCTAACATAATAAGACAAAACACATATAAATCAAGAACATTTCATTAAATAGAATCTAAATAATAGATTGATAACTACATTTGACATTCATTCTAAATAACAACATTCAGATGTGTTAACAAATATTTTAAGAAAGAATGATTAACCAACTTAATTGCAAATTTAAAATGATTAATATTTATTCAATAACTTGAGAAAGAATGTTATAAATAATAGACTTTAAGTAGGACTCGTCTCTTTTTTATTATATGTAGCTTTGATAAATAAATAAAAACTATATTAAACTAAAAATAACGTGTGCTAAACTATTGTAGTCGTGACTTTGTAGGCTACTAGAATGCTTCGACCAAGTTCAAAAATACTCCTACACGTGATTTGAATATTCAAACTTTAATTGTATTGATGTTTATGTAGACTTTGTTAGTCAAGTCTTCAAGTCAAGCTAATTAAGAGACGAAAAATATACGTAAACAACCAAAGATGAAAATGTGTCAAATTCAATTAATAGAACTAGAAATGTCATCATCCATCATTTTTCAAGCAGCCCATGATTCATTCATCTTGTTAATAACGATCGACTTCAAACATTCAAGTGGAATAGAACTAGACATTTTTTAAACCAAAATCACATATAATACATATTTTAATTTTGGCCAAATAGTTCCTACAATCTTCTAACAAATTAATTATTTAAAAAATTTACATAAATTAGTCTATTGAGTAATTAAATTTATATGTCATTGCAATTTTTAATCTGAATCTAATAAAAAGTGATTACTTGGTGTTTTGCGCCGCCTTCTAAAAGAAGGTTTGATAATGAATATTGATGAAGAAGGCGTGTAAGAAAGATAGACTTTCGCTTTTTTCAAAGATATGTGATCACACCCTCCATTATATATTTCCCTGTTGGGTCTAGTTAAAAGATAAATACAAAAGATGTCGAATTACATGGAGACGATTTTAACCGTTCATACTATATAATGATCATTTTACGCTATTTTGGATATTAATTCATTTTCACCTTCGAAGTGTTTTTCATTCATTCACTAACTTAGGTGTTAGTGTGCTAACCTTGCATGTCATTTCTTTTTCATCGCCTCATAAGTTCAATCTACTGCACCAGAAAATAGATATGTCTCATCTGAACTCTATTTCATCACTCCATCACCTATCTCTAGTTCTAAAATGGAACAACTGCATCATTTGTGGGATTCGACTGCCAATTCATGTCATCTATCAACAAAAGCTATCATTCATTCACCGAAGATTCAGATCATTCATATTTTTCTCACAAAGCACAAATCTCTTTCTAGAACAGATCTTATATCGAACTCACAAAGCCATGGTTACGTCGAAGATTACTAGATTCACTGTTCAACGCCACCCCGATTTTGTGGCCATTGAAGCTAACAAGGCTCCACCTTTTCCTCTCATAGAAGATTATTGAGTTCTAGTGATCTATCTTTTTGTTCCTGAACAACAAGATTTCATTCCTTTGAGATTTTACCGAGGAATATTTCAAGCCCTTCATTTTTTCATCCTCTATAACATCTTGTTAAGACCAGCCTTGGAAGCAACCTCAATCACAATCGTTAGTACCTGAACAAGAGATGCTCTCAAATTTTTAGCAACTGCAAGCTAACCTATACATGTAAGGAGTTGATGATTGGCTAGACATTATTTATAAATTAGTATAGATCCTCAGGATAGATCCTCTAATGCGTTCCTCCAAACACTAACACCATACACTAGGGAGATTCTCGCAGCAACCAACAAGTCATACCACAGTCAACTCTAATAGACATGGTTTCACTACACGGAGAAATCCTTATATCACCAAGTTGCAATTGAAATAGAGGTCATCATACTCCTCTACCCGACTCTAGAGGGAGAAGGGGCAGTCATACTCCATCAGAGGTTCGTCGTCATTGTAACTTGCCAGCACACCACTCCTAGAGAAAAGAAAGGTATGACGCAGATACACCAACTTCTGAATGAAATAGGAACCTGGTCTCTATACGCATTATTGGAAACACAACCCCAAGGTCCCTTGAGAAGCCCTCAAATCTAAAATTTCATTATGATATTAGGGATATGAAAGAACACGTCGAACGTGTAGACAAGAGATTGGGTTACTAACACATTTAAGGAGTTGTGAAATGCAAACTCTTTGCATTAACCCTTAAGGGAGTTGTTATAACTTGGTTTAAAACCCTCCCTTATAGGAGCATATATTCATGGAAGGAACTATGTAACATGTTTACTGCTTAGTTCCTCGCTCAAAAGTGACACTCCATTATTATGGTCATACTCGGTAGGATCACTCAAAAGAAGAAAGGGAGCATCTACGAGTACATCGATCGATTTACCATGGTAGAATTGGAAATGGGAGATACAAAAATGGATTGAAATGTTGGATATTCAAAAAAGGATTGAGGTCAGATTGCATGTTTCGGGGAAAAAATAGGGCTGGAAGGGGCTTGTAGCTTGAGTGACGAATGGCCCGACCCTCTATAAACTACGAGGAAGAGCTCTTAGCCGAAGAGAAGATTCGAGAACAAGAAACCCTAGAAATGTTTGAACGCCTAAAAAGCATGGTAACCATCATAAAGACAAAGGAGAATGGGGACTTAAGCCTAATTTTATGCATACACTCTTTTAAATACATGAGGGGGTAAATTTTGGCGATATGCACAAATACTGAATTTCAAAGAAGTCGGGATCAAAAACCCTTACCCAATGAGAGAGTCAGCTAGGAAGGATTAGTTGAAATAATGTAATTTTTTACAAATGTCACAGTCCATCAGAAGGGAGTAATTTAAATAATAGATCATAAAGGTATGACTCATTGGGTATATCTAGGAATGAGGCTGAAGCAATAATCGAGACTGAAACAGAGATCACAGGGGGAGGGATGAATCAGCAAGGAAGAAACAATCCTTTCCCCCGAAAAAAGCATCCCTAAGAAAATTTTTGAGCTTGTGAGGGGAGCCAAGGGAAAGAAATATAATAGCAGCGAGGAAGAGGAAGATCCAAAAGGGAAACGAAATTATATTTCTTTTATTACTGAAGGCCTTCTAAGAGAAAAAACCTTTTAATGATACTATGAAGAGGGAGGATCTCCGAGTTAATGGCAATCAACAAGGTGGGAGAAATAATTCCTAACAGAAAGCTAGAAAGGCTTATCCTCGAATTCAATGATAATAAAAATGTAGGTGGAACTCAAAATGAGATTTTCCCTTTGGTGGTAACGGAAACCATGGCCAACTTTGACGTTTTCAAGATCGTCATTGATGAGGGAAGATCTTGCAACATTATGTACACTGAGCTTTTCGAAAAACTTGGACTAGAATGGGGGAAGTTATGGTCGTGTGAGGGCTTCTACCTAAAAGTCTTTAATAGTTGGGTAAGTTACCTTGAGGGGTATATTTATTTGATGGATACTTTGGGAGAAGGGATAGGCACCAGGGAATTCGACCTATAAATCCTTATAATTCTTTTTAGAAATGTCTACAACAGCATCTTGGACGGACCTTTCAGAAACATGATGGACACGGTGGCCTCCTTGGTCCAACTCAAATTAAAGTAACGTGATCTTCACGATGAGACGATGATGATATGAACCGACTTGTCTAAATCATAAAGGATGCATAAAACCTTGCACAGTTACTAGAAGGATAAAGATAAAGATAATGAGATGGAGAATAATGTGGCATCCCTCAACAAATATCTAGAAGAAAATGAGAGAGGGTGATTAAGTGTGCAGTTAGTGGTTGAACTTCATTGACATTGGAGGGGCTTCTCATGTCAATGATGGCTTGGAATTTATCTGGGATCACCATTATGCCTTGTTTGGTGAGCATGAAACTTAAGAACTTTCCCGCTTGTATGGTGAATGAGAACTTGGTTGGATTCAGGCGTATATTGTAATTCCTGAATGATCCCATGATATCTTGTAAGTATGCTTCATGGATTCCTCCTTCTAATGTATTTACGATCATGTCATCAATATAAACCTCCAGGTTGTGTCCTATGTGCTTTGAGAACACCATGTCCATGAGTCATTGATAGGTGGCACCGGTGTTCTTGATCCTAAAAGGCATGACGCTGTAGTAATAACTACCATTGTTGGACATGAATGCCATCTTGGGAGAATCTATAGGATCCATTTAATAATTCACCGCCCTTAATGACACATGTACTAAAGATTTGTATTCTCTCCCTAACATAGATCGCCTGATTAATGGATCTTCATATTACAGAATGCTTAATTTTATGGAAGCCTATTTAGGGTACATACACTTCCTTGTTTGACGCCTTCCTTACCAAAATTATAGTAGCTAGCCACAAAGAATATTTGATTTATGCTATGAAACTGACGCTTGCCAGCTTCTAAAATTCCTCGTCAATGGTTGTTCTCTTTTCTTCGTCAACCTTCAGTTTTTTCTGAGATACTAGCTTAATTGAGGGATCTATGGTGAGGCGGTGACACACCACTCTGGTATCTATGACAGACATATGTGAAGGCACCCAGGAAAACAAGTTGATGTTCTTCTTGATTATGGCGATTAAATATTCCTCTTTAGATCTGGACAACGAATTTCCCAACTTAGTGACTTAGTAATGTAGGGGCTCGATATGGACCTCTTTAAAATATTCATTTGGGGTAATCTTTCCACTTTCTTCCCCCAATCTTAAGTCCCAACATGCAATATCAGCATTATCCATTTTAGGAAAACGGATGGTAGCCAGAATGATGAGCTCCCTCACTGCTTCTAAGTTATTTAGGAAACACTCTTGGGTGATCTCTTGATCTCCTCTGACCGTACCCATGCACACATCAGGTACTGTATATTTTAAGCTTAATTGGCTAATGGATTGGACAAGGCCAAGTAGGTTGAGAGAGGGTCTTCCTAGGATGATGTTGTAGGTGGTGTAGCATCTACTACGAGATACTTTACTTCTATGGTCCTAGAGCTAGCCCCTGGGCCAGTGTTGTTTCAAGGGCGATATAGCTCTTGACCTGAACTTATTCTCCCGACAGACTGAACAAGGATCCTTGGAAAGATTCAATTATTGTTAGGATCCATCTAGAGCTCTTAAAAGGTGCTCCATGATAGACTATCTATAGAACTACCATGGTCTATTAACACATGTTTCATGTCCCATGTAACACCCCATTTCTACCCGACGGATAATAATAAAATCAGAGTTCAACATAAATAGGATGCTACATTTTTCAACTTGAAATCAAACTTCATTTAATCACATATAAAATAGATACATAACACTCTATTCGGATGAACCGATAACAACCTGATTTATTCTTTAAAATCAAACAACTTTTTATTGATAAGCAGCAGAATATACATATTCAACTTCAATTCACTTAACATCTTGATTCAACTAAAACAACTTCAAGACAACAGTTACTTCATGTAAACAACTTAAAGATTCAGCAACAGAAATAATAATCAACAACTAAACATCAAGCGTTCATCCCCCCCTGAGTGCTATGTATCAGAGCAACCACACTGACTCGATACTGACGAGGGTAACAACTATTCTTCTTGATTACCTGCACGTTACCAACAGAGGGCAACATTCAAACAGAAAGGGTGAGATGTCAAACTATATAATTGAATGTATGATAATTAATATATCAGAATCAATTCATATAAAATCACCACTTCACAACTTTTAAACATCTTGAATCTCAATAAAACATCAACACGACATAACAACTAACTCACAACCTTTAAATGATACTTGTCACAACAAGTCAACAACATAAAGCAACAACAAATCTTTCTTCACCACGAATCAATATGCAACATCAAATGCGACTCAATTACAATGCACATGCATGTGGTACCATTGGAACAGAACTCCCAACTTAAAAACATTTTCCAGTAATCTCGAGGCACAAGGCATAATCCTTCTTCACATATCATTTTGCCAATACAGGTCTTCACAAAATCTGCAAATACAGGCCTTCACAAAATCCGCCAATACAGGCCTTCACAAATGCAAATCTATGAATGTACAACACATGCAACAACATCATTAAACACTTCACAAGGCATTCGCTTATATCACTACTTCACTGGCCATAGGCCTACAACGTCATCAACGTAATTAACAATAATTCATCATTCATCGCAAGGCATAAGCCTACATTACCATTGTTACCAGTAAATAGAGGTAATTCATCATCATCTAAAATTCTCTGCAACTTCACATTATCAACAAGAATTTACAGCGAAAATCACAACAACGCAACAACTCAACATAATTCAACTTTGGTCATAAGCCTACAACTTGATATTTCAACAACGAAAATTAACACAACGTTGGCATAAGGCTACAACTTAGTACGTCACAACAACAATATCACAACAACATGTCAACAACCATTCGACATTGGCCATAGGCCTACAACATAATATTGCCTATAATTATTCGGACAATTCTAGACTATACCGATTAATTACTTATCTAAATGCTTATTTCTAATTACAAACTTCTACAAATTGTTATACTATAATACTACATCATCATTATCATTGATATTATTATTATGAACCAAGCATTATCATAAGATCGTCATGTCATCATCATACTTCATCACCATAAAACATCATGGCGACTCAACGCGGAAAAGCTAACTCTATACTAACTTGGGTACTAGACTTATCCTTCTTATCCTTCATTTTTCTCCTTATAAATATAGTTCATCGCATTAGCTTTCCAACGCTTCAACGGCGCATCAAACGGAGTTACGTTTCAAAAGTTATGGAATTTTCAAGTTTTCAAAAATACTGTCAAATAGTGAGCAATCGATTGCACTAACATGCAAATAGATTGCACCTTGTTCCAGAGGCCAAAAATCACGTTTTTAAGCACTGCAATCGATTGCTCTTCTGCTGCAATCGATTGCTTACTAAAACAGAAGCAAAAATCCCAATTTTTAAGCAGTGCAATCGATTGCTCTTCTGCTGCAATCGATTGCTTACTGAAACAAAAGAAAAATTCACCAAAATTGAACTGTGCAAATCGATTGCACCTGCACTGCAAATCGATTGCACCCTGTGAAAAACAGTTTTACGAATTCTGTAAAGTGCAGTACGAAAACTCATTTGTTTCAATTCCAAAGACACAAACTTCATGAAATAATACACAATCAAACATCCAGTTATCATTGCTATCAACATACATCAATTACCACAAATACACCAACATCAACGTAAAATAATTCTCCAACCACAGAGTCATCAATTGAATTTCTGCAACTTTATCAGGAAACACAGCATTGTCGTAGCAACAAAATAATAACCTTTCACACAAAATCACACACGGTAGTTTCATATAACCAACCCTGCATATCATTTATCATATACCCAATTATAGAGCAAGAATCCCACCCTTCCCTTGGATTGAATACAACTCTAAGAAACTTCAATAGATTTCTGGGAATTTGGCACTAGTAGCAACTTCCTCTTGTTCTTCTTCTCCTCTCAAAATCCTATTCCTCTTTCTCTTCTTTTTCTTTTCCTAATAACACTATACTCTCTTTCTCCTATAATTTTATAATAATTATATAATATTATTCTATTAGTCCAACTAAATCCAATTGGGCCTAAATTTTACACCCCACTCTTACTTCGTACAACCATATAATTAAGCTCAACTAATTCTATTCTTATTTCTAATAAATTAATACTATAATATTTCATTAATCCCAACATAAGAATTATTATTAATAAACTAATTAATTAAATGATAATAATCCAACAACTTTTACCAATAATTCTTAACACCTCGCAACATCACAAATAATCCAAAATATAATTTAATTAAATAATTAATCAAATTAACGGGCGTTACAACTCTCCCCCACTTAGAATATTTTCGTATTCGAAAATCTATTCGATACTACCACTCTTAGTACGAGTTTCGCATCCAACTCATTGATTTCCAAGTCGCGTCTGACAACACTTCGACCACTACTTTTCTGATAACTCAATAACTCAACATGATTCAAATTGATTACTCATATGCTAATCATACAACACTTTGCGATATAATCGGTACTAGCATCTCAACTACTCTACCATAATCTGACATATCAACGTTTAAAGTAGAAACAAATATAACACACTTATACTTGGATATATCATTGCAATATCCTCTTAACACTCTTTTCAACACCAAAACACATACACAATTTCATCTCCGTATGTCAATTATCAACAAAATATCAACAACTCTACTCATATCGTCGTATCACTCTTATAGTGACATCCACACAACCAACATAATCAACTCTGTCACGTTATAGAGTATCATTCCTTACTTACGGAAATCAACAATAACATCTCAATAGCGTCAATGAAATCATTGAAACATCAACTTAACTGTATAACTCAGCAAGCATACCCATAGCTCACCATCAACCAACAATCCACAACAATCTTCTTATAAGATCTGAAATTATTTACTAATAAACATAGTACCCTAGCACATCATCCATATATCAACAATCCACCAAATCAAGCATGTAGAGTCATATACTCATAGCAACTGAGCCACATACGCTTCAGCTGGGCAACTCTGATAATCCATCTTAAGTCATCGTCCTCATTAAAGTTTCTTCCAACTATACAGTTTACAAGTCTCATTGCAGTTTCATACTTTCCTCAACATCCACCATAAAACCATTGTTCAATTGATATTCTCAATCTTTCACTTTACAACGTTAGCTCACATATAACTTGCCACTCTGACTTGTTCAACATGTCTTAACTCTTTCTTATCCAATCCTCTATTAATTCACACAACCTGGTGAGCAACTATCCTCGCGATATAACATCAATCACTTTACACACCATTAAGGTAGAAAGACAAGTCTACACCATCCAATAAGGTCTCGTCTACTATCAACAAGAGATTAAGGGTGATCAGTTCCTCAATTTGTCAATAGATAGCTGACAACCATAATGAAGTATAAACCATCATTATTGAACTATAATAGTGTTCCTTTAGAACTTGTACTCAAGTTACCTAACGCACCATAATCCAATAATTTCCAATGAGGTTTACAAATACTTCCACAATTTCCCTCTCATTCAATTTTGTCGATGAGACACCAACGCTCAACAACACTTGCACTGTCACCATCAACAGCATACAGAACTAACATCTTACAACCGAAACATATCCGAGAATCAAAGCTTCTCCCCCACTTATCTTCAACCCAACTCCTGCATACAACTTTATTAGAAAAACAAAAAGCACCGACAGTGTTTCACAAACTTATCGCGCACTAAGGAACAAACAACATTAGACAACTTGGTCGAACGGGCCGACCTGCTCTGATACCACTATTGTAACACCCCATTTCTATCCGGCGGATAATAATAAAATCAGAGTTCAACATAAATAGGATGCTACATTTTTCAACGTGAAATCAAACTTCATTTAATCGCATATAAAACGGATACATAACACTCTATTCGGATGAACAGATAACAACCTAATTTATTCTTTAAAATCAAACAACTTTTTATTGATAAGAAGCGGTGTTGTACCCCAAAATTTGCCCTCTCAATTCTCAAGGCCTTTCTTACAAGGATTTTCAAGGTTCAAGCTTGAACAAGTGCATTTGGATTTTCCAATACCAAAATTAAAAGGAAACTGTCAAAAAGGGAGAAAACAGATAAAAATAACATTTTGACAAATTTGGTGGAAAACAGGTCTCCTTCGATTCAGCACCTTTCGATTGACTCTTGGCCTCCTTCGAATGCAACTTGGATTACATCCTTCATTTTGAACTTAAAGCCTCCTTCGAATGCCAGTTTAGGTACATCCTTTGTTTGGATTTGAAACCTCCTTCGAATGCAACTTAGGTACATCCTTCGTTTGGATTTGAAACCTCTTTCGATTCAGCCTTTCGATTGGACAAGTGTGCTGCCTACATGGTTGCAATCAAAGGCCTGACATGTTGGCCACACATGCCCAATGTAAGGAAACCTTTTCGATTCACCAAGCGTGCTGCCTGCAAAGCCTATTTCGATTTGGACAAGTTTACTGCCTACAAGCCTGCTTCGACTGGACAAGTTTGCTGCCTGCATGCTTGCTTCGTTTGGACAAGTTTCGATGGGACAAAGTAAACATCTCTATGCATCCTTCAAATCCACTTGCACCAAGGGCCTCTTGCATACTTTGCTTCATACAAGCTTCGTTTGATCCAAGAAGTGTCTTCATACAAGATGTGACTAAGTTCTTGCTTCCCTTGAAAAAGCGCCCTTCAATTCAGAAGCCAGGAACTTCCCTCATGCTAAAAATACACAAGGCAATGACTCCCTTTATGTTTGTTTCGATCCACATGCTTCAATTGGGCAATATGCTTCCTTCGAGCATGAGCTTTCGATTTGGAAATATGTTTTCTTCGATACAAGCTTTGACTGGGCATTAGCTTGTTTCAACCACAAGCTTCGACTGAGGGAAAGGCTTCCTTTTGGTTTTCTTCAATTCAAAAGTCAATAATGTTCTGAAAGCTTCCTTTGATTCAGAAGTTAATAACCTTCTGAAAAGGGCCATTCGAATAACACATAGTTGGTTCATTCGAAGGACACACAACTGGTGAAAACGAGTGTTGTGTTGTTCTAGTCTGGTCAAAAGGTGTAGAAAGATGGAGGATTCGACTCAAAAGATCAAGTTAAACATTTAGACCCATAGGCTAGGCTACATATTTTCCCTTTTTAGGCCTGTACCCATTTGTTGTCCAAGACCACTTGCACTTAATAGTATAATACTACCTTATAGAAAAGTTTGTCTTGAGCCTTGCACCTATAGTATAATACTACCCATTTATGCAACAAGTGGACATTCACTTTCCAGCTGAGCCTTATTTTATTATTTTTGCTCCCCAAGCTTCCCAAAAGGCTTTCTCTATAAATAGAGAGTTCATTTGCACAAAGGAGGAGAGGATCTTTGGACCAGAGGAACGAATCCCCCAAATTTTCTCAAACACAAAAAAAAAACTCTCAAGTTCATCAACACTTGAGAAATCACAAAAAGCCCAAAATCACATTCATCTCCTTCAATTCTGGAGAACAACAATACTTCAGTCTCCTTTGAAATCGAAGAAGCGTCACACTTGCTTTTTCTCCTCTTTTGAATCCAGCATCCTGGGCCTCCACTCAAGGTCCCACATCCATTCAAGGCCTGAAGCAAGGTAAGTTATTCTTACCTTTGAACTTTTTGTTTCATAACATGTAAATACAATTCCTTTTCGTTTGAAACATTGTACATACCATTGTTCCTTTCGTTTGCACATTTTTAACATATTTTTCAGAGCTAACCCTTTCATTTTTCTTTCTGTTTACCTGAACTTGCTTTAAACTATTAAACAGTTTACAAGACAAATACTAGCATAGCCTCAGGCCATGTTGCCATTTAATGCTTGAAATGAAAGAAACAGGAAATAGGAAACGAAGCTTCTGGCTTCTACCCACTTTCTCCAGGTCAAACGAAAGAGACAACCAGGAGGAAAAACCATGTTGACTTCTAGGCCCAAACGAAAAGCATGCCTTCACTGACTTCCAGGCTCAGTCGAAAGGCATTCCCTCACTCACTCCAGGCCCAGTCGAAGGAGGCAGAAAGGAAGATTACATCTTGCACAGATTCCAGGCCTAGTCGAAAGGCACAACATGTTGTCCCACTGGTCCCAATCGAAAGGCACAACATGCTTACCGTGAGGCCTCAGTCGAAAGTCATGCCTTCACCCTTTTCAGGCTAAATCGAAGAGAGCCAGAAAGTGCAGAATCAAAGGGTTCTCTGCCTCAATCGAAAGACCCTCACTTTTTTTGCTTTTTATTTTATTTTTGCCCTTATATTTTCATGCAATTCAATATGGTTGTAATAGTGTAGGATTTTATCTTTTTGTGCTTTATTACTTTTATATGCTTGCTAGTAAATAGGATATGTATGGCAAGATAAGATCAACAATATCTCACCATAACATGTACAAAGATAATATATCTGAAAAATAATACACTCACACATGCCACTCTTAGGGTACACCTCACTTGGTTTCCTCGAACGTGGTCATTGGGTATAGGATGTTTTAGAGGTCTCCCTCATGTCCAAAGATCAAAGTTTCCTCAAAACGATTGCCTCGGATAAAAATGATCTAAGACATTAGGATTACCGCTAAGGCGTCCTAACATTGCTTTAGTGACCACACGTCCCTTAATCAAATTGACCCGAAAAACTCCAACGACGGTGCTACCTACTCCTCAATAGTGGGATAGCACTGTCTAAAGGACATTTGCACAGTTTAATTCCTTTTTGAGTAAGTAGAGGTTCTTAAGTACTTGCTCTTTTTGAAAACAAAACAAAACTTTTCGCACTTACACCCCTTTCAAACAAAAAACTCTTTGCAAACCTACAAACACAAAGAAAAGAAAACTTTTGAAAACATAATGAGCAAGTACCTAAGAGCCCGTGGATAACCACGGATAGAAAGGGTGCTAACACCTTCCCTTTCTATAATCTACCTCCCGAACCCGAGAAACATCTCAAAAAGGAATTTTTCTGTGCTTTTGTCCTTTCCTTGTTGGATAAAATAAAAGACGGTGGCGACTCTTGCTTACCGCGACATTTTGCAAAAACAAACGCAAATGCGAACCAGCATTCCAAAACAGTCAGTTCTCATTCCCACCGATCACAGAACTGACGACTCTGCTGGGGACTTATGTCTTTAAGTGAGGTGTACCTTAGGATTAGATCACTATGTTTTCAATTGTATGCTTTGTATGCTTTAATTTTATGGGCTTGTAACGGAGTTCTATAGATCCTAACCCGGATCTGGGGATACCCTTTAGGTAAGTAGCAATAAACTGTGAGGGATCTGTCCGGCGTAGACCGACACGGATGAAGCAGTAGCTACGTTGGTGTGACACCTTGGTCTGTACCGATATCCCTTGTGTTGGAACGAGGAGAATATGGGTCTTCTAAGGAGTCATTAAGCACCAACTGACCTTAGAACCTTAAATTGACCAGCTTGGCCATAGAACAGTAGCAGTATGCTACACTCATTGAGACTAAACTCTCGCGATGATTCCGGCCGCAAGAAAAGGTTACTAAACTGGAATTATGACCGATTGAGGGTAGTCAGTGATATTGAGATCCTCTAGAACCCGGTTACTATTTCTAGGACAGGTTTGAGCCAACTAAACTCAAGAGGGTACTTACCTACAAACCCCATGCAAGCCTAAACCTAAGGACTTGTTTGCTTTGTGTGAATATGATTACCTGTATATACACTTTCTTACTTTTGCATACATGTACATATCATCATAACATCATACCATAGCATTTTCAATAACCATTTCAAGGATCTCGAGGGTCTTTCGATGCAGGGTCACGTTGAACCAGATGTCTACCAAGGGGCAAGAGGGTTCTCCTCTAAACAAACATCGTCAAAGATCAAGTGCAACAACTTGAATCAGGGGCTATGACCCACTTGACATGGTGAGCTTGATTCTCGTGGAAAGACATCCACCGATACAAAGTTCTCCAATCAAAGATGTTGGTCAAAATTCGACCTCTAAAATTTTCTTGTGTTTACCCCGTGAGATCCTTGGAAACATGCATCCACATATCATACATCATATCATGAAAGGTTTCTCCCATACAGGCCTCCTTATCTTCCTACTGTTTATTTCAGTAAGATGGAACAAATGGTGAAAGATCTCCAAGCTCAAAACGCTCAATTCCAACAAATGTTTCTGACTATGGCTAAGAGGCAAGAGGACCTGAAAGCTCTCCTTCTCAAAGAAAAAAAGAAAAAGTCCAAGAAGTCAGTAAGCGTCTTGAACTTGAGAAGAAGACCTAAAGCCCTAGATCTTTCGACTCCATCCAGCATAGGGGATAGTCTTGAAGAAGACCATAATTTGGAGATTAATGAAGTTGAAACTGACTACTCCGAGGAACAATATCCTCCCGCTGATGACAAGTATAAACAGTTGGAGGATCGCCTCAGTGCTATGGAGATTCAACAAATACCTGGCTTGGATTTATGAGACATGGGTTTAGTTTCTGGATTGGTCATCCCACCAAATTTCAAAGTCCCTATCTTTGCCCTGTACGATGGAGTCTCTTGCCCTAAGATGCACTTAAAGTCTTATGTCCGCAAGATTCAACCGTACACAACTGATCCAAAGCTTTGGATCCATTTCTTCCAAGAAAGCCTCGTATGGACTCAACTCGAGTGGTTTTATCAATTGGAGAGTTCTCGCATCCACACCTGGGAGGATTTAGCTGCTTCTTTCTATAAGCGGTATCAATACAATGTTGATCTTGCACCAACTCGTGTGCAATTGCAGAACATGACCATGGGTTCCAACGAGAGCTTCAAAGGATACACCCAAAAGTGGAGAGATCTGGCTGGTAGAGTGCAACCCCCTTTAACTAACAGGGAGCTGATTGACATCTTCATGGGAACTTTGACAGGGCCTTTCTTCAAACACTTGATCGGAAGCTCTTCAGCCGGGTTCACCGAGCTAATACTGACTGGCGAAAGGGTCGAAGTTGGCATCAAAAGTGGGAATATTCAAGAAGCTACACCTTCTGATGCTCAGAAAAAGCCTTACAGTGGGAAGAAAGAGTCCAATGTTGTGTGCAGTCAAAAGAGTCGCCGTGACCAACACGTAGGGGCAGTCCTGATCTCTGGTTCTACGTCACACCGACAACAGCAAAGGGGAAATCAACGAAGGCCAGATGAGCCTAAAAGACAGTTCACCAACATCAACATGCCGTTGTCTCAAGCACTGCAACACTTGTTGAGGATGAATCTGATTACATTGATAGGACCTCATCCAAACCCCAAAACTTCTTCTCCCAACTACAATCCTAATGCAACATGCGCTTATCATTCTGACAGTCCCGGGCATGACACTAACGATTGTTGGGCATTGAAGTATAAGATTCAGAATTTGATTGACGCCAAGGAGATCGAGTTCGACCCTCCAAAGACTCCAAACGTGATCACTACTCCTTTGCCAAGTCATTAAGAACTTTTATTCATTTGAATTTTCAAGTTGTAATCTCTTTTGTTATTCAAACAATTATCTATTAATGTCAAACTTTGTTTCATTAATGCATTGCATATGTTTGTCTTGAATTCATCCACACATTTTCACTATTCTTATAATGTCTTTATGATATTCAACTCTTGCTAAAAGTTACAAGCCTTTAGAGGGAGGATGACGAAACAATGCCATAATCTCATACAGTATGTTTTTGGATAGACCTTGCTGACGATGTACAGGCGTTTCTTTCAAATCCTAAACACTGGAGTTATAAGGAAGATAATCCCTAGTCAACCCCTTCGAGCTAAAGAAGTAGGAGTTTTCTGTTTTAAACACAAATTGAAACCTTTAATTTAAACCTGGGGCAGGGTAGTCTCTTAGTTAATTCAAAAGATGCGCATTGAAGTCGCAAAACTCTCAGTTCATAATACAACGAACGACATCAAAAGAATTCCTCTGGAATCAAAAGACAGTGGTGGTTCCTTACCTCATAGGCAGTCAATATCTCAAAAGAGAAAAGCCCACTGAGCCAAAACCTATAAAGGAGGCTTAAGAAAGCTGGGGCATCCCGCTGACTGTAATCTCGAAAACAGGGACAGTCAGGCAAAAGTTAGGGATAACAAATCAAAAGAACAAGGTCGCTACAAATCCTCAACAACATGAAAAATGTTGCAAAAATGACTGCCTTCCAACAAATTCAACTTGTGTGAACCATCACCAAAAACGTCATTCCAGACTCATTTGGAGTTCAAATGCACAATTAACTGAGTTTAGGATTGAAGAACATCATGAAGAGCGGGTGGGTACAAATATACTTTGAGCCTTTATCCTTTACTTCTTAAACCGTGAACCAAGCCACGTTATAACCCTTCAAAAGTCCTAACTGAAGCATGGGTTAGTTCGAAAGCATACTGTTACAAAAGGTATCCTGACTCCTGTAAGGCTTTGCTCTAAATCCTGAGTTTGAATTTTCTTAGCAAAATTTCTTTACTCGCTAAAATGCATTTTCAAAAAAAAAAAAACTTCAAGACAAACATAAACTTTACATTACTTGAATATCATTGTTTGCATATGGCTATTTTTTTAACAGCGGAGAAATTCACACAATGAATATCCAGTGAAAAAAAGCTCTCTCAGTGAACAAAATCAATTCAAGTGGGATGACACTCCCGTTACAAAAATCTCCTATCAACAGAAGGGGATTTGATATGGTACTATTCGGTGAACCTGGGGCAGTCCAGTCAAGGTTTCAACAAGTCTTTCAAAGATAACTTGGGGCAGTCCAGTCAAGATTTCAACAAATCTTTCAAAAAACCTGGGGCAGTCCAGTCAAAATGTCAAGAAATCACTCAATTGCAGGATAACAAGGGGCAAGTCTCCATCTCCGACACTTGGGGCATTGAACGTCAATCCCGACAAAGGGTTACATACAGTCAAACATTTCCAGGCAGTGCCACAAGCACTTGCTACTAGGAGCATTGACAAATCTCCCTAAAATCCTTCTCACATGATGATTCCCCAACCAGAGTTTAATCTCTAAAAAACCTTTCCCCAGCTGAGACAACTTCAAGAATCCTCGAGGACTTCCCCAACGAGTTCATCACCTCTCTAGCAGACCGACCACAGGGTTTATTTCCCTAACAAACTACAGATTCCCCCAGTTTGAATTTGCCTCTCCAAATCCAAGGACCACAACTCCTCTTCTCCAGTAGACTACTCTACAATCCCCAGCAAGTTACTGTGAAACCTGGATCCGATCAGATATCAGTTCAACTTCGACTCCCCGGTAGAGCAACGGACAATCAAGACTCATGAACTCTTTTCCCAAGAAAGAATAAACGTCCTCCCCGCAGAGTTTTCAATACTCCCCAGCGGAGTTTCTCCTCAAACAACAAAACAGGAATCCCCAGTGGAAACATTCTAAGCGAAATTTGAAGACACGCATACTCTTCAACAACAGTCCAGGAGTTAACAAACTCCCCTACATTTGTCAAGGATTTATTTTCTAGACAAAAATACATTCATAAACATTTCACATTTCATACCTCCTATTTACATACATGATAAATGCATACGACACAATCTCAATTATTTTGAGAACATCATGACATCATGCATTTCATGTATCACAACATTGCATACAGCTAACGTTTTGCCTTTTTCAGGAAAAGGACAATCAACATATGGCTACCAGCAACCTTTTCAAGTTCCGGATTAATACCTGTTACAAGCCAGGAAAACTATCTACACGAAGATATTGAAGATTAACACCTGTAACAAGCCAGGAAATGTGTCTTTCTTTCTCAGGTCAAAGATTAACAGACAGGGCAACTATCTACTTAACCATCATGAAGTAACCCTACACAGGTTCCTTCTCAATTCCAGATGCAGTTTTACACGGACTCATCATCAGGAAACCCTACACAGGATGCAGTTTCACACGGACTCATCATGAGGCAACCCTACACAGGTTCCTTCCTTCCAAGATGCAGTTTCACACGGACTCATCATCAGGCAACCCTACACAGGTTCCTTCCTTCCAAGATGCAGTTTTACACGGACTCATCATCAGGCAACCCTACACAGGTTCCTTCCTTCCAAGATGCAGTTTTACACAGACTCATCATCAGGCAACCCTACACAGGTTCCTTCCTTCCAAGATGCAGTTTTACACGGACTCATCATCAGGGAGCCCTACACAGGTTCCTTCCTTCCAAGATGCAGTTTCACACGGACTCATCATCAGGAAACCCTACACAGGATGAATTTTTACACTGACTCATCATCAGGCAACCCTACACAGGTTCCTTCCTTCCAAGATGCAGTTTTACACGGACTCATCATCAGGAAACCCTACACAGGTTCCTTCCTTCCAAGATGCAGTTTTACACGGACTCATCATCAGGCAACCCTACACAGGTTCCTTCCTTCCAAGATGCAGTTTCACACAGACTAATCATCAGTAAATCCTACACATGATGAATTTTTACACGAACTCATCATCAGGCAACCCTACACCGGTTCCTTCTCTTTCCAAAGAGGAAGTTTTACACGGACTCATCAGGAAGTAACCACACACAGGTTCCTTCTCAGGAAATTTCAAATGCAGTTTTTACACTGACTCATCACCAAACAACCCACCTTTTAATACAGTTCAGATACACTCCAGACATGGACGCCATTCTGATACTCATTCTTTCAACTTACAAATTACAATTCAACAAGCATTCTTGGATGGCATCTATAAGCCCATCCTCCTACCAACAATCTCCAAATGGCATCTGTAAGCTCATTCCCGACATCACAAAATTGATACTACACCATGCGAGTGCAAATTTTTGGGCACTCTAATGTTCAATTATCTTCCACCTTCGGATCAGGAAAGGCTCGAAAGCCAATCTATATCCTCAGGTTTAAGAAAATTGAACAGGGGCAGGTGTTGTACCCCAAAATTTGCCCTCTCAATTCTCAAGGCCTTTTTTACAAGGATTTTTAAGGTTCAAGCTTGAACAAGTGCATTTGGATTTTCCAATACCAAAATTAAAAGGAAACTGTCAAAAAGGGAGAAAACAGATAAAAATAACATTTTGACAAATTTGGTGGAAAACAGGTCTCCTTCGATTCAGCACCTTTCGATTGACTCTTGGCCTCCTTCGAATGCAACTTGGATTACATCCTTCATTTTGAACTTAAAGCCTCCTTCTTATGCCAGTTTAGGTACATCCTTCGTTTGGATTTGAAACCTCCTTCGAATGCAACTTAGGTACATCCTTCGTTTGGATTTGAAACCTCTTTCGATTCAGCCTTTCGATTGGACAAGTGTGCTGCCTACATGGTTGCAATCAAAGGCCATGACATGTTGGCCACACATGCCCCCTGTAAGGAAACCTTTTCGATTCACCAAGTGTGCTGCCTGCAAAGCCTATTTCGATTTGGACAAGTTTACTGCCTACAAGCCTGCTTCGACTGGACAAGTTTGCTGCCTGCATGCTTGCTTCGTTTGGACAAGTTTCGATGGGACAAAGTAACCATCTCTATGCATCCTTCAAATCCACTTACACCAAGGGCCTCTTGCATACTTTGCTTCATACAAGCTTCGTTTGATCCAAGAAGTGTCTTCATACAAGATGTGACTAAGTTCTTGCTTCCCTTGAAAAAACGCCCTTCAATTCAGAAGCTAGGAACTTCCCTCATGCTAAAAAGACACAAGGCAATAACTCTCTTTATGTTTGTTTCGATCCACATGCTTCGATTGGGCAATATGCTTCCTTCGAGCATGAGCTTTCGATTTGGCAATATGTTTTCTTCGATACAAGCTTCGACTGGGCATTAGCTTATTTCAACCACAAGCTTCGACTGAGGGAAAGGCTTCCTTTTGGTTTTCTTCAATTTAAAAGTCAATAATATTCTGAAAGCTTCCTTTTATTCAGAAGTTAATAACCTTCTGAAAAGGGCCATTCGAAGAACACACAGTTGGTTCATTCGAAGGACACACAACTGGTGAAAACGAGTGATGTGTTGTTCTAGTCTGGTCGAAAGGTGTAGAAAGATGGAGGATTCGACTCAAAAGATCAAGTTAAACATTTAGACCCATAAGCTAGGCTACATATTTTCCCTTTTTAGGCCTGTACCCATTTGTTGTCCAAGACCACTTGCACTTAATAGTATAATACTACCTTTTAGAAAAGTTTGTCTTGAGCCTTGCGCCTATTTTCCTTCATAAGGAAGCAACCCATCTGAGCCATTCATCTTGCTTTTATGGCACAAGTGGACATTCACTTTCCAGCTGAGCCTTATTTTATTATTTTTGCTCCCCAAGCTTCCCAAAAGCCTTTCTCTATAAATAGAGAGTTCATTTGCACAAAGGAGGAGAGAATCTTTGGACCAGAGGAACGAGTCCCCCAAATTTTCTCAAACACAAAAAAAAATCTCAAGTTCATCAACACTTGAGAAATCACAAAAATCCCAGAATCACATTCATCTCCTTCAATTCTGGAGAACAACAATACTTTAGTCTCCTTTGAAATCGAAGAAGCATCACACTTGCTTTTTCCCCTCTTTTGAATCCATCATCCTGGGCCTCCACTCAAGGTCCCACATCCATTCAAGGCATGAAGCAAGGTAAGTTATTCTTACCTTAGAACTTTTCGTTTCATAACATGTAAATACAATTCCTTTTCGTTTGAAACATTGTACATACCGTTGTTCCTTTCGTTTCCACATTTTTAACATATTTTTCAGAGCTAACCCTTTCATTTTGGTTTCTGTTTACCTGAACTTGCTTTAAACTATTAAACCGTTTACAAGACAAATACTAGCATGGCCTCAGGCCATGTTGCCATTTAATGCTTGAAATGAAAGAAACAAGAAACAGGAAATAGGAAACGAAGCTTCTGGCTTCTACCCTCTTTCTCCAGGTCAAACGAAAGAGACAACCAGGAGGAAAAACCATGTTGACTTCTAGGCCCAAACAAAAAGCATGCCTTCACTGACTTCCAGGCTCAGTCGAAAGGCATTCCCTCACTGACTCCAGGCCCAGTCGAAGGAGGCAGAAAGGAAGATTACATCTTGCACAGATTCCAGGCCTAGTCGAAAGGCACAACATGTTGTCCCGCTGGTCCCAATCGAAAGTCATGCCTTCACCCTTTTCAGGCCAAATCGAAGAGAGCCAGAAAGTGCAGAATCGAAGGGTTCTCTGCCTCAATCGAAATACCCTCACTTTTTTTTCTTTTTATTTTATTTTTGCCCTTATATTTTCATGCAATTCAATATGGTTGTAATAGTGTAGGATTTTATCTTTCTGTGCTTTATTAATTTTATATGCTTGCTAGTAAATAGGATATGTATGGCAAGATAAAATCAACAATAGCTCACCATAACATGTACAAAGATAATATATCTAAAAAACAATACACTCGCACATGCCACTCTTAGGGTACACCTCACTTGGTTGCCTCGAACGTAGTCATTGAGTATAGGATGTTTTAGAGGCCGCCCTCCTGTCCAAAGATTAAAGTTTCCTCAAAATGATTGCCTCGGATAAAAATGATCTAAGACATTAGGGTTACCGCTAAGGCGTCCTAACATTGCTTTAGTGACCACACGTCCCTTAATCGAATTGACCCGAAAAAATCCAACGACGGTGCTACCTACTCCTCAATAGTGGGATAGCACTGTCTAAAGGACATTTGCACAGTTTAATTCCTTTTTGAGTAAGTAGAGGTTCTTAAGTACTTGCTCTTTTTGAAAACAAAACAAAACTTTTCGCACTTACACCCCTTTCAAACAAAAAACTCTTTGCAAACCCACAAACACAAAGAAAAGCAAACTTTTGAAAACATAATGAGCAAGTACCTAAGAGCCCGTGGATAACTACGGATAGAAAGGGTGCTAACACCTTCCCTTTCTATAATCTACCTCCTGAACCCGAGAAACATCTCAAAAAGGAATTTTTTTGTGCTTTTGTCCTTTCCTTGTTGGATAAAATAAAAGACGATGGCGACTCTTGCTTACCGCGACATTTTGCAAAAACAAACGCAAACGCGAACCAACATTCCAAAACAGTCAGTTCTCATTCCCACCGATCACAGAATTGGTGAATCTGCTGGGGACTTATGTCTTTAAGTGAGGTGTACCTTAGGATTAGATCACTATGTTTTCAATTGTATGCTTTGTATGCTTTAATTTTGTGGGCTTGTAACAGAGTTCTATAGATCCTAATCCGGATCTGGGGATACCCTTTAGGTAAGTAGCAATAAACTGTGAGGTATCTGTCCGGCGTAGACCGACACGGATGAAGCAGTAGCTACGTTGGTGTGACACCTTGGTCTGTACCGATATCCCTTGTGTTGGAACGAGGAGAATATGGGTCTTCTAAGGAGTCATTAAGCACCAACTGACCTTAGAACCTTAAATTGACCAACTTGGCCATAGAACAGTAGCAGTATGCTACACTCATTGAGACTAAACTCTCGCGATGATTCCGGCCGCAAGAAAAGGTTGCTAAACTGGAATTATGACCGATTGAGGGTAGTCAGTGATATTGAGATCCTCTAAAACCCGGTTACTATTTCTAGGACAGGTTTGAGCCAACTAAACTCAAGAGGGTACTTACCTACAAACCCCATGCAACCCTAAACCTAAGGACTTATTTGCTTTGTGTGAATATGATTACCTGTATATACACTTGCTTACTTTTGCATACATGTACATATCATCATAACATCATACCATAGCATTTTCAATAACCATTTCAAGGATCTCAAGGGTCTTTCAATGCAGGGTCACGTTGAACCAGATGTCTACCAAGGGGAAAGAGGGTTCTCCTCTAAACAAACGTCGTTAAAGATCAAGTGCAACAACTTGAATCAGGGGCTATGACCCACTTTACATGGTGAGCTTGATTCTCGTGGAAAGACATCCACCGATACAAAGTTCTCCAATCAAAGATGTTGGTCAAAATTCGACCTCTAAAATTTTCTTGTGTTTACCCCGCGAGATCCTTGGAAACATGCATCCACATATCATACATCATATCATGACAGGTTTCTCCCATACAGGCCTCCTTATCTTCCTACTGTTTATTTCAGTAAGATGGAACAAACGGTGAAAGATCTCCAAGCTCAAAACGCTCAATTCCAACAAATGTTTCTGACTATGGCTAAAGGGCAAGAGGACCTGAAAGCTCTCCTTCTAAAAGAAAAAAAGAAAAAGTCCAAGAAGTCAGTAAGCGTCTTGAACTTGAGAAGAAGACCTAAAGCCCTAGATCTTTCAACTCCATCCAGCATAGGGGATAGTCTTGAAGAAGACCACAATTTGGAGATTAATGAAGTTGAAACTGACTACTCCGAGGAACAATATCCTCCCGCTGATGACAAGTATAAACAGTTGGAGGATCGCCTCAGTGCTATGGAGATTCAACAAATACCTGGCTTGGATTTAGGAGACATGGGTTTAGTTTCTGGATTGGTCATCCCACCAAAGTTCAAAGTCCCTATCTTTGCCCTGTACGATGGAGTCTCTTGCCCTAAGATGCACTTAAAGTCTTATGTCCGCAAGATTCAACCGTACACAACTGATCCAAAGCTTTGGATCCATTTCTTCCAAGAAAGCCTCGTATGGACTCAACTCGAGTGGTTTTATCAATTGGAGAGTTATCGCATCCACACCTGGGAGGATTTAGTTGCTTCTTTCTATAAGCAGTATCAATACAATGCTGATCTTGCACCAACTCGTGTGCAATTGCAGAACATGACCATGGGTTCCAACGAGAGCTTCAAAGGATACGCCCAAAAGTGGAGAGATTTGGCTGGTAGAGTGCAACCCCCTTTAACTGACAGGGATCTGATTGACATCTTCATGGGAACTTTGACAGGGCCTTTCTTCAAACACTTGATCAAATACAAACGCAAACACGAACCAGCATTCCAAAACAGTCAATTCTCATTTCCACCTATCACAAGCGGAATATACATATTCAACTTCAATTCACTTAACATCTTTATTCAAATAAAAAAATTTCAAGACAACAGTTACTTCATGTAAACAACTTAAAGATTCAGCAACAGAAATAATAATCAACAACTAAACATCAAGCGTTCATCCCCCCCCTGAGTGCTACGTATCAGAGTGACGACACCGACTCGATACTGACGAGGGTAACAACTATTCTTCTTGATTACCTGCATGTTACCAACAGAGGGCAACATTCAAACAGAAGGGGTGAGATATCGAACTATATAATTGAATGTATGATAATTAATATATCAGAATCAGTTCATATAAAATCACCACTTCACAACTTTCAAACATATTTTATCTCAACAAAACATCAACACGACATAACAACTAGTTCAAAACATTTAGATGATACCTGTCACAACAAGTCAACAACATAAAGCAACAAAAAATCTATCTTCACCACGACTCAAGATGCAACATCAAATGCGACTCAATTACAATGCACATGCATGTGGTACCATTGGAGCAGAACTCTCAACTTAAAAACATTTTACAGTAATCTCGAGGCACAAGGCATAAGCCTTCTTCACAAATTATTTTGCCAATACAGGCCTTCACAAAATCCGCCAATACAGACCTTCACAAATGCAAATGTATGAATATACAACACATGCAACAACATCATTAAACACTTCACGAGGCATACGCCTATATCACTACTTCATTGGCCATAGGCCTACAACGTCATCAGCGTAATTAACAACAATTCATCATTCATCGCAAAGCATAAGCCTACATTACCATTGTTACCAGTAAATAGAGGTAATTCATCATCATCTAAAATTCTCTGCAACTTCACATTATCAACAAGAATTTCCAGCGAAAATCACAACAACGCAACAACTCAACATAATTTAACTTTGGCCATAAGCCTACAACTTGATATTTCAACAACAATAATTAACACAACATTGGCATAAGCCTACAACTTAGTACGTCACAACAACATGTCAACAACCATTTGACATTGGCCATAGGCCTACAACATAATATTGCCCATAATTATTCAGACAATTCTCGACTATACCGGTTAATTACTTATCTAAATGCTTATTTCTAATTACAAACTTCTACAAATTGTTATACTATAATACTACATCATCATTATCATTGATATTATTATTATGAACCAAGCATTATCATAAGATCGTCATGTCATCATCATTCTTCATCACCACAAAACATCATGGCGATTCAACGCAGGAAATCTAACTCTATCCTAACTTGGGTACTAGAATTATCCTTCTTATTCTTCAATTTACTCCTTATAAATAGTTATCGCATTAGCTTTCCAACACTTCGAACGGTGCATCAAACGGAGTTACGGTTCAAAAGTTATGGAGTTTACAAGTTTTCAAAAATATTGTCAGTGAGCAATCGATTGCACTAACATGCAAATCGATTGCACCTTGTTCCAGAGGCCAAAAATCACGTTTTTAAGCAGTGCAATTGATTTCTCTTCTGCTGCAACCGATTGCTTACTGAAACATAAGCAAAAATCCTAATTTTTAAGCAGTGCAATCGATTGCTCTTCTGCTGCAATTGATTGCTTACTGAAACAAAAGAAAAATTCACCAAAATTGAACTGTGCAAATCGATTGCACCTGCACTGCAAATCGATTGCACCCTGTGAAAAACAGTTTTACGAATTCTGTAAAGTGCAGTATGAAAACTCATTTGTTTCAATTCCAAAGACACAAACTTCATGAAATAATACACAATCAAACATCCAGTTATAATTGCTATCAACATACATCAATTACCACAAATACACCAACATCAACATAAAATAATTCTCCAACCACAGAGTCATCAATTGAATTTCTGCAACTTTATCAGGAAACACAATATTGCCGTAGCAACAAAACAACAATCTTTCACACAAAATCACACACGGTAATTTCATATAACCAACCCCACATATCATTTATCATATACCCAATTATAGAGCAAGAATCCCACCCTTACCTTGGATTGAATGCAGCTCTAAGAAACTTCAATGGAATTTCTGAAAATTTGACACTAGTAGCAACTTCCTCTTGTTCTTCTTCTCCTCTCAAAATGCTATTCATCTTTCTCTTCTTTCTCTTTTCCTGATAACACTATACTCTCTTTCTCCTCTAATTTTCTAATAATAATATAATATTATTCTATTAGTCCAACTAAATCCAATTGGGCTTAAATGTTACACCCCACTCTTACTTCATACAACCATATAATTAAGCTCAACTAATTCTATTCTTATTTCTAATAAATTAATACTATAATATTTCATTAATCCCAACATAAGAATTATTATTAATCAACTAATTAATTAATTGATAATAATCCAACAACTTTTACCAATAATTCTTAACACCTCGCAACATCACAAATAATCCAAAATATAATTTAATTAAATAATTAATCAAATTAACGGGCGTTACATCCCAATTGGAAAATTGAAACGTAATGACTGTGAGAACGTTGTTATGATGAAGTATGTCGTTGGCGTCTTCTCTCTACAAGATGATTATAGTCTCTTCGTCCCCACTAGAGACGTTGGTGGAGTTTATGGGTGTGATATTTGTTGTTAACACATGTCAGACATATCTTCTCTGGGAGGAGCTAAAATCTCTTCCTCCGTTGAAACGTATAGTGATGGTGTTAGTGGTCTTATTAGAACTTGTCTTGATAATCCTTGTGAGAAGATGGTGAAAGCAACTTGTGAGTGGATTGTATATGTGTGGTCTAGGTTAGTTTTACTGTGGAACCACGATAGATGTCAATTGTACTGGCTAAAAGTATAAATGCTTGAGAATCCTTAATGGATAAGGGATGTCAAAGACTTTAAGCGTGTTAGGGTATTGAGAGCTACCTCACATGAGTTGAGAAGCTATTGTATATGTATATTTCTTTGTGTTATTAGTTGCCCTTCAGTATGATGATATTGATGTATTTATAGTCTAGGGGTCTAAACCGAGTCCCCCTGGAATGTATCAACCACCACGAAAATGGGTGATTGATTCCCAGAAATCCATGAGGTGTAGTGAAGTCTCATGCCTTCTTATGTAACGTTTGTTGACCCGGTATGCTCCACACACGGTCACGTGTTAGGACGGAGGGGATGGAGGCTCAGGCGATACATATGCACAAATGGTGCTCTAACTAATGAAAGGATGACTCAAGAAAGAAGAAAGACTACGCATACACTACTCGCCCCGTCCCCAATACCACTCTAAACTATACCACTACATAAGATAACTTATTTCGGTTGCATTATAAATGATTATACCTTTACAAATCTATTTTTAAGAGACTACTTATCGCAAAAATATTATTTTCACATAAAATTTTATTTTAAATTTTCAACATATATAGTCTCAAAGTGAGCATGTTGGTCTGACCTTGGTGATATTTTATCATCTCTCAAAATGTTAAAATTGTTCATCAAAATATAATTGTTTGTCATTAATAAAAAAATAAAGAGATTTTTGAAACAATGTTTGGAAAATAATGCTCTTTAATTTGATTTTTAAGATAGCACAATGTAAAAAAATAATTGTAATGTCTAACATTTGTTACTTGCATAGAATATTGAATTATATTATTTTTAATCTAACTCTAGAAAGAGTAATGAAGTTCTACAAATAAATCTATGGACTAGATGAATTTGGATGACTCCATCTAACACACTGATCATCGAGCATCATATACGTCATCTCTTAAAGTATCCTTTGGGTGCACATCATTGAAGATTCTCTCGAGTACCTAATGGTACATCCTATCGACGCAATCATCTAATCATAAGTACTTAAGAAATCATTGGGTCCTCCTGGTCACTATAAGCTTATTGTCAATGGTTTGATCATCTAGAAGAAGATAAAATTGTTATTCTCTATGGGTTTGTTCATCTAGAAACCATAAGTAAATTTTATTCTTGTAAATTTTTCTGATCATCAAAGTGAGGTCCAATTTTGCGTTGACTCTAGAAAATATTTTGCATTCCATTTTTTGAATATAATTATCTACTTTAATGGAGACCTTGAAGCCATGGCAAGATAAAAAGACCAATTGAGGCCAAGGAAAGCATTTCCAAACAAGAGCTCGCTCCACCTTTGCTATCGGAGAGGAAAACTTTTGTGACTAATGGGAGACTATGAGGTAATGGTCAAATATCATTCAATGTCCATATTTGAAAAAGAGTCGTTACAAATAGTATTGCGACGTCTTTATCTCTTCCACACTTCAAGTTAGTGGAGAGGTTGTGGCATAAAGTTTTTCGTACTGTGTACTATTGTACTATGTTACCGTTATATTCTTTCCTTCTGCACTTCAGAGGCTTCTGCGAGCATGAGATTAGAAGCGGGAACATAACATAAGGTCTTCAAAATTTTAAGTCTTTAGATTCTTCAGAACTGCGTCTTCAGAGTCTTCAGCACTTGGTCGTGAGAACTCGTTGTGGAGAACCTTTGGATCATAAGAGCTTCAAGTCTTCAGAGTCTTAAGAGCTGCATCTTTAGAGTCTTCAGCACTTGGTCTTGAGAATCCATTGTAGATAACCTTGGACCTTTAGAACTTCATGTCTTTGAAATCTTCAGACCTTATGTATTTAGAATCTTTAGCACTTGGTTCTTTAAGAATCCTTATCTTTAGAACCTTGTTATTAGAAACACAAAGTCTTCAGCATCTAGACTTCAGTTAGAAACTTTGTCTTCAGATCTTTTAACTTTGTCTTCTTTGAAACAAGTTGTCTTTTAGAAGCTAAGTTTTTAGCATCTGGACTTCGGTAGAAACTTTGTCTTCAAATCTTTTAACTTTGTTTCTTGAAACACACTGTATTTTAGAAACATGAGTCTTCAACATCTGGATGTAAGTAAACAACTTCTGTCTTCAGATCTTTTGACTGGTTTCCTTATAACACGTTGTCTTTAGAAGCTTGAGTCTTCAACATCTGAACATCAGTAACAACTTCTGTCTTCAGATCTTTTGACTGGTTTCTTCAGACAAATATCAGGGCTTACACTTCAGAACCTTCTGGAGTGTCTTGCTATTGTTCAGCAAAACTTGTGTAGCGTAGAAGCAGAATTAATTCTCTTCTAATGTTTTGGCCACGGCATCCATCAGAAGCAGAACATGTTTGTAAAGTACTCAACAATAACAAACATTAGTACAACAAAATTGTTTATACAATCATACTCATTTATTATCATCAAAACTCAGAGATAATATTGCAAAACCAAATATTATTCTTACAATCTCCCCCTTTTTGATGATGACAAAACTATGTATTTTGATGACACACTTTTGTACACATAATCATAATCAGTGAAATTTAGAAGGGTGAGAAATACTTATCATTTTTATGATACTCCCCCTAAGTCAATGACTTGATGGAGATCGAAAATCATTACTCTGAACCATTTGAGTAAAAACTCCACCTGGTTCTAATAGATCAGATATCGAGATCTTGAGATTCTTGACTTCAAGAATTTCATACAGTCTTCAACTTCTTATTTTCTCTGTTCTTCTGGAAGATATATGCTTCTACTTTTGATTCTTATGTTCTGATTACCACATTATCAGACATTATACATTATACATCTTCTGAATATTATGATACCAAAATCAAGATAACTTTAACTTTCAGAAAGTTCTCAACTTCTGAACAGTATTGGGTCTATATGATTCTTGAGCATATGTTTATAGAGTATACATCTTCTAATATATGAACAATCAGTGCTTAAGAACTTTAACAAAGTTCTTTCATTTTGACATGTCTTAGAATTCCTAGTGAACTTGTTCAGAGTTCCTCAGTTAATTATCAAACAGACAAGCACACGTTAGTGGTTAAATCATTATTTTATATCATTTTATTATTATGATGAGTTTTTGCATTTCTTTAGTTCATCAAAATTATTATACTTCTCCCCCTTTTTGTTATCATCAAAAATATAATTATTCAGGAAAAATACTTAAAAGATAACAGAAGTAGCAATAAGTGCTAATCGGAAATAGTTGCATTGATGATAGATTAAAAAAATTACAAAATGGAATCCTATGGGAACCACTGATTATCAAATGTCTCACACTTATCTTGATGCAGAGCATCATTGGGACCATCAGGAATCCCTTGAAGGATTCTCACAATGTTATTTTGAACAAAAACTTCATACAGGAGTCTTCCACAGGGGATAAAGGTTTTGTTCAATTTTTCAAAATAAGTGATAATACTTTTAAGATTATTGAGGATCACTTGAGGAAGGTTGATCGGAATATTGTTGATCAGACAGAAAATTAGAGTCTTATCCTCCTTGTTTAGGACATTTTTGTTAGTTTTGCAAGGACAAATATTTGTCAAAATAAAGCGAAACCAGTCTTTGGAAAAAGGCTTAAGACTCGTAGGATCATTAGAGTCAAACTCAGAGGATGCATTAAAGATGGAATTAATTTGACCACCAGGGATGCTATCGAGAGAGACACGATTAGTTGTGATACCCACTCGAGGACAAACAAATATTTCAGCAATCCATTCAGTAGTGAAGAAAACATCCTCGCCATAGATGTTTGAATAGATTATGGTACCACTGCGATTGATTGAAGCATTTTTCCAGAAAATCTTGACAAGATTTGGAAAAATGGGTCCTATGAGTGAAGAGAGATGGTGATTCCAGTTTTTAGCATGAATTTTGATATTGAATTCCGGACTCGCACTGAAGACTCTTGGGTGTCTTTCAATGATAACTCCCAAGCGATCATCATTTTCATGAGAAGTTGTTGAAGTCATGATGAAAAGAGAAAGAGAATGAAGTAGAAGGAAATTGTTATCAATTGTTAGAGATTACTTGTTAGAAGAGGTAGCGAGCATAAATGATGTATAAAAAGAAAACAAGAAGAAGTGACTTAACAAGAGAAATGATTTTCCTTACGTAAGGTAATCAATCTTGGGAGACTCAATAATAAATGACTGAGGAAGGTTAGGAGGGTAGCAACAACTCCTAAGATTCGATAAGAGAGAGAAATGAGTGATAATTGATGTCTTTGAATCAGGTTGTGAGCATCTAGGAGACACAAATGTATATGAAGGGGAAAAGAATAGTTGATCTCATTTATGAGGGCATATCAAGTTGTTCATAACTTTAAAAGGCTATTTTCTAAAACGTGAATAAAGTAACTGTCAAACATCAAGGTCTAAGACCTAATCTATGATCTGGAGACGCGTGCATGACTGTTTTATTTCCGACTTTAATGAATTTATAATGCCTAAATACTTAACAAATAGCAGAAATATTGGTACATAAGTTATCAATGTTACTCTCATATATCGGGTAATCTTCCAGCTGATTCTTCATCCATAGCATCTGAGTGATGCATAGTGCTGCTGAAATGTACTCTGTTTCTATTGTTGAAAGATCAATTGTTGATTTCCTCTTGCTTGACCACAGGATTAGATTATTTCCTAGAAACTGGAAATTTCCAAAAGTGCTCTTTCTCTCTAGTTGATCTCCAGTGTAGTCTGCATCACAGAAGCCAGAAAGAGAATACTCTGATGTTTTCTCATACATTAAGCCTAGGTTAGGGGTTCCTTTTAGATACCTCAGAATCCTTTTAACAGCAGTTAAGTGAGATTCCCTAGGATCAAATTGGAATCTAGCGCAAAGATAAACACTAAATAAAATATCAGGTCTAGATGCAGTCAGATACAGAAGAGAGCATATCATACCACGATGGAGCTTCTGACAAACCTTTCCACTTACCTCTTCTTTCTCCAAAATACATGTAGGATACATTGGAGTCTTTGCTATAGTGCAGTATGTCATGGTGAATTTCTTCAGAAGTTCTTTGGTGTACTTACTTTGATGTATGTAAGTAGCCTCTAGTTTTTTATCAATTTGGATTCCCATAAGGAACTTTAGTTCCCCCATCATGCTCATTTCAAACTCAGTATGCATTAGCTTAGAGAATTCCTTGCAGAGAGAGGGATAAGCATAACCAAAAATAATATCATCGGCATAGATTTGAACAATTAGAATATCATTTTTTGAATGTTTTGCAGAAGAGTGTAGTGTCAACCTTTCCTCTGGTAAACTTATTTTCTAACAGCATTGCTCAATCTGTCATACCAAGCTATGGGAGTTTGTTTCAAGCCATAAAGAGATTTATTTAGTTTAAAAACAAAGTCTGATTTTTCAGATTTTTCAAAGCCAGGAGGTTGTTTGACATATACTTCTTCTGAAATATAACCATTTAGAAATGCACTCTTAACATCCATATGATAAAGAATGATATTATGATTTACAGAAAAGGAAACTAATAACTGAATAGCTTCTAACCTGGCGACTGGTACAAATTTTTATGTATAGTCTATACCTTCTTGTTAACTATAACCTTGTGCGACCAGTCGAGCTTTATTTCTGACAACTTCACCCTTCTCATTGAGCTTGTTTCTAAACACCCATCTGGTTCCAATGATGTGGACACCTTTAGGTTTCTGAACAAGATCCCATACGTCATTCTTTGAGAATTGGTTTAGTTCTTCTTCCATATCCATAATCCAATCCTTATCTAAAAGGGATTCCTCAATTGATGTAGGTTCTATTCAGGAGACTAAACCCAAAAGCACTTCATCAAAAGGTTTGAGAGTCGATCTTGTTCTGACTGAAGCATCTTTACTTCTAAGTATAAGATCTTCAGGATGAGAGGATGTGATTTTTTCTTCCTTGGTTGAGGTCGATTAGAAAGACTATCAACAATATCAGAAGAAGGAACTTCTGATTCTAGATTTCACTTCTTGGAGTCTGATTATGAACTAAAGAATATCTTCAAATTGATTTCTCTTATTCTCAGTTTTCTAATTTAAGAAGAGTAACCTTCTTCTAAATTTTATTGTCTAATCTGAGAACTAGAATCAGAGTTTTCTCTTCAGACATTCTCGTCACTCTTCTGTTTAGAATCATTCGTCTGACCTTTTTGAGAGAATCCTCAGAGCATAGATATTCTGATCCTTTATTATCAAAACATCCATCTTTTTTTCAAACTTCCCTTGAACAGAAGCTTATTTTTCAGAAGTTCAATATTTCATAAACTTCTGAGAAGCTATGTGATAGAGAGAATTAATTGTTATTGCTTAACATTTTCTGAAATCTTTGTTTCTTTGAACGAATTGTAGAATCTGTTCTAATATAAATATTATTAAACTTTGACAATTTCGACTGACAATATTGTTCTTGCAATGCTGAGCTAACTGGTTTAGAGATAATCTATGACCATACTTCTGATGTGTCAATGAGCGTTCTTTCCTCAGCAATGTCTAGTCTTCTGCAAAGCCTTACTCGACAGAACCAGTGATTAGATCTTCACTAGATCTTTTGTCTGTTTAAGTAGACGATTTTATCATAAGGTTCTTTTGTATCATAAGACAACAATTTTTCTTTTTTTGAAAAGATTCCTAATGAGCTCTTATGAGAAATTCAAGGGTGGACCAATCTGTTTCTTGAAAACATCTCATATTTCTCAATGGAACTTAATCAAAAGCATTCAACAGATATAACTTCTTATCTGATGAATCTTTTCCTGTTAGCTTGTTCTTCAATTTTACTGATTTAGACAATAGTTGAAAATTTAATAACTATCACCTTATAGTATTTCTTCACAAAGCATCTGGATCTTTATCTGACACTGTTAGGTTTTGATATCCATCAATAATAGAATCGAGCTCTGATACCAATTGAAGGTGTGAAGAAAACACAAGAAATGGGGGTTTAAATTGGGTTTTCCTTTCTTGTAAAGCTTTCGCTTCTAAGCATTATTCATTGAACAATGCTTCTGATTGTTACTTCTAATTTATGCTTCTAATTTGGTTCATAAAACATAAACTATAAATCATAATCAAAAGTAAAGAACACGCGATATATCCTGTTTCACTTGAGAAACCCCCAAGCTAATTCAGTCCACCCTTCTGAGGTGATTTTGCCTTAAACTCAAGGACTTAATCCACAATAATCAATTTGACTACAATCGCATGGGAAACTGTCGGTAACTAACATCCAATGAAACATTCAGGGATCCAAACTAAATATAACGTTCATTAACCCAATAGAATCTGATTCTCCAGAATCTCCTATCAGAATTTCCTTCCAATGATATCCATCAGTGATCTCAGAAGGATGACCTTCACTCAGTCCCCTTTGAGATATGACTAACATTGACCCAATAGAATCCACTACCAGTATTTCATCTACGATGGTCGTAGCCAAAGTCTTCTCAAGTCTTCTGATCTTCACTCGATCACTTGAGGTTCCAACCAATTCTAAACAGAATTGTTTTTCTTGAAATTGCATGAGTGTTTCTTATCAAGCAGATTACTCCTAATTTAAGTACATATTGTTTGACACACTTCTGACCAACAACTCTTGTGTTCAAACAATTTACATGAAGATCTTAATAAATAACACAATTTGAGCAACAACTCTTGTGTTTTACATATTTCTACAAAGATGAATCTAATCTAAGTTAAGTGCAACATCTGTAGTCTTCTTGTCTTCATCTTCTTTGTTGAGAAAGCTATGAGAAACAACTCCTTGCTTCTTCATAATTCTGTCAAGATGTATATGATTAATGATTTTAATGACATCTTGAATAATTCTTCATCTTTATAATATTTCTTCATTAAGAAAGATACGAGCAACAACTCCTTGATTTTTAAGGATTCTTCCAAGATGTATATGATTGGTAAATTAAATAACATCTTGTAGAATTCTTCATATTGTTATAGTGGATGATATCTTTGTTTTGGTTGTTTTCTAGTAATGATAGCTTTTCTTTTTAACTTTAACATCAATAACTTGTGACTTGCAACTTGCAGCTTTTAGAACCCAACCAAGCAGCGTATGGCAAGCTCATCAATATTCAGCTTGTTCAGTATCATGTGTGAAGCAACCAGCTGACAAACTGTTTAAACATACGATTCTTTTCTTATATATCCAAGAAAAATAGAGCCATTGGCTATTTGAAAAAGAGTCATTACAAATAGTATTGTGACGTCTTTATCTCTTTCACACTTCAAGTTAGTGGAGAGGTAGTAGTATAAAGCTTTTCGTATTATGTACTATTGTACTATGTTACAAGTATATTATTTCCTTTTGAACTTTAGAGGCTTCTGCGAGCATGAGATTAAAAGCGGGAGCATAACATAAGGTCTTCAGAACTTCAAGTCTTTAGAGACTTCAGAGTCTTCAGCACTTGGTCGTGAGATCCCGTTATAGCGAACCTTTGGATCAGAAGAGATTCAAGTCTTCAGAGTCTTAAGAGTTGCGTCTTTAGAGTCTTAAGCACTTGGTATTGAGAATCTGTTATAGATAACCTTGGACCTTTAGAACTTCAAGTCTTTGGAATCGTCAGACCTTCTGTCTTTAGAATCTTTAGCACTTGGTTCTTTAAGAATCCTTATCTTCAGAACCTTGTTATTAGAAACAGAAAGTCTTCAACATCCAGACTTCAGTTAGAAACTTTGTCTTCAGATATTTTAACTTTGTCTTCTTTGAAACAAGTTATCTTTTAGAAACTAAGTTTTTAGCATATGGACTTCAGTAGAAACTTTGTCTTTAGATCCTAACTTTATTTCTTGAAACACACTGTCTTTTAGAAATGTAAGTCTTCAGCATCTAGACGTAAGTAACCAACTTTTGTCTTCAGATCTTTTAACTGGTTTCCTTATAACACATTGTCTTTAGAAGCTTGAGTCTTTAGCATCTGGACATCAGTAACAAATTTTGTCTTTAGATCTTTTGACTGGTTTCTTCAGACAAATAGCAGGGCTTACACTTCAGAACCTTCTGGAGTGTCTTGCTACTGTTCAACAGAACTTGTGTAGCATAAAAGCGGAATTAATTTTTCTTCTAATGTCTTAGCCATGCCACCCATCAGAAGCAGAACATGTTTTTTAAGTACTCAACAATAACAAACATTAGCACAACAAAATTGTTCATACAATCATACTCATTTGTTATCATCAAAACTCAGATGATATTGCAGAACTAAATCTTATTGTTATAGTTTCTTCCAAATGAATCATAGGCAAGGGTCCATTCTCATTTTTATATTCTATGCGAACTTGATTGTTATCAATCATATCATGGTTGTTTTGTTTAAGAGTTTGAAAGAGATGGCTTTGAAAAAAAGGGAAAGATTGAGTGAAACAAATAAAAGGATTTAAGTTGAGAGGGTTTTGGGAAATTTATTTTTATTCAAAAACCAAAATTCCCCTAGTTTGAGGAATTAACAAATTGTATTGGAGGAGGGACGTGGAAGGTTTTGGAGGGCTTAGAAAAATTGTTCAAATATAATCTATGTTGTTAAAGAAATTCTTGTGTAAGATACAATAGAAGAATTTTCTTCGAAGGTTTTTAACAAATCTGGTTCGAAGACCTTTTCTTTTAATTGTTGAACCAGTAGACAGAGGGAATCACTAGACACTCCATTTCTTGACACAGTTGAGGTGCTTGGATATTTTCAAATAGAATTAGTACTTCGATTACTCATAAGTTTCTTTAAAGCCTCCACATGAGATTTTTTATTTATCGCTTCTATTTCTTCACGGATAAGAGAAGTACTAGAGGTTTTGGATGAAGAATCTTCAAACTAAGAATGACCAATAGTGGTTGTAGTCGAAAAAGGAACCCCAATGGTTGCTGGTGAGCTTTGTAAATTTTGAACAACCTGTGGTTGTTCTTTTCCGATGATAAAAGCCTAATTTTCCATTTAATCTTGGTCCTTTTGCATATGGGTGATATTTTCTTGGTCATTTATTTAAGCGTTTTCATATGGACCAGTCGATTGTGGTTCGAGATCTTGATTTCTTACCTATTTTTCTAATTGCTCGCCCACTGGCTCCCCAATTGAATTGTCAGATGTTGGTTGTGATGGTGGGGAGTTTGTTTGAGGATGGTTGAATATCAAGGCCTCGTCAACATCTGAGGCGATGTTTGTTGGAGGAGAAGTATCATGAATAGGAATTCATATAAGAAGGTAGACGTGGAACAACATTATGATTTGTTGATGTATATTGAAAAGAAGATATGGAGAAGTACCTTAGATGCCCTGTAGCTGAGGCATAAATATTCACTCTTTGAACGCTCATCGGGAGTAAGTTATTTTCGTTGGTGTTCTTTCTTTTGAGTTATGATTACCTTCATATTCATCTTCTTCGCCATCTTCATAAGCAAGAACCAATTTTCTTTTTGGTTTCTATTATGTACTAGTCTTTTGAACTCGAATTTTCCTTTCTTCTTTTTTTTTTTGCTTTTTGAGGTTTTAGTCTTTTAGGTTCGTCCTGACATTGACTCCAATGTTAGACTACGGCAACTTATCTAAAGGATGGGTTAAACATGAGTTACTTCACTATCAAGAGGGATTGTTGGTTCCTCTTTACTTGTCTTTTTGCGGCTTGGAGTAGCAGTGGATCTACTTCCTCTTTTTTGACTCTAAAATACAAAATTAACGATAAAGAAAAGTTAAGGATTTGACAAGAAGATAACGAAGGGTTATAAAATGTACCTTTTTTCCCTTTTGATTGGTCAAGTATTGGGCCAGATTCTTCACTTTCTTCACCTAGTTTTTTTTTAACCTTTTCAGGGGAATGAAAGCTAGAGCTACAAAATTTCAACACAAGTGAATAGTATGAAACAAAAGAAGAGTTAGTGAGTATTAAGACTCCCTTTATATCACTTATAATATGTTGTATTTGAATCGTACGTGTTCGAGATCGATTATTAAAAGCAATGGATAATTGGGTATGTGATACCTAGTCGAAGTCGCTCTTTGGGCAGGCTTTTGCGACTCATTTACAAGATCTTTCAAAGACCCAAAATGACACCATTTTGAAAGTGGAAGCATGAAAGATAAACTAAGTTCAGAAGTTGGTAATGGTGGAAATTTGGGAAGATGAAATTCCAAATCAAGCTGATATCTATTTGTTATGTAAGAAGGAAATCAAGTTTTGGAATACTTTTAGTAATTTTTTGTTTTAAAGAAAATGCTGCCTCATGAATAGTGTGACTAAGTCGACAGGGATTATACACAATTTCAAAGTAATTTTAAAAAGATTGAATCTCCTTGACGTACGCACCTCGACCTATTGTTTTCTTAGTTTGTTTTTGTAGAGTGGAAAAACATATGTTAGCCGTTGAAGCAGAGTTGAGTGATCTACAACAACAATTGGCTGAAGCTTCAAATTTGAAGGGTCTTAGGTCAATGACTTTTTAGCATTAAAGTCTAAACATGTGGTGTATTTTTTCTCCTTCAATCTGGTATTAAACCAGAAGACCTCCATTTCCTTGACAAAGAGTGATCTTGGTAAGAATTGGCTAAAGCCGAATTGCCTAGCAACCAAATTCAGAGGATACCCAACAAACCCAAGTCTAACTTTCCCAATTAAAATTCTAGTTGATAGAATAGTGGGTTTAAAGAAAGCTACCCGGATGTGGAGAGCTTCAGATTGGTTCCCAGGTGAAGAAATTGGAAACTCTCTTCTGAACCAATATGGTCCATAACTTCAACTGACAAATGGTTCCAAAGAGGAAACAAATTGGATACAACTGATGTACATGAAAAAGTTTTTTTTTGAAAGTGTCTTCATTCAATAAGTTGTCATCCTCTAGAGTCAACAAATCGAGTCTAGTAATTTCAATTTTTCTTTCCAAATCAGGCGAAACAACAACATCTAGAGAAGGTTCAATGGTGGAGGAGCCATATGGGGCCAGCATTAGTTCTTGCATTGAGGTCAAGAGAGGCGTCTCCTAAGGACTAATAAAGACCACTCAAGATCAATTTTCTAAAACAAACATTTTACTGCTCGTGGAGCTGGGTTGCTAGTGGTATGAATTTCTTAGGTATTTGGAGAGAGCTATAATAAAAAATGTAGTGAGATAACTAGAGGGTGAGGAAAGCGATATGCTCATAGTCATAAATTTCCTCAATTTGTTTGTGGTGATATTTAATATAGGCATTGAAACTAGCATGATTGAAAGTGAAATTGGGTTTGGTCTCGTTCTTAATAGAGGGGACGAAAGTTTACCATGTTGGTTAAAGACCAATTATGGCAGCAATGTTGGAAAGCATATGAGTTATCATCGTGCAGGGTAGTTAAAAAGTGTTGGTTGAAGCTTCCTTGAAACAAAGGGCGATTATGAGCATGTTGGAGTTATACCTTGGCTTAGTTCTCAACAGCTGAATCAAGTCAAAGATGCCTTGATGTTTCCATATTTCTCCTTTAGTTTTCTCTATTTATTTTATCCAACTAAGGTAGGTTTCACTATTAGTAGAAGGAGAAGAACGGGATAAACAATGGGGTTGATAAACCCTAACTCAAAACTTTTGTCCTAAAGTGCACGAGGTTTACAATAGAGTTGACTAGGGAAAAAATCTTACAATTTGCTGGGTTTCACAGATGATATAGGAAAAGGACCCAAAAATGCATGAGTATTACCTATGATAGAAAATGGAATTAGTACCTGAGAGGCCTAAATGAATTATTTTTCTTTCTTCATCGATGGTTATGGAAAGTATGTGCGATTGCCGGAAAAGATAGGGCCCTCAATGTCAGCAGCAGAGGAGACTTGGAGTAGCTTTTCGGTGTCGGAGGTGGAATAAGAAGCCACTTTAGAGTTGAGTTGAAAAGAGAGTAAAAGAGGGATTTTGTAGAAAGTAAATTTTTAGGGTTCAGGAAGAAGTGATGTTGTAAAAATAGAAAAGAGTTATATAGTTGGTGAAACCTTTTCAGTTTACCTCTGAAATTAAAACTCTAATGTTCTGATTTTGTTTTGAATCATTAGTAATTAATTATTTTTATTTTAATTAATACAATTATTTTTGTGGCACACAATGGCCTTGGAAACTGGGCCATGATGGCATTACTTGCACGTCGGAGATGTGACAATTTAATGAAAGAAGTCGTGATTAAGATGACACATGCAAGATGGTTTGAATAGTGTTGGGAGTTGAATTAAAAATGCCATCTTTCTGTCATATTACAAATATGATCAAAAAATACATTTTCGAGGAGCATCTATTAGCCTAAGATATTTTGCTTGACATTTCGACATGAATATGGAATATAAGGTGTATAGAAATGCTAAGTGCATGTATCCTAGTCATATTTTCGACACCATGTCATAAACTCAATAGGTTGATATTCTTTCCAAATGTGAATGGAGGACTTAAAGATGTTTCTGACAACAAGTGACAATTTGAAGCAGTTCCAGAGCCGAAGACACGTGGAAACAAAGCAGAAGACAAAAACTCATGTAGCAGTACATGTGTCAAAGTTTGAAGAGATAATTTTTTTTCCACAATTGATGATGAACTTAGTATATAATTAGGTTTCGAATCTGTAATCAGGCTTCACATTTCATTTTGTTTTCTTTAAAATTCACACACCTGAGTCACAGAGATAAAGAATTTGTGAGAAATGTATGAACTTGCGTTTCACTCTTAATTCAAATATTTTTTATAAAATTACTTTATTATTATATTTTTTATTTTCTTTATCCATTTAAGCACTTCTTCATTTACTTCTTTGAATCTTTACATTGAAAAACCTTTTAGCACTAATATATTTTCTCAAACGTTCAACATAAAGTGTCCTTTAGGATTTTTTGAGTTTGATCCTGCAAGTGAATTAAAACTCGTGATTGTTTACTAAATACACCAGTAAACACTCATGATTGCTTCGATGATTCGCAATCACCAACTTTCTCGAAATTATTCGTTTCAACGCATTGATGGATTAAAAACAGCATCTTGAAATATTTCTTCTTTTCTTCCTTATGTGATGCTCATTGTGCACCCATTGCACCTTCAACAAGAGTATTTTCACCGTTCTTGATCAATTCAAGAACATCTTGGTAGTCAAACAACACCTTCATTTGCTTGCACCATTTGTCGTAACTCTTCGCATCAAGGATGGATAAGTTTGCATAAATTCTTTCATTGGAGACAAAAGTCGTGATTGCACATAAAATATTTGATAGATCGAACCAGACTCTTGATGTCAAATGTTAGAACTTAGAACCACAAGATTGGTGAATAATTGAGTAATTGAGTGTGAAGAGTGAGAGAGAATTAGAGAGAGTAAAATTGAAGGTGAAAATATGTAATCTATTCATTCATAAGATACATAAAAGATATATATACACAATACATGATGAGGTACAATTAACTAATAAATAAAACTAAAACTCTCAGGTGTAATTGGTTGACATATTATGTCATCCGATTGCACCTTACTAGTATAAATTTTATTAGTCAATTTACAAAGTGTGTAACCATTTGACATAAAGTACAACCCGCACATGAATTAACTTTTTAAATTTTCTTAACCCTTCCTCCTTAAAATTACCTATCATATTTTTACTATCTGAATTATATTATACATAAGAAATAATTAAACTTAGAATTTGATGCATATAATCCAATCACATTTAACCACTTATAAGCTCAAATGATTTCCAAATAGTAGGTTTTAAAATTTAAAACTCATAAACTAACAAGATAAGTTTATAATAATCCAACCTTTTAAAAAATAAACTTTATTCACATAAAGAAGAAAAAACTAAGATGTAGATAAGATATCAATATCAATGACAATGATATCTTTCTCCATTCATCATTTACTTAGCCGCCAAGAAAATCATAAACTTGCATAATTAATAATAGTGACTGTTCAAATCCATGCACTCTAGTGTAAATATGAAAATAAAAAAAAACAAAAAAAAAACACTAAGCTTATTTTAAGAAATTAGATGACTTTGATGTTTTAATTTCACATATTCAATTTAGCATCAACCACCTAATGCATAAACATTTCAAAACATTCATTCAAACAATGAAAATAAAATTTTTGACTTGCCATCCAAAGTTGGAAAAAAAAAACTGTGATTCCCATGTGAATGATTGATTATTCAAATGTTCCTTACTATAAGTAACAAAAAAATTCTTTTTTACAGCTAAGTTAGGTTCCAGGAGATTTCACTTAGGACATCTTATGAATAATAAATAATCATTGTACAGAAGCATTAGTATTCACAAACTATAGATGTCATGTCTCTCCAACTTCTATTGGTGCTGTTTTTTCTTGTTACAGTTGTAGCAAGTAAAGATGTTAGTTTCATTTATAACAATGGATTCCAATCCTCTCATTTGCATCTTGATAGTATTGCTGAGTTAACCTCTAATGGCATACTAAGACTCACCAATGACACCAAACAAAAAAAAGCACATGCTTTTTATCCAAATCCTATACTTTTCAAAAACACTTCCACTGGAAGTGTTTCTTCTTTCTCAACCACTTTTGTGTTTGCCATAAGACCTCAGTATGCAACTCTTAGTGGTCATGGAATTGTCTTTGTTGTTTCTCCAACAAAAGGGTTGCCAAATTCACTAGCAAGTCAGTACCTTGGTCTCTTTGACAAATCCAACAATGGAAACAGTAGTAACCATGTTTTTGGGGTGGAACTTGACACTATTTTAAACAGTGAGTTTGGTGATATCAATGATAACCATGTTGGTATTGATATCAATGATTTGAAATCAGCTAATTCAACTCCTGCAGGATATTATGATAGTAATGGTCAACGGAAGAATTTGACTCTTTTCAGTGGCTATCCTATGCAGGTTTGGATTGAATATGATGGTGAGAAGAAGAAGATTGATGTTACTTTAGCTCCTATTGATGTTGTTAAACCAAAACAACCGTTGTTGTCATTTATCAAAGATCTTTCTCCAATTCTTAATAATAGTATGTACGTTGGATTTTCATCAGCTACTGGATCTGTTTTTACTTCTCATTATATTCTTGGTTGGAGTTTTAAGGTTAATGGTCAAGCTCAAAGCCTTGTGATTTCTGAACTTCCTAAGCTACCAAGATTTGGTGACAAAAAAGATTCTAAATTTTTGACTGTTGGGTTACCTTTGCTTTTGCTAAGTTTGGTTTTCATGATAACTTTAGGGGTTATTTATTATATAAAAAGGAGGAAGAAATTTGCTGAGTTGCTTGAAGATTGGGAGCATGAATATGGCCCACATAGATTTAAGTTCAAAGATCTATACTTTGCCACAAAGGGTTTCAGGGAGAAGGGGCTATTGGGAGTTGGTGGATTTGGTAGAGTCTACAAAGGTGTGATGCCAGGATCCAAACTTGAGGTTGCTGTGAAGAGGGTGTCTCATGAATCAAGACAAGGGATGAGGGAATTTGTGTCGGAAATTGTTAGTATCGGTCGTCTTCGTCACAGGAATCTTGTTCCGCTTCTCGGTTATTGTAGGCGAAAAGGCGAGTTACTTCTTGTCTATGATTACATGTCTAATGGAAGCTTAGACAACTACTTACACAACCAACCAAGAGTGAGCTTGAATTGGAGTCAAAGATTTAGAATCCTCAAAGGGGTTGCTTCTGGTTTGTTTTATCTACACGAAGGATGGGAGCAAGTTGTGATTCATAGAGACATAAAAGCTAGTAATGTGTTATTAGATGGTGAAATGAATGGTAGGTTGGGAGATTTTGGTCTTGCAAGGTTGTATGATCATGGTGCTGATCCTCACACAACTCATTTGGTTGGGACTGTAGGGTATCTTGCTCCTGAGCATACTAGAACAGGTAAAGCTACTAAATTTTCTGATGTGTTTGCTTTTGGTGCATTTCTTCTTGAAGTTGTTTGTGGCAGGAGGCCTATAGAACATGCAGGAGAAAATGAGAGTGTAATTCTTGTTGATTATGTGTTTGAGTGTTGGAAAAAAGGTGACATTCTTGATGCAAAAGATGTAAGTTTGGGAATATATTATGTGTCTCAAGAGGTTGAGTTGGTGTTGAAACTTGGCTTGTTGTGCTCACATTCAGAACCTGTGGCTAGACCAAGTATGAGACAAGTTGTGCAGTATTTGGAGATGGATATACCTTTGCCTGATTTGTCTTTGCTTAGTTTATCTTCTTCTGGATTAACTTTTGGGTACCAAGAACATTTTGAGGATTTTCCAATGTCTTATCCATCTTCTATGGACAAGACAATGTCACATACTTCTATGTCTATAGCCGAATCTCATCTCTCCGGTGGTCGTTGACTTTCAAGATCGGCGCAAAATGAATGTTTATTTTGTCTATTTTTATTTGATCAAATGTTGGATTTTGGTAAACAGTTTGTTATCTCAGATGTAATACAAGTTTGAGTAAATCGTGAATAAATTGCTACTTCTTCCATACAGAATTCATCTGATACTTCACCATAGTTACCGCTTTCCGTGTCATTATGCGCGGTTTAGAAATGTTATGTACAAGACAATGGATTAGCATTGTATATGCCATCATAACATTTTAACTAGAAGAAAAAGACGCGACAGACTAATTGTGCACAAAACAAGCCCTTTTTTTTCGTTTTTCATTAGTCCAACCTAAACCTACAGCAGCAAAACAAGCGGCAGAAGATGGATCAATTTATAGAAGCCTGCAAATACGAGCATCGATAACCGGACATAAATTTGCTTCTGTATTTCCTAGATAATCATCCAGAGACATCCTGTTGTTTTTCCATAGAGAATCAGACAAGTTCTTCAGTTTCTCTCCTTCACTCTTTCTCTTTTCTTGTACATTAAGTACTTCTGCATATCCACCTATAATATTGAGAAAACTAGTCAATATCAATATACAAAACCCGTCATGTTGAGCATATGCATAGAATGAGCCTTAAAAGTGAACCATGGCATATATATATAATCAGTCATGGATGAGATTATAAGACCAGAGGATGAAGAATTTGAAATTTTCCATTCATCACACAGCATCAAAATAAAATATACATAATTATCACTAACACAATCATCATAGATTACAAAGGATCAAAGAATCCATCATACCGCTTGCAAGAGCCACTATATCACTTCTTTTTACCGACGGTGCAGCAGCAGCAGTACCTACACAATGAAAGTTAGGCTTCAATACTGAATTAAATAAATGATAGAGAAGAAGTCCAGATAGCTCTCTTTATAGAAAAAACAGTAAGCTCATCTTATCGGAGTGGGCATGTATGAAGAAGACCCATAATAGTTAGAGATAATACATGGAAATAAGGGAACCAAGCAGCAAAATAATATTACCTTCAGATTCAGTTTCAGCCGACGGAAACTTCAAAATCCCTGAAATTTTTCTGTAGAGACCCTGTAAATGATCGTTTGATTACAACTACCCATTAAATTACAAGAAAAACTATACCTAAGGAATCCGAAGAATCATGGCAATGTTAAAAAGTTCAAGTGAGACATGCTAAGTTTTCATGTTACATGAGGAAGTTTTGATGTTATGGATTGAAAACACTTGTATTACAGAAGTAAATCCCTCTAACCCCATAGCCAAAGCTCCTCAGAGAAGAGACACTCTTCTTTCTTCCCAAACCATAAGGTTTAAGAACGGACACCAAAAACACGACACCGATACTGACACGTCGACACGGATAATAATTTAAAAAAATAAATAAATTAAACATAATCACAAGTGCAGGTGTCGGTTTTGGGCACTGACACAGACACAACTTTTTTCAGAGATGTCGGTGCTAGAGCTTCTAACTGAAAAGATGATGAATGATACCCCCTCCTCACATTTCCTATATATCTGAAACAAGTCACACAATTGAGTCCCTCTCTTCCTCTCTTCCCCTCTGCCATTTCGCATTCCTCCCCCAGTATATACCTATATTTTTTCCTAATAAAACTATCCTACAGCGGACTTGGGCAGATGCTGTGCTATTTGCCCTTTTGGCCTGACGTTCACGTTTTGAAATTTATTAGTTGAAAACTCAAGTACTCAACATTTAGAGAGTTCTAACCTCTTGAACCACAAGGGAACTTGATTGTTGATCAATTGCTTTACGCCTATACATAAGAGCCATACATGTTAAGACAACACCCACCTTGGGATGTTTTTCTCCTTCAATAAATAAAGAACAACAAATATTAGGAAAAATATGACATGACCATGACCATGACCATGACCATGATCAGTGATAACGCAATATGAATTTTTAAATCAAGTTCCGGTAACATCAACAGATCAAAAGAACAGACAAGTCACCATAAATCTCTTCTGCCTTAGTTAACGCCTTTGTCAAATGCTCCTCTGCATTACGGAAGTTACTAAAACAAAACTTATTACTTGTTAGTGATATATTACGTATGACGACATAAAAATTAAAAAGGAACATTTGGTAAGGAAAACCATATAAAAAACATTAAGCCTACCCCAAATGTGATTCAAGCTGTCCTAAAGCACACATGGCCCCCATCATTAAACCCTCCATGTTCATGTTACCACCTCCTAGGTATACATTGCCACTCCCTTTAAGGTCGGCGGCTCCTTCTATAACATTCTGGTAAATCTCTTTTGCCATTGAGTAGTTCTGTCTTGTTTGTTGGAACTCCGCATATGATAGAGCAGCAGTGCCTATATAACAAAACATCAATCCCGGGTCGAAGAATGACTGATTCGGTACCACATAAAGAAGTAAAGATACCTTCGCATAGCTTGGTGCGTAGAGATTTGTCAAAGTAAGGTTCAGCTGCAACAAAACAATAATAAACACTCATCATGTATCAGCAATAAATTGAAAATAAATACTACAACGACAACAACAACCAAGCCTTATTCCACTAAGTGGGGTCGTCTACATAGATCAACTTTCACCATAATGTTCTATCCCTGACTATGCTTCTATCCAAATTGTTAATTTCGAGATCTTTCTGAATAAATTCTCTTATAGTCTTTCTAGATCCCAAGACCGGATAAAAAGGAGAGGGTTGTGCTAGGAAGTCGACAGCGAACGTAAAACTTTGACGAATCTCCATGACATGGATCAACTACGAAAATGAAAATAAACAGACCACTAGAATTTAGCACTACCTGATTTAATATCTCCCTTGACAAGTTCAATAAGCCCTTTTAATGCTCTAGCACGAACATTTAGAGCTTCAAAATCTTCTGTTTTCTCGTTCTCCACGAGCTCTATACATTTATCAGCCACTGCAGATGCCATATCATCCTATGTATGAAAAATAATTTTAAATAAACACCATGGTTCTCTAAAAAAACTACCAAATAATTTTATATCGACTAACATACACCAACCTGTTCCAACTCTAGATGAAGCCCAGCCTGAGCTTCAAAGGCAGCAACTACAACAAGAAACCAAAATACAACTTAAAAATCACTAGAAAAAAAATCCCATTTAACACAAAACCCTAGCAAATGCAGTAAACAAAAAAAGAGGATCAAAAGAATCTACCTCGAATACCCAAGTAAGAATTAGTCAATTCTTGAACACCGTCAAGCTGCTCAATTGCATCAACATAATCTCCTCTAAAAAAAGTTAAACAAAAACATAGCTCTAATGAGTTTGTTTACACAAACCAACCACAAAATGTAGCTCTAAAATGAGAATCCAGACACCAATAGAACCAAAATGATCATAAAGAAAGAACCTTTCACAAAACAATGTAGACATAGCAAGCAAAGCAATTCCTTTGGAATTCTCATGTTTTGGGTCATTTCCTTCAGTTAACTCAGTGGTAAGACAATGCTTCAACACCAAATAGCCCATACCGTATGATCCAACTAATCAAACAAAAACAAACAAACCCAGAATAAAAAAACCACAAAGACGATAACTTTGAACAAAACGCACAAATGGGTCATCAAAGAACCAAAAAATTTATGGAAAAAATGCTTTTTTTTTTCTGACCTGATTTTTCAGACCTAGCTTGTCTCAAAGCGTAAGCGCTCATCCGAACAACATCATCGATAGCTAAACTTTTGTCCAACGCCAAGCCGGTGTTGAATGACCTGAATGAAATGGGAGAGGGTTTTGCAGTGAGAGAAACGAGGGTTTTGGGAGAGATTCTTGAAGAAATTTTTGATGCTATGCGAAACATGGTTGCTTGAGGGGAGAAATGATATTTGGGAAATGAATGAAGCGTAAGCCTATAATGGATTTGAGATGGGTTTTGAGTGAAAACTTTGAGCACGAGTTTGTTGCCTTACTTCACGAGGGATTCAAATAAGTTTGTTGTTTAGCCACAATTTGTGACAAGTTTTAAGGTTGAGCAAGGTGTCATGTGGTAAAGCAAAGACCAATTCATTTATGTAATATATTTTTGAACTATATGAGTAATATAAATAAAGTTAATTGTGTGTAAGGTTATTAAATATTATCCAATTTCATAAAATAAATTAATAATTTTATTAAAAATTAAGAAATTAATATTTTTAATAATAATAAATAAAATAAATAAATAACTTTTTTATAAAAATAAAACTAAATATCAATATTATATTATATTCATACACCAATAAATATATAAATATAGTATACGATAGTTTGCATGCATGTTTTTTTTAATATAGTTGGTAGTCATGTTTTTTGGAATGGTGGTAAATTTTTATAGGAGTAACAATTGCAATGAGAAACTAATAGATGTATAATTTAATATGAGAAACTAAATAGTATAAGTTTGGTGTAGGCAGAAGACTGGAATTTTTTTTTGGAATAACTAAGTATTAAAAAAAAATAGTAAATAACCATGTTTCAGAAAAAATTACGCAAATAACCATGTTTCAGAAAAAATTACGCAAATAACCATGTTTCATATGACTCCCCAAAGGAGGAGTCATCTCACTTGGCGTCTACACCTACTTTTTAAGAGGAGGCGTCATCTCACTTGGCGCCTATGTGCTTAGGGTTTGCCCTAAGCCAAGTGAGATGACGCCTTAGTGCATTTGCTAGGGCAATTTTCGCGTTTTTTTTTCAATGCGGTGCGTTACGTATTCGATATAGGATCAACAAAATTGACTTTTTATTTATAAAAAAATGATTACACCCATAAGTATTACATAAAAAAACAGATTAAATAAAAAAACAAATTAATCAGTGGTCCCTCGGAACCCGGTAATGACCCCCGGTTCCGCATCCCCTTCATCGCCTTTCCCGTGCTGGGTGTCATCGTGTTTCCTACTGTGGCAGGGTCGATGGCCCAGCAAAGTCAATGCGTTATGGATCCATGAATCAGTCAGATCTCCATATCTAGAAGATCCGCTTTGGTACAGTCAGTTACCCATACCCTCAAAGTTTGGTCGTGTTGGCGGTGGGTGGGGTTCCATGGTTGGTCTGTAGCATTGATCGTTTGAGTACGGGAGGTAGAAAGGAAATGGATCTTGGGGTGTTTGGTATTGAGGATGTTGGGTGGTTTGGTGATACTGTGGTTGATGGTAAGTTGGATCGGTTGGTTCATAATCTTCCGACATTCCCAGATCAGGGCTTAGGTTGGATGTTGAGGGGCCCATATTGGGATATACAGAAGACTGAAATTGTGTGGGGGGTATGCGGGTGTATTGGTATTGTGATTGGAATTGCGGTTGGGTGTGGGGCATATGGGGGTATTGGTACTGAGGTGGTGATTGTGGTTGGTTGTGGGCCATTTGGGTGTAATTGTATTGTGGTGGCGACTGTGGTTGGGTGTTGGTGGTTCTGTTTCGGCTGGGGGATTGGTGGGAGGTTGATGTGTGTTTGGTTTGTTGTTGAGGAAACGAGGGTTGTGCCCATTGTGTTCGTGGGTCAACCAAATACCTTGGATGAGACACATGCATTTCAGGGTTACTAACCGACCTGTACCAAGATAAATACTGATCTGTGTGTCGCATATTACCATGTTTGAGGAAAACCGGGAATTGCAAGACATGTCGGTGACGCCTCTGCCACATCTTACACCATTCTGGAGCAAAGTCTTTCCAGTTGGTAAGACCCCATTGAGCGTCGACCCTTTTGAGATGCCACGGGGACAAACAAGTCGAATCACTGGGTATCTCTTGATGCATTCCGAACTGCATCTTCACACGGTCGTTGTGGTGCATCTCTACAACATTGAACCGTATGATTGCAGTCTTGGCACTCCAAATTGTTGTATCCTCGGGGTTTGGTTCATGGCCCAAACCCAAATATGGTCTCCAGACAAACTGTGCATAAAATTAAATCAGGTTAATGAAAACGTAATATATAAATAATTTAAAAGTAGAAAAGTTGAAAGGTACAACGTACATCATCCGGGCCTAGGTGATCCAATAGATTATGGTATAGTGCGACATTGAATATTGGATTCTTTCCGTAATCCATACCCCTCACGTAATACCTAAAGGAAATGAAAAATATTTTATTTTATCATATATTTGGTGAAGAGATGAATAGTAATAAATGATATAACTTAATGACTTACTTTATTGCGTACGGGAAAACGAATGTGTTGTTGTTGACGGGGTTTAGGGACTCCATCCTCCACCAACCCCAGGCTTGAAGTAAAAAAGCGCAGCCATAAAATGTACATTTTTCCTTGATTACATTTTTACACAAGGAACTGTATAGGTGGGCTAAAACAGCAGAACCCCAACTATACTTTCTAGTTTTTTCGAAGTCTCTAAGTAAATTTAAATACATAAAATTTACACTATTTCCCGTACTTTCGGGAAATAAAAAGGTTCCAAATAGTATCATTAGATAAGTTCTAGCTTTTATTACCCTGTCTTGCTTGGAGAAATTTTCGTTTAATTCCAAAGTCGCATAATGATTTTTAAGCTCAGTTAGCACTATACCCTGACCTCTCGCACCACCACCTTCAACCATATCCCTGCCCAACAATTCTTCACACAGAGAATTGGGTTGTTGAACCGACCCGTTAACGGCCTTACCGTCGACAGGGAGACCCAGTAACATGTACACATCCTCTAGCGTGACGGTACATTCACCTATTGGTATGTGAAATGTATGGGTATCTGGTCTCCACCTTTCCAACATTGCAAGTATGAACTTTGAATCAATTGTGCAGTTGGAGATCTTTATAACATGTACGAAACCTGCGTATTCCAGATATGGTACGATAAATGGGTCGGGAGCAAGGTAGTTGTGAGACCGGATTCTGAATCTTTTGGTATCCTGAGTTAATAATGTAAAAGGTGTAAGATTAAGTAAGATGAACAAAGCATTACCAAAAGTATGAAAAATGTATAACTATAAAAGAAACTTATAAATGCTGCAATGTTGTCCCTTGTTCCTCTGTGAGAATCGCCCATTGTCAAAAGAGCCATTGTTGAAAATGCCTGAGATTATGAAAGACTTAGAAATTGTAAGAGATTATGAAAGAGTTTGTAGCAGAGAGTGAGATGATTGTGGGTGCGAGAGAAGTATGTTATGCTCTGTATTTATAGGCAAAAAAATTTCATAGAGTAAGTGAGGTGGTAGCTAGTGCATGCATGCATGATAAGTGTCACTCTTGCAGTGTAGGCGCAGGCTAGGTGGCAGCCTTGGAGAAGGCATCTATGCATGCATGAAACACGATTGGACATGAAGGGAGGCGCCATTGGACTTGGCGAAAGAGTACAAAAATGAAAGGTGTCCCCATCCCTATTGGAGAATAAGAGGTGGCATGGGTTTCAGAGTAGGCGCATGTTAGGTGACAGTCTTGGAGAAGGCATGCCTGAATGCATGTAACACTATTGGAGGTGATGGGAGGAGACTTACAGGTTACAATGTAGGTGCAGAGTAGGCACAGGCTAGGTGACAGCCTTGGAGAAGGCATTCCCTGAATGCATGTAACACTATTGGAGGTGATGGGAGGAGCCTTAGAGGTTACAGTGTAGGTGCAGTGTAGGCGCAAGCTAGGTGGCAGCCTTGGAGAAGGCATCTCTGCATGCATGTAACACGATTAGACATGAAGGGAGGCATCATTAGACTTGGAGAAAGAGTACAAAAATCAAAGGTGTCGCCATCCCCATTGGCGAATAAGAGGTGGCATGGGTTGCAGAGTAGGCGCAGGCTAGGTGACAACCTTGGAGAAGGCATGCCTAAATGCATGTAACACTATTGGAGGTGATGGGAGGAGACTTACAGGTTACAGTGTAGGTGCAGAGTAGGCGTGGGCTAGGTGACAACCTTGGAGAAGGCATCCCTGAATGCATGTAACACTATTGGAGGTGATGGTAGGAGCCTTAGAGGTTACAGTGTAGGTGCAGTGTAGGCGCAGGCTAGGTGGCAGCCTTGGAGAAGGCATATCTGCATGCATGTAACACGATTAGACGTGAAGGGAGGCGCCATTAGACTTGGAGAAAGAGTACAAAAATGAAAGGTGTCACCATCCCCATTGGCGAATAAGAGATGGCATGGGTTGCAGAGTAGGCGCAGGCTAGGTGACGGCCTAGGTAACACTATTAGACGTGATGGGAGGAGCCTTAGAGGTTACAGCCTTAGTTAATTCAAATTCAGTATGACCTATTTAGTCTTACATTTATCAAAACACTGGTTCACTTAATCTCTCAAACCTTCCAACCTTCAAACCTTCAAACAATAAAACCTTCAAACCTTCAAACAATCAAACCTTCAAACCTTCGAATAACTCATAAACTTCAAACCTTCCAACCTTCAAACAATCATACGCAATGGCCTATGCACCCCAATATGTCATCAGTGCACATTTCAACGGTGAGACATACATTTGTCCCACCTCTGGGTTTTTGTTTAGAGACACAGACAACATTCGATTTTGTTTAAACGGGAAAGCTAATTTTTTGTACTTCAAAAAACGATTGGAGGCCAAACTTGGACGAGGCCCGGTGACACAAATATTTTATCAGAATCCATTTTTTTTGGTAACAACCAAATAATATTTTATAAGGTTGAGGTTCAAGATGACGAGGATCTTCAGAATATGTTTTCCAGTCATCAGTATTTCGGGTACGACTCTATTGAGTTGTACATTATGCTACGAGAGCCTCATGTGACATAAGAGGTTGATCCTTTAGGGACCGAACAAGTAGAGGTAGATGCAATTGATGATGAAGAAGAAGAAGATGACGAGTTAGAGTTTGACAAAATGGTCAATGATGATTCCTAAGACGATGGGATACCTGGTATTCCTGCAAACGAGATCTACACACCACCTCCGCACATGACAAACTTCAACATGGGCGGAGATGAACCGTCTTCTGATTTATTTTTCAATTCGTATATGTAGTCGGATGAAAACTTAAAAGAGAAAGACAAGTTTCGTAACAGAGAAGAATGTATCCGAGCCATCAAAAAATTCCACATGCTCAACTCGGTCGATTTTAAGGTGGACCATGTAAATCCAGAAAGGTACAAGATCAAGTGTGTCCACCCTGATTATATGTTCAAGCTTACTACATCATACATATTAAGAGGTGATTGTTGGGTCATAGGTTCCATGTCTACCCACACTTGTGTCAGTTCTACTCAATCATAGGACCATCGAAAACTTAATTACGATCTCATTTGTCAAGAAATCCTACCACTCGTCAGTAACGATCCATCTTTGAAGGTGAAAACCATCATCTCCCACATCACTATGGTTTTTAACTATACTCTGTCTTACCTTAAGGCGTGGTTAGCAAAGACCAAGGCGATTGAAAAGGTGTACGGAAACTGGGAGGAGTCATACCAAGAACTTCCTCGCTACCTGAATGCACTCCAGACTTATTCTCCGGGTACTGTTTACATTATGGAAATAGTGCCAGCATACGCCCAAGATAGTAGTCAACTAAATGGAAATGGAATATTCAGTCGAGTGTTTTGGGCATTTCAACCTTGCATCACAGGGTTTGCATCATGCAAACCAATTACACAAATTGATGGGACTTGGTTGTATGGGAAATACAAAGGCACGCTACTGATGGCAGTTGCACAAGATGGCAACAACAACATTTTTCCCAATTGCCTTTACCCTAGTCGAGGGGGAGACCGGTGGTGCTTGGAGCTTTTTTCTGAAAAATCTGCGAACACACGTGGCTCCTCAACCAGATCTTTGTTTGATCTCGGATATACATGCATCCATTGAAAGTGCATACAATAATCCTGCAAACGGTTGGCATGACCCTCCTTCTACGCATGTCTATTGTGTTAGACATATCGTCCAAAATTTCACGAGGGAGATCAAGGACAAAACACTAAGGAAAGTGGTTATGAATTCGGGATATGCATTGAGACAACCCATATTCAAATATTACCGCAACGAGATCCGTTTGTCAAATCCGGAAGCCGGTAGGTGGATCGACAATATTCTGGTAGAAAAATGGACTAGGTCATATGACAATGGCCAAAGATGGAGGCACATGACAACAAATCTAATTGAATCAATGAATGGGGTATTCAAAGGCATACGAAACCTCCCAGTCACTACTTTGGTAAAATCTACGTATTTTATGATGGCTTCGTTGTTTGCTAAAAGAGGTGAAATGTGGAATGCGATGTTGCAATCTGGACAACTATGGAGTGGAAGATGCATGAAGTACATTAAGGCAGAAAGTGCCAAAGCCAACACCCATATGGTTATACGGTTTGACCGACACAGCCACAACTTCATTGTGAAAGAGACAATCGACCACAACGAGGGCCTGCCAAGACAAGAATATAGGGTTGTACTACCTTATCGTTGGTGCGATTGTGGCAAGTTTTAAGCCTTTCGTATGCCTTGCTCTCATGTCATTGCCGCGTGTGCTTATACCCATCAAGTTGCGCTACAACTTCTGTCACACATTTACAAATCTGAAACGTTGCTCAACGTTTACAACAACAGCTTCCCTTTGGTAGCAAAACCAGATTATTGGCCTGCATACGAAGGCGAAATAGTATAGCACAATGACCAAATGTGAAGGAACAAAAAGGGTCATCCCAAAAGTAAGCGCATCAAAACTGAAATAGACTCCCTTGACAATCTGGAAAGAAAGTGTGATTTATGCCGTCAGGTCGGACACAATCGCAAAAATTGTCTGAATCGGGCGTCTGCCTCGACCATATAAAAATTGTATTACATAAAATCTTTCCTTAATTATGTTGTAAACATTAGGGTTTTTCGTTAACAGTATTTTCTACAATAAACATTGCGCGTACAAGAAAAAAACACGACATTCCGTCTACGAAATTACAACTGTTAAAACAATCTCATCTGACCCATGCATCATCAACATTACGTTGCTGTCTGTTTTGACTTCCTCCAACCAAACATTAGGTCTTCCTGTCGCATGTGAGGTTGTTGTTCGTCTTTGCTGGATCCTTCAAATTTTCCCCCCTCCACGATGTCTCCATCTAGCCATCGCATCAACTCCCGCTTCAGACGCTTCATGGAGTGAATATGCCAGAATTTCATTTTCATCGCAGGTTTTATGGCGGAGAAGATAACATAACCATCTCTGATAAAAATCATGGGTGATGTCATGACGCAAATAACAAAGTAAAAAATAAGAAAATAGTGCGAGAAAGTGAGAAATGACGGAGAAATGGAAGAATTATTTATAAAAACAACATTTTGCCTTAGGAGTCAAGTGAGATGGCGCCTCCTCTCACTTTTAAAGTGCATGCGCCATCTCACTTGGCTAAAAGAGAGAGGAGGCACCAAGTGAGATGGCGCCTAGGGATAAAGGCTTAGTGGAGGCGCCAAGTGAGATGGCTCCTCCTTTGGAGAGCCATCTGGAACATGGTTATTTGCGTAATTTTTTCCGAAACGTGGTTATTTGCGGAAAAAATTTTAATACCTGGTTATTCAAAAAAAAATTCCAGAAGACTGATGTTGGTTGAACATTGTTTGGTGTTATATTGCAAAATTAAAAGAAAGACAGTAGTTATATCATTATAAAAGGAAAACTTTTAAATATAAGAATATATAGCCATAAAGAAGAGGGAGTAGGCAGAGAAACAAACATAACGTGGTACCGGTACTCCTCTTTTCACCAATACCATTTGAAGTTGGACCAATGAACACTTGGTGAATAGATTCAGTAAAGTAGAAGAATGTAAGGGTTATTTTGTTTATTACTGTGATGTTTAATTTATAGTGTAAATGTTTAATTTATAGTGTAAATAAATTTTGGGAGAAAGGCATTTCGGGTAATTTGGTTCATTTTTTAGTAAATGTTAGATAGTAGATAAACAAATTTACTTCGTTTATTCATTAATTGTAATCCAAAATAAATCATGACAATTTTTCATCTCATCCTTATTATACACCTCTAAAAATTTAAAAATATTTGTTGGTGAATTCGGAGATCTGAACGCATCAAATACCAAATTTTTTTTAAAATACTCCGAACTAACCTCAAAGGTAAATTTGAATTTGCAACTCTTAAGTCCCCTTTCGACCTTAGAAAATCAAATAGCCCTTCATTTCTCAAGAAAATTAGTTCGGAGATGCATATATGAACCATGTGTGGCATAATTAAGAGATGTGTCTCCGAATTATTGACTGGGTGATTTTTGACAGAATATGTTTTCTAAGTTTGTGGTGTTTTCAATCGAAACTCATTTCTATTCGATTAAATTTATTGTTATTTGTTTCAACGAATAATAAAAATGAATATTATAGAACCATGTAAAGTTTTAATAAAACTGAATATCATAGAAACCTAATATAAAAGTAATAACAATTGTTCACAAAGTTGATTAAAATTAAACAAAATACAATCAAATGCATTTTATATTGTGTATGCCTAATCCTAACACTCTGGATCCTCCTCTGCCTAGGTAACCCAAGGCATTTTGTGCCTTGTAAAGAATGTCACGTGCTAGTTGTACCGCTTCCTCGTCGCCTCTCTCGAACAGTTTAGAATCAATGCCCTCGTTTGTAATCTGCATGATGGCCTGACAAATCGACAAGACGTCAACATCATGATCATCTTGTGCCTGCTCATTCTCCAAGATCTCCTCATGGGCAGGATTAGGTGGACGTCCAGGAGCGTCTTGTGTCATGTAAGGGTGTGACACGTTATAGAACCATGTCATGTAAGCCTCCACATAAGACCACTCAGATGTGACTGTCTGACTCTGATACTTCTTTGGTACCAGACGACTCTCAAAATCCGTCAGAATGTCATCCAGCTGTCTACAGACAATAGTGATGGAAGCAGCCTGCAAAGGGGACCTCAGAATAATCTAAATGTACTTAAACTATTGCATGCACCACTCGGGGTCAATACCTTCATATGATGTTGGTCCCACATGCCAACCATCCAGAGTATAAGGAAATAGGGTCAAATAGAACCGTGTCCCGGTGAGCACTGTATGGCATCCATCTTACATTGTCATGTTGAGTCTAGTCAATATACATATGGTACGACAAGATATGATCATTCCCTCTATTAGGGATAAACCGGTAAGCATATGGCCAATCATAATTATGTAATGGGTCACGATTAAACCTGTGAATACAGTGATAGTAAGCAAGGATCCATCCCTAAAAACGAATAAGAAAAAAGTATTAGTAACAATTAAGAAAAAAATATTACTTTGTAACTTAATAGTGTATTTTGGAAATTACAGTAAGCAGGGTGCATGAACCTATCATCTGCTTCGTCGTCCATTTTCAACTTTCATTCAGGTTGGAGTACAGGTAAACTAAACATGTTGCCCCCCAATTCCACTCGTCAATGGTCTCTAAGTTAATGAAATATTTGAGGTAGGTCATCCACTTAATTTTCATTTTTGCCCACAAACATGGACGTGCCAACCAGGATAGAAAGTAGCACCTCAAGACACACTCCTTGTATGATAACCAAACAAACTTGGCATATGCACCATTGGTGCTTCTACACTGCTCAAAGGCTTCTGCAGAGTCAACTCCCAAATAAACCTCCATCATCTGTTGTGCCTCAGCCTTGTTGATCTTAGAATGACCAAGCAACATTCGTCTGATGGGAAGGTGTACAGGGCATGCTACATCATCTAGCGTAATAGTCATCTAACTAATGGGCATATGGAAAGATGAGGTGTCACTATGTCACCTCTCAGCAAATGCAACTTGTGTGCCATGGATGACGTTGGTGTACCCTATAGTACAAAGACCGGCTAACCCGAAGTTCTGGAGTATATTTTGGAACTAGGCTTCCTCGGGCTGGTAAAGACTGTGAATCTTTCTTGCATGATTCACACTTTTGAGACAATCACGCTCATGTTGAAAATAAAATATAACATGATCAGTTAAGTTGAATTTGGATACAAAATAAAAAGTAGAGACAATTCAGAAATTTACCTCTCTTTCCTAGACATGCAGAACCACATGTTCTCCAAAGTATATGAGTAAAGATGTGTCTATGGGTCCTCCTGGAAACGAGTCTGCAAGGGGGGAATCTTCAGCAAGTCGCACCTGGGGTGTCACGGCGGGAAAAATTAAGATTAAGCTATTGATTAACTTAACTCGAACGAACAAGAGTCATCAGTGAACTTTATTGTTTCCAAAGGAAAGGGAAATTATCGAGAAAACTCAACGCGAAAATAAAAACAAAAGAGATATCTGGATACGGGGGTGGTTATGCAAGAGGAAGGTATTAGTATCTCTCGCATCTATGGTACTCCATAGTGTAACACGGTGGGAGAACTGACTTGGGTGTTTTGCGTTTGATCGCAATTGTTGCGGATAGCAAGAGTCGCCACCGACTTTTCTTTTATCCAACAAAGGAAAGGGTGAAAAGAACAAGAAAGACCTTTAGAGATGTTTTCTTGAGTTTGGGGGGTAGGTTATGAAAAGGGAAGGTATTAGCACCCTTTCATCCGTAGTTTTCTACGGGCTCTTAGTTACTTGCTAGATCACTTGCTTTGTTTGAAAATATGCTTTGTGGTGTGGGTTTGAAAATATTTTGAAAACGTCTTTGTAATGATTCTCGTCTCTATAAGAATGCGTACAAAGTGTTGGTTTTGAAAAATAGTTCAAAGAGGTGTTTGTTGTGGAAGATATTTTTGAAAGTGATTTGGAAGAGCTTTTCATCATCGTGGGCAAACCCTAACCACCATAAAATGTAATATACCTACTAGGGCCTCTGAGTCTCCCTACCCTTGCAAGGAGAAAATGCATACCTATACTTTTTACCAATGCAGTGGTGCCCATCGTGAGACCCTGATAAAACTAACTTGGACCACACCTTCCTCATCATCATCACTTTACTCATTGTGACCCTTTATTCCTACACCTAGCCACTTTCGAACATGGTTAATAGGAGAGATATATCCCTTACACTAGAAGGTACCAATGACAATGGTGATTTCGACACCCTGGCGAAGATGCATGCCGCCATTGATGAATTATGTTGCCATGATTAGACAATAGAAGACGATGTCCACAACATTAAACATTGCCAAAAAGAGTCCAATCCTCCAGAGGATATGAAAATCCTATACCTCTATCCATTCTTCAATGAGATATGGGGGTCTTTGTCCCCAAGGGCTTCAACCCCTCTCCTTATCCAAGTCCAATGGCCAGCACAAGAGCTTAAGACTTCCTGAAGTGCAAGATATTATCCAAAACATTTAGGGATGTTGCTCTACTTTGGTGAAGAAGCTTATGCACAAGTTCACCGCCAACCATCACAAGAAAATGTCTAACACTAGCTTTTCCAACATACGCCAGGGTCCTTCAGAGTCATTGAGGGACTACCTCACCCGCTTTAATAAGGCCACCACCAGGGTGTTCCCACTAAACCATGAAATGTTTGTGAGGGAATTCCAAAATAGACTCAAGGCGGGACATTTTAATGAATCTCTCGCTTAGAATCCAGCGCTTTAGTTAGAATAAGCGGCCACAAGAGTAAAGTGATACATTAAAGGCGAGGAGAGCAATGCCGAAAAAAGTTATGTGATCTCAAAGAGCATATTCCTAATTCTGAGGGTTCCTAGAGAAAGGGTCATTACACGTCTCCCACAAAGGATAATACAATGTTCACACCCCTGAACATCCACCGTTAGTAGATCTAGCGTTAGGTTCTTCACCTGCACAACATCCCTACACCGCCTGCTCCAAGGAATTGGTAATGGGTCCTAAACTAGGAAGGTGGTAAAAGTTCCATATAGTCAAGGGACACCACACTTAAGATTGCTTCTAGTTCAAGAAGGAAATCGAGAGACTAATCAAAGACGGGGACCTCAAGAAATATTGAAGGGTGACTCCTCTGTGTTAGACAAATATAAATCATAAAGGTGAGATAATGCAAGATGCCCCGAGCCCAATAAAGCAAAAGAGGTTTCCCAAGGTGAGGATAGTAAAGTTGTGCGCCACATGTTCATCACTATAGTAGGAGGATTCGTTGGGGGAGGGGAAAACAGTTTCACTCGTAGGAGATACGCTCGCTAGATTCTGAGTATATAAGACATGCTTGAAGTCAAGATTAAGGACGAACCCCAAGCTCTAGAAGCCACGATCTTCTCCGAAAAAGATACAAGTGGCATTCACCCTCATAATGACGAATCCATGGTCATCATCGTCAAATGCAACGAATGGGATATTAAAAGAGTTCTTTTTCACCAGGAGAGTTCTGCAGGCATTATGTATTGGGAGGCATTTGAAATATGTCGCCTCGATCTAGAAGACTTGAAGCCTTTCAAAGGATATTTGATTGGATTCTCTGGAGAACAAGTATAGGTATAGGGATACATCACCTCGAAAATCACTTTTGGAGAGCAGGGTCAAGCCAAAGAAATAAAGGTTAGGTGCTTGGTTAAAAATGTCATCTCTTCCTATAATATGATTATATGGCGACCAACTTTTAACCATCTAGGCACTGCCTTGTCCAGTATGTATTTATCTATGAAGTACTCACTCCATAATGGGTACATCCCTATATTATCTAGTTATCTAAGAGGCGATATCAACTGAGGGACTCACCCAAATTTGAGAGACTCGCTCTTTAAAAGTAGTCATCATCAGTTGAGGGACTCGTCCTTTAAAAAATAGTCACCATCAGCTGAGGGACTCGCCCATTTAAATATAGCCACCATCAATTAAAAAATTCCCCGAAGGGCGAGGTACGCTCCTCACAAATGAAAATGATTTGAAATCACTTCACCCTTAACAAAGCCCTCGTGCTTGAGGGACCATGTAGTGTTATATTTGTGAGTGTCCCAAACAAGGATGACCTTGCCCAAGAGTGATACCATATGGGTGATATCCTCAAGGTTCACCATGGGACTGATGATGTGTAATATCGATAGTCAAAGGAGATGGAGTCCACCCTTACTCTGTGAAGATTAGGCGGACAACAACTTCCCCTAATCATGAGGGAGTGACTACCTCCTCTAAAGGTTATGGAAACCTTAGGCCTAAAAATAGTTTTATAAATATTTCTTCTCTAGATGGAGAAGGGATGGATCTTAAGACATATAAATCACCTCACATACGCTTATACCTATGCGTACCACTCCATAATAAAACCTTTCACCTCACGTGAGAAGGATCTCTAAAACCATTATAAAACACCATTATACAGAGATTCTCTCCATCGTGGACAAGCCCTAACTACCATACAACATAATATACTTACTAAGGCCTCTGAGTCTTCCTATCCTTACAGAGGGAACATGCACACTTGTACTTTTTGACCAATTCAAAATTGTTGGAGTCTGATTCAAGTTAGAGTTTAGACTAACCACACTCCTTGGAAATCTTAATACTGATGCCAAAAAGATATTTTTAGTCCAAGCACCATCGACATTTCACTTGATCCAGTTCCCATTTGGAGGGATCCAAAAGACATATTTGATTGAGGGAGCCCTATGAGGATAGATATGAATGTTGATTGCTTTAATAGTACATAATGCATATAGGCAACCCTTGTAAGTGAGATTAGTGTTTGTACATGTGCAAGTTGTCTGAGCAGAAATAAGGTTGCAAACTGAATTGAAAGGATTAGTTTTGTCCTAGAACTGCTTACACTTTTGGCCACCCAAATACCATTTAAAAGGCAGACTATAACAAACTTAATGATAATAAAGCATTGCGATTTGCCCGTGAATTCATTTGGAGGGAACAAAACAAAAATAAAGAATTAGGAAATACAATACAATTTGGTTGTAAATTATGTCAAATACAAATTTGTAAAATTATGTGTGAGTTTTGGAAAAAAATAGTAACATTAGTAATTAACTAGTAGTCCGATGCACAAATATTTTTTTAATTAAAATGTTTATGTAAGGAAAATTTGGGAGACTCATCGGAGTTATGGAAGACCTCAAATCTCAAAGTGCGTTTAAATTATCATTAAAAAAATATTTAAACATAATTAAAATCACAAATTTTTAAATAAAAAACAATATAAAAAAGTAGAAACAAATAGAAGTAAAAAAGTAGAATAAGAAAAATGGAGAAAAGGAATCAATAAATAATTCTTCTTTGACATAGCGAAAGTCATGAGGGTTGACGAACGTCACCTAGAATTAGGTTTTTTCCCACGTCTAGTTCGTCACTAAGTTTCAGATTTGGGTTTTTATTTTTCTGTAAAAAGTCTCGATCTCAGAATTTGACGTACAAAATATATCCAATGATTAAAACACAAATTCACAATTTATCATAGACTGGCATAAACAAAATAATATATTTTCATACTTTCACAATTACCCCAAAAGCTCCACAACCACAACAATGGTGAAAACATATTAACACATTAAAACATAAATTAACATTAGTTTAAGTATATAAATTTCATCAATAATCATATCACATATCATCAAACTCATACCAATTTACAGAATTAAATCAAAACTCAATACTCTATTGGAGGTTAAAAACTCCTCAATTCTACCTGAGATGCATTATATCTATCATTAAGACAGTTCTCTCCCTTTACCCGGTTCTCCTAGCAAAAGCACCTTCAAGCTCTAACAATGGAGGTCATTCTTTTTATTTATCCCCTTCCCCCTTTATGTCTCTTTTTCTCAAAATTCCAAAATAAGTATCGACAACCCTTCGGTTCCCAAAACTCATTTTTTTATTCAAAAACATAATTCTCTTCTTTTTATATCACCTTTTCATCCTTAATTTTTTTCATAATCACCGAACTATCTTTAATGTTTATTTTCCTGTTTATTTTTATTAATAAATCTAATTCCTAATCATTATACCCACTCTTATTATTTTATTAATTAAAAATAACAATTAAATTCAATTATTTCTAACTTCCACCTTAACACCTCTATTTTTTCCACTTCTCAATAAATAATATTATTCTAATTATTTAATTACTTAATTAAATAAATAAACTATATCTCACCACCTGAATCAACACATATAAACACATTAATTTATTTTAATTAAAGTTTATAATAAATAAATAAATAAATACACATACAATTCAATTAAATCAATTAATCCAATTTTGGGTGTTACACACTACCCTTAGGATACCCGAGACCGTGTTGTAAAGTTCCATTTAAGATACCTCAAAATATGTTTTACAATCTTAAAATGTGATTTCTTAGGCGTTGCTTGATATCTAGCACACATACACATGCTAAATATGATATTTGGCCCAATCATAGTTAAATAAAGTAAGAATCAGATTATATCTCTATATATGGTAATGTCGAAGTCACTCCTCGTTCATCTTTGTCAATAAGCACATTAGATTCCATGGGTGTTGAGATACTCGAATATTTCATATCGAACTTCTTTAAAAGCTTTAAGCAATATTTGGTTTAACTTATAAAGGTGCCTTCTTCGGCTTTCTTGATTTTTAATCCCAAGAATTAAGTCAATTTTCTCCCATAAGAGACATCTCAAATTCCCCCTACATTAAACTAGTAAATCCTCGACAAAGAGACTCATTAGTAGAACCGAATATGATATCATCTACATATATTTGAACTAAAAGAATATTCTTTGCTTTACATCTAATAAACAAAACGGTGTCGAATTTCCCATGATTTAATCCTTGTTTAGTAAAAAATTGACTCAATCTCTCATACCAAGCTCTAGGAGCTTGTTTGAGACCATAAAGAGCTCTTTTAAGTTTGAAAACATGGTTAGGATTCTCGTGATCCTCAAAATACAAGGATCGTGAGACATACACCTCTTCGTTTATATGACCGTTATGAAAAGCATATTTAACATTTATTTAATAAAGCTTAAAATCCAGGAAGCAAGCAAATGCAAAAAGGAGTCTAATAGCTTCTAGACAAGCTACCAGAGCATAAGTTTTCTTGTAGTCTATTCCTTCCTCTTGTCTATTCATTTTGAATCAAATATATAAAATCCCATATTTTCAAGTTTTCAAAAGCCTTTGAGATTTTACATACCACTTTCGACAAATAAAAAACACATAACGTTCTTATTCGACCAACTCATGTAAATGACTAAGAACCTCATTATCTAGATCGAATATAACCAAGGATTTATGCATGCTAAAAAGATTCAGGAATCAATTTCAAAATTGATTCCCTATGTATAATTTATGAGGGAGACTCAATAAAAGATAAAAAACGAAAGCGATAAGACAAGCAATAAAGTAACCGTATTTGGGGTGTTCTCCTGCATATGATAGAACATGCAATCAACTTCCCATATGGATATGAAGCTACATAAAATGCATCCAAATATGTGTAATCACCTAAATATATATATCTATAGGTGGTTCCACCTTTTACTTTTCTTGGTTTAATTCTCGGTCTGTTTCGCTGAACTCAGAAAACTCTTCCACCTATCCAAAAAGTTATTCAGCCAACTTTCAACTTCTTTTGAAAGCCACCAAATACACATAATGCATTCGACTAAATTTTGAGGTGGGTTACTTCAAAATGGAAAAAATATTTCCAAGAGACCATATCTTATTATATTGATACACACAATGTTATATGAAATTTCTATAAGATGGCCCGTTTTATAAAAACACATCCATTTTTCCATAGGTGTTGGACCACTAACACAAGGAATAAGTGATAGATGAATTTCATCAAAATGTTATTTTCCCGTATAGATTTGTGTATGATTATTTATGCACTTTCATCTCTTTTGTAAGACGTTGGCAGACAAGTGTATGATTCTTCTCTCTATTATCCAACAAAGATGAAATAACACGATAACCGGAATTACCGTCTCCCTAGATATCTACAATTCAGTAAATATACTTATGCATAAAAACTAACATCTATTCAATGTGTATCATTTTTGGTAAAGGTGGTGACAATGGTGAAAGTGGTGGTATATTGATGTGAGCACCTTTGAACGAAGTTCTTATAGATTGTGAAATTCGAGAGTTTGGAAAAAGTGTGTCAACCTGTTCAAAATAAGATGGAGACTGTTTGGTTGAATTGTCACTCAATTTTGGTTTGACTTTCTTAGGAACACCCTTTTTTAGCGGTTTTACAGGTGGTTTCAAATCCATTCTTTCTGGATAGGCAATCTTACTCATTTTCTCTTTGATATGAAGTTTCATATTACCCATAGCTTTCAAAAATATCTATTACACCACCTCTCATTATATCATGATAGATACATTTTACTTGTTCTCTTTCACCACTCCATCATCATTAAAAATGAGCCTTTTCCAATGCGAGTAAACCTCATCCATACGTATAGGCTTATCAAGTTTCATCTTATTGGAAATCAAACAAGCACACAAAAGACCATACATCCTCGTAAGTCTACAATCACACTTTGAGCTATCTGAACCTGTTTTCTATACTCTCTTATCTTTATGATAAATATAATTCAATTCTGATTGAGATATATTACCGGCCAACTATGAATAAAGATATTGATCTTTGAATATGCGCTATAAAATGTGATGATTCGGCCAAATGTTATTTGTATATTGTAATGTTGATTCTTAATCATTTTGTTCACTGATTCTTAGCCCGTACACAATTCCCTTTACTATTTCCAAACCAGTTCTTCAATGTGGCATGAGGATATTCAACCCTATTAGTTGTAGTTTTTCTAAAGTGTCAAAAAATGGTTGGTCTAAGCACAAAACATCTTCTTTTTCACCTGGTATATAATTGTGCTTTTAACATATTTCAAGAAATCTAGATATGCCACATACGCCATTCTGAATAATATGACTAATTCAACATATAACACTCTCGAAGAAGAATTTATTATAGCTTTCAAGACATCCATTATGCTTTCCAATATCATACAAGGATTGACCATTTTCCCATCTTCATACTTGATTCGTTTAGTCCTTACCACATGCTTAAGTCTACCTCACGTTTTTTGTTATATGATACCTACATGATAAAAAAAATGATGTAGGAAACACATTTCCAATCGAATTAAGAGTGGTATCGTGATCCGTGAAAATCACCCGTGACATATTTTCTTAGTCTTTCAACATAGTCTGACACACTTCCAAATCCCATGTAAAATTATCCTCTTTTCCAATTTCCAAAAATTCAAACACAACTTTAAAAGTCATATATGTATAAGTAACACCAACAATTTCCAAAAGTGGTAGTCGATACTTGTTAGTCTTATATGTTGAATCAATTATGATAATAATGAGAAAAATGTTGAACAACTTGATGGAATCAAGATGACTCCAAAATATATCTCAAATGGTTTTTCCATCCTCACAAACTATGTACTTATATACATAATGATCATCATTCAAAAGCTTCAACATTTGTTGCATTTCAGATCTTTGACCTCTTTTCGCCTTTTTATATGATGTGCGAACATTGTAGACTTGTCTAATATTTGAGACACTTTTAGGTCACATCCTTTTCAAAGTTGACAATATGTTTTGGTCTTTTCTCCTCATAATTCATACAACATGCATTTGGGTGACCAGCTAACTTGTGACACAAATCATGCTTATGTATACTGTTGTACCCCAAAATTTGCCCTCTTTTCATACACGCATATTATTGGTTTTATGGTTATGAAAAAAAGGTATATTTATCAAGCTTCTTCAGGTTACAAGTGACGTTTATTTCGTCAATGGATATTCTCAGAGTATTTTCCGTCCTGAAGATCGGTTCACCGTTTTGCAACGATTCGGGGTTCAAAGATTCACAAGTCCAACTCGGCGCGTCATATTCAGGTGTTCTTTCACCAAGATATCTCTGATAACGTATTCTCAAATTCTGGTTCAACTCAAAAGTCAATTCTTTAAAGAAGGTCTCAGAATGTGGGAGTTTTCTCGAAGAAATGTAGTGAAAAAGTGTGTTGAAAGTGCAGTTTTTACGCACTAAAAAATTCATAACTTGAAGATCGTGGCTTGATTTGAACCCGCTCCGGTGGCCAAAATTCCATATTGACGTCACCTACATTTTCATCTCTCACGGATGGAAGCCAATTTCGATCAGAAGGTCTTCAAAAATGCGGATTTATCAAGTATTTCCATACAGAAAATTTGTGACAGAAGTTTATTTGCGTCATGTTTAGAAAATCATAACTTGGTCGATTTTCATTGTATCGAGCTGGTTCCGGCGCCAAAATTTCAAAAATTGAGTTGGCTACGTTTTCACAGGAGGTATCGAGTTCGAACGGTATTCAAAAGGCATTCTTTTTTTGCTCAGAGTGCGTGTGACGCGCCGAAAATCCTGAATGCTGAATATTATTTCATCTGGGCCGAAACTTCGAAAATTCATAACTCGGTCAATTTTTATCGGATTGGGCTCATATTTCTACACAAGGTCACGGACTCAGAGATCTACAACTTTGCTTCAAAAGTCGAGACCGAATTATGCTCCGATCAATACCAGTTTTTTATTGAAGAACGTGTCAGAGTCGACACTAGAGCCCAAAATAAGTTTGTCTGAGCTGAAACTTCAAAAATTCATAACTAATTCACTGTTTATGCGATTGAGCCTATTTTCGGACAAGTGTTAGTTCTTGATGTCGGCTATATTTTGTTTTTACATTTCAACTTCAAAAATTTCACTTAAGCCCCTGCAATTTTTCCTAGAACGTGATGGACTCAAGTGAACATTGGAGGCCCAATTGCACATTCAAAGCCTATTTTTCTCTCTCTAATTTCCATTATATAATCTCATTCTTTCCACACAAATGACAAAAAGAGACAAAAAAAACCTTTGCCACAACGCTGTCAGAATATCAAATTCTTTCAAGAACCCTAAAACCTATAAATCCTTGTTACAAACCCACATCTCACTACTTCTTCAGTAAGGGTAAGACTGGTTTGATCTCCGTGATCAAAAGGGCATAAAAGCATTCTTCTCACTACTCCTCCAGTAAGGGTAAGGTTGGTTTGATCTTCATGATCGAAAAGGCATATAATCATTCATACATACCATATCGGTTTTAACATTAAATTTTTTCATATATTTGCTTTATTTGTATTTCATGATATAGTAATTTATTTAATGTGTTCATGAGATTTAACACTGCAGATTTTGACAGGATCCCATGCAGGTTCATTATAGAACATTGAGGCCAAAACACAACCAACACATGACACCAATACATAGCGAGGCAGACATCCCGAGAAGGTTAAGGGCGTGAGTTCAACACTCACCCCTATTGGTTTTGGTTTTCTTCCTTTCTATTTATCCTTTCATCTATTTTTGTTCTTTCTGTTTAAAATCTTTTTTTTCATAAAAACTTAACATTTTTCACAAACCTTTGATTTTTCCTCCTAAACTCGAATAATTAATTTTAGGTTTTTAATTTCATTGTTTGTTTTTAGTTTCTAACCAATTTGTCTTTTTCAATCTTAAATTCACTTAACCACAAAACTTTTTCACAAACCTTTTTTTTTATACAAAAAAATATAATTTAATTTTTAGGTTAATAAATTGTATATTTTTTAACTTTTTTTTCAAAATTAACCTTTTTTTATTAATTAAAATTAATTAGGATTTATGTATTTTAATTAACTTTCTTTCAAAATTAACATTTTTTTACTAATTAAAATTAATTAGGTTTTTTAGGTTTTTTTAATTAACTTAAAATTATTTTCTACAAAAAAATAACCAAAAACACAAAAATAGGCCATTTATTTATTTTAATTAATTTAATTAGCTAATTAATTTGTATATTTAATTTTAAAACCTAATCCTTTTTATAAAAACAACAAAAACAATTTTTGTTTTAATTAGGTTAGAAGGGTCAAAACCCTAGTTCCCTCCCGATATAAATTTTATCCCGCGCGCTTTATTTTATTTTCGTCCATATTATTGTAATTGCTCACAAGTTTGTAATAGCTTAATTAGGACTTTTATTTCCATTTATCGCTTTTATTATTTAAGGGTTTGTTTTTTGCTATGTAAATACCTGAAGCCTTGTAATAGCGTAGTTTAATTTTCGCACTTTAAATTCTGCAAAATATTAAACTGTTAGATGTATGAATTATGGATGCATGACAAGAATGTATGATTAACTTTAAAACAGTTAGATAACCCTTAAATGTGCAAAGATAATAATTTGAAATTGAATCACTCGCACATGCGCACTCCTAGGGTACACTCCCACTTCGGTTGCCTTTGGTGAACGGTCATTGAGTATAGGATGTTTTAGTGATCGTCCTCTTGTCCAAAAGATCAAAGTTGCCTCTGAAAGGTTGCCTCGGATACCGTTGCCTCGAATAATTGATCTTAAGACATTAGGGTTACTACTAAGACGTCCTAACATTGCTTTAGTGACCGTACTTCCCTTTCGAATTGACCCTCAAATTCCAACGACGGTGCTACCTACTCATTAATAGTAGGATAGCGATGTCTAAAGGAAGTAAGAACAGAAACATTCTTTTTTCGAGTAGGTAGATGCTATTAGGTACTTGCTCAAAATCAAACTTTTTCACACCATACACTTTTCAAGCAAAGTTTTCAAAAACACTTCGTAACACTCTTGAGGACTGATACAAGGGTTAAAACGAAGTAAAACAAAAACTTTTCAAAACACACAAACACGAAAGCAATTTTTAAAATGATGAGCAAGTACCTAAGAGCCCGTAGAAAACTACAGATAGAAAGGGTGCTAATACCTTCCCTTTCTATAATCGACCCCACGTACTCAGAATAATCTCGAAAAAGGAATTTTTCTGTGCTTTTTTCATTTCCTTGTTGGATAAAATAAAAGTCGGTGGCGACTCTTGCTTACCGCGATATTTTGCAAACACAAACACAAAACACAAACCAGCATTTCAAAACAGTCCGGTTCTGGCCACCGTATCACAAAACTGGTGACTCTGTTGGGGAAAGTAAGGGGGGTATACCTTAGGAATAGTTCATCATATTGTTTTCTATTGTTTGATTTGATTGCTTTATCTTTGTGGGCTTTGTATCGGAGTTACTATAGATCCTAACCCGGATCTGGGGAACACCCTTTAGGTAAGTAGCAATAAACTGTGAGGGAACTGTACGACGTAGACTGATACGGTTGAAACAGTAGCTACGTTGATGTGGCACATTAGTTGGTACCGATATCCCTTGTGGAGGAACAAGGAAAATACGGGGCTGCTATATGGGTCGTTAAGCATCAACTGACCTTAGAACCTATAATTGACCAACTTGGCCATAGGAAGTAGTGAGAATGCTACGCTCATTGAGACCATACTCTCGCGATGGTTCCGGCTGCAAGAAAAGATTGTATGAGCTGAAACCATGACCGATGGAGGATGGTCAGTGATATTGAGAACCTCTAGAACCCGGTTACTATTATTAGGACAAGTTGAACCAACTGGACTTCAAGAGGGTAGTACCTAGACTCCATGCAAGCCTGAAACTCAGGGGCTCTCTTGTGTGACTTGTTTGCCTTTACCATGTTTGTTATCTGCTATACCTGTTGTATGTTTTATCATGACATCATGCATCATAACATAACATGGCATGTCATACTAACCATTTCAAGGATCTCAAGGGTCTATGATGTAGGTCATGGCGAACCAGACATCTAGCAAGGGGATTTATTTTCCTCTAGTCAATGTTGTCAAAGGATCTTGAGTCAGGGGCTATGACCCACTCGATATGGTGAGCTTGACTCTGGAAGAAGGACTCTCAACGACACGAAGTTTCTTCAATCAAGCTACAATCAAATTCTAACAGTTTCTTTTTTACCCCACGAGATCCTTGAAAACATTGCATGCATATCATGCACATTTTTACATGTACCATTACAGGTTTCTCATCTCCTTCGTTATTTATTTCAGCATGAAATGTCTTCTGAAATACCTACCGATCAGGCCACCAAAGCTCTTCAGGCACAAAATGCCCAATTCCAAGAGATGTTCTTGAACTTGGCTAAAGGGCAAGAGGATTTAAAGACTCTCACCCTGAAGGAGAAGAAGAAGAAGAAGAAGAAGAAGAAGAAGAAGAAAGTAGTTCTTCTGAATATGGGTCACAGATTTGGGAATAGGTTACGAGAGGAAGTTGATTTGTTTCATTCATCCAAAGAAGGAGAGAATCAAGAGGAAGAAAAGGGTCATAGCCCTATGGTCTCTGATAATGATACTGATTTTGATAATGAACAGTACCTTCCTGCTGAGGATATGTACAAGCAACTTGAGGACCGTCTGAGTGCTATGGAGATTCAGAAGATCCCCAGTTTGAATTTCGGAGATATGGGACTGGCATCTTGGGTGGTGATCCCTTACAAGTTCAAACACCGGTTTTTGCTAAGTATGATGGAGCATCCTGTCCAAAACTCCATCTCCGCTCATACGTCAGAAAAATTCAACCTTACACTGCTGATAGGAATCTGTGGGTACATTTCTTTCAAGATAGTCTGTGAGGGACTCAACTTGAATGGTTTTATCAATTGGAAGGAGCTATTGTTCGAAACTGGGAGGATCTTGCTGCTGCTTTCTACAAGCAGTACCAGTATAACGCCGACCTTTCTCTCACTTGTACTCAGCTTCAGGGTATGTCTATGGGTGCAAGCGAAGGTTTTAAGGACTATGCTCAAAAGTGGAGAGATTTGGCTGGAAGAGTCCAACCTCCGTTGTCTGATAGGGAGTTGGTTGATATGTTTCTGGGGACGCTATCTGGTCCATTCTTTTATCATTTGATCGGCAACTCGTCAGTGGGTTTCACCGAGCTGATTCTGACTGGAGAAAGAGTAGAAGCTGGGATCCTGAGTGGTAAGATCCAGAAAAATACCTCTTCGGGTACAGAGAAGAAGTCGTTTGGTGGCAAGAGGGAAGCCAATGTTGTGCACGGCCAGAAGAGGCGTAGCAAGGCAGACTACCACCAATATGTGGGGGCAGTGTTGATCTCTAATTCGGCACGCACACAACGACCATAACAACGAAACAAGCAGCCAAGGGTGGAAAGACCTCAAAGGCAGTTCACCCAAATCAACATGCCATTGTCACAAGCATTGCAACACATGTTGAAGATGAATCTGATTACGGTGATAAACCCTCATCCGAACCCTAAGACTTCTTCTCCTAACTACAACCCAGATGCAAGGTGTGCTTATCATTCTGGTAGCCCGGGGCACAATACTAACGATTGTTGGACGCTGAAATACAAGATTCAGAATATGATTGATGCCAAGGAGATCGAATCCGACCCTCCTGAGACTCCCAATGTGATCACTTCTCCCTTGCCAAAACATGGCTAGGATTGAAAGCATTTTTGTTCATTTGAATTCTGAAGTTGTATTTTCTTTGCTTATTCAAACAATTATTGTCATGTCAAACTTTCTTATTTCATTAATGCATTACACGTGTCTGTCTTGAATTAATTTTTTCATTATGCTTAAATTGCTTCTTATTTCCTTTTGTGATATTCAACTCTCGACTAAAAAACAGTAAGCCTTTAGAAGGAGGATGACGAAAACGATACCACGTCTCTACAATATGCTTTTGAATGGACCCCGCTGACGATGTACATGCGTTGTTTCAAATCCTAAACATTGAAGTTATAAGGAAGATAATCCCTAGTCAACCCCTTTGAGCCAAAGAAGTAGGAGTTTTTCTTTTCACACAAATTAAAACCCTTAATCACAACCTGGGGCAGGGTAGTTTTCTCAGTTAATCCAGGTGCACAATGAATGGCTTCAAAGACGTCCTTCCAAAACAAAAGACAGTGATGGTTCCCTATAATCATCAAGACAAACAGTCATTATCTCTCGAAATAAAAGCCCATTAAGTCAAAACCTATGAAGAAGACTTAAGAAAAAATGGGGGCATCCCGCTGACTGTAATCACAAAAAGAAACAGTTCAGGAAAAAGACAGGGATAATAAAATAAAAAAGAAAGAGGTCCTACAAACCCTCAACAAAAATGAATGCCTATTCAAAATAAATTGTCAGTATCCGAACCATCACCGGAACATCAAGGACAATATTCCAGAACTCAACTGGGGTTCTAAATGCACAATTAGCTGAGTTTAGGATCGAAGAACATCACGAAGAACGGGTGGGTACAAATAAAATTTGAGCTTTTATCCTTTGTTTCTTAAATCGTGAACCAGACCACGTTATAACCCTTAAAAGTCATAGCCGAAGCATGGGTTAGTTCGAAAGCATACTATTACAAAAGGTATCCTGACTCCTGAAGGTCCGTTACAAATCCCGAGTTGATATCACATCTTTGCAAAATTCTATTTTTTCTATAAAAAAACTGCATTTTCAAAACTTCAAGACAGACGTAAGCTTTGCATTCTTAAAATAACATTGTTTGCATATGACTATTTGTTCAGCAGCATAGAAATTTGCATAACGAATATCTAGTGAACAAAAACCTTCTCAATAAAAAGGATCACCTCAAGTGGAAAAACACTTCCAACCAAGGGGCACGACATGATCATTGTCCATCATCTGGGGCAGTCAAGTCAAGATTCAAGGAATCACTCATAGAGGCCAAATAGCCAGGGGAAGATCTCCATCTGAATCACTTGGGGCATTGGGCATGAACTCCAGCAACGAATCCTGAAGGATCAAACATGTAAGTATGAGAGTGCGCCTAGGGGGGGGGGGGGGGGGGTAAATTAGGTACTTTAAAAGTTTTACCGTTTTTAGTGAGATGGATATTATTTTCTGGTTTAGTGCATGAGTTTACAATTGTGTTTCTTTCTTGTCTGGTTTAGGACTAGTGATGAAAGTGGTAAATGCGGAAAAGTAAAGAACACAGAGATGTATCCTGGTTCTCCTCACAGTCCGAGAGTACTCCAGTCCCCTTTCAACATGAAAGAGATTTCCTTATTGTTAGATCTCTAGACAAGACACCCTAGTCCTTCTATACAAGACTCTAACCAATAAAACCACCAAGAACAATCCTCTTGGACCAAGAACAATCCTCTTGTATTTTCACTAAGTTACCTATGAGAATAATCCTCTCAATGTAACTACACTTGTATCCAACAACTTTGGAAAGACAAGATTTCAACAAAAACACTTAAACTTAATTCCAACAATCCTGGAAAATAAGTAAGTAAATATCAATTTGTGAGTTTGAGTGAGTAGAGTAATATTGATTACTAAGAGTGATTTGAAAATGTATAATATTCTTCTTTCAATAATAATATTGTACAAAGACTCAAGATATATTTGCTCAAAGTTTTCTGTTTGAAGTATGAAAATGTGCAGAAAACTTATGCATGAAAATGAAGAATGCTTGAGTTTGTATTTTGAAAGTTCATAAAATATTTATGAAAGAAGGTGTTAGATCTGGATTTGAAATTGAATATTTATATGTTCATAACACCCTTTTTAAACATCATGAAGATCTGGAAATGTATCATGAACAAATGTCAAGTTTGAGTGAAAAGATGTAATGAAAAGGCATGATCAAAAGGCATGAACAAAGTTGTTATTTTTCAAATTCGTGCAGTGTGTAATCGATTGCACCCTTGGTGTAATCGATTGCACAAGGTTTTCAACAACTATTTTTTCAAAATTTTAAGAGCACAATCAATTGCATTAACAATGTAATCGATTGCATGCAAAGTCAGTAGCAAAAGTTAACTGAGTGCAATCGATTACACTAACAATGTAATCAATTGCACAAAGAAACAGAAGCAAAATATTTGAGATTTTGAAGAGTGCAATCGATTGCACTAAGATGTAAATCGATTGCATGCATAAGAAAAGTGAAATTTTATCTTTGAAAAGCTTGAGTAATGATTCTTAAACATTTGTTTTTCATTTTTGAGCATCTATATCTTAAGATCAAAGTAGATAATATTATTATACCTTTAAAGTTGTTGAGAGCTTTGAGTGAAGATATTATCCTTAGATGCTTAGATGCTTTACCAAAATCTTTGCCTTCTTTGTTAGCTATGGTTTGCCTTCATCAAAACAAAAGCTTATTTGAGAAGCTTGATTTTACATTCTCCCCCTTTTTGATGATGACTAACAATCTTTCTTTATGCGATGTACTTTCAAGAATAGCTTCCCCCCCTAAGATGCAAAACTCCCCCTATGTAGGAGAGGGTTGGAATCCTTTCAATTCTTCCTTGATTGGAGAGTACCTCGAAAATTAAGACACGGAAAATACAAGCATAAAGTACAACATCCTTCTCCCCCTTTGACATTATCAAAAACAAGGGAAAGATGCAATAAAAAATGGACAAAATATATGTAATAATATTGAAAGCTTTAACCATAGCCATATTGCTTTATGATGCTTTTTATCATCCTTTGATAAATGCACATAGTAGTTATCTTCATCAAAACATGATGTTGAAGCCTTTGTCACAAAGTTAACTTGTACTTAGAAGTTGTATTTTGTTCTTCAACATAAAGTACATCTTCAATGGATATGAAAGTTAGTGTATCAACTTTGCCAATGCCAAGAATTCTTCCTTTAAGGTATTTCCCATATGTGAAATAATCCTTGGACTTGAACTAGATTTGAAAGTTAGTGTATGTCTCCCGTCATATGCTTTGAACAACCACTATTAAGATACCAAAGATTGCATGTGGTCTTCAAGCATACCTACAAGACAAATTATGTTTGATTTGGTACCCAATGTGCTTTGGGTCCATCATAGTTAGTTCCTTTCTTAACCCACACACAATGCCCACTTGCCACACTAAAGTTTCTAACATAGCAAGCATTAGGTGTATGGCCAACAATACCACAATAAAAACAAGTAGGTTCAAAGTTACTTCTATATCTAGAAGGATAAGATTTCTTCTTAGAAAGTGTTTTATTTTTAGGATAGTGACGAACTATTTTAGATTTGTTCACTTTCTCTTTGGAAGATTAATCACTTGCCTTAACAAAGATAGTTTTGTTAGAACTTGGTTTTGAAAACTTTGAATATCCAAGTCCACTTTTATCATTGGAGTATCTTTGTTGGCTAAGAACACCTTCCAATCCAATTTTCCCTTTTTCATATCTTTCAATGACTCTTTTTAATTAGACAATTTGGAAAGAGAGTGAATCACAATTTTTGCATACAAAATTCTGTTTTTGTTCATCACTTGATTTTTGTTTTTCTTCTTTAAAATCTTTTTCCATTGAAGCATATTTTTCTTCTAGGGATGAAATTTGTTTCTTTTGTGATAAAATGGTTCTATACAGAATTTTGCATTCATTCAATAGTTCATCTATAGAACCTTGTGCATCACTATCAAAAAGAGAAAATCCATTACTAACCTCATTGTCTTCATCATCGGAATAGTGTGAGGCCATCAATGCGAGATTAACGCGTTGATTATTTTCGGAATCGGAAGATGAACTTTCCCATGCTATATATGCTTTATTTGACTTCTTATCTTTATTTCTCTTGAAAAATTTATTCTTCTTTTGAAGTGTAGGACATTCACTTTTAACATGTCCCTTTTCTCCACATTCAAAGCATATAACCTTCCTTGTTGGTGCTTCCCTTTTTCTTTCTTTTCGTAGAACCTTTTCAATCTTCTTGATAAGATCATCATCTTCACTACTAGTGGATTCATCCTCTTGATTGCTATCATGATTTTTTATCCTTGTATTTAGAGCCATGTCTCTTTGATTGTTACTTGGATTTCATGCTTTTCAAGTCTTGTAAGTTCCGTCTCATATTCTTGAAGTTTTCCGAACAAAGTGGCGGAAGTCATTGTGGATAGATTCTTCTTCTCGGATATTGCTGTCACTTTTGGTTGCCATTCCCTGGATAAAGATCTAAGCACTTTAAGATTAAGTTCATCATTAGTTAAAGTCTTAATGAGTGCTTTCAAATGATTTGTCAAGTGTACAAATCTTTTCTGCAAGTCGAGGATTGATTCTCGGGGATGCATTCTGAATATTTCGTATTCTTGACTCAATGTATTTAATCTCGATCTTTTAACTTCAGCGGTTCCTTCATGAGTTTCTACCAGGGTATCCCATATTTCTTTCTCCGTTTTACATGCCGAGACACAGAAGAATTCATCCATGCTAAGTGCACCTTGAAGAAGATTTATTGCCTTTTTATCATAGAGAACTTTCTTCTTATCATCATCGTCCCATGCAGTTTTAGACTTTGATGAGCCAACACCATTGATTACCGTTATCGGGATAAATGGACCATTTTCGACGGTATCCCATATTTCTTCTCCTTGTGCTTCTAGATGCGCCTACATGCGAATTTTCCAGAAGTAAAAATATTCACCACAGAATAGAGGAGGCTTGTTGTTACTACCACCATCTCTGAAAATGGGATTATGATTTGCGGAAGCCATTCTGGATCTTTTAGGAGCAGGTTACCTATAACCTGCTCTGATACCAATTGTAAGTATGAGAGTGCGCCTAAGAGGGGGGGGGGGGGGGGGGGTGAATTAGGTACTTTAAAAGTTTTACCGTTTTTAGTGAGATGGATATTATTTTCTGGTTTAGTGCATGAGTTTACAATTGTGTTTCTTTCTTTTCTGGTTTATGACTAGTGATGAAAGCAGTAAATGCGGAAAAGTAAAGAACACAGAGATGTATCCTGGTTCCCCTCACAGTCCGAGAGTACTCCAGTCCCCTTTCAACATGAAAGAGATTTCCTTATTGTTAGATCTCTAGACAAGACACCCTAGTCCTTCTATACAAGACTCTAACCAATAAAACCACCAAGAACAATCCTCTTGGACCAAGAACAATCCTCGTGGATTTTCACTAAGTTACCTATGAGAACAATCCTCTTAATGTAACTACACTTGTATCCAACAACTTTGGAAAGACAAGATTTCAACAAAAACACTTAAACTTAATTCCAACAATCCTGGAAAATAAGTAAGTAAATATCAATTTGTGAGTTTGAGTGAGTAGAGTAATATTGATCACTAAGAGTGATTTGACAATGTATAATCTTCTTCTTTCAATAATAATATTGTACAAAGACTCAAGATATATTTGCTTAAAGTTTTCTGTTTGAAGTATGAAAATGTACAGAAAACTTATTCATGAAAATGAAGAATGCTTGAGTTTGTATTTTGAAAGTTCAGAAAATATTTATGAAAGAAGGTGTTAGATCTGGATTTGAAATTGAATATTTATATGTTCATAACACCCTTTTGAAATATCATGAAGATCTGGAAATGTATCATGAACAAATGCCGAGTTTGAGTGAAAAGATGTAATGAAAAGGCATGATCAAAAGGCATGAACAAAGTTGTTATTTTTCAAATTTGTGCAGTGTGTAATCGATTGTACCCTTGGTGTAATCGATTGCACAAGGTTTTCAACAACTATTTTTTCAAAATTTTAAGAGTGCAATCGATTGCATTAACAATGTAATCGATTGCATGCAAAGTCAGTAGCAAAAATTAACTGAGTGCAATCGATTGCACTAACAATGTAATCGATTGCACAAAGAAACAGAAGCAAAAGATTTGAGATTTTGAAGAGTGCAATCGATTGCACTAAGATGTAAATCGATTGCATGCATAAGAAAAGTGAAACTTTTTTTTTGAAAATCTTGATTAATGATTCTTAAACATTTCTTTTTCATTTTTGAGCTTATATATCTTAAGATCAAAGTAGATAATATTATTATACCTTTAAAGTTGTTGAGAGCTTTGAGTGAAGATATTATCCTTAGATGCTTAGATGCTTGACCAAAATCTTTGCCTTCTTTGTTAGCCATGGTTTGTCTTCATCAAAACAAAAGCTTATTTGAGAAGCTTGATTTTACAAAACAAATATCTTCTGGTAGTGTGGCAACACTTACTACTATGGACAATGACAATTCTCCGTACTCGGAGAAAGTGGACAGAGTCAGAAAATACTACGCATGAATAAAGACCCGCTAGGTTGACACACCTAGGCAAAAATAAGGGCATCCTGGCGAACCAAAAGGGTTCGGGAAAAAATTAGGGATAAAAACAAAAACGATTTGTACAGTCGGCAAGTCGAAAACCTGAGAAGGAGGCTTGGGCAAAAAAGGGTATCCCGGTAGATTGAAAATTTGAAAAGACAGTCCAGGCAAAAGTTAGGGATTAAAGCGTACGACTATGTCCCGTTAACTTATCACTTGCCTACCAGAAGAAGACTTATCATTTCGATCGAAAGTTACAAGCACCTCATAAGTTGGGATAACACTCAATCCACAAGGCCTCCACAAGCACTTTCTCCAGCAGGTACAGGGGCAGAAAAAGTCTTGATGCGAAGTCATTGTCATATCATCAACATGCGTCCCAGTAACATCTACACTCCCCGCAGAGTAAGAAATATCCAAAAGCAGTGGTGTTAATTCTCCCCAAGCAGAGTTCATCTTTCACCAACAATGGAAGACCATCCCCAGTGGAGTTTATTTCTTCCACAGACAGAAATTTTATCCCCGACAGAGTTCATCATCGCCAGCAACGGTAATTCATCCCCAACCGAGGTTATTGCTCCAAATCAGTGGATCTTCTGACAAAGTATCTCTTCCCCACAGAGTCATTTTTTTCTCGCCAGTTTTTTCTCCAGCGGAATTATTCTCTGGCCAAGTTATTCTCAAATCATCTTCGGTTGTTATCCCTAGCGAGCAAAACTCTTTATTCTCCAACAACAGTCAGGGATTTATTTTCCCAAACTCGGACGTGCCACAATAGCATTTCATATTCATATATCATGACGTGCGCATACATATTGCATACAACATAATCTCATTTATTTTGAGAACATCATCATACAATGCATGTCATGCATCATATACGATTAATCATGTACCTTTTCAGGAAAGATGGTTATCATCAACAACTTCCAGCAAGTTCAAGATTAACTCCGGAAACTAAACAGAGTAATTATCTGCACGATCAAATGTAGCTTTACACGGGTTCGTCACGAAGAAATCTTACACGGGTTTCTCCTAAATGCAGCTTTACACGGGTTTATCCTGAAAAATCTTACACGGGTCCTTTCTCATATATTTCTGAATGAAGTTTTACACGAACTTATCACAAAGTAACCTTACCCCGGTTCATTCTGAAGTTTTACACGAACTTATCCCAAAGTAACCTTACCCCGGTTCATTCTGAAGTTTTACACGAACTTATCACAAAGTAACCTTACCCAGGTTCCTCCTGAAGTTTTACACAAACTTATCTCAAAGTAACCTTACCCCGGTTCATTCTGAAGTTTTACACGAACTTATCACAAAGTAACCTTACCCAGGTTCCTCCTGAAGTTTTACACAAACTTATCTCAAAGTAACCTTACCCCGGTTCATTCTGAAGTTTTACACGAACTTATCACAAAGTAACCTTATCCAGGTTCCTCCTGAAGTTTTACACAGACTTATCCCGAAGCAACCTTACCCAGGTTCCTTCTCGGTCCCGATGTAGTTTCACCCAAACTCATCCTGAAGCAATCTTACCCAGGTTCCTCCTTACAATTTCCCGATGTAGTTTCACCCAGACTCATCCTGAAGCAACCTTACCCAGGTTCCTCCTTACAATTTCCCGATGTAGTTTCACCCAGACTCATCCTAAAGCAACCTTACCCAGGTTACTCCTTACAATTTCCCGATGTAGTTTCACCCAGACTCATCCTGAAGCAACCTTACCCAGGTTCCTCCTTACAATTTCCCGATGTAGTTTCACCCAGACTCATCCTAAAGCAACCTTACCCAGGTTACTCCTTACAATTTCCCGATGTAGTTTCACCCAGACTCATCCTGAAGCAACCTTACCCAGGTTCCTCCTTACAATTTCCCGATGTAGTTTTACCCAGACTCATCCTAAAGCAACCTTACCAAGGTTCCTTCTTGGTTCGGATGCAATTTTACCCAAACTCCTTGCAAAACAACCTTACCCAGGTTCCTTCTCGGTTCAGATGCAGTTTTACCCAAACTCCTCGCAAAGCAACCTTACCCAGGTTCCTTCTCGGTTCAGAAATAGTTTTACCCAAACTCCTCGCAAAGCAACCTTACCCAGGTTCCTTCTCGGTTCAGATACAGTTTTACCCAAACTCCTCACAAAGCAACCTTACCCAGGTTCCTTCTCGGTTCAGATGCAGTTTTACCCAAACTCCTCGCAAAGCAACCTTACCCAGGTTCCTTATTGGTTCAGATGTAGTTTTACCCAAACTCCTCACAAAGCAACCTTACCCAGGTTCCTTCTCGGTTCAGATGCAGTTTTATCCAAACTCCTCACGAAGTAACCTTACCCAGGTTCCTTCCCATAAGCCCTACCATCCAGGTTCCTTCTCATAACCTTACCATCCAGGTTTCTTTTCTCTTATCTCCAGATAGCATTCCACAACACTATAAGACCCGGACCTATCAAACACGGTCGATTTCACATTTCCCTAGTAGGTTGCGATGCATCCTATACACGACTAGATACGCAGTTCACTTCCGCTTCCTCAAGCCGGAGTTAATTCCCCTGTAGATTAACGGATAACTGAAGCTCCTAAAATTATATTTCTCCTAAGACAGAGACCAACATTCCTCAGCAGATTCCTCCTCAACGATAGGAACAGGAATTCTCATCAAAGGAGTATCTCGGAAAATCAACATCCTCTAGATGGCATCTTTAAGCCCATCTCCGGTGACCTCCCGTCATCTCCTCCAAATGGCATCTGTAAGCCCATTCCCGATACTACCTACATAGTCAAGCATCATTATAGACGAGTGTAAATTTCTGGGCACTCTAGTGTTCAATCATCTTCCACCTTCAGATCACGAAAGGCAGACGAGCCAATCTAAATCTTCAAGTTTAAGAAGATTGAACAGGGGCAGCTGTTGTACCCCAAAATTTGCCTTTTTTTTTTATATACGCATATTATTGGTTTTATGGTTATGGAATAAAGGTATATTTATCAAGCTTCTTCAGGTTACAAGTGACGCTTATTTCGTTAATGGATATTCTCAGAGTATTTTCCGTGCTGAAGATCGGTTCGCCGTTTTGCAACGATTCGGGGTTCAAAGATTCACAAGTCCAACCCGGCGCGTCATATTCAGGTGTTCTTTCGCCAAGATATATTTGATAACATAATCTCAAATTCAGGTTCGACTCAAGAGTCAATTCTTTAAAGAAGGTCTCCTAATGTGGGAGTTTTCTCGAAGAAATATAGTGAAAAAGTGTGCTGAAAGTACAGTTTTTACGCACTAAAAAATTTATAACTTGAAGATCGTGGCTCGATTTGAACCCGCTCCAGTGGCCAAAATTCCGTATTGACGTCATCTATGTTTTCATCTCTCACGGCTGGAAGCCAATTTCGATCAGAAGGTCTTCAAAAATGCGGATTTATCAAGTATTTTCATACAGAAAATTTGAGACAAGTTTATTTGCGTCATGTTCAGAAAATCATAACTTGGTCGATTTTCATCGTATCGAGCTGGTTTCGGTGCCAAAATTTCACAAATTGAGTTGGCTACTTTTTCACAGGAGGTATCGAGTTCGAACGGTATTTAAAAGACATTCGTTTTTTGCTCAGAGTGCGTGTGACGCGCCGAAAATCCTGAATGCTGAATATTATTTCATCTGGGCCGAAACTTCAAAAATTCATAACTCGGTCAATTTTTATCGGATTGGGCTCATATTTTTACACAAGGTCACGGACTCAGAGATTTACAACTTTGCTTCAAAAGTCGAGACCGAATTATGCTCCGATCAATACCAGTTTTTTATTGAAGAACGTATCAGAGTCGACACTAGAGCCCAAAATAAGTTTGTCTGAGCTGAAACTTCAAAAATTCATAACTAATTCACCGTTTATCCGATTGAGCCTATTCTCGGACAGGAGTTAGTTCTCGATGTCGGCTATAATTTGTTTTCACATTTCAACTTCAAAAATTGCACTTAAGCCCCTGCGATTTTTCCCAGAACGTGACAGACTCAAGTGAATATTGGAGGCCCAATTGCACATTCAAAGCCCATTTTCTCTCTCTAATTTCCATTATATAATCTCATTCTTTCCACACAAACGACAAAAAGAGACAAAAAAACCTTTGCCACAACACTTTCAGAATATCAAATTCTTTCAAGAATCCTAAAACCTATAAATCCTTGTTACAAACCCACATCTCACTACTTCTCCAGTAAGGGTAAGACTGGTTTGATCTCCGTGATCAAAAGGGCATAAAAGCATTCATCTCACTACTCCTCCAGTAAGGGTAAGGCTGGTTTGATCTCCATGATCAAAAGGGCATAAAATCATTCATACATGTCATATCGGTTTTAACATTAAATTTTTTTCATATATTTGCTTTATTTGTATTTTATGATATAGTAATTTATTTAATGTGTTCATGAGATTCAACACTGCAAATTTAGACAGGATCCCATGCAGGTTCATTACAGAACGTTGAAGCCAAAACACAGCCAACACATGACACCAATACATGGCGAGACAGACATCCTGAGAAGGTTAAGGGCATGGGTTCAACACTCACCCCTATTGGTTTTGGTTTTCTTCCTTTCTATTTATCCTTTTATCTATTTTTATTCTTTCTGTTTAAAATCGTTTTTTCATAAAAACTTAACATTTTTTATAAACCTTTGATTTTTCCTCCTAAACTCGAATAATTAATTTTAGGTTTTAATTTAATTTTAGGTTTTTAATTTCATTGTTTGTTTTTGGTTTCTAACCAATTTGTCTTTTTCAATCTTAAATTCACTTAACCACAAAACTTTTTTCACAAACCTTTTCTTTTTACAAAAAAACTTAATTTAATTTTTAGGTTAATTAATTGTATATTTTTTTAACTTTTTTTCAAAATTAACCTTTTTTTATTAATTAAAATTAATTAGGATTTATGTATTTTAATTAACTTTCTTTCAAAATTAACATTTTTTTACTAATTAAAATTAATTAGGTTTTTTAGGTTTTTTTAATTAACTTAAAATTATTTTCTACAAAAAAATAACCAAAAACACAAAAGTAGACCATTTATTTATTTTTATTAATTAATTTAATTAGCTAATTAATTTGTATATTTAATTTTAAAACCTAATCCTTTTTATAAAAACAACAAAAACAATTTTTCTTTTAATTAGGTTAGATGGATCAAAATCCTAGTTCCCTCCCGATCTAAATTTCATCACGCGCGCTTTATTTTATTTTCGTCCATATTATTGTAATTGCTCACAAGTTTGTAATAGCTTAATTAGGACTTTTATTTTCATTTATCGCTTTTATTATTTAAGGGTTTGTTTTTGGCTATGTAAATACCCGAAGCCTTGTAATAGCGTAGTTTAATTTCTGCACTTTAAATCCGCAAAATATTAAACTGTTAGATGTATGAATTAGGGATGCATGACAAGAATGTATGATTAACTTTAAAATAGTTAGATAACCCTTAAATGTGCAAAGATAATAATTTGAAATTGAATCACTCGCACATGCGCACTCCTAGGATACACTCTCAGTTCAGTTGCCTTTGGTGAACGGTCATTGAGTATAGGATGTTTTAGTGGTCGTCCTCTTGTCCAAAAGATCAAAGTTGCCTCTGAAAGGTTGCCTCGGATACCGTTGCCTCGAATAATTGATCTTAAGACATTAGGGTTACTACTAAGACGTCCTAACATTTCTTTAGTGATCGTACTTCCCTTTCAAATTGATCCTCAAATTCTAACGACGGTGCTACCTACTCATTAATAGTGGGATAACGCTGTCTAAAGGAAGCAAGAACAAAAACATTCTTTTTTCGAGTAGGTAGATGCTATTAGGTACTTGCTCAAAATCAAACTTTTTCACACCATACACTTTTCAAGCAAAGTTTTCAAAAACACTTCGTAACACTCTTGAGGACTGATACAAGGGTTAAAACGAAGTAAAACAAAAACTTTTCAAAACACACAAACACGGAAGCAATTTTTAAAATGATGAGCAAGTACCTAAGAGCCTGTAGAAAACTACAGATAGAAAGGGTGCTAATACCTTCCCTTTCTATAATCTACCCCCCGTACTCAGAATAATCTCGAAAAAGGAATTTTTCTGTGCTTTTTTCCTTTCCTTGTTGGATAAAATAAAAGTCGGTGGCGACTCTTGCTTACTGCGACATTTTGCAAACATAAACGCAAAACGTAAACCAACATTTCAAAACAGTCCGGTTCTGGCCATCGTATCACATATACCATAAATCACATTAAATGTCAATGTATTATTCGTCTTGAGGTACCCACGCAACTTAAAAGGACACTCACATTTTTTCGTTCTAGTGTCATCACGTTTCAACTTATAGATATGTGCTATATACTTGCCACTTTCTTCACATCTCATTAGCATAAATGGCTGACTTTTATTAGAACCAGAATCTGACCTCCCGATTATAATGTTGAACCCTAACTTCGCAACTTTTGTGCAAATACATGGTCATGTATAGCAAACTCCTATTTATTTTTAAATTTTTCCCAAAATCTACATGGACATTGTTGTACCACAAAATTTGCCCTCTTATTTCTCAAGAAATCTCTCATAAGATCTCCATTGATTTAAGACTACACAAGGTTTGGTCAGCTCAAGACACCTCCTTAACCACTGACAACTCAAAATTAGGATTTGAGTTTTCACAAGGAAAATTGGACTTTCAAGGCCTCAAATGAATTTCATGGATAATTAGGAACCCTAAATATTGCTCATATCAAGTTTCAAGTCTTGGATCACAAGATTGCTCAGTCATTTGATCAGATGACCTAAAATCAACTATATTAGGGAAAAAGTCAATTGTGGTCAATTTGCAGTCAAACTTCATAATTTTTTATCCATATCAATATTATGAACTCATATATGTAATTCGATCAAGTTTGGATCACAATTCCTCAAAGAAATTTGATCAGAACACCAAAAGGGCAAAATGGTCAAAATATAGGGTTTTGATGTAGAAGGCTCAGTTCTTGACTTTTGACCAAGAAAATGACTGATTGGTTTAAGACATGATCTCAAGGATTCAAATGCACCATCTTCACCTAATTTCATAGTTCAAATCACCTCTCAAAATCATTGGATTGACAGATGAATTTCAGTCAACTGATGAAAAGTCAACCGTACAATGAAAAGTCAAACTTTGACTTTTTGATCAAAATCAAGTTTCAAAAATCATATTTCATCAACACATGTCAAAATATGAAATTTGTTCATCAAGAAATCAAAAAGTCAAAGTTATCTTTGAAAAGTCAAAATTCTAAGACTTAGAAATTTTTCTAAGTGTTGGAAAGTTAATATTTTTTCATAACTTTGTGCCAAATTCCCACCATGATGCAAGATGATTCAACAAAAACTTGCAACATGAAAGTTATAAATCTCAATGAGATCTAAAACATTGTAGGGCAAAACTTTTTCTATAAATTCTTGGATTTCAAGTTATGAATTTATGAAGACATGTCCATGAAACTAAAAAGACTTAGTGAAATTTTGCTCTAGTTAGTCAGGATTTTGACCTAACTTCATGGCAACTTTTCACCTAGTTCCAAATTTAGTCTTAAAAAATGTCCAACATGAAGGTTGTAGGGGATATTACAAGCTTTCCAAAATTCCAGAGAACTCATTGAGATCATACTTGAGCTAAGAGAATCGAAGGCAAGAAGTTAGGGTTTCAAACTTGTTTTTCAAGTCATTTTCGTGATGAACATTTGATCCAATTCCAAGCAATGTTGCATAATCCCACTTTTCATGCCCTCTAACTTGTGTATCTGTAACACGGTGGGAGAACTGACTTGGTTGTTTTGCGTTTGATCGCAAATGTTGCGGTTAGCAAGAGTCGCCACTGACTTTTCTTTTATCCAAAAGGAAAGGCTGAAAAGAACAGGAAAGACCATTGAGATATTTTCTTGAGTTCGGGGGGGTAGATTATGAAAAGGGAAGGTATTAGCACCCTTTTCATCCATGGTTTTCCATGGGTTCTTAGTTACTTGCTAGATCACTTGCTTTTGTTTGAAAATGTGCTTTGTGTGGTTTTTGAAAGTATTTTGTAAAGATGCCATTGTTTAGGAAAACTTTGTAATGATTCTAGTTCGTAAGAACGTATACAAAGCGTTGATCTTTTGAAAATGTTTTCAAGCTTGAAATATGTTTTTTGAAAGTGTTGGTGTTTGTTTTGAAAATAACAAGGATGTTTTTGGTTTGAAATTGAGCAAGCAACTAGGAACAATCTACCTACTCAAAAGTCTTTCATGTTTGTTTCCTCTTTCCTTTGACATTGTCATCTTACCATTGATTTAATAAGTAACCCTATCTTTGGATGTGTGATACGATGGCCAGAACTGAACTGTTTTTGGAATACTGGTTTGCGTTTTGCGTTTGTTTTTGCAAAATGTCGCGGTAAGCAAGAGTCACTACCGACTTTTATTTTATCCAATAAGGAAAGGAAAAAAGCACAGAAAAATTCCTTTTTCGAGATATTTCTGAGTACGGTGGGTAGATTATAGAAAGGGAAGGTATTAGCACCCTTTCTATCCATGGTTTTCCGTGGGCTCTTAGGTACTTGCTCATCATTTTCAAAATTGTTTTCTTTGTGTTTGTGGGTTTTGAAAAGTTTTTATTTTGACTTCGATTTAAGTCTTGTATCAGTCCTTAAGAGTGTAATGAAGTGTTTTTGAAAACTTTGTTTTGTAAAGAAGTGTAAGTGTGGAAAAAGGTTTTATTTTGTTTGAGCAAGTACTTAAGAGCTAATCTGTTTACTCGAAAAAGGAATCGTTCTATATTCGTTTCCTTTAGACAATGCTATCCCACTATTAGTGAGTAGGTAGCACCGTCATTGAAATTTGAGGGTCAATTCAAAAGGGACATACAGTCACTAAAGTAACGTTAGGACGTCTTAGTGGTAACCCTAATGTCTTAGATCATTTATCTGAGGAAATAATATCCGAGGCAACCTTTCCGAGGCAACTATGATCTTTTAGACAAGAGGACGACCTCTAAAATAACCTATGCTCAATGACCGTTTTAACGAAGGCAACCAAGTGGGAATGTACCCTAGGAGTGCGCATGTGCGAATGTGTTGATTTCAGTTATTTATCTTTGCACATTTAGGGTGATCTAACTGTTTAAAATTAGTCATACATTCTTGTCATGCCAACCTTAGTTATTCACATATCTAGCAGTTAAATATTTGCAGAAATTAAAGTGCGGAATTTAAACTAAACTATTACAAGGCTTCGGGTATTTACATAGCCAAAAACAAACCCTTTGAAAATAAAAGCGGTAAATGTAAATAAATTTCCAAATTAAATTATTACAAATTGTGAGCAGATACAATAATTAGGCAAAATAATAATAACGCGCGCGATGATAAATTAAATCGACGAGAAAATAGGGTGTTGACCCTTCTATCCTAATTTAAAAAAAGAAAGTGTTTTTTTGTTGTTTTTAATATTGTTTAAGAAAAAATATTAGGTTTTTAGAATTAAATGCAAAATTAATTAGTTATTAAATTAATTAATGAAAAATAATTAAATGACATATTTTTGATTTTTTTGTTATTTTAGGAAGGAAATAAAATGATTAAGTTAGTAATAAAAACCTATTGATTCTAATTAATTTTAATTCTTTGCAAAATAAATTAAAGTTATCTAACATAAATAACCTAATTAATTTAATTAATTTTTTTACTAAAAATAAATATCTAAAATTTAATTGGTGAAAAATACTATTTTTTATGATTTTTTGATAAAAAAGAAAATTAATTTGATGGTTAGTAAATAAATAATAAATAATTAAATGAAATAAAAAAAATATAAAAGATGAGAGATGGGCCTGAATTGGGGGTTCCAATAGCAATTTTCCTGGGCCCATTAGTGATGATCCATGCTGACTTTTGTGATCCTGTATGGCATCTTTGACTTGGCTTATGGTGCACTCTCAATGGTGGCCACCAGATTTGGCCATTTGGCCATCTGGCGCATTGATGATGAAGGAGTATGGTGGATCTCAGGCTCATGCGCGCATTGGATCACCTGCAAGAAAATGTGAAAATAACAAATGCTGGAGGCAGGGATCGAAGCCCTGACCTCCAGCCTTCTAACGCCTTAAGCATCTACCTGGCGACCACTGGGGCATTTTGTTTTTATTGTACAGTTAATGAATAATAAAAATAATATACAAAACATGTGTTAGTGAAGAACAAAAGAAAAGGCGCGTTGATCATTTGAATTAGCCACTAGGGGAGCGACACTTCATCGTCTCCTTCCTCTCTCTGTGGGTAAAGGTTCGTTCACCTATACCTACAGACAAATGTTCATTGCTACAAATGATGCGCTCTCCAAATCTTCCACAGGCCATGGAAATAATATTCAATGCCATGGTTGTGTCCGTTTCGTCCTCCTGAACATGCCAGTACCACTCACGAAGGCCAATTGTCCCTGCATTCAAAAACCCTAAAACCAATCTCAAAAACCTAGCAATGGTGATTTTCGCTACAGGCCATATAAATGAAATTGAATAATGCAGAAAGTTTGCAAATGTCTCATAGATCAACAATATGCCATTAATTCATGTTAACAATGCTTAAATTACAAGATGCGAATTCAAGAACAGTGGTATATCATGATGGACTTACATCGCGTTTAGGGACTGGAACAGACTTGTTCTTGATTGCTTTAGGTTGCTGAGAGTGCCAGGAAGCGATTTGGATCGTTCAATGGTCCTGAGAATGCCTCTAAGTGGGATTTCGATCTCTCACTTTTTCCTTGATTTTCAGATTTGGTTCTCCTTCTCACGTCCGTTTCTAACCAGTCTTTAGGTCTGCACGTAGTCTATATGTATGAGTGAATGCATTAGGGTTGAAAATTGTATCCAAATCCTTCTCCTTTAATGCTTTTGATATTTGATTTGATTCACTTTAAAAACCTTCCAAATTTGGCTTATTTCCAATCTTTTTGTGCACACATGCCTTGATACGAATTTGAATGATGCTAGTTGTGTAATTGGAACCTGAAACAAGCACAAAATCCCTTGTTATCAATGTTTTGGATTTTATTTGATTTATTTTGATTTAAATTAAATTAATTCAAATAAAAATCAAAATAAATAATAAAAATAAGATATGGACAAATGGAAAAGGCTAGAGCTCGTGGGCTATGTTGCCAACTCAAAACAAGTGAAAAAGATTGGGCCCATTTGGCAAAATTTGAAGTTTTAGGGATAGTTGACTTTTTGCAATTTTGCAAAAAAGGCCAACTTCACCAATGCATAACTTCCTCAATTTTGACTCTTTGGAGGTGTTATTGGACTTTTTAGAAAGCTTGAGATGTCCTCTAAGCAACCCTTTGGGTATCATCTTATTTTGATATTCCATGCTCATGTATGAAGCTTTGACTAAAAAGGTGTTTTTGTTGACTTTTAAAAATGACCTATAATGTCCAAATTCATAACTTCTTGTGAGTGCATATTTTGAACTTGGGAGATGAAGATGGATTGTATAGAATTTCATCCTCTTAAAAATGAGCTTTGGATGGGGCATTTCTCATAAAGTATGAGAAAGTTATGCTTGGTCAAAGTTGGGTTGACTTTTCCTACAAAACCCTAATTTAGCAACTTTTGAGTCTTGATGAATTATGAGAAATACTTGATGAATCATGATCAACCCTTGATCAAATGATGAAATATACTTCAAAATGAGGATGTTGACCAAAAATATTGAAGTTTGACTGTATTTGGGCCACAGTTGACTTTTGCCCTAGCATAGTCGATTTTCAGGCTTCTTAGTAATTGACTGAGCAAACTTTCTCTGCAAGACTTGAAACTTAACATGGATGACCTTGAGAACATATTGGGACATTGGTGAGAACTTGGGACCATTTGGACTCAGGTATATTGATGCAACATGAAACCCTAGTTTGGGGTAGACTGCCTTAGGAGAGAGCTTGTCTGGCCAACCCTTGGACTACCTTGAGCAACTTGAGGATCTTTCTTGAAATGTTTTGAGAAATATGGGAGGGAAAATTTTGGGGTACAATATCTGCCCCTGTTCAATCTTCTTAAACCTGAGGGTGTAGATTGGCTTTGGTGCCTTTCGTAATCCGAAGGTGGAAGATGATTGAACACTAAAGTGCCCAGAAATTTACACTCGCATGAAGTGGTAGTTGTCTTGTGATGTCGAGAATGGGCTTATAGATGCCATTTGGAAATTGCTGTCTAGGGGATGGGCTTAAATATGCCATTTGAATGAGTGTCAATCGTGTAAGAGATTCCTTAGCGAGAGCTCGTGTACCTGTCGTTGAGGAAGATTCCGCTGGAGGAAGACTGATCTTTGTCCTGAGAAAATAGAATTTCAGGAGCTTTGGTCGTCCGTTATTCTACTGAGGATCTGGTCATGGTCTAGGCTTCATAGTAATAAGACTGACTGCTACCTGGTCATAATCCAGGCCTTACAGTGACTTACTGGGGGGATGAGATTAAACTTGCTATCCGGTCGTAATCCAGATTTCGCAACTTCTCAATTCTTATTTGGTCGTAATCCAGGTTTCAGAAGGAATTCAAATGTTATTCGGTCGCATCCGGGCTTTAACTGAAATTTATGGCACACTAATATCCGGTCGACGCCGGGCTTCTTAGTAACTGTCCAGGTAAACTACTATTTGGTCGAAATCCAAACTTTGTAGGGTCTTGTACTGCTATCTGGTCGTAATCCAGGTTTCAGTCCTTTTATCGTTATCCGGTCGTAATCCAGGCTTCATGGTATTCCGTATTGCTGTCTGGTTGTAATCCAGGCTTCACAAAACTTTACTTCTTATCTGGTCGTAATCCAGTCTTCAGAACACTTTACTTCTTGTTTGGTCGTAATCCAGTCTTTAGAAGAGATCAAATGGCTATCCGGTTGTAATCCAGGATTCCCTTTGGCTGTGGGCCAACTAACATCCGGTCGTAATCCGAGCTTCATAGTATCTGGCCGGGTGAACTGCTATTTGGTCGTGATCCAAGCTACACAGTATCCCTTATCTGTTATCTGGTCGAAATCTAGCCTTCACAGTACTTTACTCCTTGTCTGGTCGTAATCCAGTCTTTAGAAGAGATCAAATGGCTATCTGGTCGTAATCCAGGATTCCCTTTGGCTGTGGGCCAACTAACATCCGGTCGTAATCCGAGCTTTATAGTATCTGGCCGGGTGAACTGCTATTTGGTCGTAATCCAAGCTACACAGTATCCCTTATCTGTTATCTGGTCGAAATCCAGTCTTCACAGTGTCTTTAACCGCTATCTGGTCGTAATCCAGGTTTCACAGGAACTTGTATTGTTGTCTGGTCGAAATCCAGGCTTCACAATAACTTGCTGAGCTGTTATCTGGTCGTAATCCGAGATTCACGGCTTGCTGAGGATTTAAACTACTGTCATAGTTTGCTTTTGTGAGAATTTGATTGTATCTTTCTTGAAAGGTAAAGGTTAGCTGTATGTGATGCATGATATGTATCAGGCAATGATGTTCTCAAAATAAATGAGATTGTGCTGTATGATATGTATATGCATGTGTCGTGATGTATGGAAATGTGATGTTTTTAGCTAGGGAAAATAATTCCCGGGTTGCTGCTGGAGAAAAGAATTGAATTCTTCGTTTCCGCTGGAGATAGTGGATGAAGATGTTTGTGAGAATAAACCTGCAGGGGAGGATAACTTCGTTGGGGAATAAGCTGACGAGGAAGTGGCTTTGTGGGGAGGACATGCTCTGCTAAGGATTCCGCTGATAAATTCGGCTGGGGATGAATTACCATTGCTGGCGATACCGAATCCTGTTGGGGATTGATTTTCTGTTTGTGAAAGGAAAGAACTCCGCGGGGGATGATCTTTCAGTTACGTCCTCACTGGGGATAACTTTGTAGGCTATATTGGGGACAATCTTCCAAAGTCTACTGGGGATGATTCTCCAAAATCCATTGGGGATAATTGTCCAGACTCCGCTGGGGATAATTGTCTAGCGCCGATGATGGATAAACTCTGCTTGGGGAGAATATTGTCGACTCATTCGCGGTTGTGAGCCTCAGCTGGGGAGAGTTAACATTACTGGTCTTTCTCTTACTCTGCAGAGAGTGAATGTACCTTAGTCATATTCTTCAGCTAAATCTACCTCTATACCTGATGGACATAACAACTGTAAAGCTTGGACAATTCTTATTGCCCCTGTTCCTGATATTACGAGTAATCGTCTTTTGTTTCGCATGTAAATATTTATGAACAACCATCAATGTCAAATGCATATATCAAAAATGAACATTGGACGTTCTTGTAAAACAAAACAGAAAAAAGAAAATTTGAAATTTATTTGTGGAAATGAATTGTATTGATTTTGAAGTTTGGCCTGTAAATAAGCGTTTTCGTACAAGAGGCTGACGTCCTAGTAAGAGAACGCCTCCGAACAAATAGAATTTATACAATTTGTGAAAAAACAACTATGTGAACAATCCCACTGGGTTCCGACTCTGCTATTACCTTTATATCCTCGAGCATCTCATCACTTTGCTACTTGGTTGAAGGTAGATCTGATTGATTAGTGTTGTCCGAGCTTGATAGTCGATACTGAAGTCTGGTTGCAAGGTGATCCAATGAGACATAGTGTTACGCTTTGATCCCTAATTTTTGCCTGGACCACCCTTTCGGGTTTTCAGTCCACCTGGATACCCTTTTTGCCCAAGCCGCCTTTTCAGGTTTTCGACTTGTCGGGTGTACAAATTTTTTTATTTTCATCCCTTATTTTTGCCCGAACCCTTTTGGTTCACCGGGAAGCCCTTATTTTTTCCTAGGCCAGTCGACCTAGTGGGTCTTTGATTATGCGTAGTATTTTTTCACTATGTCTGCATTGATGGGGTGAGGAAGGTCGTCACCATCCATGGTGGTTAGAATCATAGCTCCTCCTAAGAAAATGTTCTTAACCACGAATGGCCCTTCGTACGTAGGGGTCTATTTGCCCCTGGGATCACCTTGTGGTAGGATGATGCGCTTGATTACCAGATCCCCAACTTGATACTCTTGTCGCCTAACTTTCTTGTTAAATGCCTTGATCATCCGTTTTTGATACGTTTGACCATGACAAATAGCAGTAAGCCTTTTTTCATCAATTAAGTTCAGCTGATCAAGCCGGGTCTGGATCCAGTCATCTTCGCTCAAACCTGCATCCTTCATAATCCGAAGAGAGGGTATCTGAACTTCAATGGGCAAGACTGCCTCCATACCATATACCAAGGAATAGGGTGTTTCCCCTGTTGACATCCGCGCTGAGGTACGATACCCATGAAGAGCAAATGGTAACATCTCGTGCCAGTCTTTGTATGTTACCGTCATCTTCTGCACAATCTTCTTGATATTCTTATTAGCCGCTTCAACGTCCCCATTCATCTTCGGTCGGTAGGGAGAAGAGTTATGATACTGTATCTTGAACTGCTTGCAGAGCTCAGTGATCATCGTATTGTTGTGATTTGTACCATTGTCCATGATGATCCTCTCTATTACGCTGTATCGGCAGATTAGGTTGTGCTGAATAAACCGTGCTATGACCTTTTTGGTTACAGTAGCAAAGGAAGCTGCTTCAACCCACTTTGTAAAGTAATCAATAGCTACCAGGATGAAATGATGCCCATTAGACGCAGTAGGTCTGATCTCGCCGATCATATCGATGCCCCACATTGCAAAAGGCCAGGGAGCTGTCAAGATGTTCAGAGGAACCAGAGGTATGTGCACCTTATCAGCATAGACTTGGCACTTGTGACAGGTCCGAGAATGCTGATAACAATCGGTTTCCATTGTGGACCAATAATATCCTGCCCGTAGGATTTTCTTTGCCATGGTGTGTCCACTGGAATGAGTTCCGAAAGTACCTTCATGCAACTTTGCCATGATCCTTTCTGTGTCATTCTTATCCACACAACGCAGTAAGGTCGAATCATGGTTACGCTTGTAAAGGATACCATTACTAATGAAGAACTTTACCGCGAACCTCCTCAAAAACTTCTTATCATTAACAGATGCACCCTCGGGGTACTCTTGAGCCTCAAGATACCTCCTTACCTCATGAAACCAAGGTTTATCTGCTACCTCTTCAGTCTCAATGTCACAGCAATGTGCGGGTTCGTCCAACCTTTTAATGGTAATCCGGGGAGCCTCGTTGTCCCACCTGACCTTGAACATAGACGACATTGTAGCTAACGCGTCCACTAACTGATTCTCCTCTCTTGGGAAGTGTTCAAAGGTTATCTCCTCGAAATATGGAAGCAATGTCAATACATACTCTTTGTAAGGAATAAGATTTGGATGCTGTGATCGGTGGATCTGGAACTGACTGTTTAACGCTGGTTCGCGAAATGTCGCGGAAGCAAGAGTCGCCACCGTCTTTTATTTTCTCCAATATGGAAAGGACAAAAGCATAGAAAAATTCCTTATTGAGATTAGCTCTCGGTTCGGGAGGTAGATTTATAGAAAGGGAAGGTGTTAGCACCCTTTCTATCCATGGTTATCCATGGGCTCTTAGATACTTGCTCATTTGTGTTTTCAAAATGTTTGTTTGCTTTTCAACTGTGGGTTTGAAAAAGTTTCGTTTAAAATTTCAGTTCGACTCTTGTATCAGTCCTCAAGAGTGTTTGAAAAGTTGTTTTTGAAAGCTTTTTGCAAAGTGTCGGTGTGAAAAGAAGTTTTTGATTTGTTTTGAATTAGAGCAAGTATCTACGAGTCATCTACCTACCCTAAGGAATTAGGCTGTGTTAATGTCCTTAAGGTAGTGCCATCCCACCATTGAGATGTAGGTAGCACCACCGTTGGAGGTGTTTGGGTCAATTCGAGTTTAGGGACAGTGTGGTCACCGAGCAACAATAAGACACCTTAGAAGCTACCCTTATGCCATTGATCTTTTTGTTCCGAGGCAACTATTCCGAGGCAACTTGTTTGAGGCAACCGTTTCGAGGCAACCAGATCAATGGAACATAAGGACTTACTAAGACGTCCTATAGTCGACGACCACGTTTCGAGGGGCAAGGCAACAGTGTGGTCACCAGAGAAATAGTAGGACACCTTAGAAGCTACCCTTATGCCATGTTCATGGACATAAGGACTTACTAAAACGTCCTATACTCGACGACCACGATTCGAAGGGCAAGGCAACAGTGAGGCGTACCCTAGGAGTGGTGTGTGAATTGTGTGTCATTTTCAGTTATATTTTATCTTGATCATGTATTGGGTGAGCTACGCTTTGATTTTATTTGGGCCATTCATTCTTTCATGCAATAGTTAGCAGTTAAGAGGTGCGGAAATTAAAAATGCGGAAAATAAAGGTCCTACACTATTACAAGGCGCGGGTCTATACATCGCCAAATTGACAAAGACCCGATTTTGAATAAAAGTTCGGAAAGTAAATGTCCTAATTACTATTACAAAGCTTTGGGGCAATTACATAATATTTAAAATGAAAATAAAGACAAACGCGCGAAAAGAAATAAGAATCGAGAGCTCGAGGGCGTTGGACCCTTTAAAGAAATTAAATTGGAGCTGGAAGGTTAATTAATTATTTAATGAGAAAATAAATTATTTTTATGTTTTTTTGGTATTTATGAAAAAAGGAAGATTAATTGAAATTAGAAATTAAATAAAACCCTAATTCTAGTTTGTTTTTTAATTATTAAAAAAAATGTTTAAGTTTTGACCTAATTTACACTAATTATTTTAATTACAAGTTTATTTACAAAATAATTAAGAATTAATAATAATGATGATAAGGAAATAAATTATTTATTAAGAAAAAAGAATAACAATGCTAAAACCTAATTTTTATGTTTTTTAGTTTATTTAAGAAAACATTAAAGTTAAACCTAAAATTAAGCTTAATTAATTATTGGAATTTATTTACAAAAGAAAACTATTAATAAATTAAAAATTAAATAAACATATTTTTATTTTTATGATTTCTGATTTTTTTGTATTTTTATATTTTTGTATTATGAAAATTAATTGGTGAATTAAAGGAAAACAATTAATTAAAAAGAATAAGTAAAAGAATAGAAGGAAAAATAAATGAAAGTTGGAAATTAGACAAACCATGGGGGTATCTGGCCCCTTTGGAGGTGTTTTTGTGAGAATTTTGGCCCAATGGAACAAGCCCTGTTTGACTTCTCTGATTGAGTGGGAAGTGTGATCGGTGGATCTGGAACTGACTGTTTTTAGCTGGTTTCGCGAAATGTCGCGGTAAGCAAGAGTCGCCACCGTCTTTTATTTTCTCCAATATGGAAAGGACAAAAGCACAGAAAAATTCCTTATTGAGATTAGTTCTCGGTTCGGGAGGTAGATTTATAGAAAGGGAAGGTGTTAGCACCCTTTCTATCCATGGTTATCCACGGGCTCTTAGATACTTGCTCATTTGTGTTTTCAAAATGTTTGTTTGCTTTTCAAGTGTGAGTGAGTTTGAAAAAGTTTCGTTTAAAATTTCAGTTCGACTCTTGTATCAATCCTCAAGAGTGTTTGAAAAGTTGTTTTTGAAAAGTGTCGGTGTGAAAAGAAGTTTTTTATTTATTTTTGAAAAGAGCAAGTATCTATGAGAATCTACCTACCCTAAGGAATTCGTCTGTGTAAATGTCCTTTAAAGTAGTGCCATCCCACCATTGAGAGGTAGGTAGCACCACCGTTGGAGGTGTTCGGGTCAATTCGAGGTTCGGGACATGGTGATCACCAGAGCAATGGGAAGACACCTTAGAAGCTACCCTCATGCCAGGTTCCCGGATCATGAGGACTTACTAAGACATCCTCTACTCGACGATCACCTTTCGAGGGGCAAGGCAACAGTGAAGCGTACCCTAGGGGTGGTGCGTGAATTGTGTGTCATTTTCAGTTTATTGTTTGTCTTGTCATGCATTGGTGATCTACGTTTTGATTTTATTTTTGGGCATTCATTCTTTCATGTTATTGTTTAACAGTTAAAGGTGCGGGAATTTAAAGTACGGAAAAGATAAAGGTCCTACGCTATTACAAAGGCGCGGGTCGACATCGCCAAATTAATACAAAACCCGATTTAAAATAAAATGCAGAAAGTAAATGTCTAATTAACTATTAAAGGGCTTTGGAGCAAGTACATTATATTCACAAAAAGAAATAAATAAAATGCGCGAAACAAAAATGTAATCGAATGCGAGGGCGTTGGACCCTTTAAAGGAATTAAAATAAAATTATTAAAATAGTTAAGTTAAATAAAAAGAAAGAACTTATTTTTTCATGTTTTTGTATTTATGACATTAAAGAAAATTAAATTGGAATTTAAAAGTCAAATAACTCTAATTCTAATTATTTTTTAATTTATTAAAGAAAATGCATTAAAGTTAAAACCTAGAATTAAAACTAAATTAATTATAAAATTTATTTACAAAATTAATGGTTAATGATAATTATAATAAAAATATTTAATAAAATAAAAAAGGTGCTAAAAGTCTATTTTTTATTATTTTTGGTTATTGAGAAAAAGAATTAAATTAACAACCTACAATTAAAACTAAATTAATTATGGGATTTATTTACAAAAATACTGAAATAAAAATATTTATTATTTTTTTATCTTTTCTGATTTTTTTGGTGTTTTTTATATATATTATGAAAATACTGAATTAATAAGAAAACAATAATTAAAAGAAAGTGAAAATAATGAAAAAGGAAAAATGTAAAGAATTTGCAAACCTAGGGGGTCTCCCCCTAATTTTGGAGGTTTTCCTTTAGCAATCTGGGCCCATTTACCCTTTGGCCTGGTTGACTATTGTGTTGGCATGGGTCTCCGTTGACTGACGTTCACCGTGCTCTCCAGATCATGACCCTTGATTGAATCCATTGGCCACGTGAACAGCTTGATTTTGAAGGTATATGGTGCGCTTTGGTATTGAAGCTGCATAGGAACATTAAATAGAAAATAATATGAAAGGGGGTGAGGACCTGGGGTTCGAACCCAGGTCCTAGAGATTACCAGCGTGTATGCCTGCCAACTGCTCCACTTCATCCTTTTGTATATTCCATAACAAACAAATAATATAATCAAATATAATAACTAATGGATTTCTGGCGCGAATTTTTGAACGAACCAATCAACACTTGCCACTGCATCGTCTTCCTCATTGTTTTGTTTTCCTGAAAAAAATAGCAAACATTTAACGGGGGTTTTGAACCCCCTCAAAACATGCTTATTCTGATAATAGCGATTAGGCCCTCTTGGTATATAAATTAAGCGCGAGCATGCCGTTCTTTTCGTCTAAGCGAGCTGAACATGGTCATGGTATTGAGGTCTCTTAATTTTACAGTATCAAGAAACCCCTAATTTGGATTTCAAGAAAACCTAGCCTGCATCAATGGTAGAATCATGTATATTGCATAAAAACGTAATTAACTTATATGGTTAGCATTAGAATCTCATAATGAACACAAATCAAGCATCAAAAATTATGAAAAGTGTATGAATCAAGATGCACGAATGAGATTTTTTTTTTTTGTACAGGTGAGATCGTTCTCACGTTTCTGGGCACGAAAGCTTGTGATTTTTGATCCAAATCCCTTCTTTGAAGCCTCAGCAAGCTAATGGAATTGATCTTTTGCCTTGAATCACCCTCTAACCTTGTTTTCAGTTTTGAGATTTTTAGTAAAAAGTGTGAGTTTTATCTGAGTGTTCTTGCGCAGCTTAGGTCTCAATGTTGTTTTGTATCACTTGTATATACATTAGGCAATGTGTATGAAGAGGAATTATGGCCTCATAATGCACAACATTCAATTTCAAGATCCTCCATAAACCTCCATAACCAAATTTCCTTTTTTGAATCATTTTTGAATTCTTGCTCTCTTTGGCCCCTTGCACGAATTTGGCATATGCTTAAAGGTGATTCAAGACCCATCAAAGTCAAATATCCTCTTTAATTAGGCTTTTTGATTTTCCTTTGATTTTAAAAGATTTAAAATTAATTAAATCTAATAAAATCAATAAAAAATGAAAAAATTAATTAAAAATTTGAAATAAAAGGTGGGACACGTGGGAAGCATGGCCAAGTTAATTCAAGTGAAAAAAGTGGGCCCCTTTTGTCAAAAATGAAATTTCAAGGATAAATGATTTTGGCCATTTCACAAAAATTTCCCAACTTCTCCAATGCATATCTTGCTCAATTATTAAGCTTTGATCATGTTCTTGGACATTTTGGAAAGGTCTTGAAGTCCTCTAACCAATGTCTTTGGTCCCATGTCATTTTGATTTACCAATCTCAAGTTATGGTCTTTGACTTAAAGTCCCTTTTTGTTGACTTTTGAAAATGACCTATAATGTTGAAATTGATAACTTTTTGTGAGAGCATTTCTTGGACTTGAAGTGTGAAGATGAGTTGTAGTAAATGTCTTTATCTTCACAATGAGCTTTGGATGGAATTTTTCTGATAATCCATGTGAAAGTTATGCCCTGGTCAATTTACAGTTGACTTTTTCATCTGTCCAAATAAGGAAACTTTTGCATCTTGATGATTTTTGAGCCAAGCTTTGAGAATCATGATCAAGCATTGATCAAATGATGTTTGTGGCTTCAAAATGAGATGTTGACCAAAAATTTGAACTTTTGACTGTCAAATGACCATTTTGCCCCTACAGTTGACTGTAGTGCAATTAGGGTTTTTGACTGTGCAATTTTGTGCTGAAAGTCTTGAAACTTTGTATGAGGATGCTTGACCATATTTGTAGGCATGTGGGACTTGATTGGTCCCTTGGAAACTTCATTTTCTTGATCAGAATAAAAACCCTAATTTTAACTGCTTAGGAGGCCCTTGAACTGTGCAACCTTTGGGGAATTTTGAAGCATGACTTGGCAATTCTTGAAGAATATGGGAGGGCAAATTTTGGGGTACAACAGTTGCCCCTGTTCAATCTTCTTAGACCTGAGGATGCAGATTGGCTGACGTGCCTTTCGTAATCCGAGGGTAGAAGATGATTGAACACTAGAGTGCCCAGAAATTTGCGCTCACATAGTAGCAGTGATGATGGAATGGGCTTATAGATGCTATGCTGAGGGATGCTGGAAGGTGGATGGGCTTATAGATGCCATCTGGATGTTGATCGCATAAGAGATTCCTTAGCGAGAACTTGCATACCTGCAAAAAAGACAAATGAGTACCTGACATGTTGCAGAAGCTGGTCTTCAGATGTTTTGTGTAGATGTGTCCTGACTGGTTACAGGAGCTGAGTCTGGAGCTTCAAACGGTGATGAATGAACCAGGGATGGTTACTACCTCAACAGGAACGGTGAGAGAACCTTGGATGACTTTAACTTCAACAGCAATCGTTGAGAAAATCTTGGATAACTTCACTTCAACAGCAATCATTGAGCGAAATCTTGGTGGGAATTACCATCTCCGCAGTATCGGGGAGAGAACCATAGGCAATTATAATCTCAATAGCAATCATTGAGAAAAACCTGGAATGGAATTATCGTCTCCGCAGCATTGGGGAGAGAACCATAGGAAATTATAATCTCAATAGCAAACATTGAGAAAAACCTGGAATGAAATTATCGTCTCCGCAGGATCGGGGAGAGAACCATAGGCAATTATAATCTCAATAGCAATCATTGAGAAAAACCTGGAATGGAATTATCGTCTCCGCAGGATCGGGGAGAGAACCATAGGCGATTACAATCTCAATAGCAAACATTGAGAAAAACCTGGAATGGAATTATCGTCTCCACAGGATCGGGGAGAGAACCATAGGCAATTACAATCTCAATAGCAAACATTGAGAAAAACCTGGAATGGAATTATCGTCTCCGCAGCATTGGGGAGAGAACCATAGGAATTTATAATCTCAATAGCAAACATTGAGAAAAACCTTTGATAACTTCTACTGAGTCTTCATCAGAAAAATCTGTTTGGGGTCGATTTAGCTGGACTAGAGAAGGCCTTGGACTGGATAAGAAACAGAGAATCTTAGGGTCGATTAACGGAACCGGTCTAGGTCTTGAAATATGATTGAGAATTTAGCTGAATCTTTCCTGAAAGATAGAGGTCAGTTATATGCAATGCATGATATGGATCAGGCGATGATGTTCTCAACATAAATGAGATTTGTATGATGCGTCTATGCATGCTATAATGATGTATGGAGGTATTTTATGAATGTGTTTTTTCGTCTAGGAAAGTAAATCCTTGACGGGTGCCGGGAAGTCACTCCTGGGCTGATGTTGGAGAATAGATTTTGCTTCCGCTGGGGATGATAATTGCAAGAATACCGGCAGGAGAAGATGACTCCGTTGGGGAATAAACTTGGCGAATGGAATAACTCTGCGGGGAGGAAAGTACTCTAATGATCTTGCTGGGAAGCAATACTCTGTGGGGAGAGAGATACTTTGATGAGTTGTTGATAATAACTTGCTGGGGATACCCTTGTTGTATCGGAAGTGTTAATAGACTTCGCTGGGGATAAGAAGACTTCGTCGAGGACGATCTTTCCGTGGCTTTTGGCTGAGGATAACCCAGTTATATCCTGGTATGGAAATAACTCTTTGAATAAAGCCGGACGACGCGTTCGTGCTCTGTGAGGATAAGCTTCCAGAATCTACTGGGGATAAGCTTACTGCTTGGGGAGATAAATTCCAACTCTCCTGGGGAACTGGATTGGACTCTCCTGGGGAAATTTTGAACTGCGGGGGAAGTGATTCCTTTGAATGTTTGATATACCGCCGGGGAACAATCTTTAGGCCAAGACTGCCGGGGATGCTTGTCAAGAATATGTATATTGCTGCTGGAGAATGTTGAGATCTGCTGGAGGATACTCAACTTCCTTAAGGTTTGATAATATAGCTTGGAGAGAGTGTACTGACTGCTTACTCTCTGGGGAATTAGGATACCTGGTTATGTTCTTTAGCTGAACTTACCTTGGTACCTTGGAGGACAGAACAATTAGATTGCCTAGACAACTCTTTATTGCCCCTGTTTCTAATGTTACCTGTAATTAATTCTTTGTTTCGTATGCAAATATTCATGAGTTAGCAAATTATTGTCAATGCATATATCACAAATTGAACCTTGGACGTTCTTCGCAAAACAAAACAGAAAAAGAAAAACGATTGGCATTTTTAAAATATATTTGTATTGATTTTTGAATGGCCTGTAAATAGGCGTTTTGTGTACAAGAGGCTGACGTCCTAGTAAGAGAACGCCGCCGAACAAAAGAGTTTTATACAAATTTTGTACAAAAGAAAAATAAAACAGCTGTGTGAAGTGAATGATCCCACTGGGTTTCAACTCTGCTATTGCCTTTATATCCTCGAGCGTCTCATCACTTGATGACCTAAACGAAGAATGAAGCTGACTGATCGATGCCGTCTGAACTTGATGTAGATACCGGATTCTGGATGCAAGGTGATCCAATGAGACATAGTATTACGCTTTATCCCTAATTTTTGCCTAGACTGCCCTTTCGGGTTTTCAGTCCACCGGGATACCCATTTTTGCCCAAGCCGCCTTTTCAGGTTTTCGACTTGCCGGGTGTACAGATTTTTTCATTTTCATCCCTTCATTTTGCCCGAACCCTTTTGGTTCGCCGGGAAGCCCTAATTTTTGCCTAGGCATGTCAGCCTAGCGGGTCTTTTTTTCATGCGTAGTATCTTTTTACTATGTCTGCATTGGCGGAGTGAGGAAGGTCGTCACCATCCATATTGGTTAAAATCATGGCTCCTCCTGAGAACACATGTTTAACCACAAATGGCCCTTCGTACGTAGGGGTCCATTTGCCCCTTGGATCACTCTGAGGAAGGATGATTCGTTTGATTACCAGATCCCCAACTTGATACTCTTGTGGTCTGACCTTTTTGTTAAATGCCCTGATCATCCGTTTTTGATACGTCTGACCATGACAAATAGCAGCAAGTCTTTTTTCATCAATAAGGTTGAGCTGATCAAGTCGTGTCTGGATCCAATCATCTTCGTTCAGATTTGCATCCTTCATTATCCGGAGAGAGGGTATCTGCACTTCGATTGGTAAGACTGCCTCCATACCATAAACCAAGGAGAAAGGAGTTGCCCCGGTCGACGTCCTAGCTGAGGTACGGTACCCATGTAGAGCGAACGGTAACATCTCGTACCAATCCTTATAAGTCACTGTCATCTTCTGCACGATTTTCTTGATATTTTTATTTGCTGCTTCTACAACCCCATTCATCTTCGGTCTGTAAGGAGAAGAATTGTGGTGCTGTATTTTGAACTGCTCGCAGAGCTCAGTGATCATCTTGTTATTCAGATTAGTACCGTTATCTGTAATAATTCTTTCTGGGACGCCGTATCGACATATCAGATTATGCCGAATGAACCGTGCCACAACAGTCTTGGTTACCGTAGCGTAGGAAGCTGCTTCGACCCACTTCGTAAAATAATCAATTGCCACTAGGATGAAGCGATGCCCATTAGATGCCATAGGTTTAATCTCACTGATCATGTCTATGCCCCACATTGCAAACGGCCAAGGTGCAGTCAGAACATTCAGGGGAACTGGAGGAACATGCACCTTGTCTGCATAAATCTGGCACTTGTGGCATGTCCTGGAATGTTGGTAGCAGTCAGCTTCCATTGTGGACCAGTAATACCCTGCCCGAAGGATCTTCTTTGCCATTTGTGATCGGTGGATCTGGAACTGACTGTTTAACGCTGGTTCGCGAAATGTCGCGGAAGCAAGAGTCGCCACCGTCTTTTATTTTCTCCAAATGGAAAGGACAAAAGCACAGAAAAATTCCTTAAAGAGATTGCTCTCGGTTCGGGAGGTAGGTTATAGAAAGGGAAGGTGTTAGCACCCTTTCTATCCATGGTTATCCATGGGCTCTTAGATACTTGCTCAATGTGTTTTCAAAAATGTTTGCTTGCTTTTCAATGTGGGTTTTAAAAAAGTTTCTTTTGAAAAATTTCAGTTCGACTCGTACGTCAGAGTGTTTGAAAAATTTGCTTTGAAAGCTTTTGAAAATGTGTCAGTGTGAAAAGATTTTTGTTTATTTTTGAAGAGAGCAAGTATCCTTGAGAACCTACCTACCCTAAGGAATTCGTCTGTGTAAATGTCCTTTAAAGTAGTGCCATCCCACCATTGAGAGGTAGGTAGCACCACCGTTGGAGGTGTTCGGGTCAATTCGAATTTGTAGAGACATGGTGATCACCAGAGCAATGGGAAGACACCTTAGAAGCTACCCTCATGCCAGGTTCCCGGATCATGAGGACTTACTAAGACGTCCTCTACTCGACGATCACCTTTCGAAAGGCAACAGTGAGGCGTACCCTAGGGGTGGTGTGTGCGAATTGTGTGTCATGTTTCAGTTATTTGTCTTGTCATGTTTGTCGTGTTCTACGCTTGATTTTATTTAGACATTCATTCTTTCATGCTTGATTAACAGTTAGGAGTGCGGAAAAGATAAATCTACGACTATTACAAAGGCGCGGGTCCACATCGCCAAAATTAAACCGGACCCGATTTAGCGGAAAATAAATAAAGCGAATAAATAAAAGTGCGAGAAAATTAAATTACATGGCTTTGGGATAATTACAAAATTATAATAAGCGATAATAAAATAAATGCGCAATAAAAGAATTGAATAAAACTAGGGCGTTGGACCCTTTTGCAAATAATTAATGATTAATGAGAATTAAAAATTAAATGATTAAATGCTTTTTTTTTGGTATTTTGTATTTTTTAGATTTAATGAAAAAAGAAATTAATTAAAATTAAATTTATAAGCAGACCCTAATTCTAATATTTTTTAATTATTAAGAAAGAATTAAAATAAGATCTAAATTAACCTAAAATTTATGTACAATTTAAATAGAAAAATAAACAAGTAAATAATTATTATTATTCTAAAAAGGGGAAAAATATTAAAAGGAATAAAAAAATAGCAATTAACCTAATTCTACTTTGTTGGATTTTTATTAAAAAAGAAATTAAAAGTAAAACCTAATTAACTAAATATTGACATATCAATTTATTTATAAAAATAATTATTATAAAATAAATATTATGTTTTTGTGTATTTTCTGATTTTTTAATGTTTTATTTATTTTATAGAAAAAAAATAAGTTAATTAAAGCAATCAAATAAATCATACAATAATTAAAATAGAAAAAATAAAATAAAGAAAGCAAACCAGAGTGGGGGTGCTGTCCCCAAAACTGGAGGTGTAAACTGGAGAGGCCTGGCCCAATAAGCTGGAATTTCCTTGACTTTCTGGGTCATATGCAATGCGTTGACTGGTGCTAGCATGTTCTCTTAATTTAAGCCTTTGATCTGATCATGTTGGACGCGTGTGTGGCTGATTTGTGAGGATGCATAGTATGCTGGGACATGAGCGCTGCATAGAATTAAGTATTGAAAAATAACATGGCAAATATGCAAGACCTGGGACTTGAACCCAGGTCTTCAAAGTCACATGCCTTAGTCCCTGCCAGCTGAGCTACGCCAATTCATTTAACATATAATATATCATAAATAATATAAAAGAAAAATAATGCTAACTGATGAAACACGCGCGAATTTCAAATTGTCCAGTGGTTGATGGACACGTCTTCATCTCCTTCCCCACCCTGTAAAACAAAACTCAAGGGGAACGGTTTTTCCAGCGTGGTCTTAAGGTGGATTTGAGAAAATAGCGAATAGCTTTCTAGGCATCATAAATTGTTCGCGAGGGTATAGGTCTCTTCGTCTTGAGGTGCTGAGTTCAGTCATGGCATCTATGAGTCCTAATTTTCCTTATATGCAAAAGCCCTAAATCAAGAACCTGCAAACCCTAATATTCGACAATGGCATAATCGTGTACGTGACTCAAAAACTCAATCAAACGCTGCAGTTAGTTCAGAAACATCAATAGAAACATGAATTAATGGACAAAATGCTGTAAAAACATGTAAATCATGATGCACGAGTTTGGAATTTTCTTGGTTCAGTCAAGGTTCTTCATACCAATTCAAGGTGTTTTTGTCGTGGTTATTGATTGAGAAACACTCAGTGATGCCTCAGAATGCTATTGAAACAAAAATCCAAGCTTGAATCGTCCTCTATCCTTGAATTCAGTATTGAGTTTTTATGAGAAAATTCAAGAATGCTATGCTTGCTTATGCGCAGCTTTTTCAGTCTTCTGCATTAGGGTTGTGATGTAGTACTTGTATGGAATGGTTTTAGGTCAAAAGTTTGAACAAAATCTCAAGCATTCATGGATTTCAATATTTGATTCTTTGAAAATCTTTTTCAATCTTTTTCATGTTGTTTTTGTTCAATCATGATCCAATCTTATCACAACTTACCCTAATCATTTAAGCACGAAATATTGAGTTTATAATGTGCATAAAAAGATTTTTAGGTTAAGGTTTATATTTTTCATGAATTAAAATCATTTAAATGAATATAAATTAATATTAATTCAAATAAATAATTAAAAAATATGAGAATACTTCCCTTTGGGCCTAGTGGTCGTGCATAGGCTTGGCATGAAGAAGTTTGGAAGAAAATTGGGCCCATTTGCATTTTTAGGCCTTTTGCATCAAAGTTGACTTTCAAAAATTTCCAAAAATTTCCCAACTTCCACAAGGCATAATTTGGTCAATTTTTAAGCTTTTCACATGTTCTTGGACATTTTGGAAAGGTCTTTGAGTCCTTTAACCAATGCCTTTGGTCCCATGTCATTTTGATTTACCAATCTCAAGTTATGGCCTTTGACTTAAAGTCACTTTTTGTTGACTTTTGAAAATGACCTATAATGTTGAAATTGATAACTTTTTGTGAGAGCATTTCTTGGACTTGGAACATGAAGATGAATTGTAGGAAATGTCTTTCTCTTCAAAGTGAGCTTTGGATGGAATTTTTCTGATAATCCATGTGAAAGTTATGCCCTGGTCAATTTCTGTTGACTTTTTCAACTGTCCAAATATAGCAACTTTTGCATCTTTGATGATTTCTGAGCCAAATTTTGAGAATCATGATCAAGCATTGATCAAATGATGTTTGTGGCTTCAAAATGATATGTTGACCAAAAATTTGAACTTTTGACTGCCAAATGACCATTTTGCCCCTACGGTTGACTGTAGTGCAATCTAGGGTTTTGACTGTGCAATCTTGAGCTGAATGCCTTGAAACTTGACATGAGGATATTTGACCATCTTTGTAGGCACATGAGACTTGATTGGGCCTTTGAAAAGTTCATTTGCTTGACCAGAACTCAAACCCTAGTTTTGACTGTCTAGGAGACAGTTGAGCTGCACAACCCTTGGGGCATTTTGTGACCTTGATTTTGACAATTCTTGATGAATATGGGAGGGCAAATTTTGGGGTACAACAGTTGCCCCTGTTCAATCTTCTTAGACCTGAGGATGCAGATTGGCTGACGTGCCTTTCGTAATCCGAGGGTAGAAGATGATTGAACACTAGAGTGCCCAGAAATTTGCGCTCACATAGTAACAGTGATGATGGAATGGGCTTATAGATGCCATTTAGAGATTGCTTAGATAGGATGATGGGCTTATAGATGCCATCTGGACGTTGGTTGCATAGGAGATTCCTTAGCAAGAACCTGCATACCTGTAAAACAGAAAAATGAGTACCTGACACGTCGCAGGAGCTGATTTTAGATGCTTGACATAGATATGTCCCGATTGGTTACAGGAGCTGGATCTGGAGCTTCAAACGTTGATGAATGAACCAGGGATGGTTACTGCCTTAACCTGAATGATAAGTGAACCTTGGGTGATTTTAACTTCAACAACGCTCGTTGAGAAAAATCTTGGTGAGAATTACCATCTTCGCAGTATCGGGAAGAGAACCAAAGGACATTACAATCTCAAAGGGAGTTACCTCACTCACGTTGGAGAGGGAACTATAGGAAATTATAATCTGAAAGGAGATATCACCTCACGCTCATGCCGGAGAGGAAAACATCTTGAAAGGGAATTACCACCTCACTCGCCGTTGGAGAAGGGACCATAAGAGAATATCACCTCACGCTCATGTCGGAGAGGAGAACATCTTGAAAAAGGAATTACCACCTCACGCTCACCGTCGGAGAGGGGACCACAAAAGACTAACACCTCACGCTCATCGTCGGAGAGGAAAACATCTTGAAAAAGGAATTACCACCTCACGCTCACCGTCGGAGAGGGGACCACAAAAGACTATCACCTCACGCTCATCGTCGGAGAGGAAAACATCTTGAAAAAGGAATTACCACCTCACGCTCACCGTCGGAGAGGGGACCACAAAAGACTATCACCTCACGCTCATCGTCGGAGAGGAAAACATCTTGAAAAAGGAATTACCGCCTCACGCTCACCGTCGGAGAGGGGACCACAAAAGAATATCACCTCACGCTCATCGTCGGAGAGGAAAACATCTTGAAAAAGGAATTACCACCTCACGCTCACCGCCGGAGAGGGGACCACAAAAGACTAACACCTCACGCTCATCGTCGGAGAGGAAAACATCTTGAAAAAGGAATTACCACCTCACGCTCACCGTCGGAGAGGGGACCACAAAAGACTATCACCTCACGCTCATCGTCGGAGAGGAAAACATCTTGAAAAAGGAATTACCACCTCACGCTCACCGTCGGAGAGGGGACCACAAAAGACTATCACCTCACGCTCATCGTCGGAGAGGAAAACATCTTGAAAAAGGAATTACCACCTCACGCTCACCGTCGGAGAGGGGACCACAAAAGACTATCACCTCACGCTCATCGTCGGAGAGGAAAACATCTTGAAAAAGGAATTACCACCTCACGCTCACCGTCGGAGAGGGGACCACAAAAGACTATCACCTCACGCTCATCGTCGGAGAGGAAAACATCTTGAAAAAGGAATTACCACCTCACGCTCACCGTCGGAGAGGGGACCACAAAAGACTATCACCTCACGCTCATCGTCGGAGAGGAAAACATCTTGAAAAAGGAATTACCACCTCACGCTCACCGTCGGAGAGGAAAACATCTTGAAAGGGAATTACCACCTCACGCTCACCGTCGGAGAGGGGACCATAAAAGAATATTACCTCACGCTCATCGTCGGAGAGGAACACATCTTGAAAAAGGAATCACCACCTCACACGCCGTTGGAGAGGGGACCATAACTTCTACTGAGTCTTTATCAGAAAAATCTGTTTGGAGTCGATTTAACTGGACTAGAGACATCTTTGAAATATGTTTGGGAATTTCAACTGCACCCTTCCTGAAAGGTAGAGGTCAGTTATATGCGATGCATGATATGGATCAAGCAATGATGTTATCAATATAAATGAGATTTGTATGATGCAATACGTTATGCATGCTATAATGATGTATGTGATGATTCATGTATGTTTTTGTCTAGGAAAGTAAATCCTTGACGGGTGCCGGGAAGTCATATCCTGGGCTGATGTTGAGGAAGAGATTTTGCTACCGCTGTGGATGATTGTTGCAAGAATACCAGTAGGAGAAGATAACTCTGTTGAGGAATGAACTTGGCAAATGAAATAATTTCTGCGGGAGAAAAGGTACTCTAACGATCATGCTGGGAAGTACTACTCTGTGGGGATAGCGATGTTTTGCTGAGTTGATGAAGATAACTCCACTGGGTATACCGTTGATGAGTTATGCTGGGGATATCCTTATGGTGCTGGAAGTGTTTGATAGACTTCGCTGGGAGTAAGAAGATACTTTGCCGAGGACGCTCTTTCCGTGGCTTTTGGCTGAGGATAACCCAGTTATATCCTGTTAAGGAAATAACTCTTTAAATCAAGCCGGGACGACGCGTTCGTGCTTTGCGAGGGATAAGCTTCCAGAATCTACTGGGGATAAGCTTACTGTTTGGGGAGATATGAATTCCAACTTTCCTGGGGAAACTGGGTTGGATTCTTCTGGGGGAGGTTTTGATATGCTGGGGAGGTGACTCCTTTGAATGTTGAGATACCGCCGGGGAACAATCTTTAGACCAAGACTGCCGGGGATACTTGTTAAGAATAGTGCTGCTGGGGAAGTATTAAGATCTACAGGAGGATACTCAACTTCCTTGATATTTGATGATTTGCTTGGAGAAGAAGGTGTTGTTTTGTTGAATCACTCTCTGGGGAGTTAAGATACTCTTGGCCGTGTTCTTTAGCTGAACCTACCTTGGTACCTTGGAGGATAGAACAATTAGACTGCTCAGACGACTCTTTATTGCCCCTGTTTCTAGTGTCACCTGCAATGAATTCCTTTGTTTCGTATGCAAATATTTATGAGTTAGCAAATTATTGTCAATGCATACATCACAAATTGAACCTTGGACGTTCTTCGCAAAACAAAACAGAAAAGAAAAACACTGGGCACATTTAACTGAAATATATTTTTATTGATTTTTGAATGGCCTGAAAATAGGCGTTTTGTATACAAGAGGCTGACGTCCTAGTAAGAGGTACGTCGCCGATCAAAAAGAATTTATACAAGTTTTGTACAAATGAAAAGTAAAACAGCTGTGTGAAAGATGAACGATCCGCTGAGTTTCAACTCTGCTATTGCCTTTATAACTCCGAGCGTCTCATCACTTGATGACCTTGGTTGAAGGTGAAGCTGACTGATCGATGCCGTTTTGAACTTGATGCAGATACCGGATTCTGGATGCAAAGTGATCGATGAGACATAGTTTTACGCTTTATCCCTAACTTTTGCCTGGACCGCCCTTTCGGGTTTTCAGTCCACCGGGATACCCATTTTTGCCCAAGCCGCCCTTTCAGGTTTTCGACTTGCCGGGTGTACAGATTTTTTTTATTTTCATCCCTACATTTTGCCCGAACCCTTTTGGTTCGACGGGAAGCCCTAATTTTTGCCTAGGCATGTCAGCCTAGCGGGTCTCTTTTCATGCGTAGTATTTTTTAACTATGTCTGCATTGGCGGGGTGAGGAAGGTCGTCACCATCCATGTTGGTTAATATCATTGCTCCTCCTGAGAACACATGCTTAACCACAAATGGCCCTTCGTACGTAGGGGTCCATTTGCCCCTTGGATCACTTTGAGGAAGGATGATTCTCTTGATAACCAGGTCCCCGACTTGATATTCTTGTGGTCTGACTTTCTTGTTAAATGCCCTGATCATTCGTTTCTGATACGTCTGACCATGACAGATAGCAGCAAGCCTCTTTTCATCAATAAGGTTGAGTTGGTCTAGTCGTGTCTGGATCCAATCATCTTCGTTCAGGTTTGCATCCTTCATTATCCGGAGAGAGGGAATTTGCACTTCGATCGGCAAGACTGCCTCCATACCATAAACCAGAGAGAAAGGAGTTGCCCCGGTTGACGTCCTTGCTGAGGTACGGTACCCATGCAGAGCGAACGGTAACATCTCGTGCCAATCTTTGTACGTCACTGTCATTTTTTGCACGATCTTCTTGATGTTTTTATTTGCTGCTTCTACAGCCCCATTCATCTTCGGTCTGTAAGGAGAAGAATTGTGGTGCTGTATCTTGAACTGTTCGCAAAGCTCAGCAATCATCTTATTGTTCAGATTGGTACCGTTGTCTGTAATTATCCGTTCAGGGACGCCGTATCGACAGATCAGGTTGTGTCGAATAAACCGTGCCACAACAGTCTTGGTTACTGTAGCATAGGATGCTGCTTCAACCCACTTCGTAAAATAGTCAATCGCCACTAGGATGAAGCGATGTCCGTTGGATGCCGTAGGTCTTATCTCGCCGATCATGTCTATGCCCCACATTGCAAACGGCCAAGGCGCGGTCAGAACGTTCAGGGGAACCGGAGGAACATGCACCTTATCTGCATAGATCTGGCACTTGTGGCATGTCCTAGAATGTTGGTAGCAATCAGCTTCCATGGTGGACCAGTAATATCCTGCCCGTAGGATCTTCTTAGCCATAGTATGCCCACTGGAATGCGTACCAAAGGTCCCTTCGTGTAGCTCTTCCATGATTCTTTCCGCTTCAGTCTTGTCCACACAACGCAGTAAGGTTGAATCATGGTTTCTCTTGTACAAGATGCCGTTGCTTAGGAAGAACTTGGATGCGAACCGTCTCAGGAATTTCTTATCATTGATAGAAGCACCTTCAGGGTATTCCTGAGCTTCCAGATATCTCTTCACTTCGTGGTACCAAGGCTTCTCAGTTACCAATTCAGCTTCGAGATCACAACAGTATGCCGGTTCGTCCAGTTTCCAGATGATGATCTGGGGAGCTTCATTATCCCATTTAACCTTGAACATTGAAGACATTGTAGCTAACGCGTCCGCTAACTGATTCTCTTCTCTTGGAAAATGCTCAAAGGTTATCTCTGTGAAGTGGGGAATCAGGGTCAACACACATTCTTTGTAAGGAATCAAGTTTGGATGTTTCGTATCCCACTCTCCATTGATCTGATTGATCACTAGAGCGGAATCTCCGAAGACACTGAGGAACTTGATTCGTAGGTCGATCGCAGCTTGAAGACCCATGATACACGCCTCATACTCCGCCATGTTGTTGGTACAGTTGAAACACAGCCGGGCAGTGAGTGGAGTATGAGTACCTTGTGGAGATATGATGATGGCGCCGATACCATTTCCCAAAGCATTGGAAGCTCCGTCAAAGTGCATAGACCATCGGGATCCTGGTTCAGGTCCTTCATCCGGTCCAGGCACTTCACAATCAGTTACAATCATGATGCTTTCGTCCGGAAACTCGAAGTTCATTGATTGGTAGTCATCTACAGCTTGATGAGCTAAGTGGTCTGCCAGTACACTCCCTTTGATGGCTTTCTGGGTGGTGTACTGAATGTCGTATTCCGTCAAGATCATTTGCCATCTTGCAATCCTTCCAGACAGAGCGGGCTTTTCAAATATATACTTTATCGGATCCATCTTTGAGATCAACAAGGTAGTGTGAGTCAGCATATACTGTCTCAGCCGGCGAGCAGCCCATACCAAAGCGCAGCAAGTCTTCTCAAGCAGTGAGTATCGGGTCTCACAGTCGGTAAACTTTTTGCTAAGGTAATAAATGGCATGCTCTTTTCGGCCAGACTCGTCATGCTGCCCCAGCACACACCCCATTGAGTTGTCTAGCACTGTCAGATATAGGATCAGAGGTCTCCCTTCAACCGGTGGCATAAGGATAGGTGGTTCTTGGAGATACTCTTTGATTTTGTCGAAAGCAGCCTGACATTCATCGTTCCAACGTACTACCTGATCTTTCTTCAGCAGCTTGAAGATTGGCTCACAGGTAGCAGTCAAATGAGATATGAATCGAGCGATGTAATTCAGGCGTCCTAAAAAGCCTCTGACTTCCTTCTCTGTTTTGGGAACTGGCATCTCTTGAATAGCTTTGACCTTAGCGGGGTCCACTTGAATACCTTTATCACTGACCACGAAGCCTAGCAACTTCCCAGATCTTACCCCGAAGGTGCACTTGTTCGGGTTCAATCTCAGTTTATACAATTTCAACCGGTCAAACAACTTCTGCAGATGATCTAGATGCTCTTCCTCAGTCTGGGACCTAGCGATCATGTCGTCCACATACACTTCGATCTCATGATGGATCATATCATGAAATAAGGCAACCATGGCACGCTGGTAGGTTGCCCCAGCATTCTTTAACCCGAACGGCATGACCTTGTAACAGAAGGTGCCCCACTGAGTAACAAATGTAGTCTTTTCCATGTCTTCAGGTGCCATCTTGATCTGATTGTAACCTGAAAAGCCATCCATGAAAGAGAATACCTTGTGCTGAGCTGTATTATCCACAAGGACATCAATGTGAGGTAAGGGGAAGTCATCTTTGGGACTGGCCCTGTTCAGATCCCTGTAATCAACACACATTCTGACCTTGCCGTCCTTCTTTGGTACCGGCACCACATTAGCAACCCACTGAGGGTAAGAAGTCACTGCAAGAAAACCGGCGTCAAACTGTTTCATGACCTCGGCCTTAATCTTCTCAGACATCTCTGGACGCATCCGACGGACCTTTTGCTTAACTGGAGGGCAGTCTTCTCTAGTCGGCAAATGATGGACAACAATATCGGTATCCAACCCTGGCATGTCTTCGTAGGACCAAGCAAAGATCTCCATATAGTCATGTAACATCTTGGTTAACCGTTGCTTCACGCTGAGCTCTAGGTTGGCACCAATCTTCACCTCTTTTCTGTCTGCCTCAGTACCCAGGTTTATGGTTTCCACTGGCTCTTCATGGGGTTGAATTGCCCTCTCTTCCTGAAGCAACAGTCTTGCAAGCTCGCCAGGCACTTCGCAATCATCTTCACCTTCGTCTTCGGCTAAGTTGATCGGATTTTCGAAGTCATAATTGGCATTAGCAGAGCTGTTATCAGTGAGATCCAGAGTGGATTGGAACCTGTATGAGTGAGTGTGTGTGTAAATACATCTGTTTTGAAAATTATGTAAAAGGAAAGGAAAGATAGAAAAGGAACACAATATTTGCAATGCGAAAAATAGTCCAAGATTTTCATTCATGATGTATAAAATGACAGTTTGTATGCCCTCACAAATAGAACCACGGTGCCTCGGGTAAGACACCGAGCCATAGAGTTTATCATAGTTTATTACAAAATGAAACAAAGAAACTTATTACTTAGTGTCAAAAGAAACAGAGAGATTGTCCTTGGCGCTCCAATTGTTAAGTCCACCATCAGTAGCTGGGTAGATCCAGCTATCAAACTCAGCTTCATCAACTTCCTCTTCATCCCCAATAGCATTAACTCCGTGAGCAGGTAGGGGAGCTGTCACCACATTAGGCTTGTCAGATGCCTCAAACTGTACCTCCTTAGCATCAATGAGGTCCTGCAGCTTGTTCCTTAGTGCCCAACAATCGTCAGTGGCATGCCCTGGGCTGTCTGAATGGTAAGCACAACGGGCATTCGGGTTGTACTTAGGAGAGGTAGTGTTAGGGAACTTTGGTGCCTCCTTGACAGATACCAAATTGGTTGCAAGCAGCTGTGGCAGAATCTGCGATAGGGTCATGCTTAACCGGGTAAACTCTCTCCGGGGTCTATCAACCCTTTGAGGATTGTTTGGCCGGGGAGCGGCAGCAGGCTTAGCGATCATGACCGCACTGACAGATTGGCGGTGATCCGGTCTTTCTGATTTTCTGGAGCCATACACAGCACTAGACTCCTTTTTGAATGGTTTCTTGTCTGACCCAGATGATGATGCAGCCTTTGCAATCTTTCCAGACTTCAACCCAGCTTCAATTCTCTCTCCAGTTAAGATCAAATCAGTGAAACCAGCGGAAGAATTCCCAATGAGATGGTTAAAGAATGGCCCAGATGGGGTCCCCAAGAACATATCCACTAACTCTCGATCAGTCAAAGGTGGCTGCACCCTGCCAGCCAGATCTCTCCACTTCTGCGCGTACTCTTTAAAACCTTCGCTTACGCCCAACGACATACCCTGGAGTTGGGTACGCGTGGGGGCAAGGTCGGCATTATACTGATACTGCTTGTAGAAAGCAGTGGCCAGCTCCTCCCAGTTACGAACTTTGGTCCCATCCAGCTGATAGAACCATTCGAGATGAGTCCCTGAAAGACTCTCCTGGAAGAAGTGGATCCATAGATTTTTGTCCGCAGAGTACGGCTGAATCTTTCGCACATAGGACCTCAAATGCAGCTTGGGACAGGATGCCCCATCATACTTGGAGAAGGTGGGAGCTTTGAATTTATGTGGGATAACCACACCAGTCGACAAACCCAGATCTCCGAAATCCAGCCCAGGTGTCTGTTGCACCTCCATAGCCTTCATTCTGTCCTCCAGTTGCTTATATCTGTCATCAGCGGGAGGGTACTGCTCTTCATCAAAATCTGTCTCGTTGTCGGAGACCACCGGACTAGGAACCCTTGCTTCTGCCTGAGAAGGACTCTTGCCAACAGAAGAACCAGCCTCTTCCTGATGCAGAGTATTACCCAACCTTCGGCCCGAGTTGAACAGGACAGTTCTTCTCTTCTTCTTCTTTTTTAGTAGCATAGTCTTCAATTCTTCTTGGCCTTTAGCTAGACCCATGATCATTTCTTGAAACTGCGCATTCTGCGCCTGGAGAGCCTTGATTGAAGCCTCAGTTGATTCAGATCCGGAATTCATGATGCTGAAATAAACAGCGAAGAACTGTAAGCAACCTGAAAAGGGAAAAACCTGCTATGCACATGATGTATGAAATGCGTATGCAATGCATTCAAGGGTTCGCAAGTTCAAATTCGTTGTAGACAAGAAAAGAACACACGTTATCATTAATGAAATCATTGTTTAATACATCAAGGCCTCATGGGCAAAAGTACAAAAATCAAGTCAATCCCAAAATACACTGCGCATCCTCTTCGGAGCTATGTAGGTGTTGAGATTCCTCTCCTCATGCAACAGACGGGTGAGCTCCAAGACTTTCTTTTCACTGGCATGCAGATTAGTCTCAAGAGAATTCCTTTCTTCTTTAAGCTGGATCCAGCTCTTCTGCATCTCTTCCCAGGATGTGGGCATATCAGGGTGCTGAATAACATGAGACACTTCCCCTTCCAAGACAGGTTCTTTGATTACTGGAAGCATGTGAGGATAAGGCATCACTAACTTCTGAGAACGGGCGCGTACCCATTTGAGATAAGGCTCCAAAGGGATGGAGTTCCTATGCCCCAGTGTCTTGCTGTCTATCCTACTAGGCATCCTCCAGGCTCTGATAAATCTCTGACGGAGTCCTTGAGTATCATTGTCGAAGTCAAAAACTATGTCGGGAATTAGCATGTCATGAGGACCATCCCTCTGAGCATAACCAAACTGTCTCCAAGCCAGGCATGGGCTATAAGTAATACCTCCTCTGATTCCGAGTAAAGGAACATTAGGGTACTCCCCACAACGATCAATGATAGTGACATCTCCTCTGGATCTAGGACACCAATGTATATCTGCATGTGTAAGAGTCATCAACCGTTGTGACCATCTCAAACCCCGCTCATTCTTCAGGACTGGTTGGGGAAGGTGCGAAATAAACCACCTTCCCAGGAGAGGAGTGCAACACATAAGGACACCTCTTTTTCTCATGGTTCGAGTGTAACATGAGTGAAGGATGTCCCCCAGCAATGTAGGTATGGGATTTCTGGACATAAAGATCTGAACGGCACTGATATCAATGAGCTGATCTGGATTAGGGAACAGTACCAAACCATAAACAAGGAGGGCTACCACTTCTTCAAAAGCTTGCAAATCAAGAGAGTTCCAACATTCAAGGGCTTTCTCAAACAGAAACCTGGCTAAGAACCCTTTGACGCCACTTCTAACTTCCCAATGTCCCTTGAGGTCAGATGACTGTAGGTGCAAGGCTTTAGCAATCTCTTCCAGCTTAGGTTCCCTTTCTGTGCCGTTGAAAGGCAGCTGATCAAGGATAGGGATCTTCAGGAGCCGGGAGAACTCCTCCAGTGTAGGTACCAACTGATAGTCCAAGAAGGTAAAGCAGTGATGCAGAGGGTCAAAGAACTGGAACAAGACCTTTATCATATCTTCCTCAATGTTGGTGTTGACCAAGCTGATGAGGCTTCCATGTCTGTCACTGAATGAAGAGTTCTCGGGAATCCTGGATATAAGCTCCTTAAGCTGAGGAGGGATCCTTACAAGATTGACCTGAATTGTCTTTCTACGAGCAGTTTCCATGTCCTACAAAACAAGAACAAAGATGAAAATTCGAACCCCTGAAATGGTTAGTCAATGCATATGATGCTGGATGATGTCATGATGCTATGATTAAACACACCACAGATATTTACAAAGACAAACATGTAGGGCAAACAAGGCACACAAGACAAGCCCTTAAGGTTTAAGGCCAGCATGGGGTCTGGGTAATACCCTCTTGAGTTGGTGGGTTCATACCTGTCCTAATCAAAGTAACCGGGTTCTAAGGTTCCCAATATCACGGGGTTGCTTTCATTGTTCATCGTTTCGATTTAGCCACTGAACTGGCGACCGAAATATTCCAGGAAAGCAACCCTCAATTGAGCGTAGTATCGAGTATCCACCAACCTCGGACTGCACCAAAGTCAGTGATCTCACTACCCTAAAGAGGCCAAGATAGTTCAATTAAGGTTCCTAAGGTCTGTTGATGCTTCACGACACCACGCGGAGGCCCCGTACTCTCCTTGACTGAACTCAAGGGTTACCGGTACACACCAAAGTGCCACATCAACGTAGCAGACTGTTTCAACCGTGTCGGTATACCCCGCACAGTTCCCTCACAGCCTTGTTGCTACTTTCTAAGAAAGGTATCCCCAGATCCGGGTTAGGATCTATAGAACTCCCAAGCAACCCACAATTTAAAGCACACAAGGAAAACAATTGAAAACATAGTTATAAGCTAGCCCTAAGGTACACCTCACTTTAAGTTTTGTCCCCAGCAGAGTCGCCAGTTCTGTGATCGGTGGATCTGGAACTGACTGTTTAACGCTGGTTCGCGAAATGTCGCGGAAGCAAGAGTCGCCACCGTCTTTTATTTTCTCCAAATGGAAAGGACAAAAGCACAGAAAAATTCCTTAAAGAGATTGCTCTCGGTTCGGGAGGTAGGTTATAGAAAGGGAAGGTGTTAGCACCCTTTCTATCCATGGTTATCCATGGGCTCTTAGATACTTGCTCAATGTGTTTTCAAAAATGTTTGCTTGCTTTTCAATGTGGGTTTTAAAAAAGTTTCTTTTGAAAAATTTCAGTTCGACTCGTACGTCAGAGTGTTTGAAAAATTTGCTTTGAAAGCTTTTGAAAATGTGTCAGTGTGAAAAGATTTTTGTTTATTTTTGAAGAGAGCAAGTATCCTTGAGAACCTACCTACCCTAAGGAATTCGTCTGTGTAAATGTCCTTTAAAGTAGTGCCATCCCACCATTGAGAGGTAGGTAGCACCACCGTTGGAGGTGTTCGGGTCAATTCGAATTTGTAGAGACATGGTGATCACCAGAGCAATGGGAAGACACCTTAGAAGCTACCCTCATGCCAGGTTCCCGGATCATGAGGACTTACTAAGACGTCCTCTACTCGACGATCACCTTTCGAAAGGCAACAGTGAGGCGTACCCTAGGGGTGGTGTGTGCGAATTGTGTGTCATGTTTCAGTTATTTGTCTTGTCATGTTTGTCGTGTTCTACGCTTGATTTTATTTAGACATTCATTCTTTCATGCTTGATTAACAGTTAGGAGTGCGGAAAAGATAAATCTACGACTATTACAAAGGCGCGGGTCCACATCGCCAAAATTAAACCGGACCCGATTTAGCGGAAAATAAATAAAGCGAATAAATAAAAGTGCGAGAAAATTAAATTACATGGCTTTGGGATAATTACAAAATTATAATAAGCGATAATAAAATAAATGCGCAATAAAAGAATTGAATAAAACTAGGGCGTTGGACCCTTTTGCAAATAATTAATGATTAATGAGAATTAAAAATTAAATGATTAAATGCTTTTTTTTTGGTATTTTGTATTTTTTAGATTTAATGAAAAAAGAAATTAATTAAAATTAAATTTATAAGCAGACCCTAATTCTAATATTTTTTAATTATTAAGAAAGAATTAAAATAAGATCTAAATTAACCTAAAATTTATGTACAATTTAAATAGAAAAATAAACAAGTAAATAATTATTATTATTCTAAAAAGGGGAAAAATATTAAAAGGAATAAAAAAATAGCAATTAACCTAATTCTACTTTGTTGGATTTTTATTAAAAAAGAAATTAAAAGTAAAACCTAATTAACTAAATATTGACATATCAATTTATTTATAAAAATAATTATTATAAAATAAATATTATGTTTTTGTGTATTTTCTGATTTTTTAATGTTTTATTTATTTTATAGAAAAAAAATAAGTTAATTAAAGCAATCAAATAAATCATACAATAATTAAAATAGAAAAAATAAAATAAAGAAAGCAAACCAGAGTGGGGGTGCTGTCCCCAAAACTGGAGGTGTAAACTGGAGAGGCCTGGCCCAATAAGCTGGAATTTCCTTGACTTTCTGGGTCATATGCAATGCGTTGACTGGTGCTAGCATGTTCTCTTAATTTAAGCCTTTGATCTGATCATGTTGGACGCGTGTGTGGCTGATTTGTGAGGATGCATAGTATGCTGGGACATGAGCGCTGCATAGAATTAAGTATTGAAAAATAACATGGCAAATATGCAAGACCTGGGACTTGAACCCAGGTCTTCAAAGTCACATGCCTTAGTCCCTGCCAGCTGAGCTACGCCAATTCATTTAACATATAATATATCATAAATAATATAAAAGAAAAATAATGCTAACTGATGAAACACGCGCGAATTTCAAATTGTCCAGTGGTTGATGGACACGTCTTCATCTCCTTCCCCACCCTGTAAAACAAAACTCAAGGGGAACGGTTTTTCCAGCGTGGTCTTAAGGTGGATTTGAGAAAATAGCGAATAGCTTTCTAGGCATCATAAATTGTTCGCGAGGGTATAGGTCTCTTCGTCTTGAGGTGCTGAGTTCAGTCATGGCATCTATGAGTCCTAATTTTCCTTATATGCAAAAGCCCTAAATCAAGAACCTGCAAACCCTAATATTCGACAATGGCATAATCGTGTACGTGACTCAAAAACTCAATCAAACGCTGCAGTTAGTTCAGAAACATCAATAGAAACATGAATTAATGGACAAAATGCTGTAAAAACATGTAAATCATGATGCACGAGTTTGGAATTTTCTTGGTTCAGTCAAGGTTCTTCATACCAATTCAAGGTGTTTTTGTCGTGGTTATTGATTGAGAAACACTCAGTGATGCCTCAGAATGCTATTGAAACAAAAATCCAAGCTTGAATCGTCCTCTATCCTTGAATTCAGTATTGAGTTTTTATGAGAAAATTCAAGAATGCTATGCTTGCTTATGCGCAGCTTTTTCAGTCTTCTGCATTAGGGTTGTGATGTAGTACTTGTATGGAATGGTTTTAGGTCAAAAGTTTGAACAAAATCTCAAGCATTCATGGATTTCAATATTTGATTCTTTGAAAATCTTTTTCAATCTTTTTCATGTTGTTTTTGTTCAATCATGATCCAATCTTATCACAACTTACCCTAATCATTTAAGCACGAAATATTGAGTTTATAATGTGCATAAAAAGATTTTTAGGTTAAGGTTTATATTTTTCATGAATTAAAATCATTTAAATGAATATAAATTAATATTAATTCAAATAAATAATTAAAAAATATGAGAATACTTCCCTTTGGGCCTAGTGGTCGTGCATAGGCTTGGCATGAAGAAGTTTGGAAGAAAATTGGGCCCATTTGCATTTTTAGGCCTTTTGCATCAAAGTTGACTTTCAAAAATTTCCAAAAATTTCCCAACTTCCACAAGGCATAATTTGGTCAATTTTTAAGCTTTTCACATGTTCTTGGACATTTTGGAAAGGTCTTTGAGTCCTTTAACCAATGCCTTTGGTCCCATGTCATTTTGATTTACCAATCTCAAGTTATGGCCTTTGACTTAAAGTCACTTTTTGTTGACTTTTGAAAATGACCTATAATGTTGAAATTGATAACTTTTTGTGAGAGCATTTCTTGGACTTGGAACATGAAGATGAATTGTAGGAAATGTCTTTCTCTTCAAAGTGAGCTTTGGATGGAATTTTTCTGATAATCCATGTGAAAGTTATGCCCTGGTCAATTTCTGTTGACTTTTTCAACTGTCCAAATATAGCAACTTTTGCATCTTTGATGATTTCTGAGCCAAATTTTGAGAATCATGATCAAGCATTGATCAAATGATGTTTGTGGCTTCAAAATGATATGTTGACCAAAAATTTGAACTTTTGACTGCCAAATGACCATTTTGCCCCTACGGTTGACTGTAGTGCAATCTAGGGTTTTGACTGTGCAATCTTGAGCTGAATGCCTTGAAACTTGACATGAGGATATTTGACCATCTTTGTAGGCACATGAGACTTGATTGGGCCTTTGAAAAGTTCATTTGCTTGACCAGAACTCAAACCCTAGTTTTGACTGTCTAGGAGACAGTTGAGCTGCACAACCCTTGGGGCATTTTGTGACCTTGATTTTGACAATTCTTGATGAATATGGGAGGGCAAATTTTGGGGTACAACACCATTGTATGTCCACTGGAATGTGTACCAAAGGTCCCTTCATGTAGCTCTTCCATGATCCTTTCTGCTTCAGTCTTATCCACACAACGCAGTAAGGTTGAATCATGGTTTCGCTTGTACAAGATGCCGTTGCTAAGGAAGAACTTTGCTGCGAACCTTCTCAGGAACTTCTTATCATTGATAGAGGCACCTTCGGGGTATTCCTGAGCTTCCAGATATCTTTTTACTTCATGGTACCAAGGCTTCTCAGTCACCAATTCAGTCTCGAGATCACAACAGTATGCCGGTTCGTCCAGTTTCCAGATGATGATCCTGGGAGCCTCATTATCCCATTTAACTTTGAACATAGAAGACATTGTAGCTAACGCGTCCGCCAGCTGATTCTCTTCTCTCGGAAAGTGTTCAAAAGTTATCTCCGTGAAGTGGGGGATCAAGGTCAACACACGTTCTCTGTAAGGAATAAGATTCAGATGTTTCGTATCCCACTCTCCTTTGATCTGATTGATCACGAGAGCGGAATCTCCGAAGACACTCAGAAACTTGATCCTTAAGTCGATCGCAGCTTGAAGACCCATGATGCACGCCTCATACTCTGCCATGTTGTTGGTACAATTGAAACATAGCCGGGCAGTGAGTGGAGTATGAGTGCCTTGAGGAGATATGATTATAGCGCCGATACCGTTACCCAAAGCATTGGAGGCTCCGTCAAAGTGCATAGACCATCGGGATCCTTCCTCAGGTCCTTCATCCGGTCCAGGTACTTCACAATCAGTCATAATCATGATACTTTCGTCTGGGAACTCAAAATTCATTGACTGATAGTCATCCACGGCCTGATGTGCCAAGTGGTCTGCCAATACACTTCCCTTGATGGCTTTCTGGGTCGTGTACTGAATGTCGTATTCTGTCAAGATCATTTGCCATCTTGCTATTCTCCCCGACAGAGCAGGCTTTTCGAATATGTACTTTATAGGATCCATTTTTGAGATCAATAAGGTAGTGTGAGTCAGCATATACTGTCTCAGCCGGCGAGCAACCCATACCAAAGCGCAGCAAGTTTTCTCAAGCAGTGAGTATCGGGTCTCACAGTCGGTAAACTTTTTGCTAAGGTAATAAATGGCGTGCTCTTTTCGGCCAGACTCGTCATGCTGCCCCAGCACACACCCCATTGAATTGTCAAGTACTGTCAGATATAGTATCAGAGGTCTCCCTTCAACCGGTGGCATAAGGATGGGTGGTTCTTGGAGATACTCTTTGATTCTGTCGAAAGCAGCCTGACATTTATCATTCCAACGTACTACCTGATCTTTCTTCAGCAGCTTGAAGATTGGCTCACAGGTAGCAGTTAGGTGTGAGATGAATCGAGCAATGTAATTCAGGCGTCCTAAAAAGCCTCTGACCTCCTTCTCTGTCCTAGGAACTGGCATCTCTTGAATAGCTTTGACCTTGGCAGGGTCCACTTGAATACCCTTATCACTTACAACGAAGCCTAGCAACTTCCCAGATCTTACCCCGAAGGTGCACTTGTTCGGATTCAACCTCAACTTGTACAGTTTCAACCGGTCAAACAACTTCTGCAGATGATCTAGGTGCTCTTCCTTAGTCTGGGACCTTGCGATCATGTCGTCAACATACACTTCTATCTCATGATGGATCATATCATGAAATAAAGCAACCATGGCACGTTGGTAGGTTGCCCCAACGTTCTTTAGTCCAAAAGGCATGACCTTGTAGCAGAAGGTGCCCCACTGAGTAACAAATGTAGTCTTTTCCATGTCTTCAGGAGCCATCTTGATCTGATTATAGCCTGAAAAACCATCCATGAAAGAGAACACCTTATGCTGAGCTGTATTATCAACAAGGACATCAATGTGAGGTAAGGGGAAGTCATCCTTGGGGCTGGCCCTATTCAGATCCCTGTAGTCGACACACATTCTGACCTTACTGTCCTTCTTAGGTACCAGCACCACATTAGCAACCCACTGAGGGTAAGAAGTCACTGCAAGGAACCCAGCATCAAACTGTTTCATAACCTCGGCTTTAATCTTCTCTGACATCTCTGGACGTATACGGCGGACCTTTTGCTTAACCGGAGGGCAGTCTTCCTTGGTAGGCAAATGATGGACTACAATGTCGGTATCCAACCCGGGCATGTCTTCGTAGGACCAGGCAAAGATTTCCACATAATCCTGTAACATCTGGGTCAACCGTTGCTTCGCGCTGAGCTCTAGGTTGGCGCCAATCTTGATTTCCTTACGGTCGGTCTCAGTACCCAGATTTATTGTCTCCACTGGCTCTTCATGTGGTTGAATCACCCTCTCTTCTTGTTGTAACAGTCTTGCAAGTTCGCCAGGCACTTCGCAATCATCTTCACCTTCGGCTTCGGCTAAGTTGATCGGATTTTCGAAGTCATAACTAGCAGTAGCAGAGTCGTTACTAGTGAGATCCAGAGTGGATTGAAACCTGTATGAGTGAGTGTGTGTGTAAATACAGCTGTTTTGAAATATATGTAAAGGAAGGAAAGACAGAAAAGGAGCATAAGATTTGAAATGCGAGAAAACGTCCAAGATTTCATTTATGATATATGAAATGACAATTTATATGCCCTCACAAATAGAACCACGGTGCCTCGGGTAAGACACCGGGCCATAGAGTTTATTATTGTTTATTACAAATACCAAAAACATAGGAATTCATTACTTAGTAACAAGAGAAACAGGCAGATTGTCTTTTGCACTCCAATTGTTAAGTCCACTGTCGGTTGCCGGGTAGATCCAGCTGTCAAACTCGGCTTCATCCACTTCGACTTCGTCCCCAATAGCATTCACTCCATGAGCAGGCAGGGGAGCTGTCACTACATTAGGCTTCTCAGATGCCTCAAACTGTACCTCTTTGGCGTCAATAAGGTCCTGCAGCTTGTTCCTTAATGCCCAACAGTCATCAGTGGAGTGCCCCGGGCCATCAGAATGGTAGGCACAACGGGCATTCGGGTTGTACTTGGGGGATGTAGTATTTGCAAACTTCGGAGCCTCTCTAACAGTCACTAGATTGGTGGATAGCAACTGTGGCAAGATCTGCGATAAGGTCATGCTCAAATGGGTAAACTCTCTCCGGGGTCTTTCAGCCCTTTGAGGATTGGTCGGCCGAGGAGCGGCAGCAGGCTTGGCAATCATTACCGCACTGACAGATTGGCGGCGCTCAGATCTCTCTGGTCTCCGGGAGCTATATACAGCATTATCCTCCTTTTTGAAGGGTTTCTTTTCAGCATTGGAGGAGGCAACCTTCTGTATCTTCCCCGATTTTATACCGGCCTCGATCCTTTCACCAGTTAGGATCAGATCAGTAAACCCAACAGAGGAATTACCAATGAGATGATTGAAAAATGGACCAGATAGGGTCCCCAAAAACATATCTACCAGCTCCCGGTCCGTCAATGGTGGCTGCACCCTGCCAGCCAGATCTCTCCATTTCTGTGCGTACTCCTTAAAACCTTCACCCGACCCTAACGACATACCCTGGAGTTGGGTACGCGTAGGAGCGAGGTCGGAATTATATTGATACTGCTTGTAAAAAGCAGTAGCCAACTCCTCCCAGTTACGAACCTTGGTCCCATCCAGCTGATAGAACCATTCGAGATGAGTCCCTGAAAGACTCTCCTGGAAGAAGTGGATCCACAAATTCTTATCCGCTGAGTACGGTTGGATTTTCCGAACATAGGACCTGAGATGTAGCTTGGGACAAGACGCCCCGTCATATTTAGTGAAAGATGGTGCTTTGAACTTCCGAGGAATGATCACGCCAGTAGACAAACCCATATCTCCAAAATCCAGCCCAGGTACTTGTTGTATTTCCATAACATTCAGCCTATCCTCCAGTTGCTTGTATCTGTCTTCTGCCGGAGGATATTGCTCTTCATCAAAATCAGTCTCGTTGTCGGAGACCACCGGACTAGGAACCCTTGCCTCTTGAGGAGTACTCTTGCCAACAGAAGAACCAGCCTCTTCATTCTGCAGAGTATTGCCAAACCTTCGGCCCGAGCTGAACAGAACAGTTCTTCTCTTCTTCTTCTTCTCCTTCTTCAGGAGCAGAGCCTTCAGCTCTTCTTGGCCTTGAGCCAAGCCCTTGATTAATTCCTGAAATTGCGCATTCTGCGCCTGAAGAGCTTTGATGGATGTCTCAGTTGATGATGAGTCAGGATTCATGATGCTGAAATAAACAGCGAAGAACGGTAAGCAACCTGAAAAGAAGAAAACCTGCTATGCACATGATGAATGAAATGCGTATGATTTATGTTTTCAAAGACAATCGGGAGTCAACTTTGTAAACAAAAAGGAACACACTTCATTAGATTCAACTTTGAAACTGAAATTATCCAACAGGTTGCCCTTAGGCGTTACATGAAAGGAAATACTGAAAAGGGAAATAAAACTGTAAAAGAACATCCGGAGCTCCTTATTGATCCCATGGTCTCCTCTTCTCAGTACGGATGTAGGCATTCAGAGCCCGCTCATTCTCCAACTGCTTTGTCAGCTTTTGGATCTTTAATTCCTGCTCGTTGAACTTTTCCCGGTAAGAATCCCGTTCTTCTCGCAGTTGCGACCAAGACCTCTTTAATGTCTCATAATCAGTAGGTATCTGAGGAGGAAGGACAATTGGAGGAATACCATCTTTGTCAGGAGATTCAAGAACGACAGGTCTGACGGCTTCATACGGCATACCTAACTTCTGAGCACGGATGCGAACCCATTTGTAGTAGGCTTCCATAGGTAAAGAAGTCTTTGGTCCCAACTCTTGTGGGTCAGCTTTATGAACTTTGTCCCAAGCCTTGATGAACCTACGACGCAGCTCGTCACTATCCACCTGAAACTCAAAACTGATGTGAGGCACCAACATTTCATGAGGCCCTGCTCTTCTTGCTCTTCCAAACTGACGGAGTGCCAGACATGGATTGTAAGAGATTCCTCCTTGGGTACCAATCAGGGGAACATTAGGGTATTCCCCGCATCGATCAATGACAGCTATCTCATCTAAACCTCTGCAAGTCCAAATGATGTCTTTATCGGTGAGAGACATTAACCTATGAGCCCAACCTCTTCCTTCTTGGTTCTTCAGCACGAACTTAGGGAGGTGCGAAATAAACCACCTCACCAACAAAGGGATACAACACCATAGGGTTCCTCGTCTTCGGGTAGTACGAGCATGAAGTTGTTGCAAGATGTCACCCAAGAGAGTGGGTACGGGATTCTGAGACATAAAGATCCTTATGGCAGTGACATTGATGAAGTTGTCAGGATTGGGAAACAAGACTAACCCATAGATTAGGAGAGCCAAGATGTCTTCATATGCCCTAAAGTCCAGGTCATTCCAGAAACTGTTAGCTTTACCAATCATAAATTTAGCCAAGAAACCCTTAACTCCGCTTCTAGTCACCCAGTTGTCCATTACCTCTTGATGTGTCAAGGGAAGAGCTGCAGCAACATCCTCAAGCCTGAGGGTCTTTTCCCAACCAGTAAAGGGGGTCTGATCCAAGATAGGGATACCAAGTAAATCAGAGAACTCTTCCAGGGTAGGGACCAGCTGGAAGTCTTGAAAGGTGAAGCACTGGTACAGAGGGTCATAGAACTGGGTCAGAACACTCATCAACTGTTGATCCCGCTTTGCAGTGACTAAACTGAGAAGAGAACCATGCCTCTGAATGAAGGAAGTGGTATTTGGAATCCTGCTAACCAACTCTTCAAGCAACTCAGGTGAGTGAACAAAGTTGAACCGGATAGTATTCCTTCGCACAGGCATCATGGTGTCCTACAAAACAGAGCAAAGGTGAAACCCTCTTGTCTTTGAAATGGTCAGTCCTTATGCAGGATGCATGCAATGCTCATGATGTTATGATGCTATGATAAAGCACACCACAAATAGATACAAAGGCAAACATGGTAAGGCACACAAGTCACACAAAGCAAGACCTTAAAGTTTAGGCCAGCATGAGGTCTAGGTACTACCCTCTTTCAGTTTGTTGGTTCATACCTGTCCTATCAAAGTAACCGGGTTCTTAGAGGATCCCAATATCATTGACTACCCTCAATCGGTCATAACTCCAGCATCGCAATCCTTTCTTGCAGCCAGAACCATCACGAGAGTTTAGCCTCAATGGGCGTAGCATACTGCTACTGTTCTAATGGCCAAGTTGTGTCAATTAAGGTTCTAAGGTTGTTGGTGCTTAATGACTCCTTAGAAGACCCATATTCTCCTTGTTGCAACACAAGGGATATCGGTACAGACCAAGGTGCCACACCAACGTAGCCACTGTTTCACCCGTGTCGGTCTACGCCGGACAGGTCCCTCACAGCTTATGCTACCTAACAGGGTATCCCCAGATCCGGGTTAGGATCTATGTAACTCCCATGCAACCCACAAATTTAAAGCAGTCAAAGCAAAGCAATTGAAAACATAACTATGATCTAATCCTAAGGTACACCTCACTTTAATAGTATCCCCAGCAGAGTCGCCAGTTCTGTGATCGGTGGATCTGGAACTGACTGTTTTTAGCTGGTTTCGCGAAATGTCGCGGTAAGCAAGAGTCGCCACCGTCTTTTATTTTCTCCAATATGGAAAGGACAAAAGCACAGAAAAATTCCTTATTGAGATTAGTTCTCGGTTCGGGAGGTAGATTTATAGAAAGGGAAGGTGTTAGCACCCTTTCTATCCATGGTTATCCATGGGCTCTTAGATACTTGCTCATTTGTGTTTTCAAAATGTTTGTTTGCTTTTCAAGTGTGAGTGAGTTTGAAAAAGTTTCGTTTAAAATTTCAGTTCGACTCTTGTATCAGTCCTCAAGAGTGTTTGAAAAGTTGTTTTTGAAAGCTTTTTGAAAAGTGTCGGTGTGAAAAGAAGTTTTTTATTTATTTTTGAAAAGAGCAAGTATCTATGAGAATCTACCTACCCTAAGGAGTTCGTCTGTGTAAATGTCCTTTAAAGTAGTGCCATCCCACCATTGAGAGGTAGGTAGCACCACCGTTGGGGGTGTTCAGGTCAATTCGAGGTTCGGGACATGGTGATCACCAGAGCAATGGGAAGACACCTTAGAAGCTACCCTCATGCCAGGTTCCCGGATCATGAGGACTTACTAAGACATCCTCTACTCGACGATCACCTTTCGAGGGGCAAGGCAACAGTGAAGCGTACCCTAGGGGTGGTGCGTGAATTGTGTGTCATTTTCAGTTTATTGTTTGTCTTGTCATGCATTGGTGATCTACGTTTTGATTTTATTTTTGGGCATTCATTCTTTCATGTTATTGTTTAACAGTTAAAGGTGCGGGAATTTAAAGTACGGAAAAGATAAAGGTCCTACGCTATTACAAAGGCGCGGGTCGACATCGCCAAATTAATACAAAACCCGATTTAAAATAAAATACAGAAAGTAAATGTCTAATTAACTATTACAGGGCTTTGGAGCAAGTACATTATATTCACAAAAAGAAATAAAAAAAAAACGCGCGAAACAAAAATGTAATCGAATGCGAGGGCGTTGGACCCTTTAAAGGAATTAAAATAAAATTATTAAAATAGTTAAGTTAAATAAAAAGAAAGAACTTATTTTTTCATGTTTTTGTATTTATGACATTAAAGAAAATTAAATTGGAATTTAAAAGTCAAATAACTCTAATTCTAATTATTTTTTAATTTATTAAAGAAAATGCATTAAAGTTAAAACCTAGAATTAAAACTAAATTAATTATAAAATTTATTTACAAAATTAATGGTTAATGATAATTATAATAAAAATATTTAATAAAATAAAAAAGGTGCTAAAAGTCTATTTTTTATTATTTTTGGTTATTGAGAAAAAGAATTAAATTAACAACCTACAATTAAAACTAAATTAATTATGGGATTTATTTACAAAAATACTGAAATAAAAATATTTATTATTTTTTTATCTTTTCTGATTTTTTTTGGTGTTTTTTATATATATTATGAAAATACTGAATTAATAAGAAAACAATAATTAAAAGAAAGTGAAAATAATGAAAAAGGAAAAATGTAAAGAATTTGCAAACCTAGGGGGTCTCCCCCTAATTTTGGAGGTTTTCCTTTAGCAATCTGGGCCCATTTACCCTTTGGCCTGGTTGACTATTGCGTTGGCATGGGTCTCCATTGACTGACGTTCACCGTGCTCTCCAGATCATGACCCTTGATTGAATCCATTGGCCACGTGAACAGCTTGATTTTGAAGGTATATGGTGCGCTTTGGTATTGAAGCTGCATAGGAACATTAAATAGAAAATAATATGAAAGGGGGTGAGGACCTGGGGTTCGAACCCAGGTCCTAGAGATTACCAGCGTGTATGCCTGCCAACTGCTCCACTTCATCCTTTTGTATATTCCATAACAAACAAATAATATAATCAAATATAATAACTAATGGATTTCTGGCGCGAATTTTTGAACGAACCAATCAACACTTGCCACTGCATCGTCTTCCTCATTGTTTTGTTTTCCTGAAAAAAATAGCAAACATTTAACGGGGGTTTTGAACCCCCTCAAAACATGCTTATTCTGATAATAGCGATTAGGCCCTCTTGGTATATAAATTAAGCGCGAGCATGCCGTTCTTTTCGTCTAAGCGAGCTGAACATGGTCATGGTATTGAGGTCTCTTAATTTTACAGTATCAAGAAACCCCTAATTTGGATTTCAAGAAAACCTAGCCTGCATCAATGGTAGAATCATGTATATTGCATAAAAACGTAATTAACTTATATGGTTAGCATTAGAATCTCATAATGAACACAAATCAAGCATAAAAAATTATGAAAAGTGTATGAATCAAGATGCACGAATGAGAATTTTTTTTTTGTACAGGTGAGATCGTTCTCACGTTTCTGGGCATGAAAGCTTGTGATTTTTGATCCAAATCCCTTCTTTGAAGCCTCAGCAAGCTAATGGAATTGATCTTTTGCCTTGAATCACCCTCTAACCTTGTTTTCAGTTTTGAGATTTTTAGTAAAAAGTGTGAGTTTTATCTGAGTGTTCTTGTGCAGCTTAGGTCTCAATGTTGTTTTGTATCACTTGTATATACATTAGGCAATGTGTATGGAGAGGAATTATGGCCTCATAATGCACAACATTCAATTTCAAGATCCTCCATAAACCTCCATAACCAAATTTCCTTTTTTGAATCATTTTTGAACTCTTGCTCTCTTTGGCCCCTTGCACGAATTTGGCATATGCTTAAAGGTGATTCAAGACCCATCAAAGTCAAATATCCTCTTTAATTAGGCTTTTTGATTTTCCTTTGATTTTAAAAGATTTAAAATTAATTAAATCTAATAAAATCAATATAAAATGAAAAAATTAATTAAAAATTTGAAATAAAAGGTGGGACACGTGGGAAGCATGGCCAAGTTAATTCAAGTGGAAAAAGTGGGCCCCTTTTGTCAAAAATGAAATTTCAAGGATAAATGATTTTGGCCATTTCACAAAAATTTCCCAACTTCTCCAATGCATATCTTGCTCAATTTTTAAGCTTTGATCATGTTCTTGGACATTTTGGAAAGGTCTTGAAGTCCTCTAACCAATGTCTTTGGTCCCATGTCATTTTGATTTACCAATCTCAAGTTATGGTCTTTGACTTAAAGTCCCTTTTTGTTGACTTTTGAAAATGACCTATAATGTTGAAATTGATAACTTTTTGTGAGAGCATTTATTGGACTTGAAGTATGAAGATGAGTTGTAGGAAATGTCTTTATCTTCACAATGAGCTTTGGATGTAATTTTTCTAATAATCCATGTGAAAGTTATGCCCTGGTCAATTTACAGTTGACTTTTTCAGCTGTCCAAATAAGGAAACTTTTGCATCTTGATGATTTTTGAGCCAAGCTTTGAGAATCATGATCAAGCATTGATCAAATGATGTTTGTGGCTTCAAAATGAGATGTTGACCAAAAATTTGAACTTTTGACTGTCAAATGACCATTTTGCCCCTACAGTTGACTGTAGTGCAATTAGGGTTTTTGACTGTACAATTTTGTGCTGAAAGTCTTGAAACTTTGTATGAGGATGCTTGACCATATTTGTAGGCATGTGGGACTTGATTGGTCCCTTGGAAACTTCATTTTCTTGATCAGAATAAAAACCCTAATTTTAACTGCTTAGGAGGCCCTTGAACTGTGCAACCTTTGGGGAATTTTGAAGCATGACTTGGCAATTCTTGAAGAATATGGGAGGGAAAATTTTGGGGTACAACAGGAAGCAGTTGACCAATGCGTATGGTGGATTGCTGGTGATGGACATTGGATGGACCTTCAGGGACATGTGGCAGGCACTGGCGTGAGGCTTCATGATGGTCCTTGGAATGGAAGCTGCACAGAAGCACGTTAAGAAAAAATATATGAAGGAGTGGGGGACCTGGGAATCGAACCCAGGTCCCAATACCTGTAGGACAACGCACATGCCAGCTGAGCCGTTGAGTCTCTTTGTTCATTTAGTGGACCATGATTATTATGAGAGAGAAACAAGTATTATGTTGGACAAAAAAAATAACGCGCCAATGTTTGAACTAACCAACCACAAGCCAACAGCTCATCTTCTTCTCCCTTGCTTCTTCGTTTTTGCCTGAAACTAATATCAAATAGCGGGGGTTTTAAACCCCCACTAACTGCAATATTCAAAAATAGCGATTAGCACATGAGGGAATATAAAAAGGGCGCGATAGGGGGAATTAATTCGTTTGGACGTCCTGGTTTCAATGGTGTAGGTTTCATGGCCTGATTTTTCCACATATGCAAAGCCCCAAAATTAGAGCTCTGAAACCCTAAGCAGCTTTCATGGTGGATTCGCGTACAGAGCTTAAAAATTCAATTGGATGGTACCAATAGTTTCAGAGAGATCATATTAGTGTAAACCAACAATTAAAAGACATTAATCATGCATGGAATTCAAAATGCGATTATGAATAATTTTGAAAGAAAAGTGAATCTGTTCTACCAATTCCTTGAGTATGGGGCTATGTTCTTGATTGTAATCTCTTCCTGGTGGTGTCAGCAAGCTCTTGGAATGCTTCTTAGGCCTTGAAACGCACGGCAGCTGTGAAAACAGTTTTGAGTTTTTTGTCAAAAAATGCAAGTTTTGTTTTTTTGTTTCAGCGCAGCTTTCTTCTCTTTAGCATTAGGTTTGCAATGTGCACATATAGGTGAATGAATTAGGTTAGAAAAACTGGCCCAAAATCCATGTTTTAATGCTTTTCAATATTTGATTTTCAAGCATCTTTTTCAATCTTTTTGTTATGAAAAACATGCCTATTTTGGAAGATCTTGTCTCTTGATGTGGTACACGAAATCTCCAGGTCATGATGAGGGAATATGCTGCACAAAAAGATTTGGAAAACATGTTTTGCTATTTTTGTCATATTTAATTTTAATTAAGTGAATTAATAATAATAATAATTAAAATAATTAATCAAAAATGATAAAATAACTCCCTTTAAAGTCAATGGGTCGTGCATAGCTTTTGGGTGATGATTCTTGGAAGAAATTGAGGCCCATTAGCAATTTTGAGGCATTTGAAGTAAAGTTGACTTTTCAAAATTCCCAAACATTTCCCAACTTCCACCAGGCATATCTTGCTCAATTTTTAAGCTTTGATCATGTTCTTGGACATTTTGGAAAGGTATTGAAGTCCTCTAACCAATTCCTTTGGTCCCATGTCATTTTGATTAACCAATCTCAAGTTATGGCCTTTGACTTAAAGTGCATTTTTGTTGACTTTTGAAAATGACCTATAATGTTGAGATTGATAACTTTTTGTGAGAGCATTTCTTGGACTTGAAGTGTGAAGATGAGTTGTAGGAAATGTCATTCTCTTCAAAATGAGCTTTGGATGGAATTTTTCTGATAAACCATGTGGAAGTTATGCCCTGGTCAATTTGCAGTTGACTTTTTCAATTGTCCAAATATAGAAACTTTTGCATCTTGAGACTTTTTGAGCAATGCCTTGAGAATCATGATCAAGAATTTATCAAATGATGTTTGTGGCTTCAAAATAAGATGTTGATCAAAAATTTGGACTTTTGACTGTCAAATGACCATTTTGCCCCTGCAGTTGACTGTTGAGCAATTAGGGTTTTTGACTGTGCAATTTTGTGCTGTGAGTCTTGAAACTTAGCATATGGATGCTTGACCATATTTGTAGGCATGTGGGACTTGTTTGGACCCTTGGAAACTTCAATTTCTTTGCCAGAACCAAAACCCTAATTTTTGACTGTTAGGAGGCAATTGGACTGTGCAACCTTTGAGAGATTTTGAACCTTGACCTTGGCAAATCTTGAAGAATATGGGAGGGAAAATTTTGGGGTACAACAGTTGCCCCTGTTCAATCTTCTTAATCCTGAGGATGTAGATTGGCTGGCGTGCCTTTCGTAATCCGAAGGTGGAAGATGATTGAACACTAGAGTGCCCAAAAATTTGCGCTCACATGTTAGCAGTGTGATGGTGGGAATGGGATTACAGATGCCATTTGGAGATTGATGGATAGGAAGATGGGCTTACAGATGCCATGTTGAGAGGTGATGGATAGGTGGATGTGCTTATAGATGCCATCTGGATGTCGAGAACTTGCGTACCTGAAAAAGAAAATGAGTACCTGGCCTGTTACAGGAGTCGGTCTTCAAACTCTTTATGTAGATGTGCCCTGACTGGTTACAAGAATTGAATCCTTAAACCTCTTCAGACGTGCCCTGGCGAGATACAGGAATCGAGTATGGAGTTTAAAAAGGTTATGAATGAATCAAGGATGGTTACTACCTCAATGGGACGATGAGAGAACCTTGGATGATTACTGTTGTACCCAAAAATTTGCCCTCCCATATTCTTCAAGAAATTGCCAAAGACAAGCTTCAAAATTCCCCAAGGGTTGCATAGTGTAAGAGCCTCCTGAACAGTCAAAATTAGGGTTTTGGTTCTGATCAAGAAAATGAAGTTTCCAAGGATCCAATCAAGTCTCACATGCCTACAAATATGGTCAAGCATCCTCATACAAAGTTTCAAGACTTTCAGCACAAGATTGCACAGTCAAAAACCCTAATTGCACTACAGTCAACTGTAGGGGCAAAATGGTCATTTGACAGTCAAAAGTTCAAATTTTTGGTCAACATCTCATTTTGAAGCCACAAACATCATTTGATCAATGCTTGATCATGATTCTCAAAGCTTGGCTCAAAAATCATCAAGATGCAAAAGTTTCCTTATTTGGACAGCTGAAAAAGTCAACTGTAAATTGACCAGGGCATAACTTTCACATGGATTATCAGAAAAATTCCATCCAAAGCTCATTTTGAAGAGAAAGACATTTCCTACAACTCATCTTCATACTTCAAGTCCAAGAAATGCTCTCACAAAAAGTTATCAATTTCAACATTATAGGTCATTTTCAAAAGTCAACAAAAAGGGACTTTAAGTCAAAGGCCATAACTTGAGATTGGTTAATCAAAATGACATGGGACCAAAGAAATTGGTTAGAGGACTCAAAGACCTTTCCAAAATGTCCAAGAACATGAGCAAATCTTAAAAATTGAGCAAGTTATGCCTTGTGGAATTTGGGAAATATTTGGATATTTTGAAAAGTCAACATTGATTCAAATGACCTAAAATTGCTAATGGGCTTCTTCTTCTTCCACAATTCATCATCCAAGACATGCACACGACCATTTGGCCCAAAGGGAAGTTTTTTATTAATTTTATTTATTTATTTGAATTTTTTATTACAATTAATTCATTTAAACTAAATAAAATATGGAAAAATGCTAAACTAATGAAATAAAATCTTTTTGTGCAGAAAATATTCTCATTGGACACTCAAAATTCGTGCATGATCAATTAGGGAAGGATTGGATATGATTGAGAGCAAATGTGCATGAAAAGATAAGAAAATATCATGGCTTAAAAATCAAATATTACATTCATCAATTCATGGATTTTGGACCAATTTTATTTGACCTAATCATTCCATACATAAGCTGGATCAAAACCCTTGTGCTCATTAACCCTAAGCTGCGCAGAAAAAGCATACACAAACTTGAAATTTTTGCTTGAAAATCCAAATCTGAAAACCTAGTTCTAGGACGATTCAAGACCAAATAGTTGTTCCATTGGCTTCCTTGAGGATCATAGAACGTGTTCCAATCAAAATCAATCATCCCAACACCCAGAATTGGTATACAGAAGTCAAGCTTTTCTCACTTTTTTTCATAATCGTGTTTTGAGATTTAAACATTTTCATTGCATAATTTTAATGGATTCTTACTAAATGATGCATTCTGAAGCTAACCATCTACTTTAATTGCGTTTTTATACACTGTATGCGAATCTACCATTATTGCTTTTTAGGGTTTATGAAGCTTTGAATTGGGGGTTTTAAAATATGGAAAAATTGGAGCTTGAAACCTAGGCCATTCAATTCAGTGCACTTGGACGGAGAGAATGAGGCCATCGCGCTCAATTTATGGAGCCCCAGGGGCTATTCGCTATTTTCTCTAATGATGCCTTTTAGAACAGTGTAAAAACCGTGGCCTATGTTCTTTATGTTTCAGAAAAAAAATAAACAATGAGGAAGATGACTAGGTGGCAAGGGACAATTGGTTGGTTTAAACTTTCGCGCGGAAAACAAAGCATTAACGCGTTTTTGTTTTATTATGTTTATTAATTATATTATTTACAGATGAATGAGACAGCTCCACTGGCAAGCGCGTTGGTTGGTAATGTTCAGGACCTGGGTTCGAGCCCCAGGTCCTCACCCCTTTCCATATATTTTTTCAATTGATATTCATATGCAGCTTCAACGTTGTGGTCCATGATGCACCCTCAAAATCAAGCTGGCCACGCGTCCCAGGGTATTCGATCAAAGGCCAGGGTCTGGGGAACATGATGTACTCTAGTCAACGCTTGGGTACGTGTCCGGGAAAAGTCCACAAGGCCAAGGATAAATGGGCCTGAATCACTACAAAAAACCTCCTAATTTGGGGGCAGACCCCCCTAGGTTTGCCATTTTTTTATTTCTTTTTCATTATTTCTATTTTCTTTTGATTATTGTTATTTTAATTAATTTATTATTTTCATAAAAACACAAAAACAATAAAAATCAGAAAAGACAAAAAAAATTAAATATGTTTATTTAAGTAATATTTTGTAAAAAAGTCCATTAATTAGCTAGTTTTAAATTAGGTTTTAATCTTAACTTTTTTAATAAAAATCTAAAATTAGTAGAATTAGGGTTTAATTAATTTTTTATCCCTTTTTATTTTCTTTCATAATAATTAAATATTTACTATTATTTATTTTTGTAATTAAATTACATGTAAATTAATTAGGGTTAATTTTAGGTTAAACTTTAACATGTTTTCATAATAAAATAAAAATTGTAGAATTAGGTTTAATTTTAATTAATTCTTTTTTTCATTAAAATCATAAAATACCAAAAAATACCAAAAACAATTTCTCTTCTTTTTTTAATTAATTAATTTCATCGTTTAATTTAATTTTGCAAAAAGGGTCCAACGCCCTCATTTTAATTCTTATTTAATTCGCGCGTTTATTTCTTTTTTCGTTTAATATTTATGTACCTCTCCCAAGGCCTTGTAAATTAATTTCTCGCACTTTACTTTTCATTATCTCTTTATTTTTCTGTCAAATCGGGTTCAAGAAATTTTGGCGATGTGGACCCGCGCCTTTTGTAATAGCTTAGAATTTTACTTTTCTCGCACCTTTAAGTGTTAATCAAGGCATGCAAGAATGAATGAAAAATAAAAACAAACGCTAGATCACCTATACCATGACAAGATAAATACAAATGAAAATGACACACAAATCACACACCACCCCTAGGGTACGCCTCACTGTTGCCTTGCCTCGAAAGGTGATCGTCGAGTAGAGGATGTCTTAGTAAGTCCTCATGATCCGGGAACATGGCATGAGGGTAGCTTCTAAGGTATCTTCCCATTGCTCTGGTGATCACCATGTCCCGAACATCGAATTGACCCGGACACCTCCAACGGTGGTGCTACCTACCTCTCAATGGTGGGATGGCACTACTTTAAAGGACATTTACACAGACGAATTCCTTAGGGTAGGTAGACGACTCTAGATACTTGCTCTAAATTCAAAAACAAATCAAAAATACTTTTCACACCAACACATTTTCAAAAAGCTTTCAAAAGCAATTTTTCAAACACTCTTGAGGACTGATACAAGAGTCGAACTGGAATTTTCAAAGAAACTTTTTTAAAACCCACAGTTGAAAAGCAAACAAACCATTTTTGAAAACACAAATGAGCAAGTATCTAAGAGCCCATGGATAACCATGGATAGAAAGGGTGCTAACACCTTCCCTTTCTATAATCTACCTCCCGAACCGAGAGCAATCTCTTTAAGGAATTTTTCTGTGCTTTTGTCCTTTCCATTTGGAGAAAATAAAAGACGGTGGCGACTCTTGCTTCCGCGACATTTCGCGAACCAGCGTTAAACAGTCAGTTCCAGATCCACCGATCACAGAACTGGCGACTCTGCTGGGGAGTTAAACTTAAAGTGAGGTGTACCTTAGGGTTAGTTCATAACTGTGTTTTCAATTGTATTGACTTGCTTGCTTTAAATTGTGGGTTGCATGGGAGTTACATAGATCCTAGCCCGGATCTGGGGATACCCTGTTTAGGTAGCATAAGCTGTGAGGGACCTGTCCGGCGTAGACCGACACGGGTGAAGCAGTGGCTACGTTGGTGTAGCGCCTTGGTCTGTACCGATATCCCTCGTGTTGAAACGGGGAGAATATGGGTCTTCCAAGGAGTCATTAAGCACCAACAGACCTTAGAACCTTAAATGACCCAACTTGGCCATTAGAACAGTAGCAGTATGCTACGCCCATTGAGGCTAAACTTTCGTGATGGTTCTGGCCGCAAGAAAAGATTGCGATGCTGGAGTTATGACCGATTGAGGGTAGTCAATGATATTGGGATCCTCTAAGAACCCGGTTACTTTGATAGGACAGGTTGAACCAACCAACTTCAAGAGGGTAATACCCAGACCCCATGCTGGCCTAAACTCTAAGGGTTTCTCTGTGTGACTTATGTGCCTTCGTACTCGACTATTTGCATGCTTGTTATCTGACACTTGAGTTCCCTGCAGGTTTTGTTTTTAGTCCTTAAATGGGACTCATAACAGGGCTTACTAAATTTCTTGCAGGTTTTGTTTATAGTCCTTAAGTGGGACTCATAACAAAGTATACTGAATTCCTTGCAGGGTCTGTTTATAGTCCTTAATTGGGACTCATAACAGGGTTTATCCACATTACCCCATGCATACCATAACATCATACCATTGCATACATCCTAACACATTTCAAGGATCTCAAGGGCTTGTGATGCAGGTCAGGGTGAATCAGCTATCCCAACAAGGGGCAAAGAGGATTTATTTTCCTCTACTCTAAGGGGTCAGGGGCTATGACCCACTTGATATGGTGAGCTCTGACACTGGAAGAAGGATCCCCTAGCTAAGGTTGTCAGGGGCTATGACCCACTTGATATGGTGAGCCTTTGACCCTTGGAAGAAAGACTCTCAACAAATATGAAGTTCCTTAAATCAAGCTACCGGATCCCAGCTCTAACAAATTTCTTGTTTACCCCGCGAGATCCTTGAAAACATTGCATGCATACATACATATCATTGCATTACAGGTACCCTCTTTACAGGTCACTTACCTTCTCCGCTGTTTATTTCAGCAATGGCTTCCCAACAAGATAACTAGGATCTTCAGGCTCAAGAGATTCAGTTCAGAGAGATCTTCCTAAGCCTATCCAAGGGTCAAGAGGAGTTAAGGACACTCCTCATGGGGAATATGGCCAAGAAAAGTCCCGAAAATGACAAGGACGAACGACTGAAACGTCTACAAACTGAGGTAGATACAATGAAAACCCAGATGCTGGGGCAAAGGGCTCTCATCCAAGGTTTAGCTCGGGAGCAAGAAGAGTTGAGGACCATGATCAGTCAACTCCACCAAGACAGACCCAATATGAAGCAATCAGTCCAAGTCAGGGACCGGGTCTTTGATCAGCTTCCAAGAGGAAAAGAATCTGGTATGGTGAAGAATAGAACTCTCCAAATTGCTACCACTTCACAAGCCCAGCATCAACCTCGCCCAGAGCAACAAGTTGATCAGAATAAGCCAAGCAGGTCCAAGAGGCAGTTCACCCAGCTCAACATGCCGTTGTTTCAAGCTCTACAACACCTGTTAAGGTTGAATCTGATTACACTAAGGGCTCCTCCCCGGAACCCAACATCTCTGCTCCTAACTATCATCACGACAGAAGATCTGCATACCACTCTGATAGTCCTGGACATGACACTGCTGACTGCTGAGCTCTGAAGAACAAAGTTCAAGATCTGATTAATGAAAGAGCTGGATTTCACCCAGATGGGCCAGGCTGAATGCTCCTGCCATCCCTACAAGATGCACCAGTCGAAGTAATAAGCCCTGAGACTGGAAGACTTGTGTTTATTAGAATTTTCAAGTTGTAACTTTCTTTTAACTGTTCAAACATTTATTCATGATTAAACGTTGTTAGTTCATTAATGCATCGCATATGTCTGTTTTGAAGCAATATATTCGCATTCACTATATGCAAACTGTTTTCATATTTTTTCTGATGTCAACTCTTGATCTAAAATTCTAAAGCCTCTTGAGGGAGGATGACGAAAACGATACCACAATGTACAGTATGCTTCTGAACAGACCCCGCTGATGAGGTACAGGCATTGTTTCAATTCCTAAACACTGGAGTTATAAGGATGATAATCCCTCGTCAACCCCTCTGAGCCAAAGAAGTAGGAGTTTTTCTTTTCGAAAATTAAAACCCTTTATCATAACCTGAGGTAGGGTAGTTCTCTCAGTTGATCCAAGTGCATAACAAATGGCACCAAAGAGGTCCTTACAAAACAAAAGACAGTGATGGTTCCGAACAATCATACAGATAGGCAGTCATTATATCTCAAAAAATAAAAACCCATTAAGTCAAAACCTATGAACGAGACTTACAAAACTGGGGCATCCCGCTGACTGTAATCACAAAAGAAACAGTTCAGGCAAAAAAAATAGGGATAAAAAGAGGTCACACAAACCCTCAACAAAAAAAAAGGAAAAAATGACTGCCTATTCAGAATAAATCATCAATATCTGAACCATCATTGGAACATCAGGATAAAGACTCAAACAAGGTCTAACGCACGATCAACTGAGTTTAGGTTTGGAGAACATCACGAAGAGCGGGTGGGTACAAATAATTTGAGCCTTTATCCTTTGTTTCTTAAACCGTGAACCAGGCCGCGCTACAACCCTTAAAAGTCCTAGCTGAAGCATGGGTTGGTTCGAAAGCATACTGTTACTAAAGGTATCCTGACTCCTTAAGGCCTACGGTAAAGACGGAGTTGACATCACGTTTTACAAACATCCACTTGTTTTATGAAAAAATGCATTTTCAAAATATTCAAGACAGACATAGGCTTTGCATTTTTAACATAACTTTGTTTGCATATGACTTTTTGTTTGATCAACAGGAAAAATTCGCACGATAAATACCTAGTGAACAGAAGCGCTTCCAATCAAGGGGCAGGACATGACCATGGTCCATTATCTGGGGCAGTCCAATCAAGATTCGGAGAATCTCTCAAAAGGCCAAATAGCCTGGGGCAAATCTCCACTTGAGTCACTTGGGGCACTCCAGCAACGAATCTTGCCTGATCAAACACTCTCTGGTGGCATGACAAAACACTTCTGACAGGGGCAACTCCCTACATTCTGAGAACATGGACATAGTCGAAAAGAGACTACGCAAAATCAAAGACCCGCTAGGTCGACGTACCTAGGCAAAAATAAGGGTTTCCTGACGAACCAAAAGGGTTCGGGCAAAATGAAGGGATGAAATGGAAAAAATCTGTACACCCGGCAAGTCGAAAACCTGGAAAGGCGGCTTGGGCAAAAATGGGTATCCCGGTGGACTGAAAACCCGAAAGGGCAGTTCAGGCAAAAATTAGGGATCAAAGCGTACGACTATGTCCTGTCATCTTGTCACCTGCCTACCAGAAGAAGGTTGGTCCATCAACAACTATCAGCCCCTCACAGGTCTTCTTCTCCAACCTCAGAAACAGGGGCAATAAAGAGTTGTCTAAGCAATCTAATTGTTCTGTCCTCCAAGGTATCAAGGTGAGTTCAGCTGAAGAACATAACCAGTACATCCCAACTCCCCAGAGAGTGAGCCAGCAAGTCAGTACACTCTCCTCAAGTAAAGCTATACAATCAAACCTTAAGGAAGTTGGGTATCCTCCAGCAGATCTCAACATTCCCCAGCAGCATATATGCACTCTTAACAGGCATTCCCGGCAATCTTGATCTAAGATTGTTCCCCGGCGGTATATCAAATATTCAGTGGAAGTTACTTCCAATGCAGTTCAAAACTTCCCCAAGAGAGTCCAATTGGCTTCCCCAAGAAAGTTGGAATTCATCCCCCCAGCAGTAAGCTTATCCCCAGTAGATTCTGGAAGCTTATCCCTCGCAGAGCACGAACGCGACGCCCGGCTTTATTCAAAGAGTTATTTCCTTACTAGGATATAACTGGGTTATCCTCAGCCAAGAGCCACGGAAAGATCGTCGTCGACGCAGGCTTCTTATCCCCAACGAAGCCTATTAACACTTCCAACACAGCGGAGATATCCCCAGCAAGTTATTATCAACAACTCAGCAAAGTATCTCCCTCCCCACAGAGTATTGCTCCCCAGCAAGGTCGCTAGAGTACTTTCCTCCCCGCAGAGTTATTCCATTCGCCAAGTTTATTCCCCAACGGAGTTATCTTCTCCTACCGGTATTCTTGCAAACAACATCCCCAGCGGAAGCAAAGATCTACTTGCCAACATCAGCCCAGGAGTGACTTCCCGGCACCCGTCAAGGATTTACTTTCCTAGACGAAAACATACATTCCTAAACATCCATACATCATTATAGCATGCATAGACGCATCATACAAATCTCATTTATATTGAGAACATCATCGCTTGATCCATATCATGCATTGCATATGACTAACCTTTACCTTTCAGGAAAGATTCAGTTAAATTCTCAATCATATTTCAAGACCTAGACCGGTTCAGTTAATCGACTCCAAAGATTCCTTATCCAGTCCAAGGCTTTCTCTAGTCCAGTTAAATCGACCCCAAACAGATTTTTCCGATGAAGACTCAGTAGAAGTTATCAAAGGTTTTTCTCAATGAATGTTATTGAGATTATAATTTCCTATGGTTCTCTCCCCGATCCTGCGGAGACGATAATTCCATTCCAGGTTTTTCTCAATGAATGTTATTGAGATTATAATTTCCTATGGTTCTCTCCCCAATCCTGCGGAGACGATAATTCCATTCCAGGTTTTTCTCAATGAATGTTATTGAGATTATAATTTCCTATGGTTCTCTCCCCGATCCTGCGGAGACGATAATTCCATTCCAGGTTTTTCTCAATGAATGTTATTGAGATTATAATTTCCTATGGTTCTCTCCCCGATCCTGCGGAGACGATAATTCCATTCCAGGTTTTTCTCAATGAATGTTATTGAGATTATAATTTCCTATGGTTCTCTCCCCAATCCTGCGGAGACGATAATTCCATTCCAGGTTTTTCTCAATGAATGTTATTGAGATTATAATTTCCTATGGTTCTCTCCCCAATGCTGCGGAGATGATAATTCCATCCCAGGTTTTTCTCAATAATTGCTATTGAGGTTGTAATCACCTATGGTTCTCTCCCCGATACTGCGGAGATGGTAATTCCCAAGATTTTCTCAACGATTGCTGTTGGAATTAAAGTCATCCAAGGTTCTCTCACCGTTCCTGCTGAGGTAGTAACCACCCCTGGTTCATTCATCACCTTTTGAAGCTCCAGATTCAGCTTCTGTAACCAGTCAGGACATATCTATACAAAGCATCTGAAGACCAGCTCCTGCAACATGTCAGGTACTCATTTTTCTTATGCAGGTACGCAAGCTCTCGCTAAGGAATCTCTTATGCGATCAACATCCAGATGGCACCTATAAGCCCATCCATCTTCCATCACCTCTTAGCATGGCATCTGTAAGCCCATCATCCTATTCATCAACATTTAAATACCATTATCACACTGCTACTATGTGAGCGCAAATTTCTGGGCACTCTAGTGTTCAATCATCTTCTACCCTCGGATTACGAAAGGCACGTCAGCCAATCTGCATCCTTAGGTCTAAGAAGATTGAACAGGGGCAACTGTTGTACCCCAAAATTTTCCCTCCCATATTCTTCAATAAATTGCCAAAGACTAGCTTCAAAATTCCCCAAGGGTTGCACAGTGTAAGAGCCTCCTGAACAGTCAAAATTAGGGTTTTGGTTCTGATCAAGAAAATGAAGTTTCCAAGGATCCAATCAAGTCTCACATGCCTACAAATATGGTCAAGCATCCTCATACAAAGTTTCAAGACTTTCAGCACAAGATTGCACAATCAAAAACCCTAATTGCACTCTAGTCAACTGTAGGGGCAAAATGGTCATTTGACAGTCAAAAGTTCAAATTTTTGGTCAACATCTCATTTTGAAGCCACAAACATCATTTGATCAATGCTTGATCATGATTCTCAAAGCTTGGCTCAAAAATCATCAAGATGCAAAAGTTTCCTTATTTGGACAGTTGAAAAAGTCAACTGTAAATTGACCAGGGCATAACTTTCACATGGATTATCAGAAAAATTCCATCCAAAGCTCATTTTGAAGAGAAAGACATTTCCTACAACTCATCTTCATACTTCAAGTCCAAGAAATGCTCTCACAAAAAGTTATCAATTTCAACATTATAGGTCATTTTCAAAAGTCAACAAAAAGGGACTTTAAGTCAAAGGCCATAACTTGAGATTGGTTAATCAAAATGACATGGGACCAAAGAAATTGGTTAGAGGACTCAAAGACCTTTCCAAAATGTCCAAGAACATGAGCAAATCTTAAAAATTGAGCAAGTTATGCCTTGTGGAAGTTGGGAAATTTTTGGATATTTTGAAAAGTCAACATTGATTCAAATGACCTAAAATTGCTAATGGGCTTCTTCTTCTTCCACAATTCATCATCCAAGACATGCACACGACCATTTGGCCCAAAGGGAAGTTTTTTATTAATTTTATTTATTTATTTGAATTTTTTATTACAATTAATTCATTTAAACTAAATAAAATATGGAAAAATGCTAAACTAATGAAATAAAATCTTTTTGTGCAGAAAATATTCTCATTGGACACTCAAAATTCGTGCATGATCAATTAGGGAAGGATTGGATATGATTGAGAGAAAATGTGCATGAAAAGATAAGAAAATATCATGGCTTAAAAATCAAATATTACATTCATCAATTCATGGATTTTGGACCAATTTTATTTGACCTAATCATTCCATACATAAGCTGGATCAAAACCCTTGTGCTCATTAACCCTAAGCTGCGCAGAAAAAGCATACACAAACTTGAAATTTTTGCTTGAAAATCCAAATCTGAAAACCTAGTTCTAGGACGATTCAAGACCAAATAGTTGTTCCATTGGCTTCCTTGAGGATCATAGAACGTGTTCCAATCAAAATCAATCATCCCAACACCCAGAATTGGTATACAGAAGTCAAGCTTTTCTCACTTTTTTTCATAATCGTGTTTTGAGATTTAAACATTTTCATTGCATAATTTTAATGGATTCTTACTAAATGATGCATTCTGAAGCTAACCATCTACTTTAATTGCGTTTTTATACACTGTATGCGAATCTACCATTATTGCTTTTTAGGGTTTATGAAGCTTTGAATTGGGGGTTTTAAAATATGGAAAAATTGGAGCTTGAAACCTAGGCCATTCAATTCAGTGCACTTGGACGGAGAGAATGAGGCCATCGCGCTCAATTTATGGAGCCCCAGGGGCTATTCGCTATTTTCTCTAATGATGCCTTTTAGAACAGTGTAAAAACCGTGGCCTATGTTCTTTATGTTTCAGAAAAAAAATAAACAATGAGGAAGATGACTAGGTGGCAAGGGACAATTGGTTGGTTTAAACTTTCGCGCGGAAAACAAAGCATTAACGCGTTTTTGTTTTATTATGTTTATTAATTATATTATTTACAGATGAATGAGACAGCTCCACTGGCAAGCGCGTTGGTTGGTAATGTTCAGGACCTGGGTTCGAGCCCCAGGTCCTCACCCCTTTCCATATATTTTTTCAATTGATATTCATATGCAGCTTCAACGTTGTGGTCCATGATGCACCCTCAAAATCAAGCTGGCCACGCGTCCCAGGGTATTCGATCAAAGGCCAGGGTCTGGGGAACATGATGTACTCTAGTCAACGCTTGGGTACGTGTCCGGGAAAAGTCCACAAGGCCAAGGATAAATGGGCCTGAATCACTACAAAAAACCTCCTAATTTGGGGGCAGACCCCCCTAGGTTTGCCATTTTTTTATTTCTTTTTCATTATTTCTATTTTCTTTTGATTATTGTTATTTTAATTAATTTATTATTTTCATAAAAACACAAAAACAATAAAAATCAGAAAAGACAAAAAAAATTAAATATGTTTATTTAAGTAATATTTTGTAAAAAAGTCCATTAATTAGCTAGTTTTAAATTAGGTTTTAATCTTAACTTTTTTAATAAAAATCTAAAATTAGTAGAATTAGGGTTTAATTAATTTTTTATCCCTTTTTATTTTCTTTCATAATAATTAAATATTTACTATTATTTATTTTTGTAATTAAATTACATGTAAATTAATTAGGGTTAATTTTAGGTTAAACTTTAACATGTTTTCATAATAAAATAAAAATTGTAGAATTAGGTTTAATTTTAATTAATTCTTTTTTTCATTAAAATCATAAAATACCAAAAAATACCAAAAACAATTTCTCTTCTTTTTTTAATTAATTAATTTCATCGTTTAATTTAATTTTGCAAAAAGGGTCCAACGCCCTCATTTTAATTCTTATTTAATTCGCGCGTTTATTTCTTTTTTCGTTTAATATTTATGTACCTCTCCCAAGGCCTTGTAAATTAATTTCTCGCACTTTACTTTTCATTATCTCTTTATTTTTCTGTCAAATCGGGTTCAAGAAATTTTGGCGATGTGGACCCGCGCCTTTTGTAATAGCTTAGAATTTTACTTTTCTCGCACCTTTAAGTGTTAATCAAGGCATGCAAGAATGAATGAAAAATAAAAACAAACGCTAGATCACCTATACCATGACAAGATAAATACAAATGAAAACGACACACAAATCACACACCACCCCTAGGGTACGCCTCACTGTTGCCTTGCCTCGAAAGGTGATCGTCGAGTAGAGGATGTCTTAGTAAGTCCTCATGATCCGGGAACATGGCATGAGGGTAGCTTCTAAGGTATCTTCCCATTGCTCTGGTGATCACCATGTCCCGAACATCGAATTGACCCGGACACCTCCAACGGTGGTGCTACCTACCTCTCAATGGTGGGATGGCACTACTTTAAAGGACATTTACACAGACGAATTCCTTAGGGTAGGTAGACGACTCTAGATACTTGCTCTAAATTCAAAAACAAATCAAAAATACTTTTCACACCAACACATTTTCAAAAAGCTTTCAAAAGCAATTTTTCAAACACTCTTGAGGACTGATACAAGAGTCGAACTGGAATTTTCAAAGAAACTTTTTTAAAACCCACAGTTGAAAAGCAAACAAACCATTTTTGAAAACACAAATGAGCAAGTATCTAAGAGCCCATGGATAACCATGGATAGAAAGGGTGCTAACACCTTCCCTTTCTATAATCTACCTCCCGAACCGAGAGCAATCTCTTTAAGGAATTTTTCTGTGCTTTTGTCCTTTCCATTTGGAGAAAATAAAAGACGGTGGCGACTCTTGCTTCCGCGACATTTCGCGAACCAGCGTTAAACAGTCAGTTCCAGATCCACCGATCACAGAACTGGCGACTCTGCTGGGGAGTTAAACTTAAAGTGAGGTGTACCTTAGGGTTAGTTCATAACTGTGTTTTCAATTGTATTGACTTGCTTGCTTTAAATTGTGGGTTGCATGGGAGTTACATAGATCCTAGCCCGGATCTGGGGATACCCTGTTTAGGTAGCATAAGCTGTGAGGGACCTGTCCGGCGTAGACCGACACGGGTGAAGCAGTGGCTACGTTGGTGTAGCGCCTTGGTCTGTACCGATATCCCTCGTGTTGAAACGGGGAGAATATGGGTCTTCCAAGGAGTCATTAAGCACCAACAGACCTTAGAACCTTAAATGACCCAACTTGGCCATTAGAACAGTAGCAGTATGCTACGCCCATTGAGGCTAAACTTTCGTGATGGTTCTGGCCGCAAGAAAAGATTGCGATGCTGGAGTTATGACCGATTGAGGGTAGTCAATGATATTGGGATCCTCTAAGAACCCGGTTACTTTGATAGGACAGGTTGAACCAACCAACTTCAAGAGGGTAATACCCAGACCCCATGCTGGCCTAAACTCTAAGGGTTTCTCTGTGTGACTTGTGTGCCTTCGTACTCGACTATTTGCATGCTTGTTATCTGACACTTGAGTTCCCTGCAGGTTTTGTTTTTAGTCCTTAAATGGGACTCATAACAGGGCTTACTAAATTTCTTGCAGGTTTTGTTTATAGTCCTTAAGTGGGACTCATAACAAAGTATACTGAATTCCTTGCAGGGTCTGTTTATAGTCCTTAATTGGGACTCATAACAGGGTTTATCCACATTACCCCATGCATACCATAACATCATACCATTGCATACATCCTAACACATTTCAAGGATCTCAAGGGCTTGTGATGCAGGTCAGGGTGAATCAGCTATCCCAACAAGGGGCAAAGAGGATTTATTTTCCTCTACTCTAAGGGGTCAGGGGCTATGACCCACTTGATATGGTGAGCTCTGACACTGGAAGAAGGATCCCCTAGCTAAGGTTGTCAGGGGCTATGACCCACTTGATATGGTGAGCCTTTGACCCTTGGAAGAAAGACTCTCAACAAATATGAAGTTCCTTAAATCAAGCTACCGGATCCCAGCTCTAACAAATTTCTTGTTTACCCCGCGAGATCCTTGAAAACATTGCATGCATACATACATATCATTGCATTACAGGTACCCTCTTTACAGGTCACTTACCTTCTCCGCTGTTTATTTCAGCAATGGCTTCCCAACAAGATAACTAGGATCTTCAGGCTCAAGAGATTCAGTTCAGAGAGATCTTCCTAAGCCTATCCAAGGGGCAAGAGGAGTTAAGGACACTCCTCATGGGGAATATGGCCAAGAAAAGTCCCGAAAATGACAAGGACGAACGACTGAAACGTCTACAAACTGAGGTAGATACAATGAAAACCCAGATGCTGGGGCAAAGGGCTCTCATCCAAGGTTTAGCTCGGGAGCAAGAAGAGTTGAGGACCATGATCAGTCAACTCCACCAAGACAGACCCAATATGAAGCAATCAGTCCAAGTCAGGGACCGGGTCTTTGATCAGCTTCCAAGAGGAAAAGAATCTGGTATGGTGAAGAATAGAACTCTCCAAATTGCTACCACTTCACAAGCCCAGCATCAACCTCGCCCAGAGCAACAAGTTGATCAGAATAAGCCAAGCAGGTCCAAGAGGCAGTTCACCCAGCTCAACATGCCGTTGTTTCAAGCTCTACAACACCTGTTAAGGTTGAATCTGATTACACTAAGGGCTCCTCCCCGGAACCCAACATCTCTGCTCCTAACTATCATCACGACAGAAGATCTGCATACCACTCTGATAGTCCTGGACATGACACTGCTGACTGCTGAGCTCTGAAGAACAAAGTTCAAGATCTGATTAATGAAAGAGCTGGATTTCACCCAGATGGGCCAGGCTGAATGCTCCTGCCATCCCTACAAGATGCACCAGTCGAAGTAATAAGCCCTGAGACTGGAAGACTTGTGTTTATTAGAATTTTCAAGTTGTAACTTTCTTTTAACTGTTCAAACATTTATTCATGATTAAACGTTGTTAGTTCATTAATGCATCGCATATGTCTGTTTTGAAGCAATATATTCGCATTCACTATATGCAAACTGTTTTCATATTTTTTCTGATGTCAACTCTTGATCTAAAATTCTAAAGCCTCTTGAGGGAGGATGACGAAAACGATACCACAATGTACAGTATGCTTCTGAACAGACCCCGCTGATGAGGTACAGGCATTGTTTCAATTCCTAAACACTGGAGTTATAAGGATGATAATCCCTCGTCAACCCCTCTGAGCCAAAGAAGTAGGAGTTTTTCTTTTCCAAAATTAAAACCCTTTATCATAACCTGAGGCAGGGTAGTTCTCTCAGTTGATCCAAGTGCATAACAAATGGCACCAAAGAGGTCCTTACAAAACAAAAGACAGTGATGGTTCCGAACAATCATACAGATAGGCAGTCATTATATCTCAAAAAATAAAAACCCATTAAGTCAAAACCTATGAACGAGACTTACAAAACTGGGGCATCCCGCTGACTGTAATCACAAAAGAAACAGTTCAGGCAAAAAAAATAGGGATAAAAAGAGGTCACACAAACCCTCAACAACAAAAAAGGAAAAAATGACTGCCTATTCAGAATAAATCATCAAAATCTGAACCATCATTGGAACATCAGGATAAAGACTCAAACAAGGTCTAACGCACGATCAACTGAGTTTAGGTTTGGAGAACAACACGAAGAGCGGGTGGGTACAAATAATTTGAGCCTTTATCCTTTGTTTCTTAAACCGTGAACCAGGCCGCGCTACAACCCTTAAAAGTCCTAGCTGAAGCATGGGTTGGTTCGAAAGCATACTGTTACTAAAGGTATCCTGACTCCTTAAGGCCTACGGTAAAGACGGAGTTGACATCATGTTTTACAAACATCCACTTGTTTTATGAAAAAATGCATTTTCAAAATATTCAAGACAGACATAGGCTTTGCATTTTTAACATAACTTTGTTTGCATATGACTTTTTGTTTGATCAACAGGAAAAATTCGCACGATAAATACCTAGTGAATAGAAGCGCTTCCAATCAAGGGGCAGGACATGACCATGGTCCATTATCTGGGGCAGTCCAATCAAGATTCGGAGAATCTCTCAAAAGGCCAAATAGCCTGGGGTAAATCTCCACTTGAGTCACTTGGGGCACTCCAGCAACGAATCTTGCCTGATCAAACACTCTCTGGTGGCATGACAAAACACTTCTGACAGGGGCAACTCCCTACATTCTGAGAACATGGACATAGTCGAAATGATACTACGCAAAATCAAAGACCCGCTAGGTCGACGTACCTAGGCAAAAATAAGGGTTTCCCGGCGAACCAAAAGGGTCCGGGCAAAATGAAGGGATGAAATGGAAAAAATCTGTACACCCGGCAAGTCGAAAACCTGGAAAGGCGGCTTGGGCAAAAATGGGTATCCCGGTGGACTGAAAACCCGAAAGGGCAGTTCAGGCAAAAATTAGGGATCAAAGCGTACGACTATGTCCTGTCATCTTGTCACCTGCCTACCAGAAGAAGGTTGGTCCATCAACAACTATCAGCCCCTCACAGGTCTTCTTCTCCAACCTCAGAAACAGGGGCAATAAAGAGTTGTCTAAGCAATCTAATTGTTCTGTCCTCCAAGGTATCAAGGTGAGTTCAGCTGAAGAACATAACCAGTACATCCCAACTCCCCAGAGAGTGAGCCAGCAAGTCAGTACACTCTCCTCAAGTAAAGCTATACAATCAAACCTTAAGGAAGTTGGGTATCCTCCAGCAGATCTCAACATTCCCCAGCAGCATATATGCACTCTTAACAGGCATTCCCGGCAATCTTGATCTAAGATTGTTCCCCGGCGGTATATCAAATATTCAGTGGAAGTTACTTCCAATGCAGTTCAAAACTTCCCCAAGAGAGTCCAATTGGCTTCCCCAAGAAAGTTGGAATTCATCCCCCCAGCAGTAAGCTTATCCCCAGTAGATTCTGGAAGCTTATCCCTCGCAGAGCACGAACGCGACGCCCGGCTTTATTCAAAGAGTTATTTCCTTACTAGGATATAACTGGGTTATCCTCAGCCAAGAGCCACGGAAAGATCGTCGTCGACGCAGGCTTCTTATCCCCAACGAAGCCTATTAACACTTCCAACACAGCGGAGATATCCCCAGCAAGTTATTATCAACAACTCAGCAAAGTATCTCCCTCCCCACAGAGTATTGCTCCCCAGCAAGGTCGCTAGAGTACTTTCCTCCCCGCAGAGTTATTCCATTCGCCAAGTTTATTCCCCAACGGAGTTATCTTCTCCTACCGGTATTCTTGCAAACAACATCCCCAGCGGAAGCAAAGATCTACTTGCCAACATCAGCCCAGGAGTGACTTCCCGGCACCCGTCAAGGATTTACTTTCCTAGACGAAAACATACATTCCTAAACATCCATACATCATTATAGCATGCATAGACGCATCATACAAATCTCATTTATATTGAGAACATCATCGCTTGATCCATATCATGCATTGCATATGACTAACCTTTACCTTTCAGGAAAGATTCAGTTAAATTCTCAATCATATTTCAAGACCTAGACCGGTTCAGTTAATCGACTCCAAAGATTCCTTATCCAGTCCAAGGCTTTCTCTAGTCCAGTTAAATCGACCCCAAACAGATTTTTCCGATGAAGACTCAGTAGAAGTTATCAAAGGTTTTTCTCAATGAATGTTATTGAGATTATAATTTCCTATGGTTCTCTCCCCGATCCTGCGGAGACGATAATTCCATTCCAGGTTTTTCTCAATGAATGTTATTGAGATTATAATTTCCTATGGTTCTCTCCCCAATCCTGCGGAGACGATAATTCCATTCCAGGTTTTTCTCAATGAATGTTATTGAGATTATAATTTCCTATGGTTCTCTCCCCGATCCTGCGGAGACGATAATTCCATTCCAGGTTTTTCTCAATGAATGTTATTGAGATTATAATTTCCTATGGTTCTCTCCCCGATCCTGCGGAGACGATAATTCCATTCCAGGTTTTTCTCAATGAATGTTATTGAGATTATAATTTCCTATGGTTCTCTCCCCAATCCTGCGGAGACGATAATTCCATTCCAGGTTTTTCTCAATGAATGTTATTGAGATTATAATTTCCTATGGTTCTCTCCCCAATGCTGCGGAGATGATAATTCCATCCCAGGTTTTTCTCAATAATTGCTATTGAGGTTGTAATCACCTATGGTTCTCTCCCCGATACTGCGGAGATGGTAATTCCCAAGATTTTCTCAACGATTGCTGTTGGAATTAAAGTCATCCAAGGTTCTCTCACCGTTCCTGCTGAGGTAGTAACCACCCCTGGTTCATTCATCACCTTTTGAAGCTCCAGATTCAGCTTCTGTAACCAGTCAGGACATATCTATACAAAGCATCTGAAGACCAGCTCCTGCAACATGTCAGGTACTCATTTTTCTTATGCAGGTACGCAAGCTCTCGCTAAGGAATCTCTTATGCGATCAACATCCAGATGGCACCTATAAGCCCATCCATCTTCCATCACCTCTTAGCATGGCATCTGTAAGCCCATCATCCTATTCATCAACATTTAAATACCATTATCACACTGCTACTATGTGAGCGCAAATTTCTGGGCACTCTAGTGTTCAATCATCTTCTACCCTCAGATTACGAAAGGCACGTCAGCCAATCTGCATCCTTAGGTCTAAGAAGATTGAACAGGGGCAACTGTTGTACCCCAAAATTTTCCCTCCCATATTCTTCAAGAAATTGCCAAAGACTAGCTTCAAAATTCCCCAAGGGTTGCACAGTGTAAGAGCCTCCTGAACAGTCAAAATTAGGGTTTTGGTTCTGATCAAGAAAATGAAGTTTCCAAGGATCCAATCAAGTCTCACATGCCTACAAATATGGTCAAGCATCCTCATACAAAGTTTCAAGACTTTCAGCACAAGATTGCACAGTCAAAAACCCTAATTGCACTACAGTCAACTGTAGGGGCAAAATGGTCATTTGACAGTCAAAAGTTCAAATTTTTGGTCAACATCTCATTTTGAAGCCACAAACATCATTTGATCAATGCTTGATCATGATTCTCAAAGCTTGGCTCAAAAATCATCAAGATGCAAAAGTTTCCTTATTTGGACAGCTGAAAAAGTCAACTGTAAATTGACCAGGGCATAACTTTCACATGGATTATCAGAAAAATTCAATCCAAAGCTCATTTTGAAGAGAAAGACATTTCCTACAACTCATCTTCATACTTCAAGTCCAAGAAATGCTCTCACAAAAAGTTATCAATTTCAACATTATAGGTCATTTTCAAAAGTCAACAAAAAGGGACTTTAAGTCAAAGGCCATAACTTGAGATTGGTTAATCAAAATGACATGGGACCAAAGACATTGGTTAGAGGACTCAAAGACCTTTCCAAAATGTCCAAGAACATGAGCAAATCTTAAAAATTGAGCAAGTTATGCCTTGTGGAAGTTGGGAAATTTTTGGATATTTTGAAAAGTCAACATTGATTCAAATGACCTAAAATTGCTAATGGGCTTCTTCTTCTTCCACAATTCATCATCCAAGACATGCACACGACCATTTGGCCCAAAGGGAAGTTTTTTATTAATTTTATTTATTTATTTGAATTTTTTATTACAATTAATTCATTTAAACTAAATAAAATATGGAAAAATGCTAAACTAATGAAATAAAATCTTTTTGTGCAGAAAATATTCTCATTGGACACTCAAAATTCGTGCATGATCAATTAGGGAAGGATTGGATATGATTGAGAGAAAATGTGCATGAAAAGATAAGAAAATATCATGGCTTAAAAATCAAATATTACATTCATCAATTCATGGATTTTGGACCAATTTTATTTGACCTAATCATTCCATACATAAGCTGGATCAAAACCCTTGTGCTCATTAACCCTAAGCTGCGCAGAAAAAGCATACACAAACTTGAAATTTTTGCTTGAAAATCCAAATCTGAAAACCTAGTTCTAGGACGATTCAAGACCAAATAGTTGTTCCATTGGCTTCCTTGAGGATCATAGAACGTGTTCCAATCAAAATCAATCATCCCAACACCCAGAATTGGTATACAGAAGTCAAGCTTTTCTCACTTTTTTTCATAATCGTGTTTTGAGATTTAAACATTTTCATTGCATAATTTTAATGGATTCTTACTAAATGATGCATTCTGAAGCTAACCATCTACTTTAATTGCGTTTTTATACACTGTATGCGAATCTACCATTATTGCTTTTTAGGGTTTATGAAGCTTTGAATTGGGGGTTTTAAAATATGGAAAAATTGGAGCTTGAAACCTAGGCCATTCAATTCAGTGCACTTGGACGGAGAGAATGAGGCCATCGCGCTCAATTTATGGAGCCCCAGGGGCTATTCGCTATTTTCTCTAATGATGCCTTTTAGAACAGTGTAAAAACCGTGGCCTATGTTCTTTATGTTTCAGAAAAAAAATAAACAATGAGGAAGATGACTAGGTGGCAAGGGACAATTGGTTGGTTTAAACTTTCGCGCGGAAAACAAAGCATTAACGCGTTTTTGTTTTATTATGTTTATTAATTATATTATTTACAGATGAATGAGACAGCTCCACTGGCAAGCGCGTTGGTTGGTAATGTTCAGGACCTGGGTTCGAGCCCCAGGTCCTCACCCCTTTCCATATATTTTTTCAATTGATATTCATATGCAGCTTCAACGTTGTGGTCCATGATGCACCCTCAAAATCAAGCTGGCCACGCGTCCCAGGGTATTCGATCAAAGGCCAGGGTCTGGGGAACATGATGTACTCTAGTCAACGCTTGGGTACGTGTCCGGGAAAAGTCCACAAGGCCAAGGATAAATGGGCCTGAATCACTACAAAAAACCTCCTAATTTGGGGGCAGACCCCCCTAGGTTTGCCATTTTTTTATTTCTTTTTCATTATTTCTATTTTCTTTTGATTATTGTTATTTTAATTAATTTATTATTTTCATAAAAACACAAAAACAATAAAAATCAGAAAAGACAAAAAAAATTAAATATGTTTATTTAAGTAATATTTTGTAAAAAAGTCCATTAATTAGCTAGTTTTAAATTAGGTTTTAATCTTAACTTTTTTAATAAAAATCTAAAATTAGTAGAATTAGGGTTTAATTAATTTTTTATCCCTTTTTATTTTCTTTCATAATAATTAAATATTTACTATTATTTATTTTTGTAATTAAATTACATGTAAATTAATTAGGGTTAATTTTAGGTTAAACTTTAACATGTTTTCATAATAAAATAAAAATTGTAGAATTAGGTTTAATTTTAATTAATTCTTTTTTTCATTAAAATCATAAAATACCAAAAAATACCAAAAACAATTTCTCTTCTTTTTTTAATTAATTAATTTCATCGTTTAATTTAATTTTGCAAAAAGGGTCCAACGCCCTCATTTTAATTCTTATTTAATTCGCGCGTTTATTTCTTTTTTCGTTTAATATTTATGTACCTCTCCCAAGGCCTTGTAAATTAATTTCTCGCACTTTACTTTTCATTATCTCTTTATTTTTCTGTCAAATCGGGTTCAAGAAATTTTGGCGATGTGGACCCGCGCCTTTTGTAATAGCTTAGAATTTTACTTTTCTCGCACCTTTAAGTGTTAATCAAGGCATGCAAGAATGAATGAAAAATAAAAACAAACGCTAGATCACCTATACCATGACAAGATAAATACAAATGAAAATGACACACAAATCACACACCACCCCTAGGGTACGCCTCACTGTTGCCTTGCCTCGAAAGGTGATCGTCGAGTAGAGGATGTCTTAGTAAGTCCTCATGATCCGGGAACATGGCATGAGGGTAGCTTCTAAGGTATCTTCCCATTGCTCTGGTGATCACCATGTCCCGAACATCGAATTGACCCGGACACCTCCAACGGTGGTGCTACCTACCTCTCAATGGTGGGATGGCACTACTTTAAAGGACATTTACACAGACGAATTCCTTAGGGTAGGTAGACGACTCTAGATACTTGCTCTAAATTCAAAAACAAATCAAAAATACTTTTCACACCAACACATTTTCAAAAAGCTTTCAAAAGCAATTTTTCAAACACTCTTGAGGACTGATACAAGAGTCGAACTGGAATTTTCAAAGAAACTTTTTTAAAACCCACAGTTGAAAAGCAAACAAACCATTTTTGAAAACACAAATGAGCAAGTATCTAAGAGCCCATGGATAACCATGGATAGAAAGGGTGCTAACACCTTCCCTTTCTATAATCTACCTCCCGAACCGAGAGCAATCTCTTTAAGGAATTTTTCTGTGCTTTTATCCTTTCCATTTGGAGAAAATAAAAGACGGTGGCGACTCTTGCTTCCGCGACATTTCGCGAACCAGCGTTAAACAGTCAGTTCCAGATCCACCGATCACAATTACTACCTCAACAGTAACGATGAGAGAACCTGGGGCGATTACTACCTCAACAGTAACGATGAGAAAATCTTGGATGTCTTCTACTGAGTCTTCATCAGGAAAATCTTTAGGAATCGATTTAACTGGACTGGAGAAGGCCTTTGACTGGATCGGCGTCAGGAAAATCTTTAGGAGTTGATTTAACTGAACCAGGCAAGGTCTTGGAATCTTCAACTGGAATAAGAATTAGGGAGATCTTAGGGTCGATCTGACTGAACCAGAGAAGGCCTTTGACTGGATCGGCATCAGCAAAATCTTTAGGAGTCGATTTAACTGAACCAAGCAAGGTCTTGGAATCTTCAACTGGAATAAGAATCAGGGAGATCTTAGGGTTGATCTGACTGAACCAGAGAAGGCCTTTGACTGGATCGGCATCAGAAAAATCTTTAGGAGTCGATTTAACTGAACCAGGCAAGGTCTTGGAATCTTCAACTAGAATAAGAATCAGGGAGATCTTAGGGTCGATCTGACTGAACCAGAGAAGGCCTTTGACTGGATCGGCATCAGAAAAATCTTTAGGAGTCGATTTAACTGAACCAGGAAAGGTCTTGGAATCTTCAACTGGAATAAGAATCAGGGAGATCTTAGGGTCGATCTGACTGAACCAGAGAAGGCCTTTGACTGGATCGACATCAGAAAAATCTTTAGGAGTCGATTTAACTGAACCAGGCAAGGTCTTGGAATCTTCAACTGGAATAAGAATCAGGGAGATCTTAGGGTCGATCTGACTGAACCAGAGAAGGCCTTTGACTGGATCGGCATCAGAAAAATCTTTAGGAGTCGATTTAACTGAACCAGGCAAGGTCTTGGAATCTTCAACTGGAATAAGAATCAGGGAGATCTTAGGGTCGATCTGACTGAACCAGAGAAGGCCTTTGACTGGATCGGCATCAGAAAAATCTTTAGGAGTAGATTTAACTGAACCAAGCAAGGTCTTGGAATCTTCAACTGGAATAAGAATCAGGGAGATCTTAGGGTCGATCTGACTGAACCAGAGAAAGCCTTTGATTAACTTTGACTGGATAAGAATCAGAAAAATCTTAGAATTGATTTAACTGAACCAGACTAAAGTCTTGGATATAGCTGAGAACTTAACTGGATCTTTCCTGAAAGGTAAAGGTCAGTCATATGCAATGCATGATATGGATCAAGCAATGATGTTCTCAACATAAATGAGATTGTGCGATGCGTTCATGCATGTATCATGATGTATGTGATGTTTATGAATGTATGTTTTTGTCTAGGAAAGTAAATCCTTGACGGGTGCCGGGAAGTCACATCCTGGGCTGATGTTGGAGAATAGTGCTTTGTTGTTTCCGCTGGGGATGATAGTTGCAAGAATACCGGTAGGAGAAGATAACTCCGTTGGGGAATAAACTTGGCGAATGGATTACTCTGCGGGGAAAAATTACTCTAGTTACCTTGCCGGGGAATCGTACTCTGTGGGAGGAGAGGTACTTTGAGATGTTGATGGTAACTTCGCCGGGGATACCGTTGTTATGTTGGAAGTGTTAATAGACTCCGCTGGGGATAGGAAGACTTCGCCGAGGACGATCTTTCCGTGGCTTTTGGCTGAGGATAACCCAGTTATATCCTGGTAGGGAAATAACCTTTGAATAAAGCCGGGGGACGCGTTCGTGCTCTGTAGGGGGTAAGCTTCCAGAATCTACTGGGGATAAGCTTCCTGCTGGGGAGATGGATTCAAACTTTCCTGGGGAAATCTTGAACTATGCTGGACTCTCCTGGGGAAATTTTGAGATGTACTGAAAGTGACTCCACTGAATGTCTGGTATACCGCCGGGGAACAGTTTTAGACCAAGACTGCCGGGGATGCTTGTTAAGAATATTCGTATATTGTGCTGGGGAATGTTGAGATCTGCTGGGGATACCCAACTTCCTTAAGGCTGATAATATAGCTTTGCTTGGGGAGAGTGCATTGACTTGCTGACTCTCTCTCTGGGGATTTAAGATATACTGGTTATGTTCTTCGGCTGAACTTACCTTGGTACCTTGGTGGACAGAACAATTAGATCGCTTAGACGACTCATTATTGCCCCTGTTTCAGTGGGGGAAGGCACCTGTGGGGGTAATTGACAAATCTTCTGGTAGACAGGTGACGAGGTGCCAGGACATAGTCGTACGCTTTAATCCCTAACTTTTGCCTGGACCGCCCTTTCGGGTTTTCAGTCCATCGGGATACCCATTTTTGCCTAAGCCGCCTCTTCAGGTTTTCGACTTGCTGGGTGTACAGATTTTTCATTTCATCCCTCATTTTTGCCCGAACCCTTTTGGTTCGCCAGGAAGCCCTTATTTTTGCCTAGGTATGTCAACCTAGCGGGTCTTTGATTTTGCGTAGTATTTTTCCGACTATATCCACGCTCTCAGAATATAGGGAGATGCCCTTGTCAGTAGTATTGCGTTACCGTACCACTAGAAGATGTCTGATCAGGCAAGATTTATTGTCGGAATGCCCCAGGTGATCCAGATGGAGATTTGCCCCAAGCTGGTTGGCCTTTTGAGAGATTCTCCGAATCTTGACTTAAGTGCCCCAGATGATGGACAATGATCATGCCATGCCCCATGATTGGAAGCGTTTCTTCCACTGGAAGTGACTCTTTTGTTGAGAAGACCTTCGTTCATCGGATATTTGTTGCGCAAAGTTCTGCTGTTCAAACAAATAATCATATGCAAACAATGTTATCTTAAGAATGCAAAGCTTATGTCTGTCTTGAAATTTTTGAAAATGCATTTTTCAATAAAAACAAATGAATTTTTTTTGTAAACTGTGATGTCAACTCGTTATTTTACAGCAAGCCTTAAGGAGTCAGGATACCTTTGTACAGTATGCTTTCGAACTAACCCATGCTTCAGCTAGGAATTTTAAGGGTTGTAACGTGGCCTGGTTCATGGTTTAAGAAACAAAGGATAAAGGCTCAAATTATTTGTACCCACCCGCTCTTCGTGATATTCTTCAAACCTAAGCTCAGTTGATCGTGCGTTAGACCTTGTTTGAGTCTTTGCTCTGATATTCCGGTGACGGTTCAGATATTGATGATTTATTCTGGATAGGCAGTCATTTTTGTTTTTGTTGAGGGTTTGCATGACCTCTTTCTTTTTGATTTCGTTATCCATAAATTTTGTCTGAACAGTTTCTTTTGTGATTACAGTCAGCGGGATGCCCCAGTTTTGTAAGTCTCCTTCATAGGTTTTGACTTATTGGGCTTTTATCTTTTTTTTTGGTAATGATTGCTTGTCTTTATGATTATCCGGAACCCTCACTGTATTTTGTTTTTTGAGGACTCTTTTGGTGCTATTCGTTGTACACTTGGATCAACTGAGAGAACTACCCTGCCCCAGGTTATAATTAAGGGTTTTAATTTTCGAAAAGAAAAACTCCTACTTCTTTGGCTCGAAGGGGTTGACGAGGGATTATCTTCCTTATAACTCCAGTGTTTAGGAATTGAAACAATGCATGTACCTCATCAACGGGGTCTGGTCAAAAGCATACTGTATATCGTGGTATCGTTTTCGTCATCCTCCCTCAAGAGGCTTAGAATTATCAATCGAGAGTTGATCATCACAGAATATGAAAACAGTTTGAATATAGAGAATGCGAATATATTGATTCAAAACAGACATGTGCGATGCATTGATAAAGTAATAAAGTTTGCTATGACAATAATGGTTTGAACAATCAAAAGAAAATTACAAATTGAAAAATTCTAATGAACAAAACTCCTCTAGTTTGAACTAGTCATTTCTCAGCGGAAGATTTTCATCTCGCCATCTGGCATGAACTCCAGCACCCCTTCGTCAATCAAGTCCTGGACTTTGTTCTTCAAGGTCCAACAGTCGTCTGTAGCATGCCCCGGGCTGTCTGAATGATAAGCGCAGCGGGTGTTGGGGTTATACCTTGAAGGTGTCATATTCGGATTCTTAAGAGGGTCCTTTAGAGTGATCAGATTGACCTCCAACAGGCGCTTCAGTATAAAGGATGATGGTATATCAGTCTCCAAGAAATGTCTTCCAGGTGAATATCGTTTACGCTGACTACCCCGTTGAGGCTGGGCTCGTGACCCTGAAGAAAGCTGAGGAGATTTTCCTTTGTCTTCTTGCCCCGTATGTGGTTGAATGATGACTGGAACTTCAACCTTGGTTGTTTGCCCCACTGGATTATTTTGAATCAGCTTGGTGATGAGGACCCGAAGCTCTTCTTGTTTTTGAGCTAAGTCCTGAATGAGAGTCATTTGGCCCATCAACTGCCCCATCATTTGGATCTTCATGGTTGCCAACTCAATTTGTAGCCCTTCCAGCTGATCATTCCTGATACCCCCTGCATTCCCTAGGGTCAAGTTCCTTGTGAGAAGATCCTTTATTTCTTCTTGCCCTTGGGATAGGTTCAAGAACATTTCTTGCAGTTGGGCATTCTGAGCCCGGAGATCTTGGTTATCCGGTTGGAAAGCCATTGCTGAAATAAACAGCGAAGATGGTGAGTGACCTGTCAAGAGGGTACCTGTAATGCAATGATATGTATGATATGTATGCAATGTTTTCAAGGACCTCGCAGGGTAGACAAGAAAATTGTTAGAGTTGGAGTCCGATAGCTTGATTGAAGGAACTGCATGTTGTTGAGAGTCCTTCTTCAAGGGTCAGGGCTCACCATATCTAGTGGGTCATAGCCCCTGACAATTTTGGCTCGGGGAATCTTCTTCAAGAGTCAAAGCTCACCATATCAAGTGGGTCATAGCCTCTGACTCAGATCATCAACCTGGCTAGAGGAAAATAAATCCCCTTTGCCTCTTGCTAGACATTTTGATTCATCATGACCTGCATCACAGACCCTTGAGATCCTTGAAATGGGTTAGTCCTTATGCAAGATGTATGCAATGGTATGATGTTATGCTATGCATGGAGTAATGTAGGTAAACCCTGTTATGAGTCCCAATTAAGGACTATAAACAAAACCTGCAAGAAACTCAAGTGTCAGATAACAAGCATGCAAGTAGTCAAGTATGAAAGCACACAAGTCACACCACAACCCTTAGAGTTTAGGCCAGCATGGGGTCTAGGTATTACCCTCTTGAAGTTGGTGGGCTCAACCTGTCCTATTAGAAGTAACCGGGTTCTAAGGGTCCCAATATCACTGGATTGCTTTCATTTTTCATCGTTTCGATTTAGCCACTGAACTGGCGACCGAAATATTCCAAGAAAACAACCCTCAATTAAGTGTAGTATCGAGTATCAACCAACCTCGGACTGCACCAAAGTCAGTTATCTCACTACCCTAAAGAGGCCAAGATAGTTCAATTAAGGTTCCTAAGGTCAGTTGATGCTTCACAACACCACGCGGAGGCCCCGTACTCTCCTTGACTGAACTCAAGGGTTACCGGTACACACCAAAGTGCCACATCAACATAGCAGACTGCTTCAACCATGTCGGTATACCCCGCACAGTTCCCTCACAGCCTTGTTGCTACTTTCTAAGAAGATATCCCCAGATCCGGGTTAGGATCTATAGAACTCCCGAGACAGTACCCACAATAATAAAGCAAGCAAGTTAACGCAATTGAAAACACAGTTATGAACTATCCTAAGGTACACCTCACTTTTAAAGATTTCCCCAGCAGAGTCGCCAGTTCTGTGATCGGTGGATCTGGAACTGACTGTTTAACGCTGGTTCGCGAAATGTCGCGGAAGCAAGAGTCGCCACCGTCTTTTATTTTCTCCAATATGGAAAGGACAAAAGAACAGAAAAATTCCTTATTGAGATTAGCTCTCGGTTCGGGAGGTAGATTTATAGAAAGGGAAGGTGTTAGCACCCTTTCTATCCATGGTTATCCATGGGCTCTTAGATACTTGCTCATTTGTGTTTTCAAAATGTTTGTTTGCTTTTCAACTGTGGGTTTGAAAAAGTTTCGTTTAAAATTTCAGTTCGACTCTTGTATCAGTCCTCAAGAGTGTTTGAAAAGTTTTTTTTGAAAGCTTTTTGCAAAGTGTCGGTGTGAAAAGAAGTTTTTGATTTGTTTTGAATTAGAGCAAGTATCTACGAGTCATCTACCTACCCTAAGGAATTAGGCTGTGTTAATGTCCTTAAGGTAGTGCCGTCCCACCATTGAGAGGTAGGTAGCACCACCGTTGGAGGTGTTCGGGTCAATTCGAGTTTAGGGACAGTGTGGTCACCGAGCAACAGTAAGACACCTTAGAAGCTACCCTTATGCCATTGATCTTTTTGTTCCGAGGCAACTATTCCGAGGCAACTTGTTTGAGGCAACCGTTTCGAGGCAACCAGATCAATGGAACATAAGGACTTACTAAGACGTCCTATAGTCGACGACCACGTTTCGAGGGGCAAGGCAACAGTGTGGTCACCAGAGCAATAGTAGGACACCTTAGAAGCTACCCTTATGCCATGTTCATGGACATAAGGACTTACTAAAACGTCCTATACTCGACGACCACGATTCGAAGGGCAAGGCAACAGTGAGGCGTACCCTAGGAGTGGTGTGTGAATTGTGTGTCATTTTCAGTTATATTTTATCTTGATCATGTATTGGGTGAGATACGCTTTGATTTTATTTGGGCCATTCATTCTTTCATGCAATAGTTAGTAGTTAAGAGGTGCGGAAATTAAAAATGCGGAAAATAAAGGTCATACGCTATTACAAGGCGCGGGTCTATACATCGCCAAATTGACAAAGACCCGATTTTGAATAAAAGTGCGGAAAGTAAATGTCCTAATTACTATTACAAAGCTTTGGGGCAATTACATAATATTTAAAATGAAAATAAAGACAAACGCGCGAAAAGAAATAAGAATCGAGAGCTCGAGGGCGTTGGACCCTTTAAAGAAATTAAATTGGAGTTGGAAGGTTAATTAATTATTTAATGAGAAAAGAAATTATTTTTATGTTTTTTTGGTATTTATGAAAAAAGGAAGATTAATTGAAATTAGAAATTAAATAAAACCCTAATTCTAGTTTGTTTTTTAATTATTAAAAAAATATTTAAGTTTTGACCTAATTTACACTAATTATTTTAATTACAAGTTTATTTACAAAATAATTAAGAATTAATAATAATGATGATAAGGAAATAAATTATTTATTAAGAAAAAAGAATAACAATGCTAAAACCTAATTTTTATGTTTTTTAGTTTATTTAAGAAAACATTAAAGTTAAACCTAAAATTAAGCTAAATTAATTATTGGAATTTATTTACAAAAGAAAACTATTAATAAATTAAAAATTAAATAAACATATTTTTATTTTTATGATTTCTGATTTTTTTGTATTTTTGTATTTTTGTATTATGAAAATTAATTGGTGAATTAAAGGAAAACAATTAATTAAAAAGAATAAGTAAAAGAATAGAAGGAAAAATAAATGAAAGTTGGAAATTAGACAAACCATGGGGGTATCTGGCCCCTTTGGAGGTGTTTTTGTGAGAATTTTGGCCCAATGGAACAAGCCCTGTTTGACTTCTCTGATTGAGTGGGAAGCAGTTGACCAATGCGTATGGTGGATTGCTGGTGATGGCCATTGGATGGACCTTCAGGGACATGTGGCAGGCACTGGCGTGAGGCTTCATGATGGTCCTTGGAATGGAAGCTGCACAGAAGAACGTTAAGAAAAAATATATGAAGGAGTGGGGGACCTGGGAATCGAACCCAGGTCCCAATACCTATAGGACAACGCACATGCCAGCTGAGCTGTTGAGTCTCTTTGTTCATTTAGTGGACCATGATTATTATGAGAGAGAAACAAGTATTATGCTGGACAAAAAAAAATAACGCGCCAATGTTTGAACTAACCAACCACAAGCCAACAACTCATCTTCTTCTCCCTTGCTTCTTCGTTTTTGCCTGAAACTAATATCAAATAGCGGGGGTTTTAAACCCCCACTAACTGCAATATTCAAAAATAGCGATTAGCACATGAGGGAATATAAAAAGGGCGCGATAGGGGGAATTAATTCGTTTGGACGTCCTGGTTTCAATGGTGTAGGTTTCATGGCCTGATTTTTCCACATATGCAAAGCCCCAAAATTAGAGCTCTGAAACCCTAAGCAGCTTTCATGGTGGATTCGCGTACAGAGCTTAAAAATTCAATTGGATGGTACCAATAGTTTCAGAGAGATCATATTAGTGTAAACCAACAATTAAAAGACATTAATCATGCATGGAATTCAAAATGCGATTATGAATAATTTTGAAAGAAAAGTGAATATGTTCTACCAATTCCTTGAGTATGGGGCTATGTTCTTGATTGTAATCTCTTCCTGGTGGTGTCAGCAAGCTCTTGGAATGCTTCTTAGGCCTTGAAACGCACGGCAGCTGTGAAAACAGTTTTGAGTTTTTTGTCAAAAATGCAAGTTTTGTTTTTTTGTTTCAGCGCAACTTTCTTCTCTTTAGCATTAGGTTTGCAATGTGCACATATAGGTGAATGAATTAGGTTAGAAAAACTGGCCCAAAATCCATGTTTTAATGCTTTTCAATATTTGATTTTCAAACATCTTTTTCAATCTTTTTGTTATGAAAAACATGCCTATTTTGGAAGATCTTGTCTCTTGATGTGGTACACGAAATCTCCAGGTCATGATGAGGGAATATGCTGCACAAAAAGATTTTGAAAACATGTTTTGCTATTTTTGTCATATTTAATTTTAATTAAGTGAATTAATAATAATAATAATTCAAATAATTAATCAAAAATGATAAAATAACTCCCTTTAAAGTCAATGGGTCGTGCATATCTTTTGGGTGATGATTCTTGGAAGAAATTGAGGCCCATTAGCAATTTTGAGGCATTTGAAGTAAAGTTGACTTTTCAAAATTCCCAAAAATTTCCCAACTTCCACCAGGCATATCTTGCTCAATTTTTAAGCTTTGATCATGTTCTTGGATATTTTGGAAAGGTCTTGAAGTCCTCTAACCAATGCCTTTGGTCCCATGTCATTTTGATTTACCAATCTCAAGTTATGGTCTTTGACTTAAAGTGCCTTTTTGTTGACTTTTGAAAATGACCTATAATGTTGAGATTGATAACTTTTCGTGAGAGCATTTCTTGGACTTGAAGTGTGAAGATGAGTTGTAGGAAATGTCATTCTCTTCAAAATGAGCTTTGGATGGAATTTTCCTGATAAACCATGTGGAAGTTATGCCCTGGTCAATTTGCAGTTGACTTTTTCAGTTGTCCAAATATAGAAACTTTTGCATCTTGAGACTTTTTGAGCCATGCCTTGAGAATCATGATCAAGAATTGATCAAATGATGTTTGTGGCTTCAAAATAAGATGTTGATCAAAAATTTGGACTTTTGACTGTCAAATGACCATTTTGCCCCTGCAGTTGACTGTTGAGCAATTAGGGTTTTTGACTGTGCAATTTTGTGCTGTGAGTCTTGAAACTTAGCATATGGATGCTTGACCATATTTGTAGGCATGTGGGACTTGTTTGGACCCTTGGAAACTTCAATTTCTTTGCCAGAACCAAAACCCTAATTTTTTACTGTTAGGAGGCAATTGGACTGTGCAACCTTTGAGAGATTTTGAACCTTGACCTTGGCAAATCTTGAAGAATATGGGAGGGCAAATTTTGGGGTACAACAGATGCTTCGTATCCCACTCGCCTTTGATCTGACTGATCACGAGAGAGGAATCTCCGAATACACTCAAGAACTTAATCCTTATGTCAATTGCTGCTCGAAGACCCATAATGCATGCTTCATACTCCGCCATATTGTTGGTGTAATTGAAATATAGTCGGGCGGTAAACGGAGTATGAGAGCCTTCAGAAGATATGATCACGGTGCCAATGCCATTACCCAAAGCATTTGAAGCTCCATCAAAGTACATAGACCATCGGGATCCCTCCTCAGGTCCTTCATCCGGTCCAGGTTCCTCACAGTCAGTCACCAATATGATATTCTCATCCGAGAATTCGAAATTCATATACTGGTAATCATCCACTGCCTGGTGTGCCAAATGATCTGCCAACACACTTCCCTTGATTGCTTTTTGGGTCGTGTACTGGATGTCATACTCAGTCAAGATCATCTGCCATCTTGCTATTCTTCCGGACAAGGCAGGCTTTTTGAAGATATACTTGATTGGGTCCATCTTTGATATCAATAGAGTGGTGTGAGTCAGCATATACTGTCTCAGCCGGCGAGCAGGCCATGCCAAAGCGCAACAAGTTTTCTCAAGTAATGAGTATCGGGTCTCGCAGTCGGTAAACTTTTTTCTAAGGTAATAAATAGCATGCTCTTTTCGGCCAGACTCGTCATGCTGCCCCAACATGCACCCCATTGAATTGTCGAGTACTGTCAGGTATAAAATAAAGGGTATCCCTTCAATTGGAGGCATCAGAATAGGTGGCTCTTAGAGATATTCCTTGATCCTTTCGAAAGTGGCTTGACATTCATCATTCCACTTTACCACTTGATCTTTCTTCAGTAGTTTGAATATTGGCTCACAAGTAGCAGTCAAATGCGAAATGAATCGAGCAATGTAATTCAATCGTCCCAAAAAGCCTCTGACTTCTTTTTCTGTTTGGGGAGCTGGCATTTCCTGTATAGCCTTCACCTTTGCAGGATCCAACTGAATACCTTTGTCACTTACGATGAAACCCAACATCTTACCAGACCTCACCCCGAAGGTGCACTTGTTCGGGTTTTACCTCAGCTTGTATAACCTCAACCTGTCAAATAGCTTCTGAAGGTGATCAAGATGCTTTTCCTCAGTCTGGGATCTTGCAATCATGTCATCATCGTATACCTCAATCTCATGATGAATCATGTCATGGAACAAAGCGACCATGGCGCGCTGATACGTTGCCCCAACATTCTTCAACCCAAAAGGCATGACTTTGTAGCAAAAGGTACCCCATTGAGTAACGAACGTTGTCTTCTCCATGTCTTCTGGAGCCATATTAATCTGATTATAACAAGAGAAACCATCCATAAAAGAGAAGACCTTATGCTGTGCGGTGTTGTCAACCGGAACGTCGATATGAGACAGAGGGAAATCATCCTTGGGGCTTGCCCTGTTCAGATCCCTATAGTCAACACACATACGAACCTTACCATCTTTCTTCGGCACCGGAACCATGTTGGCAACCCACTACGGGTAAGAAGTAACTGCTAGAAAACCGGCATCAAACTGTTTCATAACCTCAACCTTGATTTTCTCAGACATCTCTGGGCGCATTCGACGAACTTTTTGTTTCAATGGAGGACAGTCTTCCTTAGTAGGCAGGCGGTGAACCACAATATCGGTATCCAACCCAGGCATATCTTCATAATACCGGGCAAAAATCTCGACATAGTCACGCAGCATCTGAATCAACCGTTGCTTAACACCCAATTCCAGATTTTCACCGACCTTGACTTCTTTCTTATCTTCCTCAGTACCGAGATTTACTGTTTCCACTGGCTCTTCATGCGGCTGTATGACCCTCTCCTCCTGAAGTAACAGTCTAGCAAGTTCCCCATGCACTTCACAATCATCCTCACCTTCGTCCTCGACTTGGTTGATCAGACTTTCGAAGTCATAACTAGCAGTAGCAGAGTCGTTATCAGTGTGATCCAGAGTGGATGTAAACCTGTATATGTGAGTGTGTGTAAGACAAATAACTGTTTTGCAAAATAGAAAATAAAAAGACAAGGAGAGCAAAATTTGTAATGCAAGAAAACGTCCAATGCTTTTATTAATGATATATGGAAATGACACATAATAATCTCTCACAAACAAAGCCACGGTGTCTCGGTTAAGGCACCGGGCCATAAAAGTTTCAAATTGTCTGTTACATAAACTCAAAACAAAAGTCTTATTACTGTGTAACAAAATAAATAGGCACGAAGTCCTTTGCCGTCCAATTGCTTAACCCACCATCGGTAGTTGGGTAAATCCAACTGTCAAACTCAGACTCTTCATCATCATTTTCAATTGCATTCACTCTCGAATTACTGATAAACAGGGGAGGTCCTCCAATCCGCGCACGTCGAACAACCCTTTGAGCTTCTGCAGTAAAACCCAAACCAAACTTGTCAGTCTTGTGTGCAAAGTCAGGAAGTTTTCCCCAATTCGCACACCTACCTTTTTCAACAACAGCCTGGGCATCCTTGAGGGAAGCCATCTTCATCGGAGAATCTTCATCAACAGTTTCAGTCGATGTCAGAGTCTGGGGGACTTCTTCAAATTTTTGACATGGGGTTTCAATGAACTCCCCATCCATCTCCACATACCGAAAAGAGTTGAGGTGGCTTACCATGTACTCCTCTTCTCCCCGTACTATAACAAATTTTCCCTTCACTGGATACTTTGGCATCTGATGGAGCGTAGAAGTTACTGCCCCAGCTTTGTGAATCCACGGGCGACCCAGCAAACAAGAGTAAGATGGCCGAATGTCCATCACATAGAACGTAGACGAGAAATTCTGAGAACCAACTTTAATAGGGACATCCACATCCCCGTGTACCATCCTTTTGGACCCGTCAAAGGCCCTAACCACAATGTTACTTGGCTTCAGCACCAACCCTTCACAATCCAACCGATCTAACGCTTTCTTGGGTAAAACATTTAACGAAGACCCATTATCCACCAGCACGTGGGCCAAAGTAGTGCCCCCTGCACTCGATCGAGACATGCAGAGCATCATTATGATTCTTTCCCTTGGCAGTCAAATCTACATCGGAGAAACCCAACCCGTTGTCAGCGGTCAAGCTAGCCACACAGTCTTTAAATTGATCAGCAGATGTCTCCTGCGGAACATGCGTAGTTTTCAGGAAAGCAATCAGAGCCTTAGCATGGGCCTCTGAGCACAACAATAAAGATAACATGGAGATCTTCGACGGGGTTTGCCCTAGCTGCTCGACTACGTTGTAGTCGCTCTTTTTGATGATCTTCAAAATTTCCTCTATCTCTTGCCTAGAGGTCTCAACAATAACTTTCTTCGGTGCCTCCGTCTGGGAAGGCTCACCGGTGATCTCGTTGCCCTGAGTGTCAGACGACTCGGTGACATGGGTAACAACTGGAGTGAGAATTGGAACAGCAGCAGATGCACTGGCAGGTGTAATGACAACAGGCTTCCAAACAGTTGGAGGAGAAATCTCAGGAGAGAAAAGTCTTACGCTTCGGGTGACCTTGCTAGATCCCACAATATTGCCGATACCATCATCGGCCTCTTCAACCTTCATGTCTTGTTTAATCCCATAACAATACACATCGGCCCCATAATGCCACGGGACAGCCTTATCCGAAGTATAGGGGATCGGACCAGGAACAGTAATGATCAATGGAGAAACTCTCGTAACAGATGTAACCCTAACAGGCTTTCTCGAGGAAGCCTTGGAAGGATTGGCAGAAATGGTGATTATAGAAACATCTTCAACAGGAATCAATGGGACCAAAGTTTTCTCGAACAAGATTTATTTGTTATCCATCAGGCGTTGGACACCCGACTTCAATAGATGGCAACCAACAGGTAGGATGGAACACAGGTGGCAACCTTCGCCACAACCCAGAAATAAACCGGCCAACAATAAGTTCTTCTTTACAGTCATCAACGGAGTAGAGATGTCTTCCACAGAAGTTACAAATGAATCATCATCCACAGCATTCACTCCATGCTTGGGCATAGGAGCAGTCACAACATTAGGTTTTTCAGGCGCTTCAAACTCAATATCCTTAGCATCAATTAGATCATGCACCTTATTCTTCAAAGCCCAACAGTTGTTCGTATCATGCCCTGGGCTATCGGAGTGAAAATCACAACGGGCGTTCAGATTATACAACAGAGAGGTGGTAATGGGATTCTTCGGGGCTTCCCTCAGAGTCACCAAGTTGGTCTTTAACAACTGCGGCAGAATTTGAGACAGGATCACACTGAGCCGAGTAAACTGTCTCTGAGGCCTCTCTGCCCTTTGCTGAGTGTTCCGTTCTGGGGCAACAGTTGGTCTTGATATAACTACCGCATTCACCGCTTGGCGGCGCTCAAGTCGATTTTGGCTCTTTGAGTTGTAAACTGCACTAGACTCCTTCTTGAAAGGTTTCTTCTCGGTACTTGACGAAGCACCTTTCTGTATCTTGCCAGTTTTGATTCCGGCCTCAATTCTCTCCCCAGTCATAATCAACTCGGTGAAACCAGACGATGAACTTCTGATTAAATGATTGAAATACGGACCAGACAAAGTCCCAAGAAACATATCCACCAACTCCCTATCAGCCAGAGGGGGTTGTACTCTCCCAGCAAGGTCCCTCCATTTCTGAGCATAGTCCTTAAAACCTTAGCTCGCACCCATAGACATACCCTGAAGTTGAGTACGCGTGGGAGTAAGGTCGGCATTGTACTGGTACTGCTTTTTAAAAAGCAGCAACAAGGTCCTCCCAGTTATGGACGTTAGCTCCTTCCAGTTGGTAGAACCATTCAAGTTGAGTCCCTGAAAGACTATCTTGAAAGAAATGAATCCAGAGGTTCTTATCGGCACTATACAATTGAATCTTTCTAACATACGAGCGAAGGTGTAGCTTTGGGCAGGAGACCCCGTCGTACTTAGCAAAGATAGGTGCTTTAAACTTGTGGGGAATCACCACCCCAGATGCCAGACCCAAATCTCCAAAGTCCAGACCAGGGACCTTCTGGATCTCCATTGCGCTCAAGCGGTCTTCAAGTTGCTTATACCTATCCTCAGCCGGAGGATACTGGTCTTCGTCAAAGTCAATATCATGGTCAGAAACCACAGGGCTAGGAGCCCTCCTTTCTTCTTGATTTTCTCCCACTCCATATGAGTGAGACAAATCAACTTCTTCCCGCGACCTATTTCCAAATCTATGACCCATATTCAGGAGGACTGTCCTCTTCTTCTTCTTCTTCTTCTTCTTCTTCTTCTTCTTCTTCTTGTCCTTCAAGATAAGAGTCTTCAGATCTTGTTGACTCTTAGCCAGGTTCAGGAACATCTCCTGAACTGAGTATTCTGAGCTTGAAGAGCCTTGATAGCTTGATCAATAGTTGCTTCAGAAGACGTGATGGCTGAAATAAACAGTGAAGAAGATGAGAAACATGTAAGGGTACCTGTAATGAGGTGCATGGGAATGGAATGCGTATGATATGATTTCAAAGACTTTAGGGAGATTCAAATTTGTAAACCAAAATGAAACACACTTTTATTAGAGAAAAAACTTGAAATAATGTTTAAATGCCTTTAAGGCGTTACAAAGGAAATACTGAAAAGCAAAATCTAAACTAGAAATAGCAAAAGACATCAGTGCTCCCATGGTCGTTTTCCTTTGGTGCTAACATAATCATTGAGGATCTTCTCATTATCCATCTACCTTGTAAGCTTCAGGATCTTTCGCTCCTGCTCATGATACTTTTCTCTGTAAGTATCCCTTTCTTCCCTTAGCTGGATCCAAGACCTCTTCAATGCCCCAATGTCAGTAGGCATGTATGGATGGATGACTGTATAGGGAACACCTTCTTCATCAGCACGCTCCATAATCACTGGTAAAACAGCTTCATATGGCATCCCCAACTTTTGAGCACGGACTCGAACCCACCAGAGATATGGTTCCATCGGGAGAGAAGTCTTCATTCCTAACTCATGCGGATCAGACCTGTTCACCCTATCCCATGCTCATATGAATCTGCGGCGATGTCCCTCAACATCTCCCATGAAGTCAAAAATAATGTTTGGAAGCAGCAACTCATGAGGTCCGTCCTTTCTAGCTCGCCCAAACTGTCGTAAGGCCAAACAAGGATTATAGGTGATCCCTCCTCTGATTCCAAGTAATGGAACATTGGGGTATTCCCCACAGCGATCGTTAACAGCTACTTCTTCCATGTATTTAGTACTCCAGATGATGTCCATATGAGCAAGGGACATAATTCTGTAGGCCCAACCCATGCCTTCCTCGTTCTTCAAAACAGATTTTGGGAGGTGAGAAATAAACCACCTCGCCAGCAATGGTGCACAGCACATGAGAGTTCCCTGTTTCCGAGCAGTACGGGCATAAAGAGTATGTAGAATGTCACCTAAGAGAGTGGGCACTGGATTACGAGACATGAAAATCTTCACTGCGTTCACATCAATAAAAGAATTTGAATTTGGGAATAGAACCAAACCATAAATAAGGAGAGCCAGAATGTCTTAAAATTCTTGAAAGTCCAAACTATCCCAGAACTATTGAGCCTGACCAATCAAAAACTTAGCCAAGAAACCCTTCTCGCCACTCCGAGTCTCCCAATTAGATACCACATCAACCTTTGTCAGATGAAGGGCTGAAGTAGTATCCTATGGTTTAGGAGCCATCTCTAAACCTGTAAAGGGTGTCTGCTCTAGAATAGATATGCCAAGTAAATCAGAGAAATCCTCCAAAGTAGGGACCAACTAATAGTCCGGGAAGGTGAAACAGTGATGCAGTGGATCAAAGAACTGGAACAACACACTCATCATTTGCTCATCCAACTTGGAAGTGACCAGGCTGAGGAGATGACCATGTCTTCTAACAAAGGAAGAAGTATCAGGAACCTTTGAAACCAACTCTCTAAGCTGAGCAGGGACCTATACAAAGTTGATCGGAATGGTGTTTCTGCGCATAGAAGCCATGATCTGCAAAATAGAACAAAGATGAATCCCCTCGGTTTTGAAATGATTAGTCTAATGCAATATGCATGCAATGTCATGATGCATGATGTCATGATAAGAAAAAACCACAGGTATCACAGATAGCGAACATGGTAAGGGCAAACAAGTCACACAATAGCCCTTAAATTTTAGGCTGGCATGGAGTTTAGGTACTACCCTCTTTCAGTTTAGTTGGTTCAACCTGTCCTAGTAATAGTAACCGGGTTCTAGAGGTTCTCAATATCACTGACCCTCCTCGATCGGTCATAGTTCCAATTTAGAAACCTTATCTTGCGGCCGGAACCATCTCGATAGTTTGGTCTCAATGAGTGTAGCATACTGCTACTTTTCTATGGCCAAGTTGGTCAATTATAGGTTCTAAGGTCAGTTGGTGCTTAATGACCCATTAGCAGCCCCATATTCTCCTTGTTCCTCCACAAGGGATTTAGGTACAAACTTAAAGTGTCACACCAACGTAGCTACTGCTTCAACCGTATCGGTATACGCTGTATAATTCCCTCACAGTCTATTGCTACTTACCTAAAGGGTATCCCCAGATCCGGGTTAGGATCTATAGTAACTCCAATTCAAACCCACAAAGATAAAGCAAACAAATCAAGAAATTGAAAACAAAACGATGAACTAATCCTAAGGTACACCCCACTTATTAACTCCCCAGCAGAGTCGCCAGTTCTGTGATATGGTGGCCAGAACCAGACTGTTTTTGGAATGTTGGTTTGCGTTTTGCGTTTGTTTTCGCAAAATGTCGCGGTAAGCAAGAGTCGCCACCGAATTTTATTTTATCCAACAAGAAAAGGAAAAAAGCACGGAAAAATTCCTTTTTCGAGATATTTCTGAGTACGGGGGGTAGATTATAGAAAGGGAAGGTATTAGCACCCTTTCTATCCATGGTTTTCCATGGGCTCTTAGGTACTTGCTCATCATTTTCAAAATTGTTTTCTTTGTGTTTGTGGGTTTTGAAAAGTTTTTATTTTGACTTCGATTTAACTCTTGTATCAGTCCTCAAGAGTGTAATGAAGTGTTTTTGAAAACTTTGTTTTGTAAAGAAGTGTAAGTGTGGAAAAAGGTTTTATTTTGTTTGAGCAAGTACTTAAGAGCTAATCTGTTTACTCGAAAAAGGAATCGTTCTGTATTCGTTTCCTTTAGACAATGCTATCCCACTATTAGTGAGTAGGTAGCACCGTCATTGGAATTTGAGGGTCAATTCGAAAGGGACATACAATCAATAAAGCAACATTAGGACGTCTTAGTGGTAACCCTAATGTCTTAGATCATTTATCTGAGGCAATAACATCCGAGGTAACCTTTCCGAGGCAACTATGATCTTTTAGATAAGAGGACGACCTCTAAAACAACCTATGCTCAATGACCGTTTTAACAAAGGCAACCAAGTGGGAATGTACCCTAGGAGTGCGCATGTGCGAGTGTGTTGATTTCAGTTATTTATCTTTGCACATTTAGGGTGATCTAACTATTTAAAATTAGTCATACATTCTTGTCATGCCAACCTTAATTTTTCACATATCTAGCAGTTAAATATTTGTAGAAATTAAAGTGCGGAATTTAAACTAAACTATTACAAGGCTTCGGGTATTTACATAGCCAAAAACAAACCCTTTGAAAATAAAAGCGGTAAATGTAAATAAATTTCCTAATTAAATTATTACAAATTGTGAGCAGATACAATAATTAGGCAAAATAATAATAACGCGCGCGATGATAAATTAAATCGACGAGAAAATAGGGTGTTGACCCTTCTATCCTAATTTAAAAAAAGAAAGTGTTTTTTTGTTGTTTTTAATATTTTTTAAGAAAAAAGATTAGGTTTTTAGAATTAAATGCAAAATTAATTAGTTATTAATTAATTAATGAAAAATAATTAAATGACATATTTTTGGTTTTTTTGTTATTTTAGGAAGGAAATAAAATGATTAAGTTAGTAATAAAAACCTATTGATTCTAATTAATTTTAATTCTTTGCAAAATAAATTAAAGTTATCTAACATAAATAACCTAATTAATTTAATTAATTTTTTTACTAAAAATAAATATCTAAACTTTAATTGGTGAAAAATACTATTTTTTTATGATTTTTTGATTAAAAAAGAAAATTAATTTGATGGTTAGTAAATAAATAATAAATAATTAAATGAAATAAAAAAAATATAAAAGATGAGAGATGGGCCTGAATTGGGGGTGCCAATAGCAATTTTCCTGGGCCCATTAGTGATGATCCATGCTGACTTTTGTGATCTTGTATGGCATCTTTGGCTTGGCTTATGGTGCACTCTCAATGGTAGCCACCAGATTTGGCCATCTAGCCATCTGGCGCGTTGATGATGAATGAGTATGGTGGATCTCAGGCTCATGCGTGCACTGGATCTCCTAACGCCTTAAGCATCTACCTGGAAACCACTGGGGCATTTTATTTTTATTGTACAGTTAATGAATAATAAAAATAATATACAAAACATGCGTTAGTAGAGAACAAAAGAAAAGGCACGCTGATCATTTGAATTGGCCACTAGGGGAGCGACACTTCATCGTCTCCTTCCTCTCTCAGTGGGTAAAGGTTCGTTCACCTATACCTACGAACAAACGTCCGTTACTACAGATGATGCGCTCTCCAAATCTTCCACAGGCCATGGAAATAATATTCAATGCCATGGTTGTGTCTGTTTCGTCCTCCTGAACATGCCAGTACCACTCACTGTGATCGGTGGATTTAAAACTGACTGTTTAACGCTGGTTCGCGAAATGTCGCGGAAGCAAGAGTCGCCACCGTCTTTTATTTTCTCCAACATGGACAGGACAAAAGCACAGCAAAATTCCTTATGAGATAGTTTCTCGGTTCGGGAGGTAGATTTATTGAAAGGGAAGGTGTTAGCACCCTTTCTATCCATGGTTATCCATGGGCTCTTAGATACTTGCTCATTGTGTTTTCAAAATGTTTGCTTTTCAATTATGAGTGGGTTTGAAAAAAAGTTTCTTTGAAAGATTTCAGAATGACTCTTGTATCTGTCCTCAAGAGTGTTTGAAAAATTGTTTTGAAAGCTTTTTGAAAGTGTCTGTGTGAAAAGAGTTTTGATTTGTTTTTGAAGAGAGCAAGTATCCATGAGTCATCTACCTACCCTAAGGAATTAGGCTGTGTAAAAGTCCTTAAGGTAGTGCCATCCCACCATTGAGAGGTAGGTAGCACCACCGTTGGAGGTGTTCGGGTCAATTCGAGTGTAGGGACAGTGTGGTCACCGAAGCAACAATTAGGACACCTTAGAAGCTACCCTTATGCCATTGATCCTTTTTATTCCGAGGCAACCGTTTCGAGGCAACTATTCAAAGGCAACCGTTTTGAGGCAACTTGTTTTGAGGCAACTAGATCAATGGACATAAGGACTTACTAAGACATCCTATACTTGACGACCACGTTTCGAAGGTAAGGCAACAGGTGAGGCGTACCCTAGAAGTGGTGTGTGAATTTGTGTATTATTTTCATGTTATGTTTTATCTTGTACATGTATCATGGTGATCTACGCTTATTTTTAATTTAGGCCATACATTCTTTCATGCAAAGTTTAGAATTTTAAAAGTGCGTAAATTTAAATGCGGAAAGATAAATCCTACGCTATTACAAGGCGCGGGTCTATACATCGCCAAATTACAAAGACCTGTTTTAATAAAAATGCGGAAAATAAAAAGACCTAATCACTATTACATGGCTTGAGCAGTTACATAATATTCACCAGAAAATAAAATGACGTGCGAAAGGAATAAAAATAGAACGTTCGAGGGCGTTGGACCCTTTTGAAATTAAATTGAATTAAAAGTTAATTAATTATTAAATTAAAGAAAAGAAATGTTTTTTAGGTTTTTTGTTTTATGAAAATAAAGAAAATTGAAAATCAAGAGAAAACCTAATTCTAAGTTGTTTTTAATTATTAATGAAAAATATTAAAGTTTAACCTAATTTACTAAATAATTAATGTACATGTTTATTTACAAAATAAATTAGTAATTAATAATAACAATGATGAGAAAATTATTTATTTAAATAAATGATGAAAAGGTTAAAAATCCTAGTTCTACCTATTTTAATTTATTAAGAAAAATATTAAAGTTTTGAAACCTAAATTAATCTAATTAATTGTTAGACTTTATTTACAAAAATAATAATGGTGAAATTAATATTAATAAACATTTTTTTGATTTTTTTTGTATTTTATATTATGAAAAGTTATTTTATGGAATTAAAAGAAATATTTAAAACATTAAAAAGAATTAAAAGAAAATCAAATAAAAAATAAAATGATGCAAACCATGGGGGGTGTCTGGCCCATTTAGGAGGTTTTTTTGGAGCATTTTGGCCCATCAGAACAAAGCCCTTTGTTGACTTTCCAGCTTGAGTGCATGTGGTTGACTGAGTGTACACGGTAGACATCCTCTTGTAGCCTTTGGATTGAAGTTCATGGGCGCGTGGCAGGCTTGGATGTGAGGTTGTATGATGGTCTTTGAAGGAGGCGCTGCGTATGAACACATTAGGACAAAAATTATTAAACGTTTGGGGGGACCTGGGAATCGAACCCAGGTCCCAGTACCTGCAGGACACCTCAACAACCAACCAGGCTATTGCGTTTTTTTGTTAACATAATGCATGGAAAATATAATATACAAAAAATGTTAGTTAGTGGTGTTAACAAAAAATTGCGCGCCAGTATTTGAATCCTTCACTCACGCTTGGACACCTATGCTTCTTCTTCATCTTTCTGTAAAAACACAAAACAAGCAGCGGGGGTTTTAAACCCCCACTAAATGAAGCCTGAAAAAATAGCGATTAGCACATGGACAAATATAAAAAGGGCGCGGGGTATTGGTTGGACTCGTCTTGTTGTCACGAACTCAATGGTACCAGTTTGAAGGTCTAATTTTTCCATATGAAGAAACCCCTAATTCGAAGCTTCTGAAACCCTAGAAAACGTTAATAGCAAATCTCGTTTCAAGCATTGTTAGGACAATTAACTGGTACCATTCGCTTCAGAACATCAATATTAGCAAGAATCAACATTTAAAACATATGAATAATGCATGAGAATTAAAAAACGATAATGGACATGTTCATGAAGAAGAGATTCTGTTCTACCAATTCTTGGAATATGGAGACTGGAAAATGGTTACAATCGATTCCTAGCAATGTCAGGAACGTATTAGGATGCTTTTCAAGCCTTGAATCGCCTTGTAACTATGATTTCAGTTTTCAACTTTTTGGTGAAAATTTGCAATTTTGTTATGCAGCTTCTGAGCAATATTTCGTGTGTGTTAGCATTAGGTTATGTTGTGCATATGTATCTGAATGGAATTAGGTCAAAAAACCAAGCCCATAGTCCATGAATTAAAGTTTTGAATATTTGATTTTGTTCATATCTTTTCCAATCTTTTCCATGCAATTCTTGCCAAATATGGATGATATTGTCCCCTTGAGATGGTGCACGAAATCTCTTGCATATAATGGACATATTTGCTGCACAAAAAAGATTTAAAACCATTGTTTAATATTTTTCTCATAATTAAATTTAATTAAATGAATTAATAAGATTAAAAATCCAATTAATTAATTAAAAATAAGAAAATAAATCCCTTTGAGCTTAATGGGTCGTGCATATGCTTTGGGTAATGATTCATGAAAGAAATTGAGGCCCATTAGCATTTTTGAAGCCTTTGAAGCAAAGTTGACTTTTCAAAATTCCCCAAAATTTCCCAACTTCTCCAAGGCATATCTTGCTCAATTTTGAAGCTCTGATCATGTTCTTGGACATTTTGGGAAGGTCTTGAAGTCCTCTAACCAATGCCTTTGGTCCCATGTCATTTTGATTTACCAATCTTAAATTATGGTCTTTGACTTAAAGTGCCTTTTTGTTGACTTTTGAAAATGACCTATAATGTTGAAATTGATAACTTTTTGTGAGAGCATTTCTTGGACTTGGAATGTGAAGATGAGTTGTAGTAAATGTCATTCTCTTCAAAATGAGATTTGGATGGGATTTTTCTGATAAACCATGAGGAAGTTATGCCCTGGTCAATTTGCAGTTGACTTTTTGAGCTGTCCAAAAATAGAAACTTTTGCATCTTGAGACTTTTTGAGCCATACTTTGAGAATCATGATCAAGAATTGATCAAATGATGTTTGTGGCTTCAAAATAAGATGTTGACCAAAATTTTTGACTTTTGACTGTCAAATGACCATTTTGCCCCTGCGGTTGACTGTAGAGCAATTAGGGTTTTTGACTGTGCAACTTGATGCTGTGAGTCTTGAAACTTGACATATGGATGCTTGACAATGCATATGGGCATGTGGGACTTGATTGGACCCTTGAAAACCTCAATTTCTTTGCCAGAACCAAAACCCTAATTTTGACTGTGTTAGGAGGCAATTGGACTGTGCAACCCTTGAGAGATTTTGAATCATCTGGAGATTGATCCTGGCAAATCTTTGAAGAATATGGGAGGGAAAATTTTGGGGTACAACAGTTGCCCCTGTTCAATCTTCTTAGACCTGAGGATGTAGATTGGCTGGCGTGCCTTTCGTGATCCGAAGGTGGAAGATGATTGAACACTAGAGTGCCCAGAAATTTGCGCTCACATAGTAAAGTATCAGCAGCGTGATGGCGGGAATGGGCTTACAGATGCCATTTGGAGAGATGATGGATAGGAGGATGGGCTTATAGATGCCATCTAGAGATGTGACAGAACCTTGTCGGGAATGGGCTTATAGATGCCATTTGGAACTGTAATGGATAGTCGTGGAGATGGGCTTAAAGATGCCATCTGGAAGTGTGCCAGAACCTTGTCGGGAATGGGCTTATAGATGCCATTTGGAGATTGTCTGTTGAATTGTAATTTTTGTAAGTTGAAAGAGGGAACCTGTGTAGGGTTGCCTGCTGATGAGCTCGTGTAAAACTGCAGATTTGAAAGAAGGAAACCTGTGTAGGGTTGACGGATGATGAGCTCGTGTGAAACTGCATCTGAAGTGGAGAAGGAACCTGTGTGGGGTTACTTTGACATTGAGCTCGTGTGAAGCTGCATCCTTGAAGGAAGGAAACCTGTGTAGGGTTTACTGGTAATGAGTCCGTGTAAAACTGCATCTTTGGAAAGAGAGAACCTGTGTAGGGTTTCTTTGACGACGAGCCCGTGTAAAACTACATCTGGAGAGAGAGAACCTGTGTAGGGTTTCTTCGGGGTAAGTTCGTGTAAAAACTTCTGGAGGAACCGGGGTAAGGTTACTTCGGGATAAGTCCGTGTAAGACTTCTGGAGGAACCGGGGTAAGGTTACTGCAGGATAAGTTCGTGTAAAACTTCTGGATGAACCGGGGTAAGGTCATCTTGAGATAAGTCCGTGTAAGACTTCTGGAGGAACCGGGGTAAGGTTACTGCAGGATAAGTTCGCGTAAAACTTCTTGATGAACCGGGGTAAGGTTATCTTGAGATAAGTCCGTGTAAGACTTCTTCTGAAAGAAAAGGAACCGGTGTAGGGTTACTTTGATGATAAGTCCGTGTAAGACATCGTCTGAAAATTGAGAAGGAACCGGTGTAGGTTTACTTTGATGATAAGTCTATGTAAGACATCGTCTGAAAATTGAGAAGGAACCGGTGTAGGGTTACTTTGATGATAAGTCCGTGTAAGACATCGTCTGAAAATTGAGAAGGAACCGGTGTAGGGTTACTTTGATGATAAGTCCGTGTAAGACATCGTCTGAAAATTGAGAAGGAACCAGTGTAGGGTTACTTTGATGATAAGTTCGTGTAAGACATCGTCTGAAAATTGAGAAGGAACCGGTGTAGGGTTACTTTGATGATAAGTCCGTGTAAGACATCGTCTGAAAATTGAGAAGGAACCGGTGTAGGGTTGCCTGATGATGAGTTCGGGTAAAACTACATCTGAGGTTGAAAAGGAACCTGTGTAGGGTCGCCTGTTGATGAGCCCGTGTAAGACTTCTTTTGAAAGAAAAGGGACCGGTGTAGGGTTGCCCGAGGATGATCAAGTAGATAATTGTCCTGTTTGGTTTCGGATATTAACCCATGATCAGTTGTCCATAGAATTTTCCTGGCTTTTTACCGGTATTGATCTGGAACTGTAAAGGTAGATGGTAATCATCTTTTGATTGACTTTTTCCTGAAAAGGCAAAGTATTAGTCGTATGCAATGTCATGATGCATGAAATGCATGATTTTAAGATGTTCTCAAAGATAAATGAGATTTGTGTTGTATGATGCGTATGCATGCCATAATGTATAAAGATGTGATATTTATGACTGTATTTTCGTCTAGGCAAATAAATCCTTGACGGGTGCCGGGAAGTCAAATCCTGGGCTAATGTTGAAGAGTAGCGTTCTTTATTTCCGCTGGGGATGATGGTTGCAAGAATACCGGTGGGAGAAGATGACTCCGTTGGGGAATAAACTTGGCGAATAGATTACTCTGCGGGGAGTACTCTGTGGGGGAAGAGATGTACTTTGCTGAGGTTGATGATAACTCCGCTGGGGATATCGTTGTTGAGTGCTGTTGGAAGATTTGATGAACTCCGCTGGGGATAGGAAGATTTCGCCGGGGACGATCTTTCCATGGCTATTGGCTGAGGATAACCCAGTTATATTCTGGTGGGGAAATAACCTTTGAATAGAAGTCCGGGAGACGCGTTCGTGCTCTGCAGGGGATAAGCTTCCAGAATCTACTGGGGAGATTGATTGAACTCTCCTGGGGAGACTTTTGAATTGTATTGGGGAAGTGGATCCTCTTGATGTTCAGTATACCGCCAGGGAATAATCTTATATTAAGACTGCCAGGGATGTTTGCTTAGGAACATCTGTATACTCCGCTGGGGAATGTTGAGATTTTCTGGGGATACCCAACTTCCTTAAGGCTGACAGTAGGCTAACTCTGCTCGGGGAGAGTATCGCTGACCTGCTGGAGATATTGTGCCTTGTTAGGGCTGATGGAAGGTCAACTGCTTGGGAGAATTGTTGAATTTTGGCTCACTCTCTGGGGAATTAAGGCATATTGGTCATGTTCTTCAGTCGAACCTACCTTGGTACCAGGAGGATAGAGCAGCTTGTATAAATCAGATGATTCTTATTGCCCCAGTTTTTTGCGGGAGAAGGTATCTGTGGAGGTGCTTGATGACTGCCGATTGACAAATCTTCTTCTGGTAGGCAAGTGACGAGACGTCGGGACATAGTCGTACGCTGTAATCCCTAACTTTTGCCTGGACCGCCCTTGCGGGTTTTCAGTCCACTGGGATACCCATTTTTTCCCAAGCCGCCTTTTCAGGTTTTCGACTTGCCGGGTGTACAGATTTTTTTCATTTTCATCCCTTATTTTTGCCCGAACCCTTTTGGTTCGCCGGGAAGCCGTTATTTTTGCCTAGGTGTGTCAACCTAGCGGGTCTTTGATTATGCGCAGTATTTTTTCGACTATGTCCATTCCCTCAGAATGTAAGGAGATGCCCCTGTTGTTGTGTTGCCATGCGACCAGAATATGTTTGATCAGGCAAGATTCGTAGCTGGAGCTCATGTCCAATGCCTCAGGTGACTCAGGCGGAGATTTGCCCCAGGCTATTAGGCATTTGAGAGATTCTCTGAATCTTGACTGAACTGCTCCAGATGATGGACGATGATCATGCCCTGCCCCTTGATTGGAGGTGCTTTTGTTCATTAGACATTCGTCGTGCGAACTTCTATGTTGTTCGAACAAAAAGTCATATGCAAGCAAAGTTATGTTAAAAATGCAAAGCTTATGTCTGTCTTGAAGTTTTTGAAAATGCATTTTTTAGTAAAACAAGCAAATTTTGTAAAAATGTGATGTCAACTCGTCATTTTACCGCAAGCCTTCAGGAGTCAGGATACCTTTCGTAACAGTATGCTTTTGAACTAACCCATGCTTCAGCTAGGACTTTTAAGGGTTGTAACATGGCCTGGTTCACAGGCTCAAGTTTATTTGTACCCACCCGCTCTTCGTGATGTTCTTCAAACGTAAACTCAGCTGATCGTGCGTTAGACCTTGTTCGAGTCTTTGCTCTGATGTTCCGGTGATGGTTCGGCTACTGACGATTTATTTTGAACAGGCAGTCATTTCTTTTTTGTTGAGGGTTTGTAGGACCTCTTTCTTTTTGATTTCGTTATCCCTGTTTTTTTTTGAACTGTTTTTGTTTGTGTTTACAGTCAGCGGGATGCCCCAGTTTTGTAAGTCTCCTTCATAGGTTTTGACTTAATGGGCTTTTATTATTATTTTTTTTTGTGATGACTTCCTGTCTTTATGATTATTCAGAACCATCATCGTCTTTTGTTTTGTAAGAACTCCTTTGGTGTTATTCGTTCTTGGATCAACTGAGAAGACTACCCTGCCCCAGGTTATGATTAAGGGTTTTAATTTTCGAAAAGAAAAACTCCTACTTCTTTGGCTCAAAGGGGTTGACGAGGGATTATCTTCCTTATAACTCCAGTGTTTAGGAATTGAAACAATGCCTGTACCTCATCAGCGGGGTCTGTTCAAAAGCATACTGTAGATCATGGTATTGTTTTCGTCATCCTCCCTCAAGAGGTTTAGAATTTTAAATCGAGAGTTTGACATCACACAAATATGAAAGCAATTTGAATATAGCGAAGGCGAATATATTGATTCAAAATAGACATATGCGATGCATTAATGAGATAACAACGTTTGACATGAATAAACGTTTAAACAATCAAAGAAAAATACAACTTTAACATTCGAATGAACAAAAGTTTTCTAGTCTCATGATTTGTCACTTGCAGGGATAGTAGAAGAACTCTGCCTGACCATCTTGGGTGAATTCCACTGCTCCTTCATTAATCAGGTCTTGGATCTTGTTCTTCAGAGCCCAGCAGTCGTCGGTGTCATGTCCTGGACTATCAGAGTAGTATGCACATCTTTCCTCAGGATTGTACCTTAGGGAGGTTGTGTTGAGATTCTTAGGAGGGTCCCTTAACGTCACCAGATTCAATCTCAACAATTGTTGTAAAGCTTGAGACGGTGACACGTTGAGCTTGGTGAATTGCCTCCTTGGCTTACTCTGATCAACCCGTTGCTCTGGGCGAGGTTGTTGCTGGACCTGTGAGGTAGCAGCACCTTGAAGAGGCCTATTCTTCACCATACCAAACTCTTGTCCTCTTGGAAGCTGATCCATGACCTGGTCCCTGATTTTGACTGGTTGCTTCATGTTGTATCTGTCTCGATGAAGCTGACTGATCATGGTCCTCAGCTCCTCTTGCTCCCGAGCTAAGCCTTGGATAAGGGCTATCTGCCCCAGCATCTGAGTTCTCAGTGCATCCACCTCATCTTGCAGATGTTTCAGTCGTTCGTCCTTGTCGTCCTCAGGACTTTTTCTGATCAGATTACCCATGAGGAGTGCCCTCAGCTCTTCCTACCCCTTGGATAGGCTTAGGAAGATCTCCCTGAACTGAGTCTCTTGAGCATGAAGACCCTGGTTATCTTGTTGGGAAGCCATTGCTGAAATAAACAGCGAAGAAGGTAAGTGACCTGTCAAAAGGGTACCTGTTATGCAATGATATGTATGATATGCATGCAATGTTTTCAAGGACCTCGCGGGATAAACAAGAACTTTGTTAGAATCTGCATTTTGTAGCTTGATGAAAGGCACTGCGTATTGTTGAGAGGCCTTCTTCAAGAGTCAAGGCTCACTATATCGAGTGGGTCATAGCCCCTGACAACCTTGTCTAGAGGAAAATAAATCCCCTTTGCCCCTTGCTGGACAGTTGGTTCATCATGACCTGCATCACAATCCCTTGAGATCCTTGAAATGAGTTAGTCCTTATGTAGGATGCATGCAATGGTATGATGTTATGCTATGCATGGAGTAATGTAGGTAAACCCTGTTATGAGTCCAGATTAAGGACTGTAAACAAAACCTGCAAGAAACTCAAGTGTCAAATAACAAGTATGCAAGTAGTCAAGTTTGAAAGCACACAAGTCACACAAAGAGCCCTTAGAGTTTAGGCCAGCATGGGGTCTAGGTATTACCCTCTTGAAGTTGGTGGGCTCAAAACCTGTCCTATCAGAAGTAACCGGGTTCTAAGGGTCCCAATATCATTGGATTGCTTTCATTGTTCATCGTTTCGATTTAGCCACTGAACTGGCGACCGAAATATTCCAGGAAAGCAACCCTCAATTGAGTGTAGTATCGAGTATCAACCAACCTCGGACTGCACCAAAGTCAGTTATCTCACTACCCTAAAGAGGCCAAGATAGTTCAATTAAGGTTCCTAAGGTCTGTTGATGCTTCACGACACCACGCGGAGGCCCCGTACTCTCCTTGACTGAACTCAAGGGTTACCGGTACACACCAAAGTGCCACATCAACGTAGCAGACTGCTTCAACCGTGTTGGTATACCCCGCACAGTTCCCTCACAGTCTTGTTGCTACTTTCTAAGAAGGTATCCCCCAGATCCGGGTTAGGATCTATAGAACTCCCAAGACAGTACCCACAATAATAAAGCAAACAATTCAGACAATTGAAAACACAAGTATGAGCTATCCTAAGGTACACCTCACTTTAAGTAGTCCCCAGCAGAGTCGCCAGTTCTGTGATCGGTGGATTTAGAACTGACTGTTTAACGCTGGTTCGCGAAATGTCGCGGAAGCAAGAGTCACCACCGTCTTTTATTTTCTCCAACATGGACAGGACAAAAGCACAACAAAATTCCTTATGAGATAGTTTCTCGGTTCGAGAGGTAGATTTATAGAAAGGGAAGGTGTTAGTACCCTTTCTATCCATGGTTATCCATGGGCTCTTAGATACTTGCTCATTGTGTTTTCAAAATGTTTGCTTTTCAATTATGAGTGGGTTTGAAAAAAAGTTTCTTTGAAAGATTTCAGAATGACTCTTGTATCTGTCCTCAAGAGTGTTTGAAAAATTGTTTTGAAAGCTTTTTGAAAGTGTCTGTGTGAAAAGAGTTTTGATTTGTTTTTGAAGAGAGCAAGTATCCATGAGTCATCTACCTACCCTAAGGAATTAGGCTGTGTAAAAGTCCTTAAGGTAGTGCCATCCCACCATTGAGAGGTAGGTAGCACCACCGTTGGAGGTGTTCGGGTCAATTCGAGTGTAGGGACAGTGTGGTCACCGAAGCAACAGTTAGGACACCTTAGAAGCTACCCTTATGCCATTGATCCTTTTTATTCCGAGGCAACAGTTTCGAGGCAACTATTCTGAGGCAACCGTTTCGAGGCAACTTGTTTTGAGGCAACTGGATCAATGGACATAAGGACTTACTAAGACGTCCTATACTTGACGACCACGTTTCGAAGGTAAGGCAACAGGTGAGGCGTACCCTAGAAGTGGTATGTGAATTTGTGTATTATTTTCATGTTATGTTTTATCTTGTACATGTATCATGGTGATCTACGCTTATTTTTAATTTAGGCCATACATTCTTTCATGCAAAGTTTAGAATTTTAAAAGTGCGGAAATTTAAATGCGGAAAGATAAATCCTACGCTATTACAAGGCGCGGGTCTATACATCGCCAAATTACAAAGACCCGTTTTAATAAAAATGCGGAAAATAAAAAGACCTAATCACTATTACATGGCTTGAGCAGTTACATAATATTCACCAGAAAATAAAATGACGTGCGAAAGGAATAAAAATAGAACGTTCGAGGGCGTTGGACCCTTTTGAAATTAAATTGAATTAAAAGTTAATTAATTATTAAATTAAAGAAAAGAAATGTTTTTTAGGTTTTTTGTTTTATGAAAATAAAGAAAATTGAAAATCAAGAGAAACCCTAATTCTAAGTTGTTTTTAATTATTAATGAAAAATATTAAAGTTTAACCTAATTTACTAAATAATTAATGTACATGTTTATTTACAAAATAAATTAGTAATTAATAATAACAATGATGAGAAAATTATTTATTAAAATAAATGATGAAAAGGTTAAAAATCCTAGTTCTACCTATTTTAATTTATTAAGAAAAATATTAAAGTTTTGAAACCTAAATTAATCTAATTAATTGTTAGACTTTATTTACAAAAATAATAATGGTGAAATTAATATTAATAAACATTTTTTTGATTTTTTATGTATTTTATATTATGAAAAGTTATTTTATGGAATTAAAAGAAATATTTAAAACATTAAAAAGAATTAAAAGAAAATCAAATAAAAAATAAAATGATGCAAACCATGGGGGGTGTCTGGCCCATTTAGGAGGTTTTTTGGAGCATTTTGGCCCATCAGAACAAAGCCCTTTGTTGACTTTCCAGCTTGAGTGCATGTGGTTGACTGAGTATACACGGTAGACATCCTCTTGTAGCCTTTGGATTGAAGTTCATGGGCGCGTGGCAGGCTTGGATGTGAGGTTGTATGATGGTCTTTGAAGGAGGCGCTGCGTATGAACACATTAGGACAAAAATTATTAAACGTTTGGGGGGACCTGGGAATCGAACCCATGTCCCAGTACCTGCAGGACACCTCAACAACCAACCAGGCTATTGCGTTTCTTTGTTAACATAATGCATGGAAAACATAATATACAAAAAATGTTAGTTAGTGGTGTTAACAAAAAATTGCGCGCCAGTATTTGAATCCTTCACTCACGCTTGGACACCTATGCTTCTTCTTCATCTTTCTGTAAAAACACAAAACAAGTAGCGGGGGTTTAAAACCCCACTAAATGAAGCCTGAAAAAATAGCGATTAGCACATGGACAAATATAAAAAGGGCGCGAGGTATTGGTTGGACTCGTCTTGTTGTCACGAACTCAATGGTACCAGTTTGAAGGTCTAATTTTTCCATATGAAGAAACCCCTAATTCGAAGCTTCTGAAACCCTAGAAAACGTTAATGGCAAATCTCGTTTCAAGCATTGTTAGGACAATTAACTGGTACCATTCGCTTCAGAACATCAATATTAGCAAGAATCAACATTTAAAACATATGAATAATGCATGAGAATTAAAAAACGATAATGGACATGTTCATGAAGAAGAGATTCTGTTCTACCAATTCTTGGAATATGGAGACTGGAAAATGGTTGCAATCGATTCCTAGCAATGTTAGGAACGTATTAGGATGCTTTTCAAGCCTTGAATCGCCTTGTAACTATGATTTCAGTTTTCAACTTTTTGGTGAAAATTTGCAATTTTGTTATGCAGCTTCTGAGCAATATTTCGTGTGTGTTAGCATTAGGTTATGTTGTGCATATGTATCTGAATGGAATTAGGTCAAAAAACCAAGCCCATAGTCCATGAATTAAAGTTTTGAATATTTGATTTTGTTCATATCTTTTCCAATCTTTTCCATGCAATTCTTGCCAAATATGGATGATATTGTCCCCTTGAGATGGTGCACGAAATCTCTTGCATATAATGGACATATTTGCTGCACAAAAAAGATTTAAAACCATTGTTTAATATTTTTCTCATAATTAAATTTAATTAAATGAATTAATAAGATTAAAAATTCAATTAATTAATTAAAAATAAGAAAATAAATCCCTTTGAGCTTATGGGTCGTGCATATGCTTTGGGTAATGATTCATGAAAGAAATTGAGGCCCATTAGCATTTTTGAACCCTTTGAAGCAAAGTTGACTTTTCAAATTCCCAAAAATTTCCCAACTTCTCCAAGGCATATCTTGCTCAATTTTGAAGCTATGATCATGTTCTTGGACATTTTGGAAAGGTCTTGAAGTCCTCTAACCAATGCCTTTGGTCCCATGTCATTTTGATTTACCAATCTCAAATTATGGTCTTTGACTTAAGGTGCCTTTTTGTTGACTTTTGAAAATGACCTATAATGTTGAAATTGATAACTTTTTGCATTTCTTGGACTTGGAATGTGAAGATGAGTTGTAGGAAATGTTATTCTCTTCAAAATGAGCTTTGGATTGGATTTTTCTGATAAACCATGAGGAAGTTATGCCCTGGTCAATTTGCAGTTGACTTTTTGAGCTGTCTAAAAATAGAAACTTTTGCATCTTGAGACTTTTTGAGCCATGCTTTGAGAATCATGATCAAGAATTGATCAAATGATGTTTGTGGCTTCAAAATAAGATGTTGACCAAATTTTTTGACTTTTGACTGTCAAATGACCATTTTGCCCCTGCGGTTGACTTTAGAGCAATTAGGGTTTTTGACTGTGCAACTTGATGATGTGAGTCTTGAAACTTGACATATGGATGCTTGACAATGCATATGGGCATGTGGGACTTGATTGGACCCTTGAAAACCTCAATTTCTTTGCCAGAACCAAAACCCTAATTTTGACTGTGTTAGGAGGCAATTGGACCGTGCAACCCTTGAGAGATTTTGAATCATCTGGAGATTGATCCTGGCAAATCTTTGAAGAATATGGGAGGGAAAATTTTGGGGTACAACACTCACGAAGGCCAATTGTCCCTGCATTCAAAAACCCTAAAACCAAGCTCGAAAACCTAGCAATGGTGATTTTCACTACAGGCCATATAAATGAAATTGAATAATGCAGAAAGTTTGCAAATGTCTCATAGATCAACAATATGCCATTAATTCATGTTAACAATGCTTAAATTACAAGATGCGAATTCAAGAACAGGGGTATATCGTGATGGACTTACAGCGCGTTTAGGGACCGAAATGGACTTGTTCTTGATTGCTTTAGGTTGCTGAGAGTTCCAGGAAGCGATTGGGATTGTTCAATGGTCCTGAGAATGCCTCTAAGTGGGATTTCGATCTCACACTTTTTCCTTGATTTTTCAGATTTGGTTCTCCTTCTCACGCCCGTTTCTAACCAGTCTTTAGGTCTGCACGCAGTCTATATGTATGAGTGAATGCATTAGGGTTGAAAATTGTATCCAAATCCTTCTCCTTTAATGCTTTTGATATTTGATTTGATTCACTTTGAAAACCTTCCAAATTTGGCTTATTTCTAATCTTTTTGTGCACACATGCCTTGATACGAATTTGAATCATGCTAGCTGTGTAATTGGAACCTGAAACAAGCACAAAATCCCTTGTTATCAATGTTTTGGATTTTATTTGATTTATTTTGATTTAAATTAAATTAATTCAAATAAAAATCAAAATAAATAATAAAAATAATATATGGACAAGTGGAAAAGGCTAGAGCTTGTGGGCTATGTTGCCAACTCAAAACAAGTGAAAAAGATTGGGCCCATTTGACAAAATTTGAAGTTTTAGGGATAGTTGACTTTTTACAATTTTGCAAAAAAGGCCAACTTCACCAATGCATAACTTCCTCAATTTTGACTCTTTGGAGGTGTTCTTGGACTTTTTAGAAAGCTTGAGATGTCCTATAAGCAACCCTTTTGGTATCATCTCATTTTGATATTCCATGGTCATGTATGAAGCTTTGAAAAAAAGGTGTTTTTGTTGACTTTTCAAAATGGCCTATAATGTCCAAATTCATAACTTCTTGTGAGTGCATATTTTGAACTTGGGAGCTGAAGATGGATTGTATAGAATTGAATCCTCTTCAAAATGATATTTGGATGGTCCATTTCTCATAAAGTATGAGAAAGTTATGCTTGGTCAAAGTTGGGTTGACTTTTCCTACAAAACCCTAATTTAGCAACTTTTGAGTCTTGATGAATTATGAGCAATCCTTGATGAATCATGATCAACCCTTGATAAAATGATGAAGTATACTTCAAAATGAGGATGTTGACCAAAAATCTTGAAGTTTGACTGTATTTGGGCCACAGTTGACTTTTGCCCTAACATAGTCGATTTTTAGGCTTTTGAGCAATTGACTGAGCAAACTTTCTCTGCAAGGCTTGAAACTTGACATGGATGACCTTGAGAACATATTAGGACATTGGTGAGCACTTGGGACATTGGTGAGCACTCAGGTATCTTGATGCAACATGAAACCCTAGTTTGGAGTAGACTGCCTTAGGAGAGAGCTTGTCTGGCCAACCCTTGGACTACCTTGAGCAACTTTAGGATCTTTCTTGAAATGTTTTGAGAAATATGGGAGGGAAAATTTTGGGGTACAACAGGATGTAAAGCTACGGGCGTGATACGTTTGTATAGTCATAGAAGGAAACTTATGGGATGTTTTAGCAATGTCGTTTAGGGACTAGATCATTTACCGAAAGCAACATTGTGGGTTATCGAGGGACTACGATCTTTTATCGAGGGTCTTTGCTACAATGCCCATGTTCGAGGGATATGACTATTGTTGTACCCCAAAATTTTCCCTCCCATATTCTTTAAGAATTGCAAGTCAAAGCTTCAAAATCTCCCCAAGGGTTGCACAGTTCAAGGGCCTCCTAACAGTCAAAACTAGGGTTTTGGTTCTGACAAAGAAGATAGAGTTTCCAGGGGTCCAATCAAGTCCCACATGCCTATAAACATGGTCAAGCATCCTCATACCAAGTTTCAAGACCTACAGCACAAAATTGCACAGTCAAAAACCCTAATTGCACTGCAGTCAACTGCAGGGGCAAAATGGTCATTTGACAGTCAAAAGTTCAAATTTTTGGTCAACACCTCATTTTGAAGCCACAAACATCATTTGATAAATTCTTGATCATGATTCTCAAAGCTTGGCTCAAAAAGTCTCAAGATGCAAAAGTTTCCATATTTGGACAGCTGAAAAAGTCAACTGTAACTTGACCAAGGCATAACTTTCACATGGATTATCAGAAAATTTCCATCCACATCTCATTTTTAAGAGAAATACATTTCCTACAACTCCTCTTCATACTTCAAGTCCAAGAAATGCTCTCACAAAAAGTTATCAATCTCAACATTATAGGTCATTTTCAAAAGTCAACAAAAAGGGACTTTAAGTCAAAGGCCATAACTTGAGATTGGTAAATCAAAATGACATGGTACCAAAGACATTGGTTAAAGGACTCAAAGAGCTTTCCAAAATGTCCAAGAACATGAGCAAAGCTTAAAAATTGAGCAAGATATGCCTTGTGGAAGTTGGGAAATTTTTGGGTATTTTGAAAAGTCAACATTGCTTCAAATGCCTTAAAAATGCTAATGGGCCTCTTTTTCTTCCAAGAATCATCATCCAAAGCATGTGCACGACCATTTGGCCCAAAGGAAAGTTTTTCATCATTTTTATTTATTTATTTGAATTTTAATGGTTAATAATTCATTTAATTAAAATAAATATGTGGAAAATACCAAACCAATGCAATCAAATCTTTTTATGCATGGAATACACTCAACATTTCGTGCATGATCAGATTTGGAAAGAATCATGGTGATTGGACATGATTGGTATCAAATTAGCATGAAAAAGATTGAAAAATTATGGCATGAAAATCAAATATTTTCTCATCAATTCATTGATTCTTTGGACCAAATTTTGAACCCTAATCATTCACACATATATACTCATGACAACCCTAATGCTCATGACCACGAAGCTGCGCCAGAATTGAAGAAACACCTTTGCATTTTTTGTGAAAAACTCAAGAACTGAAATCATGATTGCAAGGCTTTTCAAGATCAAATAACCACTCCATTAGCTTGCCAAGGTTACCAGGAGACTATTCCAATCAAGAACATTGTCCCATACTCAAGGAATTGGTATATCAGAGTCAAACTTTTCACGAAAATATCCATAATCGTATCATGAATTTTATGCATTTTTCATGTGTTTTCTTTACTGATTCATACTAATTGATTGATTCTGAAACTAACCATATGATTTAATTGAGTTTTCACGCGTTGTATGAAGATTCACCATTGAAGCACCTTAGGGTTTCAGACCTGAAAAATTAGGGATTCTTTCGTCCAGAAAAATTAGCTAACCTAAGTGGCATCGTTGGAATCAGGAGATCATGACAAATCCAAAGCACTAGTCGCGCTCAATTTATGAGCGACAAATTCCTAATCGCTATTTTGGAAAAGTGCACATTTGGGGGGGTTTAAAACCCCCGCTAACCTTTTTTATATTTCAGGCAAAAGCGCAGCAATGGAGAAGATGATGAAGTGTCAAGACCTGATTGAGTAATTTGAATTTTCGCGCTAATCTGTCCACTAATTCTTGTTTTATTTCATATTATTTGTTAGTTACATTATAAACAAAGCGCGCGTTTGGTTCCATTGGCAAGGCATTTGGTTGGTAATCCCTGGGACCTGGGTTCGAATCCCAGGTCCCCCTCCCTTTCAATAATATTTTTCTAATAATGCTTCTGTGCAGTTTCTATGCAAGCGACCACCATACATCCATCCTCCAGGTTTGCCACGCGTATAGCAAGATCAATCAAAAGGCCCAGATCTGAAGAACGTAATAGGCCCCAGTCAATGCACTCACACGCTAGCACAAAAAGTCAGACAAAGCCTTGCAACAAGTGGGCCTAATTGCTAAGTATACCTCCAATTGGGGACAGAACCCCCCAAGGTATTGTATTTCTTCTCTTTTCTTTATTTTGTTTATTTCAATTATTTCTTTTTTTAATTAATTCCTTTAATTTAATTTACTTTCATAAAATATAAAAATAATATAAAAAATCAGAAAAGTCATAAAAATCAAAATATATTTATTTAATTAATATTTTTGTAAAATAAAGTCTTGTATCAATTAATTAGTTTTTATTCTAGGGTTAATTTTAATATCTTTTCTTAATAAATTAAAAAACTTGTAGAATTAGGTTTAATTATTTTAATTACTTTTTTCTTTTATTTTTTCATCACTAATAATTAAATATTTATTTTTATAAATCAACTTACCATGTAAATAATTAGATTAATTTTAGGTTCAATTTCAACATATTTTCTTAATAAATAAAAATTGTAGAATTAGGGTTAATTAATTAATTTCTTAATTTCATTTAATTCACATAAAAAACCATAAATACAAAAAAACCTCAAAAATAATTTCTTTTTCATTTCAATTTCATTAATTTGTAAATAATAATTTAATTTCATTAAAAAGGGTCCAACGCCCTCGCTTTCAATTTTAATCCAATTCGCGTATTTTATTTTATTTCTTTTTGATGTAACTCTCCCAAAGCCATGTAATTCGGACATATTATATTTCTCGCATTTTACTTCTTTATTTTCTGTCAAATCGGGTCTTGGATTAAATTTGGCGATGTGGACCCGCGCCTTTGTAATAGTTTAGGAATTTTACATTTCTCGCAACTTTTTAACTGTTAATAATTGCATGCAAGAATGAATGATAAAATAAAAACAAACGCGTAGATCACCCATGACATGACAAGACAAAAATAAATGAAAACGACGCACAAATCACACACCACCCCTAGGGTACGCCTTACTGTTGCCTTGCCTCGAAAGGTGATCGTCGAGTAGAGGATGTCTTGGTAAGTCCTCATGATCCGGGAACCTGGCATGAGGGTAGCTTCTAAGGTGTCTTCCCATTGCTCCGGTGATCACCATGTCTCGAACCTTCGAATTGACCCGAACACCTCCAACGGTGGTGCTACCTACCTCTCAATGGTGGGATGGCACTACTTTAAAGGACATTTACACAGAAGAATTCCTTAGGGTAGGTAGACGACTCTAGATACTTGCTCTAATTTCAAAACAATTCAAAAATACTTTTCACACCGACACCTTTTCAAAAAGCTTTCGAAAGCAACTTTTCAAACACTCTTGAGGACCGATACAAGAGTCGAACTGGAATTTTCAAAGAAACTTTTTAAAACCCACAGTTGAAAAGCAAACAAACCATTTTGAAAACACAATGAGCAAGTACCTAAGAGCCCATGGATAACCATGGATAGAAAGGGTGCTAACACCTTCCCTTTCTATAACCTACCTCCCGAACCGAGAGCAATCTCTATAAGGAATTTTTCTGTGCTTTTGTCCTTTCCATTTGGAGAAAATAAAAGACGGTGGCGACTCTTGCTTACCGCGACATTTCGCGAAACCAGCGTTAAACAGTCAGTTCCAGATCCACCGATCACAGAACTGGCGAATCTGCTGGGGACTCTTATAAAGTGAGGTGTACCTTAGGGTTAGTTCATAACTGTGTTTTCAATTGTATTGACTTGCTTGCTTTATTATTGTGGGACTGTCTTGGGAGCTCTATAGATCCTAACCCGGATCTGGGGATACCTTCTTAGAAAGTAGCAACAAGGTTGTGAGGGAACTGTGCGGGGTATACCGACATGGTTGAAACAGTCTGCTACGTTGATTTGGCACTTTGGTGTGTACCGGTAACCCTTGAGTTCAGTCAAGGAGAGTACGGGGCCTCCGCGTGGTGTCGTGAAGCATCAACAGACCTTAGGAACCTTAATTGAACTATCTTGGCCTCTTTAGGGTAGTGAGATTACTGACTTTGGTGCAGTCCGAGGTTGGTTGATACTCGATACTACACTCAATTGAGGGTTGCTTTCCTGGAATATTTCGGTCGCCAGTTCAGTGGCTAAATCGAAACGATGAACAATGAAAGCAATCCAATGATATTGGGACCCTTAGAACCCGGTTACTTCTAATAGGACAGGTTGAGCCCACCAAATTCAAGAGGGTACTACCCAGACCCCATGCAGGCCTTAAACTCTAAGGGCTTATCTTGTGTGACTTGTGTGCCTTACATGTTTGTCTTTGTAAATATCTGTGGTGTGTTTAATCATAGCATCATGACATCATCCAGCATCATATGCATTGACTAACCATTTCAGGGGTTCAAATCTTCATCTTTGTTCTTTGTTTTGTAGGACATGGAAACTGTTCGCAGAAAGATAATTCAAATCAGCCTTGTAAGGGTCCCTCCTCAGCTTAAGGAACTTATATCCAGGATTCCCGAGAGCTCTTCATTCAGTGAAAGACATGGAAGACTCATCAGCTTGGTCAATACCAACATTGAGGAAGATATGATAAAGGTCCTGTTCTAGTTCTTTGACCCTCTGCATCACTGTTTCACTTTCCTGGATTATCAGTTGGTACCTACATTGGAGGAGTTCTCCCGGCTCCCGAAGATCCCTATCCTTGATCAACTACCTTACAACGGTACGGAAAAGGAACCCAAGCTTGAAGAGATTGCTAAAGCCTTGCACCTACAGTCATCTGACCTCAAGGGACATTAGGAAGTTAGAAGTGGTATCAAATGGTTCATAGCCAGGTTTCTGTTTGAAAAGGCCCATGAATGTTGGAACTCCCTTGACTTACAAGCTTTTGAAGAAGTGGTGGCCCTCCTTGTCTATGGTTTGGTGTTGTTCCCTAACCCAGATCAGCTTATAGATATCAGTGCTGTCCAGATCTTCATGTCCAGGAATCCTATACCTACGTTGCTGGGGGACATCCTTCACTCATGTTACACTCGAACCATGAGAAAAAGAGGTGTCCTTATGTGTTGCACTCCTCTCCTGGGAAGGTGGTTTATTTCGCACCTTCCACAATCAGTTTTGAAGAACGAGCTGGGTTTGAGATGGTCACAACGGTTGATGACTCTTACACATGCAGATATACATTGGTGCCCTCGGTCCAGAGAGGATGTCACTATCATTGATCGTTGCAGGGAGTACCCTAATGTTCCTTTACTTGGAATCAGAGGAGGTATTACTTACAACCCATGCTTGGCTTAGAGACAGTTTGGTTACGCTCGGAGGGATGGTCCTCATGATATGTTAATTCCTGACATAGTTTTTGACTTCGACAACGATGTACAAGGACTTCGCCAGAGATTTATCAGAGCTTGGAGGATGCCAAGTAGGATAGACAGTAAGACACTGGGGCACAGGAACTCCATCCCGTTGGAGCCTTATCTCAAGTGGGTACGCGCCCGCTCCCAGAAGTTAGTAATGCCTTATCCTCATATGCTCCCTGTGATCAAAGATCCAGTCTTAGAAGGAGAAGTGTCCTACACCATTCAGCATCCTGATATGCCCACATCCTGGGAAGAGATGCAGAAGAGCTGGATCCAGCTTAAGGAAGAACGAAATTCTCTTGAGACCAGTCTACATGCTAGTGAAAAGAAAGTCTTGGAGCTCACCCGCCTATTGCATGAGGAGAGGAATCTCAACACCTACATAGCTCCAAAGAGGATGCGTAGTGTCTTTTGGGATTGATTTGCTTTTGTATTATTTGTGCCCATGAGGCTTTGATGTACTGAACAATTATTTCCTTAATGATAACGTGTGTTCCTTTTTGTCTACAACAAATTTGAACTTTCGAACCCTTGAATGCATTGCATAAACACATATCATTCATCATGTGCATAGCAGGTTTTTCTTCTTTTCAGGTTGCTTACCGTTCTTCGCTGTTTATTTCAGCATCATGAATCCTGACTCATCATCAACTGAGATGTCCATCAAGGCTCTTCAGGCGCAGAATGCGCAGTTTCAGGAACTAATCATGAGTTTGGCTCAGGGCCAAGAAGAGCTGAAGGCTCTGCTCCTGAAGAAGGAGAAGAAGAAGAAGAAGAGAACTGTTCTGTTCAACTCGGGCCGAAGGTTTGGCAACACTCTGCAGAATGAAGAGGCTGGTTCTTCTATAAGCAAGGGTAGTCCTCAAGAGGGAAAAGGTCCTAGTCCGGTAGTCTCCAACAACGAGACTGATTTCGATGAGGAACAGTATCCTCCTGCAGAAGACAGATATAAGCAGTTGGAAGACATATTGAATGCTATGGAGATCCAACAAGTGCCTGGGCTGGATTTCAGAGACTTGGGTTTGTCTACTGGTGTGATTATTCCTCATAAGTTCAAAGCACCATCCTTTACCAAGTATGACGGGGCGTCTTGTCCCAAGCTACACCTCAGATCGTATGTGCGGAAGATTCAACCGTACTCAGTGGACAAGAACTTGTGGATTCACTTCTTCCAGGAGAGTCTTTCAGGGACTCATCTCGAATGGTTCTATCAGCTGGATGGGACCAAGGTTCGTAACTGGGAGGAGTTGGCTACTGCTTTCTATAAGCAGTATCAATATAATGCCGACCTTGCCCCTACGTGTACCCAACTCCAGGGTATGTCGCTAGGTTCAAGTGAAGGTTTTAAAGAGTACGCACAGAAGTGGAGGGATCTGGCTGGCAGGGTGCAGCCTCCGTTGACTGACCGGGAGTTGGTAGACATGTTCTTGGGGACCCTATCTGGGCCATTTTTCAATCATCTTATCGGTAACTCATCTGCAGGGTTTACTGATCTTATTCTGACTGGAGAGAGAATAGAGGCTGGGATGAAGTCTGGTAAAATTCCGAAGGGTGCATCTACAAGTTCTGAGAAGAAACCCTTCAAAAAGGAGGCTAGTGCTGTATATGGCTCTAGAAGACAAGAGAAACCTGAGCGCCGCCAGTCTGTCAACGCGGTGATGATTGCCAAGCCTGCTGCCGCTCCTCGGCAAACCAATCCACCAAGGGCTGAAAGACCTAGAAGGGAGTTTACCCGTTTGAGTATGACTCTATCGCAGATCTTGCCTCAGTTGCTGTCCACCAATCTAGTGACTGTCAGGGAGGCCCCTAAAGTTGTGAACACTGCCTCTCCGAAATACAATCCAAATGCCCGCTGTGCTTACCATTCTGATAGCCCGGGGCATTCCACTGATGACTGTTGGGCATTAAGGAACAAGCTGCAGGACCTTATTGATGCGAAGGAGGTACAGTTTGAGGCATCTGAGAAGCCTAATGTAGTGACAGCTCCCTTGCCGGCTCATGGAGTGAATGCTATTGGGGACGAAGATGAGGTGGATGAAGCTGAGTTTGATAGCTGGATTTACCCGGCAACCGACAGTGGACCTAACAATTGGAGTGCAAAGGACAATCTACCTGTTTCTCTTGTTACTAAGTAATAAACTTCTTTGTTTTGCTATTTGTAATAAACAATTAAAACTCTATGGCCCGGTGTCTTACCCGGGGCACCGTGGCTTCATTTGTGAGGGCATATAAATTGTCATCTCATATATCATGAATAAAGATCTTGGACGTTTTCTCGCATTTCAAATCTCATGCTCCTTTTCTTTCTTTCTTCCTTTATATGTTTCAAAACAGCTGTATTTACACACACTCACTCATACAGGTTTCAATCCACTCTGGATCTCACTGGTAACGACTCTGCTACTGCCAGTTATGACTTCGAAAATCCGATCAACTTAGCCGAAGACGAAGGTGAAGATGATTGCGAAGTGCCTGGTGAGCTTGCAAGACTATTAATCCAGGAAGATAGGGCAATTCAACCGCACGAAGAGCCAGTGGAAATAATAAACCTGGGTACTGAGGTAGACAGAAAGGAGGTAAAGATTGGTGCCAACCTAGAGCTCAGCGTGAAGCAACGGTTGACTAAGATGCTACATGATTATATGGAGATCTTTGCCTGGTCCTACGAAGACATGCCTGGGTTGGATACCGATATTGTGGTCCATCACTTGCCTACTAAGGAAGACTGCCCTCCAGTTAAGCAAAAGGTACGTCGTATGCGTCCAGAGATGTCTGAAAAGATCAAAGCCGAGGTTATGAAGCAGTTTGATGCCGGGTTCCTTGCAGTGACTTCTTACCCTCAGTGGGTTGCTAATGTGGTGCCGGTACCTAAGAAGGACGGAAAGGTCAGAATGTGTGTCGATTACAGGGATCTGAACAGGGCCAGCCCCAAAGATGACTTCCCCCTACCTCACATTGATGTCCTTGTTGACAATACAGCTCAGCATAAGGTTTCTCTTTCATGGATGGTTTTTCAGGTTACAATCAGATCAAGATGGCTCCTGAAGACATGGAGAAGACTACCTTTGTTACTCAGTGGGGCACCTTCTGCTACAAGGTCATGCCTTTTGGACTGAAGAATGCTGGGGAAACCTACCAACGTGCCATGGTTGCCTTATTTCATGACATGATCCATCATGAGATAGAAGTGTATGTCGACGACATGATCGCAAGGTCCCAGACTGCAGAAATTGTTTGACCATCTGAAATTGTACAAGCTGAGGTTGAACCCGAACAAGTGCACCTTCGGGGTAAGATCTGGGAAGTTGCTAGGCTTCGTTGTAAGTGATAAGGGTATTCAAGTGGACCCCGCCAAGGTCAAAGCTATTCAAGAGATGCCAGTTCCTAAGACAGAGAAGGAAGTCAGAGGCTTTTTAGGACGCCTGAATTACATTGCTCGGTTCATCTCGCACCTAACTGCTACCTGTGAGCCAATCTTCAAGCTGCTGAAGAAAGATCAGGTAGTACGTTGGAATGATGAATGTCAGGCTGCTTTTGACAGAATCAAAGAGTATCTCCAAGAACCACCCATCCTTATGCCACCAGTTGAAGGGAGACCTCTGATACTTTACCTGACAGTACTTGACAACTCAATGGGGTGTGTGCTAAGGCAGCATGACGAGTCTGGCCGAAAAGAGCATGCCATTTATTACCTTAGCAAAAAGTTTACCGACTGTGAGACCCGATACTCACTGCTTGAGAAAACTTGCTGCGCTTTGGTATGGGCTGCTCGCCGGCTGAGACAGTATATGCTGACTCACACTACTTTGTTGATCTCAAAGATGGATCCTATAAAATACATATTTGAAAAGCCTGCTCTGTCTGGGAGAATAGCAAGATGGCAAATGATCTTGACGGAATACGACATTCAGTATACAACCCAGAAAGCCATCAAGGGAAGTGTATTGGCAGACCACTTGGCACATCAGGCCGTAGACGACTATCAGTCAATGAACTTTGAGTTTCCGGACGAGAGCATCATGATAGTGACTGATTGTGAAGTACCTGGACCGGATGAAGGACCTGAGGAAGGATCCCGATGGTCTATGCACTTTGACGGAGCCTCCAATGCTTTGGGTAACGGTATCGGCGCTGTAATCATATCTCCTCAAGGAACTCATACTCCACTTACTGCCCGACTATGTTTCAACTGTACCAATAACATGGCGGAGCATGAGGCATGCATCATGGGTCTTCAAGCTGCGATCGACCTAAGGATCAAGTTTCTGAGTGTCTTCGGAGATTCCGCTCTTGTGATCAATCAGATCAAAGGAGAGTGGGATACGAAACATCCGAATCTTATTCCTTACAGAGAATGTGTGTTGACATTGATCCCCCACTTCACAAAGATAACCTTTGAACACTTCCCGAGAGAGGAGAATCAGCTGGCGGACGCGTTAGCTACAATGTCTTCTATGTTCAAGGTCAAATGGGATAATGAGGCTCCCCGGATCATCATCTGGAAACTGGACGAACCGGCATACTGTTGTGATCTCGAGACTGAGTTGGTAACTGAGAAGCCTTGGTACCATGAGGTAAAGAGATATTTGGAAGCTCAGGAATATCCCGAAGGTGCCTCTGTCAATGATAAGAAGTTCCTGAGAAGGTTCGCAGCGAAGTTCTTCCTTAGCAATGGCATCTTGTATAAGCGAAACCATGATTCGACCTTACTGCGTTGTGTGGATAAGACAGAAGCAGAAAGGATCATGGAAGAGCTACACGAAGGGACCTTCGGAACACATTCTAGTGGACACACTATGGCTAAAAAGATCCTTCGGGCAGGGTATTTCTGGTCCACCATGGAAGCTGACTGCTACCAACATTCTCGGACATGCCATAAATGCCAAATTTATGCAGACAAGGTGCATGTTCCTCCAGTTCCTCTAAATGTTTTGACTGCGCCTTGGCTGTTTGCAATGTGGGGCATAGACATGATCGGTGAGATTAAACCTACGGCATCTAACGGGCATCGCTTCATCCTAGTAGCGATTGATTACTTCACGAAGTGGGTTGAAGCAGCATCTTACGCTACGGTAACCAAGACTGTTGTGGCACGGTTCATTCGGCACAACCTGATCTGTCGATACGGTGTCCCAGAAAGAATTATTACAGACAACGGTACCAATCTCAATAACAAGATGATCACTGAGCTCTGCGAGCAGTTCAAGATACAGCACCACAACTCTTCTCCTTACAGACCAAAGATGAATGGGGCTGTAGAAGCAGCAAATAAGAACATTAAGAAAATCGTGCAGAAGATGACAGTGACTTATAAAGATTGGCACGAGATGTTACCGTTCGCTCTACATGGGTACCGTACCTCAGCCAGGACGTCAACCGGGGAAACTCCTTTCTCCTTGGTCTACGGTATGGAGGCAGTCTTACCGATCGAAGTGCAAATACCCTCTCTCCGGATAATGAAGGATGCAAATCTGAACGAAGATGATTGGATCCAGACACGACTTGATCAGCTAAACCTTATTGACGAAAAGAGACTTGCTGCTATCTGTCATGGTCAGACGTACCAAAAACGGATGATCAAGGCATTTAACAAAAAGGTCAGACCACAGGAATATCAAGTTGGGGATCTGGTAATCAAGCGAATCATCCTTCCTCAGAGTGATCCAAGGGGCAAGTGGACCCCTACGTATGAAGGGCCATTTGTGGTTAAACATGTGTTCTCAGGAGGAGCCATGATTCTAACCAACATGGATGGTGACGACCTTCCTCACACCGCCAATGCAGACATAGTAAAAAGATATTACGCATAAAAAAAGACCCGCTAGGCTGACATGCCTAGGCAAAAATTAGGGCTTCCCGGCGAACCAAAAGGGTTCGGGCAAAATGAAAGGATGAAATGAAAAAATCTGTACACCCGGCAAGTCGAAAACCTGAAAAGGCGGCTTGGATAAAAATGGGTATCCCGGTGGACTGACAACCCGAAAGGGCGGTCCAGGCAAAAGTTAGGGATAAAGCGTAATACTATGTCTCATTGGATCACTTTGCATCCAGAATCCGGTATCTACATCAAGTTCAGACGGCATCGATCAGTCAGCTTCACTTTCAACTAAGGTCATCAAGTGATGAGACGCTCGGAGATATAAGGGCAATAGTAGAGTTGAAACCCAGTGGGATCATTCATTTCACACAGCTGTTTTTATTTTCCTTTGTACGAATTTGTATAAACTCTTTTGTTCGGCGGCGTCCTCTTACTAGGACGTCAGCCTCTTGTACACAAACGCCTATTTACAGGCAAATTCAAAATCAATACAAAATCACTTTTCAGTTAAAACTGCCAATTGTTTTTCCTTTTCTGTTTTGTTTTGCGAAGAACGTCCAAGGTTCAATTTGTGATATATGCATTGACAATAATTTGCTAACTCATGAATATTTGCATACGAAACAAAGGATTAATTACAGGTAACATTAGAAGCAGAGGCAATAAAGAGTTGTCTAAGCAATCTAATGGTTCTATCCTCCAAGGTACCGAGGTAGGTTCAGCTGAAGAACATAACCAGTACATCCCAATTCCCCAGAGAGTGAGCCAGCAAGTCAGTGCACTCTCCCCAAGCTATATTATCAAACTTAAGGAAGTTGGGAATCCTCCCGCAGATCTCAACATTCCCCAGCAGTACACATTCTTAACAAGCATCCCCGGCAGTCTTGGCCTAAAGATTGTTCCCCGGCAGTATATCAAACATTCAGTGGAGTTACTTCCAGTGCAGTTCAAAATTTCCCCAGGAGAGTCCAATCCAGTTTCCCCAAGAAAGTTGGAATCCATCTCCCCAAGCAGTAAGCTTATCCCCAGTAGGTTCTGGAAGCTTATCCCTCGCAGAGCACGAACGCGTCTCCCGACTTTATTCAAAGAGTTATTTCCCTACCAGGATATAACTGGGTTATCCTCAGCCAAAAGCCACGGAAAGAGCGTCCTCGACGAAGTCTTCCTATCCCCAGCGGAGTTCATCCAATCTTCCAACAAAGCTCAACAATGGTATCCCCAGCGGAGTTATTATCAACAACTCAGCAAAGTACCTCTCTCCCCACAGAGTATTGCTTCCCAGCAAGATCGTTAGGGTACTTTTCTCCCTGCAGAGTAATTCATTTGCCAAGTTTATTCCCCAACGGAGTTATCTTCTCCTACCGGTATGCTTGCAACTATCATCCCCCAGCGGGAGCAAAAGATCTATTCTTCAACATCAGCCCAGGAGTGACTTCCCGGCACCCGTCAAGGATTTACTTTCCTAGACGACAAAGATACATTCATAAACATCACATCTCCATACATTATGGCATGCATATATGCATCATACCTTACAAATCTCATTTATGTCGAGAACATCATTGCTTGATCCATATCATGCATTGCATATGACTGACCCTTACCTTTCAGGAAAGATCCAGTTAAGTTCTCAGCTATATTTCAAGACCTAGACCGGTTCAGTTAAATCGACCCTAAGATTTTTGTGTTTCTTATCCAGTCCAAGGCCTTCTCTGGTTCAGTCAGATCGACCCTAAGATCTCCCTGTTTCTTATCCAGTTGAAGACATTTCAAGACCTAGACCGGTTCAGTTAAATAGACCCTAAGATTTTTCTGTTTCTTATCCAGTCAAAGGCCTTCTCTAGTCCATCTAAATCGACCCCTAACAGATTTTCCTGATAAAGACTCAGTAGAAGATATCCAAGATTCTCTCAATGATTACTGTTGAGGTTGTAGTCGCCTGTGGTTCTCTCCCCGTTACTGCGGAGGTAGTAATCGCCCCAAGATTCTCTCAATGATTACTGTTGAGGTTGAAATCGTCTCCAGATTCTCTCAGCGTTACTGCTGAGGTAGAAGTCGCCCAAGATTCTCTCAATGATACTGTTGAGGTTGAAGTCGCCTATGGTTCTCTCCCCGTTACTGCGGAGGTAGTAATCGTCCCCAGATTCTCTCCCCGTTACTGCGGAGGTAGTAATCGTCCCCAGATTCTCTCAGCGTTCCTGTTGAGGTAGTAATCGTCCAAGGTTCTCTCAGCGTTCCTGTTGAGGTAGTAACCATCCCTGGTTCATTCATCATCTTTTGAAGCTCCAGATTCAGTCCCTGTAACCAGTCAGGGCACGTCCACACAAGGAATTTGAAGACCAGCTCCTGTAACGGGTCAGGTAATCTTTTTCTTTTGCAGGTACGCAAGTTCTCGCTAAGGAAACTCTTACGCGATCGACACCCAGATGGCATCTATAAGCCCATCCACCTTCCATCATCTCTTAGCATGGCATCTATAAGCCCATCATCCTATCCATCAATCTCCAAATGACATCTATAAGCCCATTCCACCATCATACTGCTACTATGTGAGCGCAAATTTCTGGGCACTCTAGTGTTCAATCATCTTCCACCTTCGGATTACGAAAGGCACGTCAGCCAATCTGCATCCTCAGGTTTAAGAAGATTGAACAGGGGCAACTGTTGTACCCCTAAGGAATTAGGCTGTGTAAAAGTCCTTAAGGTAGTTCCATCCCACCATTGAGAGGTAGGTAGCACCACCGTTGGAGGTGTTCGGGTCAATTTGAGTGTAGGGACAGTGTGGTCACCGAAGCAACAATTAGGACACCTTAGAAGCTACCCTTATGCCATTGATCCTTTTTATTCCGAGGCAACAGTTTCGAGGCAACTATTCTGAGGCAACCGTTTCGAGGCAACTTGTTTTGAGGCAACTGGATCAATGGACATAAGGACTTACTAAGACGTCCTATACTTGACGACCACGTTTCGAAGGTAAGGCAACAGGTGAGGCGTACCCTAGAAGTGGTGTGTGAATTTGTGTATTATTTTCATGTTATGTTTTATCTTGTACATGTATCATGGTGATCTACGCTTATTTTTAATTTAGGCCATACATTCTTTCATGCAAAGTTTAGAATTTTAAAAGTGCGGAAATTTAAATGCGGAAAGATAAATCCTACGCTATTACAAGGCGCGGGTCTATACATCGCCAAATTACAAAGACCCGTTTTAATAAAAATGCGGAAAATAAAAAGACCTAATCACTATTACATGGCTTGAGCAGTTACATAATATTCACCAGAAAATAAAATGACGTGCGAAAGGAATAAAAATAGAACGTTCGAGGGCGTTGGACCCTTTTGAAATTAAATTGAATTAAAAGTTAATTAATTATTAAATTAAAGAAAAGAATTTTTTTTAGGTTTTTTGTTTTATGAAAATAAAGAAAATTGAAAATCAAGAGAAACCCTAATTCTAAGTTGTTTTTAATTATTAATGAAAAATATTAAAGTTTAACCTAATTTACTAAATAATTAATGTACATGTTTATTTACAAAATAAATTAGTAATTAATAATAACAATGATGAGAAAATTATTTATTAAAATAAATGATGAAAAGGTTAAAAATCCTAGTTCTACCTATTTTAATTTATTAAGAAAAATATTAAAGTTTTGAAACCTAAATTAATCTAATTAATTGTTAGACTTTATTTACAAAAATAATAATGGTGAAATTAATATTAATAAACATTTTTTTGGTTTTTTCTGTATTTTATATTATGAAAAGTTATTTTATGGAATTAAAAGAAATATTTAAAACATTAAAAAGAATTAAAAGAAAATCAAATAAAAAATAAAATGATGCAAACCATGGGGGGTGTCTGGCCCATTTAGGAGGTTTTTTGGAGCATTTTGGCCCATCAGAACAAAGCCCTTTGTTGACTTTCCAGCTTGAGTGCATGTGGTTGACTGAGTGTACACGGTAGACATCCTCTTGTAGCCTTTGGATTGAAGTTCATGGGCGCGTGGCAGGCTTGGATGTGAGGTTGTATGATGGTCTTTGAAGGAGGCGCTGCGTATGAACACATTAGGACAAAAATTATTAAACGTTTGGGGGGACCTGGGAATCGAACCCAGGTCCCAGTACCTGCAGGACACCTCAACAACCAACCAGGCTATTGCGTTTCTTTGTTAACATAATGCATGGAAAATATAATATACAAAAAATGTTAGTTAGTGGTGTTAACAAAAAATTGCGCGCCAGTATTTGAATCCTTCACTCACGCTTGGACACCTATGCTTCTTCTTCATCTTTCTGTAAAAACACAAAACAAGCAGCGGGGGTTTTAAACCCCCACTAAATGAAGCCTGAAAAAATAGCGATTAGCACATGGACAAATATAAAAAGGGCGCGGGGTATTGGTTGGACTCGTCTTGTTGTCACGAACTCAATGGTACCAGTTTGAAGGTCTAATTTTTCCATATGAAGAAACCCCTAATTCGAAGCTTCTGAAACCCTAGAAAACGTTAATAGCAAATCTCGTTTCAAGCATTGTTAGGACAATTAACTGGTACCATTCGCTTCAGAACATCAATATTAGCAAGAATCAACATTTAAAACATATGAATAATGCATGAGAATTAAAAAACGATAATGGACATGTTCATGAAGAAGAGATTCTGTTCTACCAATTCTTGGAATATGGAGACTGGAAAATGGTTGCAATCGATTCCTAGCAATGTTAGGAACGTATTAGGATGCTTTTCAAGCCTTGAATCACCTTGTAACTATGATTTCAGTTTTCAACTTTTTGGTGAAAATTTGCAATTTTGTTATGCAGCTTCTGAGCAATATTTCGTGTGTGTTAGCATTAGGTTATGTTGTGCATATGTATCTGAATGGAATTAGGTCAAAAAACCAAGCCCATAGTCCATGAATTAAAGTTTTGAATATTTGATTTTGTTCATATCTTTTCCAATCTTTTCCATGCAATTCTTGCCAAATATGGATGATATTGTCCCCTTGAGATGGTGCACGAAATCTCTTGCATATAATGGACATATTTGCTGCACAAAAAAGATTTAAAACCATTGTTTAATATTTTTCTCATAATTAAATTTAATTAAATGAATTAATAAGATTAAAAATTCAATTAATTAATTAAAAATAAGAAAATAAATCCCTTTGAGCTTAATGGGTCTTGCATATGCTTTGGGTAATGATTCATGAAATAAATTGAGGCCCATTAGCATTTTTGAAGCCTTTGAAGCAAAGTTGACTTTTCAAAATTCCCAAAAGTTTCCCAACTTCTCCAAGGCATATCTTGCTCAATTTTGAAGCTATGATCATTTTCTTGGACATTTTGGAAAGGTCTTGAAGTCCTCTAACCAATGCCTTTTTGATTTACCAATCTCAAATTATGGTCTTTGACTTAAAGTGCCTTTTTGTTGACTTTTGAAAATGACCTATAATGTTGAAATTGATAACTTTTTGCATTTCTTGGACTTGGAATGTGAAGATGAGTTGTAGGAAATGTTATTCTCTTCAAAATGAGCTTTGGATGGGATTTTTCTGATAAACCATGAGGAAGTTATGCCCTGGTCAATTTGCAGTTGACTTTTTGAGCTGTCCAAAAATAGAAACTTTTGCATCTTGAGACTTTTTGAGCCATGCTTTGAGAATCATGATCAAGAATTGATCAAATGATGTTTGTGGCTTCAAAATAAGATGTTGACCAAATTTTTTGACTTTTGACTGTCAAATGACCATTTTGCCCCTGCTGTTGACTGTAGAGCAATTAGGGTTTTTGACTGTGCAACTTGATGATGTGAGTCTTGAAACTTGACATATGGATGCTTGAAAATGCATATGGGCATGTGGGACTTGATTGGACCCTTGAAAACCTCAATTTCTTTGCCAGAACCAAAACCCTAATTTTGACTGTGTTAGGAGGCAATTGGACTGTGCAACCCTTGAGAGATTTTGAATCATCTGGAGATTGATCCTGGCAAATCTTTGAAGAATATGGGAGGGCAAATTTTGGGGTACAACACTCACGAAGGCCAATTGTCCCTGCATTCAAAAACCCTAAAACCAAGCTCGAAAACCTAGCAATGGTGATTTTCACTACAGGCCATATAAATGAAATTGAATAATGCAGAAAGTTTGCAAATGTCTCATAGATCAACAATATGCCATTAATTCATGTTAACAATGCTTAAATTACAAGATGCGAATTCAAGAACAGGGGTATATCGTGATGGACTTACAGCGCGTTTAGGGACCGAAATAGACTTGTTCTTGATTGCTTTAGGTTGCTGAGAGTTCCAGGAAGCGATTGGGATTGTTCAATGGTCCTGAGAATGCCTCTAAGTGGGATTTCGATCTCCCACTTTTTCCTTGATTTTTCAGATTTGGTTCTCCTTCTCACGCCCGTTTCTAACCAGTCTTTAGGTCTGCACGCAGTCTATATGTATGAGTGAATGCATTAGGGTTGAAAATTGTATCCAAATCCTTCTCCTTTAATGCTTTTGATATTTGATTTGATTCACTTTGAAAACCTTCCAAATTTGGCTTATTTCTAATCTTTTTGTGCACACATGCCTTGATACGAATTTGAATCATGCTAGCTGTGTAATTGGAACCTGAAACAAGCACAAAATCCCTTGTTATCAATGTTTTGGATTTTATTTGATTTATTTTGATTTAAATTAAATTAATTCAAATAAAAATCAAAATAAATAATAAAAATAATATATGGACAAGTGGAAAAGGCTAGAGCTTGTGGGCTATGTTGCCAACTCAAAACAAGTGAAAAAGATTGGGCCCATTTGACAAAATTTGAAGTTTTAGGGATAGTTGACTTTTTACAATTTTGCAAAAAAGGCCAACTTCACCAATGGATAACTTCCTCAATTTTGACTCTTTGGAGGTGTTCTTGGACTTTTTAGAAAGCTTGAGATGTCCTATAAGCAACCCTTTTGGTATCATCTCATTTTGATATTCCATGGTCATGTATGAAGCTTTGAAAAAAAGGTGTTTTTGTTGACTTTTCAAAATGACCTATAATGTCCAAATTCATAACTTCTTGTGAGTGCATATTTTGAACTTGGGAGCTGAAGATGGATTGTATAGAATTGAATCCTCTTCAAAATGATATTTGGATGGGCCATTTCTCATAAAGTATGAGAAAGTTATGCTTTGTCAAAGTTGGGTTGACTTTTCCTACAAAACCCTAATTTAGCAACTTTTGAGTCTTGATGAATTATGAGCAATCCTTGATGAATCATGATCAACCCTTGATAAAATAATGAAGTATACTTCAAAATGAGGATGTTGACCAAAAATCTTGAAGTTTGAATGTATTTGGGCCACAGTTGACTTTTGCCCTAACATAGTCGATTTTTAGGCTTTTGAGCAATTGACTGAGCAAACTTTCTCTGCAAGGCTTGAAACTTGACATGGATGACCTTGAGAACATATTAGGACATTGGTGAGCACTTGGGACCATTTGGACTCAGGTATCTTGATGCAACATGAAACCCTAGTTTGGGGTAGACTGCCTTAGGAGAGAGCTTGTCTGGCCAACCCTTGGACTACCTTGAGCAACTTTAGGATCTTTCTTGAAATGTTTTGAGAAATATGGGAGGGAAAATTTTGGGTTACAACAGGATGTAAAGGTACGGGCGTGATACGTTTGTATAGTCATAGAAGGAAACTTATGGGATGTTTTAGCAATGTCGTTTAGGGACTAGATCATTTACCGAAAGCAACATTGTGGGTTATCGAGGGACTACGATCTTTTATCGAGGGTCTTTGCTAGAATGCCCATGTTCTAGGGATATGACTATTGTTGTACCCCAAAATTTGCCCTCCCATATTCTTCAAGAATTGCAAGTCAAAGCTTCAAAATCTCCCCAAGGGTTGCACAGTTCAAGGGCCTCCTAACAGTTAAAACTAGGGTTTTGGTTCTGACAAAGAAGATAGAGTTTCCATGGGTCCAATCAAGTCCCACATGCCTATAAACATGGTCAAGCATCCTCATACCAAGTTTCAAGACCTACAGCACAAAATTGCACAGTCAAAAACCCTAATTGCACTGCAGTCAACTGCAGGGGCAAAATGGTCATTTGATAGTCAAAAGTTCAAATTTTTTATCAACACCTCATTTTGAAGCCACAAACATCATTTGATCAATTCTTGATCATGATTCTCAAAGCTTGGCTCAAAAAGTCTCAAGATGCAAAAGTTTCCATATTTGGACAGCTGAAAAAGTCAACTGTAACTTGACCAAGGCATAACTTTCACATGGATTATCAGAAAATTTCCATCCAAAGCTCATTTTGAAGAGAAAGACATTTCTTACAACTCCTCTTCATACTTCAAGTCCAAGAAATGCTCTCACAAAAAGTTATCAATTTCAACATTATAGGTCATTTTCAAAAGTCAACAAAAAGGGACTTTAAGTCAAAGGCCATAACTTGAGATTGGTAAATCAAAATGACATGGTACCAAAGACATTGGTTAAAGGACTCAAAGACCTTTCCAAAATGTCCAAGAACATGAGCAAAGCTTAAAAATTGAGCAAGATATGCCTTGTGGAAGTTGAGACATTTTTGGGTATTTTGAAAAGTCAACATTGCTTCAAATGCCTTAAAAATGCTAATGGGCCTCTTTTTCTTCCAAGAATCATCATCCAAAGCATGTGCACGACCATTTGGCCCAAAGGGAAGTTTTTCATCATTTTTATTTATTTATTTGAATTTTAATGGTTAATAATTCATTTAATCAAAATAAATATGTGGAAAATACCAAACCAATGCAATCAAATCTTTTTATGCATGGAATACACTCAATATTTCGTGCATGAGCAGATTTGGAAAGAATCATGGTGATTGGACATGATTGGTATCAAATTAGCATGAAAAAGATTGAAAAATTATGGCATGAAAATCAAATATTTTCTCATCAATTCATTGATTCTTTGGACCAAATTTTGAACCCTAATCATTCACACATATATACTCATGCCAACCCTAATGCTCATGACCACGAAGCTGCGCCAGAATTGAAGAAACACCTTTGCATTTTTTGTGAAAAACTCAAGAACTGAAATCACGATTGCAAGGCTTTTCAAGATCAAATAACCACTCCATTAGCTTGCCAAGGTTACCAGGAGACTATTCCAATCAAGAACATTGTCCCATACACAAGGAATTGGTATATCAGAGTCAAACTTTTCACGAAAATATCCATAATCGTATCATGAATTTTATGCATTTTTCATGTGTTTTCTTTACTGATTCATACTAATTGATTGATTCTGAAACTAACCATATGATTTAATTGAGTTTTCACGCGTTGTATGAAGATTCACCATTGAAGCACCTTAGGGTTTCAGACCTGAAAAATTAGGGATTCTTTCGTCCAGAAAAATTAGCTAACCTAAGTGGCATCGTTGGAATCAGGAGATCATGACAAATCCAAAGCACTAGTCGCGCTCAATTTATGAGCGACAGATTCCTAATCGCTATTTTGGAAAAGTGCACATTTTGGGGGGGTTTAAAACCCCCGCTAACCTTTTTTATATTTCAGGAAAAAGCGCAGCAATGGAGAAGATGATGAAGTGTCAAGACCTGATTGAGTAATTTGAATTTTCGCGCTAATCTGTCCACTAATTCTTGTTTTATTTCATATTATTTGTTAGTTACATTATAAACAAAGCGCGCGTTTGGTTCCATTGGCAAGGCATTTGGTTGGTAATCCCTGGGACCTGGGTTCGAATCCCAGGTCCCCCTCCCTTTCAATAATATTTTTCTAATAATGCTTCTGTGCAGTTTCTATGCAAGCGACCACCATACATCCATCCTCCAGGTTTTCCACGCATATAGCAAGATCAATCAAAAGGCCCAGATCTGAAGAACGTAATAGGCCCCAGTCAATGCACTCACACGCTAGCACAAAAAGTCAGACAAAGCCTTGCAACAAGTGGGCCTAATTGCTAAGTATACCTCCAATTGGGGACAGAACCCCCCAAGGTATTGTATTTCTTCTCTTTTCTTTATTTTGTTTATTTCAATTATTTCTTTTTTTAATTAATTCCTTTAATTTAATTTACTTTCATAAAATATAAAAATAATATAAAAAATCAGAAAAGTCATAAAAATCAAAATATATTTATTTAATTAATATTTTTGTAAAATAAAGTCTTGTATCAATTAATTAGTTTTTATTCTAGGGTTAATTTTAATATCTTTTCTTAATAAATTAAAAAACTTGTAGAATTAGGTTTAATTATTTTAATTACTTTTTTCTTTTATTTTTTCATCACTAATAATTAAATATTTATTTTTATAAATCAACTTACCATGTAAATAATTAGATTAATTTTAGGTTTAATTTCAACATATTTTCTTAATAAATAAAAATTGTAGAATTAGGGTTAATTAATTAATTTCTTAATTTCATTTAATTCACATAAAAAACCATAAATACAAAAAAACCTCAAAAATAATTTCTTTTTCATTTCAATTTCATTAATTTGTAAATAATAATTTAATTTCATTAAAAAGGGTTCAACGCCCTCACTTTCAATTTTAATCCAATTCGCGCATTTTATTTTATTTCTTTTTGATGTAACTCTCCCAAAGCCATGTAATTCGGACATATTATATTTCTCGCATTTTACTTCTTTATTTTCTGTCAAATCGGGTCCTGGATTAAATTTGGCGATGTGGACCCGCGCCTTTGTAATAGTTTAGGAATTTTACATTTCTCGCAACTTTTTAACTGTTAATAATTGCATGCAAGAATGAATGATAAAATAAAAACAAACGCGTAGATCACCCATGACATGACAAGACAAAAATAAATGAAAATGACACACAAATCACACACCACCCCTAGGGTACGCCTTACTGTTGCCTTGCCTCGAAAGGTGATCGTCAAGTAGAGGATGTCTTGGTAAGTCCTCATGATCCGGGAACCTGGCATGAGGGTAGCTTCTAAGGTGTCTTCCCATTGCTCCGGTGATCACCATGTCCCGAACCTTCGAATTGACCCGAACACCTCCAACGGTGGTGCTACCTACCTCTCAATGGTGGGATGGCACTACTTTAAAGGACATTTACACAGACGAATTCCTTAGGGTAGGTAGACGACTCTAGATACTTGCTCTAATTTCAAAACAATTCAAAAATACTTTTCACACCGACACCTTTTCAAAAAGCTTTCGAAAGCAACTTTTCAAAAACTCTTGAGGACCGATACATGAGTCGAACTGGAATTTTCAAAGAAACTTTTTAAAACCCACAGTTGAAAAGCAAACAAACCATTTTGAAAACACAATGAGCAAGTACCTAAGAGCCCATGGATAACCATGGATAGAAAGGGTGCTAACACCTTCCCTTTCTATAACCTACCTCCCGAACCGAGAGCAATCTCTATAAGGAATTTTTCTGTGCTTTTGTCCTTTCCATTTGGAGAAAATAAAAGACGATGGCGACTCTTGCTTACCGCGACATTTCGCGAAACCAGCGTTAAATAGTCAGTTCCAGATCCACCGATCACAACTATTTTCCGATAGGCAACAAGTGATATTACCCTAAGGGTGCATGTGTGAATAGTGCGTTTGATTACATGCATTTAGTCTTTGATTTTTGGGTTGTCTATTTATTGTTTTTATCTTGCCATACACACCCTAATTACTATTTGAAAGCGTTAAATTGCGGAAAATAAAGTCTTATTGTTGCACCCCAAAATTTGCCCTCCCATATTCTTCAAGAAATGGCCAAGCCAGGTCACAAAATTCCCCAAGGGTTGCCCAGTCAAAGAGCCTCCTATACAGTCAAAACTAGGGTTTATGTTCTGATCAAGAATTGAAAGTTTTCAAGGACCCAATCAAGTCTCATATGCCTACAAAGATGGTCAAGTGTCTTCATATCAAGTTTCAAGGCATTCAACTCAAAATTGCACAGTCAAAACCCTAAATTGCACTACAGTCAACTGTAGGGGCAAAATGGTCATTTGACAGTCAAAAGTTCAAATTTTTGGTCAATATATCATTTTGAAGCCACAAACATCATTTGATCAATGCTTGATCATGATTCTCAAAATTTGGCTCAGAAATCATCAAAGATGCAAAAGTTACTATATTTGGACAGTTGAAAAAGTCAACTGAAATTGACCAGGGCATAACTTTCACATGGATTATCAGAAAAATTCCATCCAAAGCTCATTTTGAAGAGAAAGACATTTCCGACAACTCATCTTCATATTCCAAGTCCAAGAAATGCTCTCACAAAAAGTTATCAATTTCAACATTATAGGTCATTTTCAAAAGTCAACAAAAAAGGACTTTAAGTCAACGGCCATAACTTGAGATTGGTAAATCAAAATGACATGGGACCAAAGGCATTGGTTAAAGGACTCAAAGACCTTTCCAAAATGTCCAAGAACATGTGAAAAGCTTAACAATTGAGCAAGTTATGCCTTGTGGAAGTTGGGAAATTTTTGGAAATTTTTGAAAGTCAACTTTACTTCAAATGATCCAAAAATGCAAATGGGCCCATTTTTCTTCCAAGTTTCTTCATGCCAAGCCTATGCACGACCATCAAGCCCAAGGGGAAGTATTTTCTCAATTTTTAATTATTTATTTGAATTTATATTAAATATTAATTCACTTAAATCATTTAAATATGTAGAAAATATAAATTTGACCTAAAAAAATCTTTTTGTGCACATTCTACTCTCAATATTTCGTGCTTGTTTGATTATGGAAAGTTTTGGTTTGATTTGAACTAATTGACACAAGATTGCACATGAAAAAAGATATGAAAAGATTTTACAAAATCAAATATTGAAAACTATCAATGCCATGGATTTTGTGCAATTTTGTTGACCTAATGCCTTGGCTACATATTCAGGAATGCAAACCTAATGCCTTTGGACTCTCAGCTGCGCTCAGAAGCAACATACAAAACTTGAAAATTGCCATAAAACTCAAAAACTGATTTCAAGGTTAGGAGACGATTCAAGCCTCAACTTCCATTCCAATAGCTTCCTGAGACCTCCTTGATCATACTCCAATCATAAACAACAAGCAAAGCTCCAGGAATTGGTATCAAGAACTCAGACTGTACCTCGAAACTTTTGAAATCGCATATCTCAAATCATACATCTTTTTGCATTTTGATTGATGAATTCTTGTTCATAATGAAGTTTCCAAGCTAACCATTACTCTTAATTGCGTTTTTATTGACCATACGAGATTATGCCATGTTTGGATATTAGGTTTTGCAGGTTTTAAAATTGGGGTTTTTGCAAAGAAGAAAAATTAAAGCTTCAGACCATGACCATTGAATTCATTACATTGAGACGAACATGAATCAACCTTCGCGAACAATTTATGAGCTACATAGCGCTATTCGCTATTTCTTCTAAAGGTGCCTAAACCCACGCATGAAAAACCGTAGCCTTTGAGTTCATGTTTCAGAAACAACGAAGGAGATGATGTGTTGTCTAGCAATGGTTGGGCGTTTTAAATTTCGCGCGTTTATTTACTAGTGCACTTGTTCTTTCTTTTTGTTGTTTGTGTGTCATTAATATATCAAATAGTTTAAATGGCTCAGCTGGCAGGTACCAACGCATACAACCTTCAAGACCTGGGTTCAAGTCCCAGGTCTGGCAAATTACAATATTATTTTTCAATATAAATTCTTGTGCAGCGCGCCTATTGTGGACCACCACATTCCATCATCATCTCACCATACACGCGTCCAGTGAGAGCAGATCAAGGAGTCAGGATTAAAGAACACCATAAGGACAAGTCAACCAACGCATATGTGGCCTAGAAAAGTCAAAGAATGCCATGCTTATTGGGCCTGATTTGTTGGACCAAAACCTCCTAAATTGGGACTACACCCCACTCTGGTTTGCTAATTTCATTTTTCTTATATCTTTTTAATTATTATTTTATTTGTTTTGTTGTTTTAATTCAATAATTATTTTTTTTAACAAAATACAAAAACATTATAAAAAATCAGAAAAAGGATAAAAAAGCATAAAAACATTTATTTTATTTATTTTCTTGTAAATAATTAACATGTAAATAAATTTAGTAAAATAGGTTTTAACTTTAATTCTTTTTAATAAAAACCCAAAAATAAATAGAATTAGGTTTAATTTTTTATTCTTCTTAAATTTCCTTTTTATCATAATATTATTATTTATTTATTTTTATAATCAAATTTGTACATAAATAAATTAGATTTAAATTAGGTTAAATTTCAATATCTTTCATAATAAACTAAAAAATATTAGAACTAGGGTTTAGCATTTTATTTTTAATTTCAATAAATTCTTTTTCTTTTAAATCTTAAAAAACACATAAAATACCAAAAACATTTAATTCTAATTAATTAATTCCTCATTAATCTTAATTGTTTGTAAGAGGGTCCAACGCCCGTCGCTTTAATTATTTTGTTTCGCGCATTTTATTTTGTCGCTTATTATAATTATGTACATGTCCCAAAGCCTTGTAACAATTTTATTTCTCGCACTTTTATTCGCTTTATTTATTTTTCAGTCAAATCGGGTCCGGTTTAATTTTGGCGATGTGGACCCGCGCCTTTGTAATAGCCTTAGATTTATTTTTCCGCAAACTTTATAACTGTTAAATATGCATGCAAGAATGAATGGCCCTAATTAAAATCAAGCGTAGATCACAAATAAACATGACAAGACAAATAAATGAAAACAACACACAATCCGCACACACCACCCCTAGGGTACGCCTCACTGTTGCCTTTCGAAAGGTGATCGTCGAGTAGAGGATGTCTTAGTAAGTCCTCATGATCCGGGAACCTGGCATGAGGGTAGCTTCTAAGGTGTCTTCCCATTGCTCTGGTGATCACCATGTCCCTAAAAATCGAATTGACCCGAACACCTCCAACGGTGGTGCTACCTACCTCTCAATGGTGGGATGGCACTACTTTTAAGGACATCTACACAGACGAATTCCTTAGGGTAGGTAGGTTCTCAAGGATACTTGCTCTAATTTCCAACAAATCAAAACATCTTTGCACCAACACTTTTCAAAAGCTTTCAAAACAAATTTTTCAAACACTCTGACGTACGAGTCGAACTGAAATTTTTCAAAGAAAATTTTTTAAACCCACATTGAAAAGCAAACAAACAATTTTGAAAACACAAATGAGCAAGTATCTAAGAGCCCATGGATAACCATGGATAGAAAGGGTGCTAACACCTTCCCTTTCTATAACCTACCTCCCGAACCGAGAGCAATCTATTTAAGGAATTTTTCTGTGCTTTTGTCCTTTCCATTTGGAGAAAATAAAAGACGGTGGCGACTCTTGCTTCCGCGACATTTCGCGAACCAGCGTTAAACAGTCAGTTCCAGATCCACCGATCACACTTACGCTATTACATCGTTTAGGGGATGGGGGTACAATTTACAAATAAGGATAAAATAGGAACTTAAATATTAAAACCATATCGAATAACAATGAAGGAAATGTAAAAACAGTGTAAAAAGAAGGAAAAATTGCATTTTGACTATTATGTGTCGACACAAGCTCCTATGCATCGACACATAACTTTCCTTGCCCATGTATTGCCAAATCAACTCATTTGAGTTGATACATAATGGTATGTGTCGAATCATATACTGCATGTGTCGAATTATACGTGCTCTGTGTCGACTCATACACTCTTTTTTCCTTCTGTTTTGGGCCTGTATAGCAGTATGTATCGACTCATAAGGCTATGTGTCGACTCATACTGTCATTTTTTACTTCAACATTGTTTTGTTGCATACATGGGTTAGTTCTCAACACATAAATGAAAAAGAATGGGAGACAAACAAAAGGTTAGCTTCAAGGGCAATGGTTACTACATTTTATCTTCACAAATGAATCACTAATGATGCTTGAAATGAAGAATTAAAGTCAAGAAACTTACCTTAGGGTTGGATCTTATACTCTGAGCTTGAGTTGTTATCTTGACTGTTCTTGAACTTGAAAAGAAAACAAAGGTGTTATAGAAGCTTTTTCTTGAGTTTGAATGATTTCTAGGTGATGTATGTGAGGTGCTTAGATGTTTGGGCAGAACTTGTAAGATATGTAGAGTTCTAGGATTTGGTTTTCAAAGCTCAAGAAATGGAAGCTTTATGGACTTTTATGGCCTTTGTGAATATGAGATCTTTGAGGGTTTATCAACAAAACTTCTGGCTTTTCTCTCTATTTTTATTTCTAAACTCCTTCTCTTGCAATTGGCCTCTCTATTTATAGAGAGGGTTTAAGACTTGAAAAAACACTCATATTTTCTTGACAAAAAACCTGTTATGCCTTTTTCAAATTCATAAAGACAAGTTGCTTTATGATGAAGAAAGGAGTGAATTAAGGAACTTATCCATGATTTGTAGGTCTTGTGGATTGCTTCTGATGTTGATATATTTGCTGTGATCTTTGGAACAGGTTTCAACTTTGAAAGAAGAGAGTGGTTGGAAAAGTGAAGCTTTATGCAAATGGAAATGTTGCTTTTGCATTTCTAACCATAAATGGTATCAAGACTTGGACAAAGCTTCAAATGCTTGTACAATACACTTAGGGTTTGTTTAATTGCTTGATTATGCATAGATTTGGAGAGAACATAGCCTGAAAAGAGATATCTTGTAGCTTTGGTTGGAATTTTAGTCAAGTGTTCATCACAAATTCTGCCTTGTAAATCAAGAATGAAACCCTAACTTCATCTCTTCGATTCTCTTAGCTAAAGAATAATCTCAATGAGTTCTCTGACTTTTTGGAAATATTGTAATCTCCCCTACAACTTTCATGTTTTCCACTTTTGTTAAATCAAGCTGGAACTCAATGAAAATTGGCCAAGAAGTTGGGACAAAAACCTGACTAAAACTGCTGAAATTTCTCTAAGTGTTTATACAAAAATGCCCTGACTTCATGAATTTATAACTTGAGATCCAATCATTTCTAGGAGAAGTTGTGTAAAGCAATTTTTTAGATCTCATGGAAATCTACTACTTTCATGTTGAAAGTTTCCTCTGAACCATCTTACATCATGGTGAAAAATTGGCTCAAAGTTGTGAAAAAATATGAAGTTTTCAACACCGAAAAATTTCTAAGTTTGGAAACTTTGACTTTTCAAAATGAAATCTTGACTTTTTTTATTTCTTGATGAACAAGTTTCATATTTTGACATGTTTTGATGAATTGTGATCTTTGACACTTGATTTTGACCAAAAAGTCAAAGTTTGACTTTTCAGTGTACAATTGACTTTTCCCCAATGCAGCTGATTTTTAGGTCAACTTGATCAATTGACTGAGCAAAAATATGATCCAAAACTTGAAACTTGACATGAGCAATCTTGGGGGTCCATAATGATCCATGAAAGTCATATGAGGCATTGAAAGTTCAATTATCCTTGTGCAATCTCAAACCCTAATTTTAGTCATCAGTGCTTAAGGAGATGTCTTGAGCTGATTAAACCTTGTGCAGTCTTGAACCAAAGGAGATCTTGTGAGAAAATATTTGATAAATGAGAGGGAAAATTTTGGGGTACAACAACTGCCCCTGTTCAATCTTCTTAAACCTGAAGAGTTAGATTGGCGGATCCGCCATTCGTGACTTGAAGGTGGAAGATGATTGAACACTAGAGTGCCCAAAAAATTTACACTCGAAGATGAATTGTGAATGGGCTTATAGATGCCATTTGGAGGAATGATGGAGATTTTCCGGAGATGGGCTTGTAGATGACATCCAAAGGTGACTGTTGACAGAAGATGGACTAAGTTTGAACTTGATTTCAACTGGAAAAGAATCAGAATAAATCTTTGGAGCGATTTATCTGAAGCTAGCAGAAGTCTTGTATGTTGTTTGACTGGGAAGAATCAAAATAAATCTTGGAGCGATTTATCTGAACCAGAAAAAATGTCTATTTGGAAAGTATCAGGATAAACCGTTGAGAAGTTTAAACTGAACCAAAAGAGGTTTTGGGTATTCTTTAACTGGAGAGGATCAAAATAGATCTTTGAGCGATTTATCTGAACCAGAGAAAGTGTTTGCTAAGAAAGAATCGGGATAAACCTTTGAGAGATTTAAACTGAAACTAGCAGAGGTCTTGGAGAAGAATCAAAATAAATCTTGGGGCGATTGATCTGAACTAGAGAAAATGTCTGCGGGGAAGAATTAGAATAATTTGTTGAGAGGTTTAAAACTGAACCAGCAAGGATCTGAAAAAGAATCAGAATAAATCTTGGAGTGACTTATCTGAATCAGAGAAGATGTCTATGGGAAAGAATCAAAATAATCCGTTGAGAGGTTTAAAACTGAACCAACAGAGATCTGGAAAAGAATCAGAATAAATCTTAGTGTTGATTTAACTGAAACGGTAAAGGTCTTGAATTATATTCAAGTGGAATAGAAATCAGAGAGATCTTAGTGTCGATCTGACTGAACTAAAGAAAAATCTTGAATTAACTTTGACTGGAATGTAAATCAGATAGATCTTAGTGTCGATCTGACTGAACTAGAGAAAAATCTTGAATTAACTTTGACTGGAATAAAAATCAGAAGAATCCCAGGATTGATTCAACTGAACCAGAAAAAAAATCTTGAATTAACTTTGACTGGAATGGAAATCAGAGAGATCTTAGTGTCGATCTGACTGAACTAGAGAAAAATCTTGAATTAACTTTGACTGGAATGGAAATCAGAAGAATCTTAGGATTGATTCAACTGAACCAGACAAAAGAGAAAATATCCACCGAAAAGAGTCAGGATAAATTGTTGAGAGATTTAAACTAAACCAGTAGAGGTCTTGGATGAACATCAGAATAATATTCATAAATGAATTGTATCTGACTCGTATCTGAGAGATGTACTAAATGAGAGTCGTAATGACATCCGTATCTGAATTGTATTTGAACTGTATTGGAAAGGTATGCTGAAAGAAGTATTAGAATGATATCCGTATCTGGATCGTATCTGAACTGTATTTGAATAAATGACAGAATGACATCCGAGTCTGGATTGTATCTGGACTATATTTTGAATGAGTGACAGAATGACATCCGAATCTAGATCGTATCTAGACTGTATTTTGAATGAGTGACAGAATGATATCCGAATCTAGATCGTATCTGGACTGTATTTTGAATGAGTGACAGAATGACATCCGAATCTGGATCGTATTTGGATTGTACTTAGAAGAGAATCTGGAGTAAGTATCAGAATGTCAGCCATATCTGGATCATATCTGAACTGTTTCTAGAACAGAATCTGGAGTAAGTATCAGAATGTCAGCCATAACTCGATCGCATCTGAACTATTTCTAGAAGAGAATCTGGAGTAAGTATCAGAATGTCAGCCATATCTGGATCGCATCTGAACTATTTCTAGAAGAGAATCTAGAGTAAGTATCAGAATGTCAGCCATAACTGGATCGCATCAGAACTGTTTCTAGAAGAGAATATGGAGTAAGTATCAGAATGTCAGCCAAATCTGGACCGCATCTGAACTATTTCTATAAGAGAATCTAGAGTAAGTATCAAAATGTCAGCCATAATTGGGTCGCATCTGAACTGTTTCTATAAGAGAATCTGGAGTAAGTATCAGAATGTTAGCCATATCTAGATCGCATCTAAACTGTTTCTAGAAGGAATCTGGAATAAGTGTCAGAATGTCAGCCGTATCTGGATTTCACCTGAACTGTTTCTAGAGGAGTGTATGGGAAGGAGCCCGTGTAAGATTGCTTCAGGTGATTGTGTAGATAATTGGCCTGGCTTTTTACAGGTATTAATTTCTGACCTTTTGAATATTATTGACAATAGCCGTCTATTGATTAACATTTTCTTGAAAAAGGTAAGACGTTAGCTGTATGCAATATCATGATGTATGAAATGCATGGTGCAATGAGGTTCTCAAAAATAAATGAGATTGTGTCGTATGCATTTTTCATGTACGTAATATGATGCATGAAGGGTGAAATGTTATTTGAATGTATCTTTGTATGGGAAAATAAATCATTGACAAATATTGGGGAGTCATTAAATCCCGGACTGCTGTTGAAGAGTAGGTGAGTCTTCAAACTTTGCTTAGAATATTTCCACCAAGGATTCCTGTTTTGTTGTTTGAGGAGAGCTCCGCTGAGGAATGTTGAAAATTCTGTGGAGAGTGTTAATCCTTGCTTGGGGAAAAAGAGTTCAGGAGTCTCAGTTGTTCGTTGCTTTACTGAGGAGTCGAAGTTGAACTGATATCTGGTCGGGTCCAGGCTTCACAGTAAATTGTTGGGGATTGTAGAGTAGTCTATTGGGGAAGAGGAGTTGTGGTCCTTTGATTTGTAGTAGTCGGAGAGGCAAACTCAAACTGGGGAATCTATAGTTTTTTGGGGAAATAAACCCTGTTATCGGTCTGTTGGAGAGGTGTCTTCTTCACTGTGGAAAATCCTTGAGGGTTCTTGAGGTCGACTCAGCTGGTGAGAAGTTTTCAGAGATTGAAACTCTGGATGGGAGTCATCCTATGAGAAGGATCTTGGGGAGATTTGTCACTGCCCCTAGTAGTAAATGTTGTAGTAATGCCAGAAAATGTTTGCTTGGTCGCACATGACCCTTTATGTGGGAGCCTGTTTGCCCCCCAGAGTTAATCTGTTGCACCTCGACGCTTGAGATTTTGATCACATTTCCGGTAGCCCTGAACTTCCTAGAGATATTTTCTAAGAGTGTTGTGGAAGAAACCGAAGACCTGATACTGATACCAGCTGATACTACTGGAACAGACGAACAAATTGGTGGTACCCAAGATCTTTGGTCAAGTCTCATAATTTTCTAAGAACTGTCATGGGAGGATCCGAAGACATGATACTGACACCATCTGATACTGACACCATCTGATACTATTGGTACAAACAAGCAATTTGATGGTACCAGAAGTCTTCATAGTGGATTTTGTTCAAACCCATGATCAACGTAACATTGCCCCTTGAGTGATATATATATATATATATATATATATATATATATATATATATATATATATATATATATATATATATATATATATATATATATATATATATATATATATATATATGGAGATTTTCCCCTGGTTATTCAACAATTCTTTGAGAGATTCTTTGAATCTTGACTTGATTTCCCCAGATGTGTTGGACAAAGGTCATGCCGTGCCCCTTTGATCATGAGAGATTTGTCATTGGAAGTCTCTTTCCAATCAAAGTGATTTTGTTCACTGAGAGAGCTTTCGTTCACTAGATATTCATTGGGTGAATTTCTCCATTGTCAAACAAATAGCCATATGTAAACAGTGATATTCAAATAATGCAAAGTTTATGCTTGTCTTGAAATTTTGAAAATGCATTTTAGCAAGTAAATAAGTTTTGTAAGAAAATTCAAACTCAGGATTTAGGGTAAAGCCTTACAGGAGTCCGGATACCTTTTGTAACAGTATGCTTTCGAACCAACCCATGCTTCAATTAGGACTTTTGAAGGGTTGTAGTATGGCTTGGTTCACGGTTTAAGAAACAAAGGATAAAGGCTCAAAGTGTATTTGTACCTATCCTCTCTTCGTGATGTTCTTCAGTCCTAAACTCAGTTAATTATGCGTTTGAACTCCAGTTGAGTCTGGAATAACATTTTGGTGATGGTTCAGACAAGTTAAGTTTGTCGGAAGGCACTCATTTTTGCAACATTTTTCATGTTGTTAAGGATTTGTAGTGACCTCTTTCTTTTGATTTGTCATCCCTAATTTTTGTCTGATTGTTCTTGTTTTGAGATTACAGTCAGCGGGATGCCCCAGTTTTTCTTAAGTCTCCTTCGTAGGTTTTGACTTAGTGGGCTTTTTCCTTGGGAGATAATGACCGCCTATTCGTTAGGGAACCATTACCATCTTTTTATTTCGGAGGAATATTTTTGATGTCATTCGTTTTATTACGAGATGAGAGTTCGTGATTTTAACGCGCATTTGAATTAATTGAGAGACTACCCTGCCCCAGGTTTTGATTAAAGGTTTCAATTTGTGTAAAAAGAAAACTTCTACTTCTTTGGCTCGAAGGGGTTGACTAGGGATTATCTTCCTTATAACTCCAATGTTTAGGGTTTGAAAGAATGCTTGTACATCATCAGCAAGGTCTGTTCAAAAACATACTGTATGAGATCATGGCATTGTTTTCGTCATCCTTCCTCTAAAGGCTTGCAACTTTTTGAAATAAGAGTTGAATATCATAAAGGGAGTAAAAAGCATAGTTTAAATATAATGAAAACGAGTGGATTAAATCAAGACAAACATATGCAATGCATTAATGAAACAAAGTTTAACATTAATAGATAAGTGTTTGAACAATGAAAGAGATTACAACTTGAAAATTCAAATGAACGAAAACTTTCAATGATTCGGCATGTGAGCAGTGACCACGTTGGGAACCTCTAGAGTATCAAATTTGATCTCCTTTGCATCAATCATGTCTTGGATCTTATTCTTCAGAGCCCAACAGTTTTTTGTGTCGTGTCTCGGACTATCAGAGTGGTATGCACACCTTTCATTGGGATGATAGGTAGGAGCGGAAGTGTTGGGGTTCTGGAGAGGATCCTTTAACGTTATCAACTCTGCCTTCAACATGTGCTGTAGCGCTTGAGCCAGTGACATGTTAATCTTAGTGAATTGTCTTTTAGGTGCGACCTCCTTACGCTGATGCCCCTGTCTTTGTTGAGCAGGCGTAGGATTAGAGATCAATATTTCTCCTACGTGTTGGTCATGACGACTCTTTTGACCATACACAACATTGGACTCTTTCTTCCCGTTGTATGGATTTTTCTAAACATCAGAAGGTGTAGCTCCTTGGATATTTCCACTTTTGATGCAAGCTTTGACTCTTTCTCCAGTCAGTATTAGCTCAGTGAACCCGGCCGAGGAACTTCCGATTAGGTGTTTGAAGAAAGGTCATGTCAAAGTTCCCATGAAGATGTCATTCAACTCCCTATCAGTTAAAGGGGGATACACCCTACCAGCTAGATTTCTCCACTTTTGGGCATATCCTTTGAAGCTTTGATTGGAACTCATGGTCATGTTCTGCAATTGCACACGAGTTGGTGCAAGATCAATGTTGTACTGGTACTTCTTGTAGAAAGCAGCAGCTAAATCCTCCCAGGTGCGGATGCGAGAACTCTCCAATTGATAGAACCATTCAGGTTGAGTCCCTACTAGGCTCTCTTAGAAGAAATGGATCCAAAGCTTCGGATCAGTTGTGTATGGTTGAATCTTGCGGACATAATACTTTAAGTGCATCTTAGGGCAAGAGACTCCATCGTACAGGGAAAAGGCAGGGATTTTGAACTTTGGCGGGATGACCACCCCAGAAACCAAACCCATGTCTCCTAAATCTAAGCCAGGTGTCTGTTGAATCTCCATAGCATTGAGGTGATCCTCCAGCTGTTTTTACTTGTCATCAGCAGGAGGATATTGTTCCTCAGAGTAGTCAGCTTCGACTTTATCAATCTCCAGACTGTTGTCTTCTTCATGACTATCCCCCATGTTTGATGGAGTTGGAAGATCTAAAGCTTCCTTGACTGGTCCTTTAAGTCTTCTTCCCAAGTTTAGGACGCCTACTGACTTCTTGGACTTTTTCTTCTTGTCTTTGAGAAGAAGAGTCTTCAGGTCCTCTTGCCCCTTAGCCAATGCCAGGAACATTTGTTGGAATTGGGCGTTTTGAGCTTGGAGATCTTTCATCGTTTGTTCCATATCCATCTTACTGAAATAAACATTAGGAAGATAAGGAGGCCTGTATGGGAGAAACCTGTCATGATATGATGCATGATATGTGGATGCATGTTTTCAAGGATCTCGCGGGGTAAATGTTAGTAGTAACTTACATCTTTGATTGGAGAACTTTGTATCAGTGGATGTCCTTCCACGATAATTAAGCTCACCATGTCAAGTGGGTTGTATCCCTTGACTCAAGTTTGTTGTACTTGATCTTTGATGATGTTTGGTCAGAGGAAAATAAATCCTCTTGTCCCTTGATAGACATCTGGTTCAACGTTACCCGACATCATAGGCCCTTGAGATCCTTTAAATGGTTATTGAAAGTGCTATGGTATGATGTTATGTACAAGTATGCAAATAATCATATACACACAAAGTAGACAAGTCCTTAGGTTTAGGCTTGCATGGTGTTAGTAGGTAAGTATACTCTTGAAGTTTAGCTGGCTCAACCTGTCCTAGTAATAGTAACCGGGTTCTAAGGGGTCTCAATATCACTGATCTTTCCCACAAACTTCGTTCCGATTGATAACTTACTTGCCACTAAACAAAGCTCGGGAGTCAAATCTCAATGAGTGTAGTATCGAGTATCAACCAACTTCGGACTACATCAAAGTCGGTCATCTCACTACGTCCTAATGGCCAAGTTGGTCAAGTAAAGGTTTTAAAAGTCAGTTAGTGCTTCATGACATCACTCGGCGGCCCCGTAATCTCCTTGAATACTCAAGGGCTACCAGTACCCACAAATATGTCACACTAACGTAGGTATTGCTTAGACCGTGTCAGTATACCCCGCACAGTTTCCATAATGTATTGCTACTTACCTATAAGGTATCCCAAATCCGGGTAGAGGATTCAAGCCCAAACAAAGAACCAAAATGTAAAGCATACACGTCAAACAAAGAAAGCAAGTAAAGGTGATCTAGACCTAAGGTAACCCAACTTTTAAGATTCCCCAAAAGAGTCGCCAGTTCTGTAACACAGTGGGAGAACTGACTTGGTTGTTTTGAGTTTGATCGCAAATGTTGCAGTTAGCAAGAGTCGCCACCGACTTTTCTTTTATCCAAAAGGAAAGGCTGAAAAGAACAGGAAAGACCTTTGAGATATTTTCTTGAGTTCGGGGGGATAGATTATGAAAAGGGAAGGTATTAGCACCCTTTTCATCCGTGGTTTTCCATGGGCTCTTAGTTACTTGCTAGATTACTTGCTTTTGTTTGAAAATGTGCTTTGTGTGGTTTTTGAAAGTATTTTGTAAAGATGCCATTGTTTAGGCAAACTTTGTAATGATTCTCGTTCGTAAGAATGTATACAAAGCGTTGATCTTTTGAAAACGTTTTCAAGTTTGAAATATGTTTTTTAAAAGTATTGGTGTTTGTTTTGAAAACAGCAAGGATGTTTTTGGTTTGAAATTGAGCAAGAAACTAGGAAAAATCTACCTACTCAAAAGTCTTTCATGTTTATTTCCTCTTTCCTTTGACATTGTCATCTTACCATTGATTTGGTAAGTAACCCTATCTTTGGATGTGAAGGGACCGGCGCGGGACGTTTGTATAGTCATAGAAGGCAACCTATGTGATGTTTTAGCAATGTCATTTAGGGACTAGATCGTTTACCGAAAGCAACATTGTGGGTCATCGAGGGACTACGATCTTTTATCGAGGGTCTTTGCTAGAACGCCCATGTTTGAGGGGCATGACTATTTTCTGATAGGCAACAAGTGAGATTACCCTAAGGGTGCATGTGTGAATAGTGCGTTTGATTACATGCATTTAGTCTTTGACTTTTGGGTTGTCTATTTATTGTTTTTATGTTTCCATACACACCCTAATTACTAACATTTATATTTGAAAGTGTTAAATTGCGGAAAATAAAGTCTTATATTATTACATTGTTTAGGGGATGGGGGTACAATTTACAAATGGGGATAAAATAGGAACTTAAATATTACTACCATATCGAATAACAATGAAGGAAATGTAAAAATAGTGTAAAAAGAAGGAAAAATTGCATTTTGCACTATTATGTGTCGACACAAGCTCCTATGCATCGACACATAACTTTCCTTGCCCCTGTATTTCCAAATCAAGTCAGTATGAGTCGATACATAATGGTATGTGTCAACTCATATACTGCATGTGTCGACTCATACGTGCTTTGTGTCGACTTATACACTCTTTTTTCCTTCTATTTTGGGCCTGTATAGCAGTGTGTATCGACTCATAAGGCTATGTGTCGACTCATACTGTCATTTTTTTACTTCAACATTGTTTTACTGCATACATGAGTTAGTTCTCAACATATAAATGAAAAAGAATGAGAGAAAAACAAAAGGTTAGCTTCAAGGGCAATGGTTACTACATTTTGTGTTCACAAATGAATCACTAATGATGCTTGAAATGAAGAATTAAAGTCAAGAAACTTACCTTGGGGCTGGATCTTATACTCTGAGCTTGAGTTGTTATCTTGACTGTTCTTGAACTTGGAAAGAAAAAAGAGGTGTTATAGAAGCTTGTTCTTGAGTTTGAACAATTTCTAGGTGATGTATGTGAGGTGCTTAGATGTTTGGGCAGAACTTGCAAGATATGCAGAGTTCTAGGATTTGGTTTTCAAAGCTCAAGAAATGGAAGCTTTATGGACTTTTATGGCCTTTGTGAATATGAGGTCTTTGAGGGTTTATCAACAAAACTTCTGGCTTTTATCTCTATTTTTTTCTAACCTCCTTCTCTTGCAATTGGCCTCTCTAGTTATAGAGAAGGTTTGAGACTTGAAAAAACACTCAGATTTTCTTGAGAAAAAACCTGTTATGCCTTTTTCAAATTCATAAACACAAGTTACTTAATGATGAAAAAAGGAGTGAATTAAGGAACTTAGCCATGCTTTGCAGGTCTTGTGGATTTCTTCTGATGTTGAGAGATTTGTTGTGATCTTTGGAACAGGTTTCAAGCTTTGAAAGAAGAGAGTGGTTGGAAAAGTCAAGCTTTATGCAAATGGAAATGTTGCTTTTGCATTTCTAACCATAAATGGTATCAAGACTTGGACAAAGCTTCAAATGCTTGTGCAATACACTTAGGGTTTGTGTAATTGCTTTGTTATGCATATATTTGGAGAGAACATAGCCTGAAAAGAGAGATCTTCTAGCTTTGGTTGGAATTTTAGTCAAGTGTTCATCACAAATTCTGCCTTGTAAATCAAGAATGAAACCCTAACTTCATCTCTTTGATTCTCTCAGCTCAAGAATGATCTCAATGAGTTCTTTGACTTTTTGGAAAGATTGGAATCTCCCCTACCACTTTCATGTTTTCCAATTTTGTTAAATCAAGCTGGAACTCGATGAAAATTGGCCAAGAAGTTGGGACAAAAACCTGGCTAAAACTGCTGAAATTTTCTCTAAGTGTTTATACAAGAATGCCCTGACTTCATGAATTTATAACTTGAGATCCAAGCATTTCTAGGAGAAGTTGTGTAAAGAAATGTTTTAGATATCATGGATATATACAACTTTCATGTTGAAAGTTTCCTTTGAATCATCTTGCATCATGGTGAAAAATTGGCTCAAAGTTGTGAAAAAATATGAAGTTTTCAACACAGAAAAATTTCTAAGTTTGGAAACTTTGACTTTTCAAAATGAAATCTTGAGTTTTTTGATTTATTGATGAAAAAGTTTCATATTTTGACATGTTTTGATGAATTTTGATCTTTGACACTTGATTTTGACCAAAAAGTCAAAGTTTGACTTTTCAGTGTATAGTTGACTTTTCCCCAATACAATTGATTTTTAGGTCAACTTGATCAATTGACTGAGCAAAAATATGATCAAAAACTTGGAACTTGACATGATAAATCTTGGAGGTCCATAATTATCCATGAAAGTCATATGATTCATTGAAAGTTCAATTATCCTTGTGCAATCTCAAACCCTAATTTTAGTCATCAGTGCTTAAGGAGGTGTCTTGAGCTGATGAAACCTTGTGTAGTTTTGAACCAAAGGAGATCTTGTGAGAAAATATTTGATAAATAAGAGGTAAAATTTTGGGGTACAACAGTATCTATCCTTAATCAGAATATTGCACAAGCTTTTGAGCTATGAACCACTTGATTTAAGCTTTGTCCAATACACCTTGCCATTTAAGGAAGAAAGTCACCACTTCCATTTTGAAAAAGCAAGCTTTATGCAAAGTCAACTTGTCTTGAGCTTTGCACTTATTCCTTTTGCACACACAATATCTATAAGTCAGAAGCAAGCTTGTTTAAAGTTCAACCACTCTACAATAGCACGGTATACACTTTGGGAAGATGTTTGTCATGGTTTCTTCAAAAATAAGTAAAGGTTTTACAACTTGATATTTCAAATTATGACTTGTTGTAGCACACAAAACCTCTTTCCTATAAATACATACACTATTTTCAAGCTAACCCACGAATGCTAAGGCCCTGAAACTCCCTCAAACATTCACAAACCAAAAATTGCTCAAAAAAACACCATTGATACACAGTTCTGACCTTGAACTTGTATTTTCCATTTCCCTCGTGTGTTTCTTGGCCTTTAACTTCCAAAAGTTCCTAAACATCATCTACAAACAATCCCACGTCCTGTTATACGACTGTAACATCTCCATCACCTTCCTCCATAACCAAAAAACAGAGCTTGCATCTTGACTTCTCCAGACCATTCCAGCCATCTATAGCTCAAGCTAAGCATTGAATTAGCTTCTTGGGAACTTGAGGAAGCTAACCTGATCATCACCATCACTTGAAAGCAGCTCAAACTCATTTCACGATTTCCAGTTCTTGAGGTATTTTTCTGAACTTTCATCTCTTCATTTAGGCATTGTTAGGCTTTCATTTTCAAAGACAAAATGTAGATATCATTGCCCCGAAGCTGTACATATCCATAGTTCTCATTTATTTTGCCTGAGCTTAGAGAATTTTAAGTTTGAATCTCTGAAAAAAGTTAGGTCAGGATTTGGTACTTTCATAAATACATGATTATCTTTGACTGTTAGTCCAAATTGTTTACATTTCTGGAATCCTGGTAAAATTTCTAACAACTTTGATGTTGGAAGTTTTGAGAATGGATGAGAAATGAATGAGATACAAGGACCCTGGCTGGAGGTTAAAGATGAAATTCATTTCTAGGAATGGATTTGTAATATATATTTATGGTTTTGTTTAAGTTAACAGATGTATAGACACCCTAGTGGTAAGGTAGTGCACGTATCATGTCAAGGGCGTGGGTTCAAGCCCCAGCGCTGCTACTTTTTTTTTTCATTTTTCAACATTTTCCTTTGTTTTGCAAGCAACCAGCGTGCCCGGGCCTCCACAATCGGGCTTTACCATTTTTTTTTGTTCTGACCCCCTGTTTCCTTTTGACAACACAACCCATTTATTTTATTCTTTTTTCTGATTTCCAAACAAAATCAAACTTGGGCCAGGCCTTGTGAACAAAAACTGTTTTTCCTAATAAACACCCTAAATGTCATTTTCACCCTCTGACTTTTATTTTTATATTTTATTTTATTTTATTTTATTTTATTTTTATTTATTATTTTTACTATTTTTTTTATTAATAAAAATCCAAAAAAATAGTTTATTTATTTATATATCTAATATATTTATATTCTCTTATTTTTATTTCCTTTTTTAAACTAAAAAAGACAAAAATACTTTTTCTTAAACAAATTTAATTCTTTGCTTAAATAAATTAATAATTAGATTTAGATTTAGTTATTTTCGTTTTTATTAAAATTAACTTAGAATTTAGGTTTCTTTTAATTAATTAATTTCCATACTATTTTGATTAAACTTAAACCCTTTTCTAAAAAACCCTAAAAATGATTTCTAATTTAATTTCTTTTCTTAATTTAGTTAATTATTTCTTTTATTTAATTAGGTCAAAACTAAACCCTTTCCTCAAAAACTATACAAGAATTCATTTCTTTTCCATTTATATTCTTGCACATTATAATTATTCATTTCTTGTACATTATTCAATTCAATATGGTTGCAATATATAATTAGGTTTAATTTCTTGCAATCCCCATTTGTATATTTGTATACCCCATCCCCAAATAATGTAATAGCATAGTAAGTTTACTTTCTGCAATTTATCGCTTTCATATCAATGCTAGTAAATTAGGATTTGTATGGAAAGATAAAATCAACAAAGGGATAACCCTAATCAAAGATTAAATGCATGTAAATCAAACACATTATTCACACATGCACCCTTAGGGTAATTCCACTTGTTGCCTTATAAAAATGGTCATGTTACGCATGTGGGATGTCTTAGCAAAAACAATCAAAAATACAAGATCATAGTCCCTCGATGACGCTATAAATGTTGCCTTTAAAATGATCTTAGTCCCTCAAAGAGAAATACTAAGATATCTCACAACATTGCTATCATGACTATACGATGACCCACGCCCGTCCCTTTACATCTAATGATAAGGCTTCTTACCAATCAATGGTGAGATAGCAATATCAAAGGAAAGAAGAAATGAACAAAGACTTTTGAGTAGGTAGAAGCGTTCTTAGTTGCTTGCTCACTTTCAAAACAAACATCCTTGCAAACACACACCAAACACTTTTAAAACATGAAATATTTTCAAAAGTACAACACTTTGTATACGTTCTTAAGAAACGAGAACAATTACAAAGTTTGCCTAAACGAAGACGCCTTTTCAAAAATACTTTCAAAAACCACCACAAAGCATTTTTCAAACAAAGCAAGTGATCTAGCAAGAAACTAAGAGCCCATAGAGAACTATGGATGAAAAGGGTGCTAACACCTTCCCTTTTCATAATCTACCCCCGAACTCAAGAAATAATCTCAAAGGTCTTTCCTGTTCTTTTCAGCCTTTCGTTTTTGGATAAAAGAATAGTCGGTGGCGACTCTTGCTAACCGCAACAATTGTGATCAAACGCAAAAAATATCAAGTCAGTTCTCCCACCGTATTACAGAACTGGCGACTCTATCGAGGAAAACTTAAAAGTGGGGTTACCTTAGGGCTAGATCACCTTTATTTGCTTTCATTGTTTGAATTGCTTGCTTTACATTTTGGTTCCTTGTTTGGGCTTGTTTTGATCCTCTACCCGGATCTGGGATATCTTATAGGTAAGTAGCAATACGTTGTGGAAACTGTGCGGGGTATACCTACATGGTCTAAGCAATATCTATGTTAGTGTAACACATTTGTAGGTACCGGTAGCCCTTTAGTAGTCAAGGAGAATACGGGGCCGCTGTGTGGTGTCATGAAGCACTAACTGACTTTAGAACCTTTACTTGACCAACTTGGCCATTAGGAAGTAGTGAGATAGCCGACTTTGGTGCTGTCTGAAGTTGGTTGATACTCGATACTACGCTCATTGAGATCGGACTTCTTGGGATATTTCGGTTGCCATTAAAGAGGCTTGCGCTGAAACAATGCCCGACAAGAAAGATCAGTGATATTGAGATCCCTTAGAACCCGGTTGTTGTACCAAAAAATTTTCCCTCCCATTTTTCATGGAAGATACTATCCTAGGGTTTCTCGAATACCCAATTTGGCTCAAAAGTTGATCAGACAGATTCTCTTCCTAGGAAGTAAGTCAACAATTAGGTTTTGTTATTTCCCAAAGAAAATTGAGTCTCCAAGGTTTCAAAGTGGTCTTCATAGATCTTCATGTCTCCTCAATAATGTTCGTGCCAAGTTTCAAACCTCGCATTGCAAGTTTTCTCAGTCAATGGTTCAAATGACTGAAAATGACTCCATTAATCGATATTTTTGAGCGGTTTTGTTTGCGTATGACCCTTCTTGACGTCATCTCCAATTTCTCTTCACAAGTCAAGAGCTGATTATGTGCGAAAGATCATCGGAAATTCGAATATTTTAGAGGTCACTTTTTGTTTCTGACCTAATTTCAGATAATTGTGGTCTGCTTTCCAAGAGTCGTAATGTCCTCAATTTTCAAGATCTCAAGATGACTATTTTTGTACATTGTCATGAGCGATGTCATCTATAAATTCTTTCCAAGAATCAAAAGAAAATTGTGTTTAGTAAACCTTGAAAGTTATTGTATCGTCATAGGTCATTCGCTTGATTCTGAATGCTCTTAACTTCTAGGTTATGTTCCTGCCCTAATCATTTTCTCAAAAAAATTTGATTCTATGTCGGGATAATTCATGAAAACAGGAAGTTTGAGTTTGAAAATCCATTAATCATTTTGATGCTGATGTTGCAAATCAATGGTGTTGAAATAATGATGATTATTGGATCAGCGTTGGACATGTTTAAGCTCATAAGACATTCACTTTATTCAAAGATTTGATTTAAGATTAAAGGATAAAAGATAATATGAGTGAATTACTTATAAGTCAAGATACAAAGCTCGAGTCCATTATGAACTCGAAGGCTCATTCAAGAATCAAGGCGCTCAAATGTTCGTGTGCATTCATCATTCAAAGTTCATCATTTCACGATGCAAACTCAAGACATCAAGGGTTTAAGATCCATTTTGATTCGAATTTCTCTTCATAAAATCACATAAGATTTCATATTCATTCAATTTAATTCAAGTTTTCAAAAATACAAATTCAATTCATGTTTTCCAAGTTTCAAATTACAAATTACAAGAAAATTACACAAGTTTTTGTACATGGAAACCTAAAGTCCTCCCTAAGCATATGCTAACTTGCTTCTAAAATTCTCCATGCTTCATTTGGTTTCCAACCATGGCTTTTCATTTTCTATTTCTCATGTTGCTTTGAACCTAGCATCACTCTTCAACCTTGCCTCATCTTCTCCACCTCCAAGTCAACACTTATCACATGAAAGGAAAAAAAAGAAAAAAATAATGTTAGCAACATGAAACATTGGGCATAAAATCAAGTTTTTTCCTTTCCAAATATTTTCTCCTAATCTCCTCACTAGGATTTATGAGAGGAATCAAAGATAAAGGGTTTGCATTTAACCATGCTCAAAACCTCATAAACCATTTTGGTTTCATAAAGTCAGAATTTACAAATAAAGTCAATCATAGGCAACATTTCGTCCTTTGCAAATCACAATTGTTATTGGTTCACAGAGGACAAAAATGGAGAAGAAATGACAACTAAACTCAGAAATACACCATAGTTGAAACAGTCCAAAATTCTACACAAAAACAGATAAAAAAAAACAGCCACAATGTTAAGCTGCTGTCTAAAACAGCTCTACAACCTGCAAACCAAACATAAACATGTTCAAACAACCCTGCAAATCTGTGCTGTCCACAACTGTCCAAACTATGCACATATAACAATCCAAACCTGTCCCTAACTTGCACAAATTTAGCCAAAACAAAAACTGTATCCAAAAGAAATTGAAACAGCTAACTAAAATTGTTCAAATCTCTCATATTTCCCCCATATTCTTTTCATTTTGTTGCAATATAAGAGAAAGAGAAGATAACAGTAAGAGGAGGTTCTTGGTCCATCAGCTTGGAAAAAAAACAAAACATTAAAAAACCAACAACCATCATCCATAAAAAACCAGAGCCATATTATTGTTCAAAAGAAAACACCACAACATCACAGAGCATACAAAAAACCCCAATAATTAGCATCATTTTCCTTCACACAAACCTTCAGAAATATTAAGGAAAAGAGAGAAGTTTACAGAAATCGACTTCCCTGTCAAAGAAAACGTGGCGTCACTGTAACAACAATCAACAACCTCTATAAGTCTCCCTTTCCTTCTCTCATGAATATGTTGCTGCTACTTTGCTACTGTTTTGTTGTTATTATTATAGTTGTTAAAATATGAAAAAGAACTAAAAAAAAAAACAGAAAAAAATCATAACAAACACATATAGACTTACCACCATTGCTAGAGATTTAGGAATAGATAAACACCCATTGTTGTACCCCAAAATTTTCCCTCGTATTTTTTCCACAAGAAATCACAACTTCGGACTTTTCCTGATTTTTCAGACTGGTTCAAGAATCGGTCAAACAGACTTTTCTCGTCAGTCAGACAAAATTAGGGTTTTCATGGCTCTGGAACAGTTCAAGCAAATTGCTAGGGTTTTGTTTGAGTTTGGCTCAGGCTTTAATCAGGCGAGCGCTTCTTTGACATTTAACCAAGAACCAGGGTTTTTGTGCGCATATTTCTCAGAAAGAATTAATTACAGTTCTTTTCAGTTTACTCTGAGATTTGGATTGAGGCATTTGAATCAAGGAATTGCAATGTTTTGTTTAATCAGTAAAGGCTAAGGCATTTGATTTGAGATGAGATAAAAGCTGAGGTACTTAAATTGAGAATCTACAGCGTTTGATTTGATCAGTAAAAAGATAAATATCTGGATATTGGTTTGATTAATTGTGCATTGGATATTTGAAGCGCCAGGTTTATTATTGATTGATGTCAAGACCACAATGTTTATCAATTGTTTATTTATTCTAAGATTAGAATAATTGGGATTTATTTCCATTTTATTATAATTTAAGGGTTATAAACAATTAAATAAACATTTGAAAAGAAGAAAAAGAATTAACTGATCAAGATTGGATTTTATTCATCTTTAATTATTTGTTACAATTGTTATTTGAATACAATATTTATTTACAAAGTATTCATAATAATAATGGTTACAATGATTACAATTGAAATAAAATTTCATCCTAATTCCTAAGTCTTCATCTTCTATCCAAATGCTCCCTCTGCTCATTTGATTTTATCTGCAAAACAAAGAGAAAAAGAAAAGTCAAAGCAGATAAAATTAAAAGACAGACAGATAAAAAATAGATTCATCATTAAAGGCAACTGGCCGGAATCAGTTTGCCCTCTCTGCAAATCACGAGATTTCTCCCGGTTCACAAAGAGGGATGAAAAATGCTTGCAAAAGAAAAAGACATGAAATGCACAAAAGTTGTAATTGCACAATTTCAAAAATGGTCAAAAAGCTGCATAGTTCATAAAATGCCAAACAAAATCCAAAGGCAAACTGAACTGAATTGAACTAGAACTACAAAGTTCCAATTTCAAACTTTCCACAAGTACAAAAGGCTACCAAAGCTGCCCAAAAAAGATATCAAGATATCAAAGTACAAAAGGGCTGTCAAGAAGCATAAAATCTAGAAGAAGAGATAAAGTATGCAGGGTAAAACAAATATTGCAAGCAAAGTTTCAATCACATCATGTTCAGGCCAGCTACCTTTTCAGAACATAGGACAAACATAAACAATTGAAAATTGATGTCTAGTATGTCAAGAGAGGGAGAGAAGAGAGAAAGAGAAGATAGGCTTACATGCTTAGGCTTGGAGAAGAAATATATAAAACAAACTGAGATAACACAGTGAGAAAAAGAGGAGAGAGATCACAATCAGAACAGAAACAAAACTGTAACATTTTTGAAACACAGTTCAGCCTCCAAACAAGAAGCATATCCAAACCTCACCAAAGCCTTACCATTCAAAATTGAACCAGCATATCCAAAACCTCACCAAAGCCTTACCTGATTCAAAGAGCCCTCAACCTATTTCAAACCTGAAACACAAGCCTAAATCTTGCATAGTTCACAGAAGCCAAAGCCTAAAGCATACTAAGCCAAGGCCTGAAACCTTTGTCAAAAACATGAAGCCTAACTGCAACCAAAACACCAAAAGCCTGTAAACTGTCTAAGACCAAAAGCCTGTAAACTGTTTAAGACCAAAAGCCTCTAAAGCCTGAAGCACCAACTCAAATTCATACCAAGCTTGCAAGCCTAAGCAACAACCAACACGCCCTCAGAAAATTTTCATCATTGGGCTACCAAAACCATGAACTAAGCATACAAGGCAACCAAACATATCAACAGGCAACTCAGAAGCCAACAAGAAGAAGAAGGAAAGAAGCAATATCCAAACATATCAACACGCCCTCAGAAAATTTTCATCGTTGGAGGAGGATGGTGGATGTGGAGGCGCTCAGGCGGCTTGACGGCGAGGGGATGGTGATGATGAAGCTAGCTTGCTGGAACACCTGGTATCTTTATTTTTTGCCCTTTAGGTTTGGTGATGATGTTCCTAAAAACCTAGTTTGACTTCCTTTTTCTCTTCTGTCTCTTTGCCTCGTATGCTTGACCCTATTGGCTTCTGTATGTTGCTTTGCTTATTGTTTGCCCAGAGATTATTTGATGATGATATGCTTGAAATGTTTGATATCTGATACGTTTCTGAGTATGCTTGTGACTGTGTGCTTGTTGGTATTGAGATATTTTTACCTTTTGTTGTTGATTTGATGATGATGCCTGGAAATCTGAAAATGCCTAGACAGTTGCCTCTCTTCTTCTCTATTTACCTCAGTTGCCTTGTATGCTTGCTGAGATACCTGTTGATGTTGGATATTGCTTCTTTCCTTCTTCTTCTCTATTTACCTCATTTTGAGCATCATGACATCGTGCATTTCATACATCATGACATTGCATACAACTGATGTCTTGCCTTTTCAGGAAAAAAGGTCAATCCAAAGATGATTACTATCAACTGCCACAATTCCAGATTCAATTCCTGTATCTAGCCAGGGCATATCTGTGAGTAACTGATTGTGGATTCGACACCTGTATCTAGCCAGGGCATGTCTACATGAAGAGTTTAGAGATTCGATTCCTGTATCCAGCCAGGGCATATCTGTAGACGACAATTCCAGATTCGATACCTGTATCCAGCCAGGGCATATCTGTAGACGACCAATTCCGGATTCGATACCTGTATCCAGCCAGGGCATATCTATTGACGACAAATTCCAGATTCGACACCTGTATCCAGCCAGGGCATATCTGTTGACGACAAATTCCAGATTCAATTCTTGTATCTAGCCAGGGCATATCTGTGAGTAACTGATTGTGGATTCGACACCTGTATCTAGCCAGGGCATGTCTGCATGAAGAGTTTAGAGATTTGATTTCTGTATCCAGCCAGGGCATATCTGTAGACGACAATTCCAGATTCGATACCTGTAGGAAAGAAGCAATATCCAACATCAACAGGTATCTCAGCAAGCATACAAGGCAACTGAGGTAAATAGAGAAGAAGAGAGGCAACTGTCTAGGCATTTTCAGATTTCCAGGCATCATCATCAAATCAACAACAAAAGGTAAAAATATCTCAATACCAACAAGCACACAGTCACAAGCATACTCAGAAACGTGTCAGATATCAAACATTGCAAGCATATCATCATCAAATAATCTCTGGGCAAACAATAAGCAAAGCAACATACAGAAGCCAATAGGGTCAAGAATACGAGGCAAAGAGACAGAAGAGAAAAAGGAAGTCAAACTAGGTTTTTAGGAACATCATCACCAAACCTAAAGGGCAAAAAATAAAGATACCAGGTGTTCCAGCAAGCTAGCTTCATCATCACCATCCCCTCGCCGTCAAGCCGCCTGAGCGCCTCCACGTCCACCATCCTCCTCCAACGAAGGTAGTATCTTTTCTTCTCTTTCCTTTAACGCTCCTCAAAAAGAATAAACAAACAACAATATTTCCCAATCAGAAACAATAATAGCACTTAATCAAAATATGAAATCAAAAAGAGCTAAGGCATAAAAGAGATTTGTTTTTACCGTTTCTTGGCGCTACTACGCTCATCCATGGGGAAGGAAGACGGACGATGGCGTTGGTGGCTAGGCAAGGAAGGGTTTCGTTCAGGAATGCTTGGCTCAAAAGATGAAGAGGACGAAAGCAACAAAGACGAACGACGACGGCGCCTCTGTCTCACAAACCCTAACCCTTTTTTTCAAATGACATAAAACATTGTAACCCTAAAATTATGCGTGAACTGTTTTGGGCCTTGCCCCTTTCAGCGCCTAAGCCTATTACACGCCTCACCCCTCTCTTTGGACTCTGACCTCCCTTTTAGCTTGGGCCTAAAACACTAAAGCCCATTTAGTTCTTTTCCTTTTTTTATTTTTATTTTTATGTTATACAAACTAAGAGAACTTTTATTTATTTCCTTTTTTTTAACTCTTTTCTAAACATAATATTTTGTTAAATAAATAACACCTTTTTTTCTTATATAAAATGTTCATAATTATTTCTTTTTACTACATTTTAGAAGTGAATGTATAAACCTTAATATTAATTTCCTTAAGAGTTGAACAATTTTATTTTCTTTTCCCTAGTTAAAATCTTTGTACATAAAAATACTAAATACAAATACACTAACATTAATACATAATACATAGAACTTAAAACCTTTTCTTTTTCTTAAATAAAATACGAGAATACAAAATTAAATAAATAGCGATACTTAATTTTTTCATCAAATTAAATATTCCACACCTTGTAAATAAACCTCATACATTTACACATACACTTACACATTTACACATACACTTACACATTTACAATACACAAATACATTGATGCATTTACACTTGCTTATCTCATACATTTGATACACATTACATTTGCGATTGCCATTCGATTTGGTTGTAAATTATTGGACACTACTCTCCCATTTAAGTCTCATCCCCATTTGTAAACATTTGTACCCCCACTCCCGGATACTTATTTGTAATAGCGTAGACTTTAAATTCCCGCAATTTATCGCTTTCGAATTATACCATGGTTAGACCTAGGGTTTGTATGTACATAAAATCAAACGCTAAATAACCTAATACAAGACAAATACATGAAATCAATACACAATCACACTTGCACCCCTAGGGTAATCCCGCTTGTTGCCTTCCAAAATGGGCCATGCTTGCACGTTGAGTCTCTTTGGCAAAACAAAACAATTCAAATGATCATAGTCCCTCGATGACGCTTTCGAAAGTTGCCTATCAAAATGATCATAGTCCCTTCAAGAAAATTGCCAAAGACACTTGGCACCATTGCATTCATGGTCTATACGATGACCCGCGCCCGTCCCGTTAAACATCCTAAACGCAAGATTGTCCACCAAATACAATGGTGGAACAAAATTGTTAAAAAAGGGTTAAGACATGAGAAAAACCTTTGAGTACAATAGGGGTAGACAAACTCTTAGTTACTTGATCAAACTTGCAAAACACTTGCCTACTTTTCAAAACCACACTCCACAAACACTTTCAAAACAAACTCTCAAAAACATTTGAAACATCTTTTCGAAAAGATACACACCTTTGTAAAACACTCAAACACGAGTCATTACATTGGTTGCCTAAGACAAGGCATCTTCTTCAAAAAACATTTTCAAAACATACACACACACCACAATTTCAAGAAATTTGAAAATCAAAGGCAAGTGATCTAAAACCAAGTAACTAAGAGCCCATGGATAACCATGGATGAAAAGGGTGCTAATACCTTCCCTTTTCATAATCTACCCCCCGAACCCACGAAACATCTCAAAAGGTTTTTCCTATGCTTTTTAACCTTTCCTTTAGGATAAAATAAAAAGTCGGTGGCGACTCTTGCTAAACCGAACAAGTGCGAATACAAACGCAAAACCTCAAGTCAGTTCTCCCACCGTATCACACCCATCAACCATCACCTTCACTGTTACCCGTTCAAAACCACCCTTCACCATCAACAAACATCATGTCCGCCGCCTTTCATCGTCAGCATAACTCCTCTTCATCTCAGCCATCAACCCACCAGATGCTCCCTCCCTATTTCCAAGACACCTTCTGCCAATATCCTGCTTCCTGTTCTTCTCACCTCAACCCATTAACACACTTCATCTCATTCTTTCTTCCCCAGCTAACCACGTTTTCTCCTTTTTTCATAAACCAAAAATAGAGCAATAATGTACAAATCGAAAACCCACAAACCACATAAAACCCTAATAGACTAAAATCAAATTAATGGTCTTGGAGAAACCTATGAGCACGTTTATAAGGGGATTTGATCCTACTTAACATATTCTGCACACTCGTATCAAAAATCAACAGAAGATGAAGAAGATTGAATATTAAGATATTACCGGTTGGAGATGCTCTGGCGGCACCTTGTAATCACTGATATTGGAAACAAATCTAGAGAGCCTTCAGGAAACATGTCAAATAATCTATTATCTATTTTGATATCCTTCCACTTTCTTATTCTGCATTTCCGTGTTTGCGCGATTTCTGGTGCTATTGTCGTGTGATGTTGAAGAGTGTTTAAGAGTTACAGAAGGTTTAAGATCGGTGAAAAGGTGAGAGAAGGATGAAAGGTTTGAGACTTGTGGTGGCCGGATGTTGGCACTGGTGAGTGAGCCGCAACGGAAGAGAGGGGAATGGTGGTGCGTTTGAGACGCAGATGCGAAAGAGAGGAGAATGAGCAGCAACACCATTTTTTTGGTTTCTTTTCCATATTGTTTTTCTTAATTAATTTCAATATAAATAACATAATTAGAATCTGAATTGGATTTGAATTGATGATATTGAGTGGACCGAGTATTGGATTTCCCCTGGGCTTTGGATTTAAGTTACTATGTTGCACTCCCTCTAGGCCCGTGACACCTTGTTTTTTTAAAGCTGGAAGCATTGGACACAAAAACCTCTTCCTGGATCATTTTGATGGGCCTTAGCACTTACTCCTTCCAAACACCCTGAATCCAGCTTTGCACCTCCTGGCCCATTTCGCTTTCTATTTTATCTTTGTTTTGATTTTAATTTTTTTTCTTCTTTTTATTGATTTGTTTGAAAATGATCAAAAAAATATATTAGAGATACATGATTTAAAAATATCCAAAAAATAGTATTTAGAATTTTAATTCTTGAATTTTCATCTATAATTTTTATTTGATTTTGATTTAATTTTCTTAACATGATAAGAATTCTGAAAAATAATAGAATAGATTCTTTATTTTCTTTCCAAATTTCTCACAAACAGAAATACCAAATTTTTTATTTCCATATTCATACTTTGTTAATTAATTTTTGCTTCATAGATTGTTGTGGTTTTAATTAATTTTTCAATTCGATTTGGTTGTATTGGTTGCCTATTTGGACTTTTAATTGCATTGATCCATCCCCAATTGTAAATTTGTACTTCCCGTTCTCGAAAGCCCTGTAATAGCATAGCATTTTAATTTCTGCAATTTATTGTTTTTCTTATACTGTATAGTAATTAGGCGTGCATGGCAAGATCTAAAATTAACCGTTAGATAACCCTAATCAAAGACAAATTAACTTGAATCAAATACACTTTTCACACGCTCACCTCTAGGGTAACCTCGCTTGTTGCCTCGGAAACACAGTCATGTCTCTCGAATATGGGACGCTTTAGCAAAGACCCTTCGATAAAAATAGATCGTAGTCCATCGATGTTCCTGGATGTTGCCTTCGATAAAACGATCTAGTCCCTTATGAAAAATTGCTAAAGCGTCTCACAAGTTGCCTTCTATGACTGTACGATTGACCCACGCCCATCCCTTTACATCCAACGATGGGGCTTCTTACCAAATTAATGGTAAGATAGCAACATCTAAAGGAGGAGTAAAAGAACATTTTATACCTTTTGAGTAGGTAGGTTACTCTTAGTTGCTCGCTTGCTCACAACAAAAACATTTTATACACCAACACTTCACTTTGAAACATTTTTCAAAAGACAAAACACTTTGTACGCGTTCTTATAGAGACGAGAACCATTACGAAGACATTCTTTTTCAAATACTTTCAAAAACCACACCACAAGCACATTTTCAAACAAATGCAAGTGATCTAGCAAGTAACTAAGAGCCCATAGATAACTACGGATGAAAAGGGTGCTAATACCTTCCCTTTTCATAATCTACCCCCCGAACTCAGAAAACATCTCTAAAGGTCTTTCCTGTTCTTTTCAGCCTTTCCTTATTGGATAAAAAAAGTCAGTGGCGACTCTTGCTATCCGCAATGTGATCCAACGTAAAACAACCAAGTCAGTTCTCCCACCATGTTACAAAACTGGAGACTCTGCTGGGGAATGTCTTAAAAGTGGGGTTACCTTAGGGATAGATCACATTTACTTGCTTTCATTGTCTAATTTGTTTGCTTTACATTATGGTTCTTTATTTGGGTTTGCTTTGATCCTCTACCCAGATTTGGGACACCTTTTTAGGTAAGTAGCAATAGATTGTGGAATCTGTACAGCGTAGACCGATATGGTTGAAGCAATGGCTACGTTAGTGTGACGTATTTGTTGGTACCAGTATCCCTTGTGTTGAATCGAGGAGAATATGGGGCCGCTGAGTGGCGTCATGAAGCACTAACTAACTTTAGAACCGTAGTTGAACAACTTGACCATTAGGACAAAGTGAGATAGCTGGTGTGATCGGTGGATCTGGAACTGACTGTTTTGAAATGCTGGTTCGCGAAATGTCGCGGAAGCAAGAGTCGCCACCGTCTTTTATTTTCTCCAAATGGAAAGGACAAAAGCACAGAAAAATTCCTTAAAGAGATTGCTCTCGGTTCGGGAGGTAGGTTATAGAAAGGGAAGGTATTAGCACCCTTTCTATCCATGGTTATCCATGGGCTCTTAGATACTTGCTCACTTGTGTTTTCAAAAATGGTTTGTTTGCTTTTCAACTGTGGGTTTTAAAAAGTTTCTTTGAAAATTTCAGTTCGACTCTTGTATCGGTCCTCAAGAGTGTTTGAAAAATTGCTTTCGAAAGCTTTTGAAAATGTGTCGGTGTGAAAAGTATTTTTGAATTTGTTTTGAGATTAGAGAAAGTATCTACGAGTCGTCTACCTACCCTAAGGAATTCGTCTGTGTAAATGTCCTTTAAAGTAGTGCCATCCCACCATTGAGAGATAGGTAGCACCACCGTTGGAGGTGTTCGGGTCAATTCGAGGTTCGGGACATGGTGATCACCAGAGCAATGGGAAGACACCTTAGAAGCTACCCTCATGCCAGGTTCCCGAATCATGAGGACTTACTAAGACATCCTCTACTCGACGATCACCTTTCGAGGTAAGGCAACAGTGAGGCGTACCCTAGGGGTGGTGTGTGATTTGTGTGTCGTTTTCATTTGCATTTATCTTGTCATGTTATTGGTGTTCTACGCTTGTTTTTATTTTGTCCATACATTCTTTCATGCTTTTGATTAACAGTTAAAAGTTGCGAGGAAAAGTAAATCTAAGGCTATTACAAATGGCGCGGGTCCACATCGCCAAAATTAACCAGGACCCGATTTGACAGAAAAAAAAAATAAATAGACAAAGTAAATAAAGAATTGAAAAGTGCGAGAAATAATTTACAAGGCTTCGGGAGAGGTACATAATTATTCAAATGAAAGAAAATAAATATGCGAATAAATAAGAAATTAAGAACGAGGGCGTTGGACCCTTTTGCAAAATTAAAATTAATGAGGAATTAAAATTAAAAGAAAGCAAGAACTTGTTTTTTGGTATTTTATGTTTTTTAGATTTAATATGAAAAGGGAGAATTAATTAAAATCAAGATAAGATGCAAACCCTAATTCTATTTTATTTTAATTTTTTAAGAAAACATTAGAATTTAACCTAAATTAAACCTAATTTTCATGCAATTTAATTAAAAAATAAAATATTTAATTACTTAATATATTTATGAAAGAAAAATAAAAAAAAGGGATAAAAATTATTACTTAAACCTATCTCTACATTTTTTTAGATTTTTTTGTTAAAAGTATTAAAATTACACTTAAATTAGAACTAAATATTTACATGCAAATTTATTTATGAAAATATTAAAACAAAAATATTTGTTATTTTAATTCTTTTTTTTCTGATTTTTTGTGATATTTTATATTTTGTGAAAATAATTAATTTAATTAAACAAAACAATTATTAATAAGAATAGAAATAATGCAAAGAAGAAATATTAAAAAAAGCAAACCTAGGGGGGTGTCAGTCCCCAATATGGAGGTCTCTTGTTAGCAATTCAGGCCCATTTGACTGTGGCTTTATTGGACCTTTTTTACTCACGTGCTGGCATGTTGACTCAAGCTTAGGGTGTTCATCAATTCTCAGCCTTTGGTTTGATTCCAATAGGCACGTGGGCGATTTGATCTGGAGGATGTATGGTGCGTCTTGATGTTGGCACTGCATGGGATTGTAAATTGAAAAATAATATTGAAGTGAGGTAGGCCTGGGACTCGAACCCAGGTCTTGGACGTTAACACTCATACGCCTTGCCATTCGTTCTGCTGCACGCATTGTTAACATATAACAAACAATAAATATTATAAAAGAAAAATGTCAATGGCTTGGAAACGCGCGCAAATTTTGAAAGAGCCAACCAATATATGCCACGAAGTCATCTTCTTCATGGTGCTTTCCTGAAACAAATTTATCAAACATTTAACGGGGGTTTTAAACCCCCTCAAAATAGGCTAATTTCAATAATAACGATTAGGCCTATGATGCTCAGAAATTTGGCGCGATGGTCTTGATCTTTTCGTCCCAACCTGCTGATTTCATTCATGGAATTGTTATGTCCCAATTTTATAGGAATAGAAAACGCCCAAATTGAAAACCTTGGAAACCTAGGTATCAACAATGGCGAATTCTCATATAGGGCATGAAACTTCAATCAAACTGTGCAGTCAGCTTCAGAACAAGATAATTAGTGCAAATCCATGAATAAAATGCAATGATATGGTCTCAATAATAGGATGCGATTATGCAAAAAAAGTGATGCAGTTCACCCTCAAATTACCAATTCTTTGCGTATGGGATTGAGTTTTTGATTGGAATCGCTTCCTAACAACCCCAGCAAGCTAATGGAACAGGTTTCGTGCCTTGAATCGCCTTGTAAGGGTGTTTTCAGTTTTTAGTTTCTTGACAATTTTTTCAAGTTTGTTTTATGCTCTTCTGCGCAGCTTAGTGTGTCCTTGCATTAGGTTTTCCTTTAGGCTTATGTACTGAATGGATTAGGTCAAGAAACTTGCTCAAAATCTCTTGCAATCATGGTTTTGAAGATTTGATTTTCAAGCTTTGTTTTTTCAATCTTTTCCATACAATTTTGTACCAATTATGATCCAATCAAACCAAATCTTCCCATATTTGAATGTGCACGAATTATTGAGTAGATTACATGTGCAAAAAGATTTGTTAGGTTAAATTAAGTATTTTTCATATATTTAATTGATTTAAATGAATTAATATAAATAAAAATTCAAATAAATAAATAAAAAATGAAGAAATACTTCCCTTTGGGCCAAATGGTCGTGCACATGTCATGGATGATGAATTATGGAATAAAAATGGGCCCATTAGCAATTTTAGACCATTTGAATCAATGTTGACTTTTCAAAATATCCAAACATTTCCCAACTTCTACAAGGCATAACTTGCTCAATTTTTAAGCTTTTCTCATGTTCTTGGACATTTTGGAAAGGTCTTTGAGTCCTCTAACCAATGCCTTTGGTCCCATGTCATTTTGATTTACCAATATCAAGTTATGGCCTTTGACTTAAAGTCCCTTTTTGTTGACTTTTGAAAATGACCTATAATGTTGAAATTGATAACTTTTTGTGAGAGCATTTCTTGGACTTGAAGTATGAAGATGAGTTGTAGGAAATGTCTTTCTCTTCAAAATGAGCTTTGGATAGAATTTTTCTGATAATCCATGTGAAAGTTATGCCCTGGTCAATTTTAGTTGACTTTTTCAGCTGTCCAAATAAGGAAACTTTTGCATCTTGATGATTTTTGAGCCAAACTTTGAGAATCATGATCAAGCATTGATCAAATGATGTTTGTGGCTTCAAAATGATATGTTGATAAAAAATTTGAACTTTTGACTGTCAAATGACCATTTTGCCCCTACAGTTGACTGTAGTGCAATTAGGGTTTTTGACTGTGCAATTTTGTGCTGAAAGTCTTGAAACTTGATATGAGGATACTTGACCATATTTATAGGCATGTGAGACTTGATTGAGCCTTTAGAAACTTCATTTTCTTGACCAGAACACAAACCCTAGTTTTGACTGTATGGGAGACCTTTGACTGTGCAACCCTTGGGGAGATTTTGAAGCTTTGACTTGGCAAATCTTTGAAGAATATGGGAGGGCAAATTTTGGGGTACAACAGTTGCCCCTGTTCAATCTTCTTAGACCTGAGGATGCAGATTGGCTGACGTGCCTTTCGTAATCCAAGGGTAGAAGATGATTGAACACTAGAGTGCCCAGAAATTTGCGCTCACATAGTAGCAGTGTGATGGTGGAATGGGCTTATAGATGCCATTTAGAGATTGATGAGCAGGATGATGGGTTTATAGATGCCATCTGGATGTTGATCGCGTAAGAGATTCCTTAGCGAGAACCTGCATACCTGCAAAAGAAAATGAGTACCTGACATGTTGCAGGAGCTGGTCTTCAGATGTTTGGTATAGATGTGTCCTGCTGGTTACAGGAGTTGTATCTGGATCTTCAAACGGTGATGAATGACCCAGGGATGGTTACTACTTCAGCATGAACAGTGAGAGAACCTTGGGTGACTTTAACTTCAACAACGCTCGTTGAAAAAATCTTGGTGGGAATTACCATCTTCGCAGTATCGGGAAGAGAACCATAGGCAATTATAATCTCAAAGGGAATTACGTCTCACGCACCGTCGGGGAGAGAACCATAGGAAATTATAATCTGAAAAGGAATTACCACCTCACACACCGTCGGAGAGGGAACCATAGGAAAAGGAATTATCACCTCACTCACCGTCGGAGAGGGAACCATAGGAAAAGGAATTATCACCTCACTCACCGTCAGAGAGGGAACCATAGGAAAAGGAATTATCACCTCACTCACCGTCGGAGAGGGAACCATCTAAAAAGGAATTATCACCTCACTCACCGTCGGAGAGGGAACCATAGGAAAAGGAATTATCACCTCACTCACCGTCGGAGAGGGAACCACAAGGAAAGGAATTACCACCTCACTCACCGTCGGAGAGGGAACCATCTGAAAAGGAATTATCACCTCACTCACCGTCGGAGAGGGAACCATAGGAAAAGGAATTATCACCTCACTCACCGTCGGAGAGGGAACCACAAGGAAAGGAATTACCACCTCACTCACCGTCGGAGAGGGAACCATCTGAAAAGGAATTATCACCTCACTCACCGTCGGAGAGGGAACCATAGGAAAAGGAATTATCACCTCACTCACCGTCGGAGAGGGAACCATAAGGAAAGGAATTACCACCTCACTCACCGTCGGAGAGGGAACCACAAGGAAAGGAATTACCACCTCACTCACCGTCGGAGAGGGAACCATCTGAAAAGGAATTATCACCTCACTCACCGTCGGAGAGGGAACCATAGGAAAAGGAATTATCACCTCACTCACCGTCGGAGAGGGAACCATAAGGAAAGGAATTACCACCTCACTCACCGTCGGAGAGGGAACCACAAGGAAAGGAATTACCACCTCACTCACCGTCGGAGAGGGAACCATCTGAAAAGGAATTATCACCTCACTCACCGTCGGAGAGGGAACCATTTGAAAAGGAATTATCACCTCACTCACCGTCAGAGAGGGAACCACAAGGAAAGGAATTACCACCTCACTCACCGTCGGAGAGGGAACCATCTGAAAAGGAATTATCACCTCACTCACCGTCGGAGAGGGAACCATAAGGAAAGGAATTACCACCTCACTCACCGTCGGAGAGGGAACCACAAGGAAAGGAATTACCACCTCACTCACCGTCGGAGAGGGAACCATCTGAAAAGGAATTATCACCTCACTCACCGTCGGAGAGGGAACCATTTGAAAAGGAATTATCACCTCACTCACCGTCGGAGAGGGAACCACAAGGAAAGGAATTACCACCTCACTCACCGTCGGAGAGGGAACCATCTGAAAAGGAATTATCACCTCACTCACCGTCGGAGAGGGAACCATAAGGAAAGGAATTACCACCTCACTCACCGTCAGAGAGGGAACCATCTGAAAAGGAATTATCACCTCACTCACCGTCGGAGAGGGAACCAAATAGGAAAATATAATCTCAAAGAAAAACCTAAAATGGAAATCTCATGCACCGTCGGAGAGAGAACCAATAGGACATCATAATCTCAAAGAAAAACCTAAAATGGAAATCTCATGCACCGTCGGAGAGAGAACCAATAGGACATTATAATCTCAAAGAAAAAAAAACCTAAAATGGAAATCTCATGCACCGTCGGAGAGAGAACCAATAGGAAAATTATAATCTCAAAGAAAAAAACCTAAAATGGAAATCTCATGCACCGTCGGAGAGAGAACCAATAGGACATTATAATCTGATAACTTCTACTGAGTCTTTATCAGAAAAATCTGTTGGGAGTCGATTTGGCTGGACTAGAGAAGGCCTTGGACTGGATAAGAAATCTTTGGAGTTGATTAACTGAACCGGTCTAGGTCTTGAAATATGATGGAGAATTTAGCTGAATCCTTCCTGAAAGGTAAAGATCAGTCATATGTAATGCATGATATGGATCAAGCAATGATGTTCTCAACATAAATGAAATTTGTATGATATGATGCGTCTATGCATGCTATAATGATGTATGTGATGTTTTATGTATGCTTTCGTCTAGGAAAGTAAATCCTTGACGGGTGCCGGGAAGTCACTCCTGGGCTGAAATAGATTTCGCTTCCGCTGGGGATGATAGTTGCAAGAATACCGATAGGAGAAGATAACTCCGTTGGGGAACCAACTTGGCAAATGGAAGATTCTGCGGGGAGAAACATACTCTAGCGACCATGCTGGGGAACATTACTCTGTGGGGGAGAGAGATGCTTTTGCTGAATTGTTAGTAATAACTTGCTGAGGATATCTTTGCTGTATTGGAAGTGCTAATAGACTTCGCTGGGGGGTAAGAGAACTTCGTTGACGACGACCTTTCCGTGGCTTTTGGCTAAGGATAACCCAGTTATATCCCGTTAAGGAAATAACTCTTTAAATAAAGCCGGTCGACGCGTTCGCGCTTTGCGAGGGATAAACTTCCAGAATCTACTGGGGATAAGCTTACTGCTTGGGGGAGATGGATTCCAACTTTCCTTGGGAAACTGGATTGGACTTTCTGGGGAAGTTTTGATATGCTGGGGAAGTGATTCCTTTGAATGTCTGATATGCCGCCGGGGAACAATCTTTGGACCAAGATTGTCGGGGATGCTTGTTAAGAATATGTATGCTGCTGGGTATGTTGAGATCTGCTGGAGGACTCCCTACTTTCTTGAGATTTGATAACTCTGCTTGGAGAGGAGTGTACTGGCTGCTGACTTACTCTCTGGGGAATTAAGGTGTCTGGTTATGCTCTTTAGCTGGACCTACCTTGATACCTTTGAAGGACAATTAGATTGCTTAGGCAACTCTTTATTGCCCCTGTTTCTAATGCGGGAGATGAAGACCTGTGAGGTGCTGATAGTTGTTGATGGGTAAACCTTCTTCTGGTAGGCAGGTAACAGGACGACAGGACATAGTCGTACGCTTTGATCCCTAACTTTTGCCTGGACCGCCCTTTCGGGTTTTCAGTCCACCGGGATACCCATTTTTGCCCAAGCCGCCTTTTCAGGTTTTCGACTTGCCGGGTGTACAGTTTTTTTTCATTTCATCCCTCATTTTACCCGAACCCTTTTGGTTCGCCGGGAAGCCCTTATTTTTGCCTAGGTGTGTCAACCTAGCGGGTCTTTGATTATGCGCAGTATTTTTTCGACTATGTCCGTTCTCAGAAAGTAGGGAGTTGCCCCTGTTAGAAGTGTTTTGTCATGCCACCAGAAGGTATTTGATCAGGCAAGATTCGTTGTTTGGAATGCCCCAAGTGACTCAGGCGGAGACTTGCCCCAGGCTATTTGGCCTTTGAGAGATTCTCCGAATCTTGATTGGATTGCCCCAGATGATGGACCATGATCATGTCATGCCCCTTGATTGAAAGTGCTTTTGTTCACTAGGTATTCATCGTGCGAACTTCTGTGCTGTTCAAACAAAAAGTCATATGCAAACAAAGTTATGTTAAAAATGCAAAGCTTATGTCTGTCTTGAAGATTTTGAAAATGCATTCTTTTTCATAAAACAAATGAATGTTTGTAAAACGTGATGTCAACTCTGTATTTACTGTAGCCTTAAGGAGTCAGGATACCTTTCGTAACAGTATGCTTTCGAACTAACCCATGCTTCAGCTAGGACTTTTAAGGGTTATAACGTGGCCTGGTTCATGGTTTAAGAAACAAAGGATACAGGCTCAAATTTTATTTGTACCCACCCGCTCTTCGTGATGTTCTCCAAACCTAAACTCAGTTGATCATACGTTAGACCTTTGTTTGAGTCTTTGCTCTGATTTTCTGGTGATGATTCAGATGTTGATAACTTATTTTGAATAGGCAGTCATTCCTTTTTGTTGAGGGTTTATAAGACCTCTTTCTTTTTGATTTTGTTATCCCTGTTTTTTGCCTGAGCTATTTCCTTTTTTGGAATTGCAGTCAGCGGGATGCCCCAGTTTCGTAAGTCCCCTTTATAGGTTTTGACTTTTTGGGCTTTTTATTTATGAATTTTTTGATAATGACTGCCTGCCCTTATGATCGTTCTGAACCATCACTGTCTTTTATTTTGTAAGGACTCTTTTGGTGCCATTCGTTATGCACTCGGATTAACTGAGAGAAACTACCCTGCCCCAGGTTATGATTAAGGGTTTTAAATTTCGAAAAGAAAAACTCCTACTTCTTTGGCTCAGATGGGTTGACGAGGGATTATTATCCTTATTACTCCAGTGTTTAGGAATTGAAACAATGCATGTACCTCATCAGCGGGGTTTGTTCAAAAGCATACTGTAAAGATCATGGTATCGTTTTCGTCATCCTCCCTCAAGAGGCTTAGAATTATTGATTGAGAGTTGATCATCAGAAAAAATATGAAAATAATTTGCGTATAGTGAATACGAATATATTGATTCAAAATAGACATAAGCGATGCATTAATGAAATAACAATGTTTTAACAATGATTAAATGTTTGAACAAAAGAAAATTGCAACTTGAACATTCGAATGAACAAAAGTCTTTTCAGTCTTAGCCATGTTTTGGCAAGGGAGCAGTGATCACGTTGGGAGTCTCGGCGGGCTCGAACTCGATCTCTTTAGCATCGATCATGTTCTGAATCTTGTACTTCAGTGCCCAACAATCCTCAGTATCGTGCCCCGGGCTACCAGAATGGTAAGCGCACCTTGCTTCTGGGTTGTAACTTGGAGAGGAGGTCTTTGGATTTGCAGGAGGGTTGATCACCGCAATCAGGTTCATCCTTAACATGTGCTGTAAAGCTCGTGACCATGGCATGTTGATGTTGGTGAATTGTCTCTTAGGCTCGTCCGACCTGTTCTGATCAACCCGCTGTTCTTGGCGAGGTCGTTGTTGGACCTGTGAAGTAATAGCAACTCGGAGAGGTCTATTCATTGGACCCGACCTTTGCCCTCTTGGAAGCTGTTCCATGACCTGGTCCCTGATTTGGGCTGGTTGCTTCATGCCTTGAGGAAGCTGACTGATCATGGCTCTCAGCTCTCCTTGCTCCTGAGCTAAACCTTGAATGAGGGCCCTTTGCCCCAACATCTGGGTTTTCAATGTGTCTACCTCAGCTTGTAGACGTTCCAGCTGTTCGTCCTTGTCATCTTCAGGACTTTTTCTGATCAGATTCCCCATGAGGAGTGCCCTCAACTCTTCCTGCCCCTTGGATAGACCTAGGAAGATTTCCCTGAACTGAGTCTCTTGAGCGTGAAGGTCCTGGTTATCTTGTTGGGAAGCCATTGCTGAAATAAACAGCGGAGACGGTAAGTGACCTGTCCAAAGGGTACCTGTTATGCAATGATATGTATGATATGCATGCAATGTTTTCAAGGACCTCGCGGGGTAAACAAGAAAATTTGTTAGCATTTGGATCCGGTAGCTTGACTGAAAGAACTTCATATTTGTTGAGAGTCTTTCTTCCAAGGATCAAAGGCTCACCATATCAAGTGGGTCATAGCCCCTGACTTTAGTCATCAGGTTTAGTTCTGGCTTCCAAACAACCTTGGTTAGGGGAACCTTCTCCAGGAGTCAAAGCTCACCATATCAAGTGGGTCATAGCCCCTGACTACCTGGGCTAGAGGAAAATAAATCCTCTTTACCCCTTGCTAGATGTTTGATTCATCATGACCTGCATCACAAGCCTTTGAGATCCTCGAAATGGGTTAGGATGTATGCAATGGTATGATGTCATGATGCATGGGGTAATGTAAGTAACCCTGTAATGAGTCCCAATTAAGGACTGCAAACAAAACCTGCAAGCAAACTCAGTAAACCCTGTTATGAGTCCCAATTAAGGACTAAAACAAACCCTGCAAGAAACTCGGTAAACCTTGTTATGAGTCCTAGTTAAGGACTAAAACAAAAACCTGCAAGAAACTTAGTAAGCCTTGTTATGAGTCCTAGTTAAGGACTAAAACAAAAACCTGCAAGAAACTTAGTAAGCCTTGTTATGAGTCCTAGTTAAGGACTGAAACAAAAACCTGCAAGAAACTTGTGTTAGATAACAAGCATGCAAATAGTCAAGTACGAAGGCACACAAGTCACACAAGAGAAGCCCTTAGAGTTTAGGCCAGCATGGGGTCTGGGTAGTACCCTCTTGAAGTTGGTGGGCTCAAACCTGTTCTATCAAAGTAACCGGGTTCTAAGGGTCCCAATATCATTGGATTGCTTTCATTGTTCATCGTTTTGATTTAGCCACTGAACTGGCGACCGAAATATTCCAGGAAAGCAACCCTCAATTGAGTGTAGTATCGAGTATCAACCAACCTCGGACTGCACCAAAGTCAGTTATCTCACTACCCTAAAGAGGCCAAGATGGTTCAATTAAGGTTCCTAAGGTCTGTTGATGCTTCACGACACCACGCGGAGGCCCCGTACTCTCCTTGACTGAACTCAAGGGTTACCGGTACACACCAAAGTGCCACATCAACGTAGAAGACTGTTTCAACCATGTCGGTATACCCCGCACAGTTCCCTCACAGCCTTGTTGCTACTTTCTAAGAAGGTATCCCCCAGATCCGGGTTAGGATCTATAGAACTCCCAAGACAGCCCCACAATTTAAAGCAAGCAAAGAAAGCAATTGAAAACACAGTGATCTTAGTCCTAAGGTACACCTCACTTTAAGTTAAGTCCCCAGCAGAGTCGCCAGTTCTGTGATCGGTGGATCTGGAACTGACTGTTTTGAAATGCTGGTTCGCGAAATGTCGCGGAAGCAAGAGTCGCCACCGTCTTTTATTTTCTCCAAATGGAAAGGACAAAAGCACAGAAAAATTCCTTAAAGAGATTGCTCTCGGTTCGGGAGGTAGGTTATAGAAAGGGAAGGTATTAGCACCCTTTCTATCCATGGTTATCCATGGGCTCTTAGATACTTGCTCACTTGTGTTTTCAAAAAATGTTTTGTTTGCTTTTCAACTGTGGGTTTTAAAAAGTTTCTTTGAAAATTTCAGTTCGACTCTTGTATCGGTCCTCAAGAGTGTTTGAAAAATTGCTTTCGAAAGCTTTTGAAAATGTGTCGGTGTGAAAAGTCTTTTTGAATTTGTTTTGAGATTAGAGCAAGTATCTACGAGTCGTCTACCTACCCTAAGGAATTCGTCTGTGTAAATGTCCTTTAAAGTAGTGCCATCCCACCATTGAGAGATAGGTAGCACCACCGTTGGAGGTGTTCGGGTCAATTCGAGGTTCAGGACATGGTGATCACCAGAGCAATGGGAAGACACCTTAGAAGCTACCTTCATGCCAGGTTCCCGGATCATGAGGACTTACTAAGACATCCTCTACTCGACGATCACCTTTCGAGGTAAGGCAACAGTGAGGCGTACCCTAGGGGTGGTGTGTGATTTGTGTGTCGTTTTCATTTGCATTTATCTTGTCATGTTATTGGTGTTCTACGCTTGTTTTTATTTTATCCATACATTCTTTCATGCTTTTGATTAACAGTTAAAAGTTGCGAGGAAAAGTAAATCTAAGGCTATTACAAATGGCGCGGGTCCACATCGCCAAAATTAACCAGGACCCGATTTGACAGAAAAAAAAATAAATAGACAAAGTAAATAAAGAATTGAAAAGTGCGAGAAATAATTTACAAGGCTTCGGGAGAGGTACATAATTATTCAAATGAAAGAAAATAAATATGCGAATAAATAAGAAATTAAGAACGAGGGCGTTGGACCCTTTTGCAAAATTAAAATTAATGAGGAATTAAAATTAAAAGAAAGCAAGAACTTGTTTTTTGGTATTTTATGTTTTTTAGATTTAATATGAAAAGGGAGAATTAATTAAAATCAAGATAAGATGCAAACCCTAATTCTATTTTATTTTAATTTTTTAAGAAAACATTAGAATTTAACCTAAATTAAACCTAATTTTCATGCAATTTAATTAAAAAATAATATATTTAATTACTTAATATATTTATGAAAGAAAAATAAAAAAAAGGGATAAAAATTATTACTTAAACCTATCTCTACATTTTTTTAGATTTTTTTGTTAAAAGTATTAAAATTACACTTAAATTAGAACTAAATATTTACATGCAAATTTATTTATGAAAATATTAAAACAAAAATATTTGTTATTTTAATTCTTTTTTTTCTGATTTTTTGTGATATTTTATATTTTGTGAAAATAATTAATTTAATTAAACAAAACAATTATTAATAAGAATAGAAATAATGCAAAGAAGAAATATTAAAAAAAGCAAACCTAGGGGGGTGTCAGTCCCCAATATGGAGGTCTCTTGTTAGCAATTCAGGCCCATTTGACTGTGGCTTTATTGGACCTTTTTTACTCACGTGCTGGCATGTTGACTCAAGCTTAGGGTGTTCATCAATTCTCAGCCTTTGGTTTGATTCCAATAGGCACGTGGGCGATTTGATCTGGAGGATGTATGGTGCGTCTTGATGTTGGCACTGCATGGGATTGTAAATTGAAAAATAATATTGAAGTGAGGTAGGCCTGGGACTCGAACCCAGGTCTTGGACGTTAACACTCATACGCCTTGCCATTCGTTCTGCTGCACGCATTGTTAACATATAACAAACAATAAATATTATAAAAGAAAAATGTCAATGGCTTGGAAACGCGCGCAAATTTTGAAAGAGCCAACCAATATATGCCACGAAGTCATCTTCTTCATGGTGCTTTCCTGAAAAAAATTTATCAAACATTTAACGGGGGTTTTAAACCCCCTCAAAATAGGCTAATTTCAATAATAACGATTAGGCCTATGATGCTCAGAAATTTGGCGCGATGGTCTTGATCTTTTCGTCCCAACCTGCTGATTTCATTCATGGAATTGTTATGTCCCAATTTTATAGGAATAGAAAACGCCCAAATTGAAAACCTTGGAAACCTAGGTATCAACAATGGCGAATTCTCATATAGGGCATGAAACTTCAATCAAACTGTGCAGTCAGCTTCAGAACAAGATAATTAGTGCAAATCCATGAATAAAATGCAATGATATGGTCTCAATAATAGGATGCGATTATGCAAAAAAAGTGATGCAGTTCACCCTCAAATTACCAATTCTTTGCGTATGGGATTGAGTTTTTGATTGGAATCGCTTCCTAACAACCCCAGCAAGCTAATGGAACAGGTTTCGTGCCTTGAATCGCCTTGTAAGGGTGTTTTCAGTTTTTAGTTTCTTGACAATTTTTTCAAGTTTGTTTTATGCTCTTCTGCGCAGCTTAGTGTGTCCTTGCATTAGGTTTTCCTTTAGGCTTATGTACTGAATGGATTAGGTCAAGAAACTTGCTCAAAATCTCTTGCAATCATGGTTTTGAAGATTTGATTTTCAAGCTTTGTTTTTTCAATCTTTTCCATACAATTTTGTACCAATTATGATCCAATCAAACCAAATCTTCCCATATTTGAATGTGCACGAATTATTGAGTAGATTACATGTGCAAAAAGATTTGTTAGGTTAAATTAAGTATTTTTCATATATTTAATTGATTTAAATGAATTAATATAAATAAAAATTCAAATAAATAAATAAAAAATGAAGAAATACTTCCCTTTGGGCCAAGTGGTCGTGCACATGTCATGGATGATGAATTATGGAATAAAAATGGGCCCATTAGCAATTTTAGACCATTTGAATCAATGTTGACTTTTCAAAATATCCAAACATTTCCCAACTTCTACAAGGCATAACTTGCTCAATTTTTAAGCTTTTCTCATGTTCTTGGACATTTTGGAAAGGTCTTTGAGTCCTCTAACCAATGCCTTTGGTCCCATGTCATTTTGATTTACCAATATCAAGTTATGGCCTTTGACTTAAAGTCCCTTTTTGTTGACTTTTGAAAATGACCTATAATGTTGAAATTGATAACTTTTTGTGAGAGCATTTCTTGGACTTGAAGTATGAAGATGAGTTGTAGGAAATGTCTTTCTCTTCAAAATGAGCTTTGGATAGAATTTTTCTGATAATCCATGTGAAAGTTATGCCCTGGTCAATTTCAGTTGACTTTTTCAGCTGTCCAAATAAGGAAACTTTTGCATCTTGATGATTTTTGAGCCAAACTTTGAGAATCATGATCAAGCATTGATCAAATGATGTTTGTGGCTTAAAAATGATATGTTGATCAAAAATTTGAACTTTTGACTGTCAAATGACCATTTTGCCCCTACAGTTGACTGTAGTGCAATTAGGGTTTTTGACTGTGCAATTTTGTGCTGAAAGTCTTGAAACTTGATATGAGGATACTTGACCATATTTGTAGGCATGTGAGACTTGATTGAGCCTTTAGAAACTTCATTTTCTTGACCAGAACACAAACCCTAGTTTTGACTGTATGGGAGACCTTTGACTGTGCAACCCTTGGGGAGATTTTGAAGCTTTGACTTGGCAAATCTTTGAAGAATATGGGAGGGCAAATTTTGGGGTACAACAGCTGGTTTCAGTGGAAAGCTGAAAATTGGTTGATACTCGATACTACACTCATTGAGATTGGACTTTTGGGATATCTCGACTGCAAGAAAAGATTGATTGTGCTGAGACAATGCCTAAAAGAAAAGTCGGTGATATTGAGATCCTTTAGAACCCGGTTACTATTACTAGGACAGGTTGAGCCAACTAAACTTCAAGAGGGTACTTACCTATAAGACTCCATGCAAGCCTAAAACATAAGGACTTGTTTGCCTTGTGTGTATATGCTTACTTGTGCATAACATCATAAACATCATGACATCATACACATTCTCATTAACCATTTCAAGGATTTTGGAATTTATCTTTGTTTTTTGTTTTGTAGGCCATGAGCTCCGTCCAAAGAAACACCATCCGAATCAGCTTCGTAAAAGCACACCCTCAACTCCAAGAGTTAGCATCAAGGGTGCCCAGAGATTCTCCTTTTACCAGGAAATATGGTCGACTACTCAGTCTGGCTACCTCTAATTTCCAAGAGGAGATGACGTATGTGCTCTTCCAATTCTTTGATCCCATACATCATTGCTTCACTTTTCCTGACTATCAGTTGGTACCTACACTTGAAGAGTTCTCTCTATTATTATGGGTGCCCGTGCTTGATCACATACCATTCACCGGTCTAGAAGGGATTCTGAAACCTGAGGTCATCGCCGAAGCTTTGCATCTGAAGAGAGCCGATATCATAGAAAATTAGGAGACAAGAAGCGGGGTCAAAGGGCTCCTAGCTAAGTTTCTATTGGAGAAGGCTCGTTCATTTTGGGAAGATATGGATTTTCAAGCTATTAAAGACGTCCTGGATCTTCTCATTTATGGTTTGGTTCTATTCCCCAACTCGGACCAATTCATAGATTTTAATGCCATCAAAGTCTTTCTCTCTCGTAATCCTATACCTACCTTGCTGGGAGACATCTTGCATTGCTTCCATACCCACACCATGAAGAAAAGAGGTACTCCCTTGTGTTGTATTCCCTTACTCGCCAAGTGGTTCACTTCACACCTACCTCGATCAACATTGAATAACGAGCAAAGATTGACATGGTCTCAAAGATGATGTCCCTCATCCACTCTAATATTCATTGGTGTTCAAGATCCTTGGAAGATACTTCTATCATTGACTGTTGTGGGGAATTCCCTAATGTCTCACTGCTTGGTATTAGGGGGGGTATTACTTACAACCCTTGCTTAGCTTTACAATAGTTTGGGTATGCCCGAAAAGATGGTCCTCATGAGATGCTCATCCAAGGTGTGGTGTTCGACTACGAAAGCGACAATCAAGGCTACCATCAGAGGTTTCTACGAGCTTAGAGGATGGTAAACAAAGTGGATAGTAAGACATTGGGACGCAAAAACTCTATTCCCCTTGAGCCTTATCTTAGGTGGGTGCGAGCTCGTGCTCAGAGTCTCGTAATTCCTTACCCCTCTATCCTCCCTGTTATCATAGAGCCTGTTGTTGAAGGAGATGTCCCGTACGCTGTCCTTCATCCCAACATGCCTACCTTTCTCGAAGACTTGCAAAGAGATTGGGTTCAACTAAAGGACGAACGATACACTTTCGAGGCCTGATTCAACACCAGTGAGAAGAAGGTTCTGGAACTCACCAAGCAGCTTCATGAAGAGCGGGGTCTGAACGCCTACATCCACCAAAGAAGACGCATTCAACTTTTTTGTCTTAGGAGTTTTTGTATTTTATTTCTTTCATTGTAAGCCCAAAGAGGCATGATTTACTCAAACTTGGATTTATTAATATAACGTGTGTTCGTTTTTTGTCTAAAGCAAATTTAAATCTCTAATTTCCTTGAAATCATTTGCATATGAATCTTCATTCATCATAACACAAACAGGTTTTTTACAACAAGTCTCCTTATCTTTCTATTGTTTATTTCAATGAGATGGATATTGAACAGACAATAAAAGATTTTCAGGCGCAGAACGCTCAGTTTCAACAAATGTTCTTGACTCCGGAAAAAGGACAAGAGGAGTTGAAAACTTTGCTAATCAAAGAAAAGAAGAAGAAAGCGAAGAAATCAACCGGTGTTTTGAATCTGGGAAGAAGGTTCAAAGGACCATCCAGAAGGACTCTAGACTTTGCAACATCATCGGGTGAAAGGGATAATCAAGAAGGGAAAAACAAGGAAGTGACTGACCCTCCAGAATCTGAAGAGGAAGAAGAGGTTGACTACTCTGAAGAGTAGTATCCTCTAGTTGACAACAAATACAAACAGTTGGAAGATCTCCTCAATGCTATGGAGATCCAGAAGGTACCCGGGTTGGATTTTGAAGAGCTAGGACTTGTCTCAGGGGTTGTCATCCCACAAAAATTCAAGGTCCCCACTTTTGCTAAATATGACGGTGTATCTTATTCAAAGCTGCATTTGAGATCATACATCAGGAAAATTCAACCCCATACTGCAAATAGGAATCTATGGGTGCATTTCTTCTAAGAAAGCTTGTCAAGGACGCAGTTGGATTGGTTCTATCAGTTGGAAGGGACCAACATCCACAATTGGGAATATTTGGCGGCCTCTTTTTACAAGCAATACCAGTATAATGCTGACTTAGCTCCAACTCAGATACAGTTGCAAGGCATTTCTATGGGTACAGGTGAAGGTTTCAAAACCTATGCTCAAAAATGGCAGGATCTCACGGGAAGGGTCCAACCCCCTCTATCTGACAGAGAATTGGTGGATATGTTCTTAGGTACGCTATCTGGTCCATTCTTCAAACACCTGATCGAAAGCTCCTCGACTGGGTTTACCGAATTAATCATGACCGGTGAACGGGTAGAAGCGGGTATAAAAAGTGGCAAAATTCAAAGAGATGTATCCTCAGGCGCGATGAAGAAGACCTTTACCGGAAAAAAGGAGGTCATTGTTGCATATGACCATAGGAATCAAGACAGAACTGAACGCCATCTAGCGGTAGGGGCTGTCATGATCTCTAAGTCTGCACCTACTCAACAAAGGAACAATCAGTCTAGAACAAAAAGGCCAATAAAATTGTTTACCCAGATAAATATGACGCTGTCTCAAGTCTTGCCACATTTGTTGAAATCTAATCTGGTAACCTTGCGGGAAGCTCCAAAGAATCCCAACACTGCCTCTCCCCATTATAACCCAAATGCTCGTTGTGCTTACTATTCAGAAAGTCCAGGTCATGATACAAACGGTTGTTGGGCTTTGAAAAACAAGGTGCAAGACCTTCTCGAGGCAGAGGAAATTGAATTTGACGCCCCTGAGATCCCAAATGTTATCACTGCTCCTATGCACAAGAACGACCGTGGTGTTAACGCTGTTGAAGATGATATGTTTGTTACTGTTGTTAATGAACTTCTTACTCCTCTCCTGTCCGTCAAAAGGAACCTGTTGAAGGCCAGTTTATTTCTGGGCTGTGGCGAAGGTTGCCACCTCTGTTTATCTCTACCGACTGGTTGTCATTTATTGAGTCCAGTGCCTGATGGATGACAAAGAGATTTTGTTTGAAAAGACTCTCGTTCCAACCATTTCTTACAAGGATGTTTCAATAATAACCATTTCCGCCAATCCTCCCAGGGTCTCCACCAAAAGACCCGTTAGGATTACATCTGTTCCGAAGGTGACTCCACTAATAATTACTATGCCAGGGCCAATCCCATACTCCTCAAACAAAACTGTTCCCTGGAACTATGGGGGTGACGTCTACTACCACAATGTCAAGCAAGATTGGCTGGCTGTTGAAGACCCAGTTTTTGAGAAGGTTGACCCCGACATTGGAAACATTGTGGGAACCAGCAAAATAACCAGAAGTGGAAGAGTGGTCTCCCCTGATATTTCTCCTCCGAAAGATGTTACTGGTCATGTGATCACCCCTGTTGACACCCCTATCACCGAGTCGACCGAGACTCGGGGCAAAGATATTTTGGTTGAGCCTGTCCGGATGAAGGCGCAATCAGTATCTATCCCAGAGGCTTCCAAGAAGGAGATGGAAGAAATTTTGAAAATTACAAAGAGAAGCGACTACAATGTAGTCGAAGAGCTAGGGCAAACCCCTTCAAAGATTTCTATGCTAGCTCTACTGTTGTGCTCCGAAGCTCATGCGAAGGCTTTGGCAAAATTTCTTAAAACTTCGCATGTGCCACAGGAAACCTCTGCTGACCAATTTGAAGATTGTGTGGATAGTTTGACAGTTGATAACGATTTGGGCTTTTCTGATGCTGATCTGACACCTAGAGGGAGAAAACACAATGATGCGTTGCATGTCTCTGTTGAATGCAGGGGCACTACTCTGGCCCATATCCTGGTAGATACCGGTTCATCATTAAATGTGCTGCCTAAGAAGGCTTTGGATAGACTAGACTGTGGAGGTTTGACCTTAAAACCCAGCAACATAGTGGTAAGGGCCTTCGATTGTTCAAAGAGAATGGTGCACAGGGAGGTGGACATCCCCATCAAAGTTGGAACTCAGACCTTTGATTCAACTTTCTATATGATAGATATCCTCCCTTCCTATTCCTGTTTATTGGGCCGACCTTGGATTCATGGCGCTGGTGCCGTCACCTCTATATTACATCATATGTTGAAGTACCCAATCAAGGGAAAAATCATCACTGTCCATGGAGAGGAGGAATATATAGTCAGTCACCTGAACTCCTTCAGGTATGTGGAAATGGATGGTGAGTTCATCGAAACTCTGCGTCAGCATTTCGAGGAGGTCCCACAAACAATTGTGGCAACTAAGACTGCTTCCAAAGTCCCAAAGATTACCAGACCTCCACTGAAGATGGCTTCTCTGAAAGATGCCAAGGCAGTAGTTGAAGAAGGTGGGTGTATCATTTGGGACCAACTTCTGGATATTCCCTACAAGTATGAAAAATTTGGTTTGGGTTTTACTTCAGGAGCCCAGAGAGTTATTCGTCGTGCTCGTGCCGGGGGACCACCTTTACGGATCAGCAACCATGGAGTCAACACAGTGGAAGATAGTGATGACAATTATGACCTGGAAGAATGGATTTTTCCAACTATCAGGAGAGGACTCAACAACTGGAAAACCAAAGAATTTGTCCCTATTACTTTTATACAACAATAATTGTCTTTAAATTTTTGTCGGATTTGTAATAATTAAACAATTTAGACTTTAAAACCTTGTGTCTTACCCAAGGCACAACGGTCCATTTGTTAGGGTTGTTACTTAATTTTCATATTTCATCAATAAATCATGGACTTTTTTGCATGCAAATTTTACGCTCTTTTTTCTTCTTTTTCTACATTTTTTTCAAAGATAGTTATGCTCTTACACACACTCACATATCAAAATGCAAATCCGCATCCACTCAGGATCCCATGGGTAACGATTCTGCTATGGCCTATTGTGACTTTGAAAATCCGATCTACCAAGCCGAAGATGAAGGTGAGGAAGATTGTGAGGTGCCAGGGGAACTAGCCAAGTTACTACAACAGGAAGAAAGGACCATATAGCCCCACGAAGAGTCGGTTGACACAATTAACTTATGTACTGAAGAGGACAAGAAAGAAGTGAAGGTAGGTGCCAACCTGGAACCTAGTGTCAAGAAGCGCTTAAATCAGTTACTACATGACTATGTTGAGGTCTTTTCCTGGTCATACAAAGACATGCCAGGACTCGACACTGATATCGTGGTCCATCATCTACCGACAAAAGAAGACTGCCCTCCAGTAAAACAGAAAGTCCGTCGCATGCGGCCAAAAATGTCAGGGAAGATCAAGATTGAAGTCATGAAGCAATTCAATGCTTGATTCTTAGCCGTCACCTCCTATCCACAATGGGTCGCCAATGTTGTTCCAGTGCCTAAAAAGGATGGTAAAGTACGAATGTGTGTGGATTACAAAGACTTGAATAGGGCAAGCCCTAAGGATGATTTCTCGCTTCCCCATATCAATATTCTGGTTGACAACACCGCACAACATAAAGTATTCTCCTTCATGGATGGTTTCTCCGGGTAAAATCAAATCAAAATGGCACCTGAGGACATGGAGAAAACGACCTTCGTCACACAGTGGGGCACGTTCTATTACAAAGTTATGCCATTTGGGCTGAAGAACGCCAGGGCAACTTATCAGCGCGCCATGGTAGCTCTATTTCACAATATGATCCATCACGAGATAGAGGTCTACGTGGATGACATGATAGCCAGATCTTAAATTGAAGAGGAATACCTTGACCATTTGCATAAACTGTTTGAAAGACTGAAGAAATACAAACTAAGGTTGAACCCGAGTAAATGCACATTTGGAGTGAGGTCCGGTAAACTCATATGCTTCATTGTCAGTGGTAAAGGTATCGAAGTGGACCCTACAAAGGTAAAAGAAATACAAGAAATTCCTTCTCCTCGCACCGAGAAGGAATTTAGAGGATTCTTAGGATGGCTAAACTACATCGCCAGGTTCATTTCTCACCTAACCACTACTTGTGAACCAATCTTCAAATTACTGAAGAAAGATCAAGTGTTGGATTGGAATGACGATTGCCAGGATGCCTTCGACAGGATCAAAGAGTACCTTCAAGAGCCTCCTCTTTTGATTCCGCCAGCCGAGGGAAGACCTTTGATCATGTATCTAACTGTCTTGGAAAATTCAATGGGGTGTATGCTGGGACAGCATGACGAGTCTGGCCGAAAAGAGCATGCAATATACTACCTGAGCAAAAAGTTTACCGACTGTGAAACCAGATATTCACTTCTCGAGAAAACTTGTTGCACTCTGGCATGGGCTGCTCGCCGACTAAGACAATACATGTTGACCTATACTACCTTATTTATATCCAAGACGTATCTAATTAAATACATATTCGAGAAGCCCGCCCTCTCTGGAAGAATAGCAAGGTGGCAGATGATCCTGACTGAATACGACATACAATACACAACCCAAAAAGCAATAAAGGGCAGTGTGCTAGCCGATCACCTTGCTCATCAGGATATGGATAACTACCAGTCCATGAAATTCGAGTTCTCAGATGAAGACATTATGTTGGTAAAAAATTGTGAAGAACTCAGACCATATGACGGACCTGAACAAGGATCCCTATGGACCTTGGTTTTTGATGGAGCTTCTAACGCACTCGGCAACGACATAGGAACTATGATCATATCCCCTGAAGGATGTCATACTCCCTTCACCGCGAGGCTTTGTTTCAACTGTACCAATAATATGGCGGAATATGAAGCATGTATTATGGGTCTCAAAGCCTCCATAGATTTGGGAATCAAGTTCTTAAAGGTATTTGGAGATTCAGCCTTAGTCATCTGTCAGATCAAAGGAGAATGGGACACGAAGCATCCTAATCTCATCCCTTACAAAGAACATGTGTTGATATTAATCCCACATTTTGATGAAATTACCTTTGAGAATTTTCCACGAGAGGAAAATCAACTAGCGGACGCGCTAGCCACTATGTCATCCATGTTTAAAATCAAGTGGGATAACGAGGTTCCCCAGATCACCATTGAGCGGGTGGATGAACCAACTTACTATCACGAGATTGATACTGAAGAAGTAGTGGACAAGCCTTGGTTCCATGAAATTAAGAGGTATCTCGAGGCCCAAGAGTATCCGGAGGGAGCTTCAGCCAATGATAAGAAGTTCTTGAGAAGATTTTTTGCTAAATTCTTCCTCAGTAACGGAATCCTCTATAAACACAACCACAAATCTACTTTGCTTCGTTGCGTAGACCAGAGTGAGGCAGAAAAGATCATGGATAATTTACACGAAGGTGCCTTTGGCACTCATTCTAGTGGACACACGATGGCTAAAAAGATCCTACGGGCAGGATACTACTGGTCCACCATGGAAGCAGATTGTTATCAACATTCACGAACTTGTCACAAGTGCCAGATCTATGCTGACAAAGTACACGTGCCTCCGGTTCCCCTAAACGTCCTGACTGCTCCTTGGCCCTTCACATTGTGGGGCATTGACATGATTGGAGAGATCAAACCCATAGCTTCTAATGTACACCACTTCATCTTGGTTGCCATTGATTACTTTATGAAGTGGGTCGAGGCAACTACATTCGCTTATGTTATCAAGAACGTTGTGGCCTGATTCATCAAATAGAATCTCACCTGTCGGTATGATATCCCGGAGAGAATCATCACAGATAATGGTACCAATCTCAATAATACTATGATTACCACACTATGTGCGCAATTCAAGATCCAACACCATAACCCTTCTCCTTACCTGCCGAAGATGAATGGCGCTGTAGAAGCCATAAATAAAAACATCAAGAAGATCATACAAAAAATGACAGTGACCTATAAGGACTGGCATGAGATGTTACCATTTTCTCTCCATGGTTACCGTACCACGGCGCGCAGGTCAACAGGGGCAACTCCTTTCTCTTTGGTATACAGTATGGAAGTTGTCCTACCAATTGAAGTCCAAATACCTTCTCTGAGAATCATAAAAGATGCAGGGCTTAATGAAGATGAATGGATTCAAACTCGACTTGACCAGTTGAACTTGATTGATGAGAAAAGGCTTACAGTTGTCTGTCATGGTCAAATGTACCAAAAACTTATGATCAAAGCTTTTAACAAGAAGGTCAGACGCCAGGTATATTGGGTTGGTGACTTGGTAATCAAGCGTATCATATTTCCATAAGGTGATCCCAGGGGAAAATGGACTCCTACATATGAAGGATCATTTGTGATTAAAAACATATTCTCTGGTGGAGCAATGATCTTAACCACTATGGATGGTGACGACCTTCCGAGCTCTGTAAACGCAGACATAGTTTAAAGATACTACGCATGAATAAAGACCCGCTAGGTCGACTGGCTTAGGCAAAACTTAGGGTATCCCGGCGAACCAAAAGGGTTTGGGAAAAAATTAGGGATAAAATACAAAAAAAATCTGTACACCCGGCAAGCTGAAAACCTGAAAGGGCGGCTTGGGCAAAAAAGGGTATCCCGGTGGACTGAAAACCCGAAAGGGAGGTCCAGGAAAAAGTTAGGGATTGAAAGCATATGACTATGTCCTGTTGGATCACCTTACAGATAACCTTTAGTATCGACTAACAAACTCAAACGGTTCTAATTAATCCAATCAACTTCGGACAAAGCAGCAAGTGGATGAGACGCTCAGAGACATGAAGGCTATAACAAAGTGGGAACCCCATGGGATTATTTCAAATAGCTATATTTTCTTTGTATCAGTTTTCATTTTCTACGACGATATTCTCTTACTAGGATGTTCGTCTCTTTGTACAAAAATACTTATTCAAGTTAATACAAAGATACTCCTTTAAAAGTGAAAAACTATATGTTTTTTTTATTATTTCCCTGCTTTGTTTGCAAAAGCATCCAATGATTATTTTTGAACATATGCATTTGAACGTGATTATTGTTTACAAATGAGCGCAAGAAAAGAAGGAACATAAAACAGAAAGACAATTACTAATGGCTTTAAGAAATAGGATAATATCTATAGGCCATTCCATAAAATCCCCGCAGGTACTTTTTCCAACAAGAGCGAAAGCAAGGACATCCTACTACGGGATCACTAACGTATCTCCAATATGTAGCCTAATGGTATCAGGTGCTCTCACATTCCCGACGGACCAAAACTTCCAGTTATCATTCCAAAGATTCCCCAGTGAAAGTCGCCCAGTTTCTCAAGATTCCCCAGCAGGATTTCACGAAGTCCACAAGAAATGCATGACGTTTCCCTTTCCCAATAGAGTTTATTTCTATAATAATGGAAGCCCATCCATCAACACTTCGAATTCAACAAAATATGAAGACTTACACTCCACATCCCCAACAGCAGTCAGAGATTTATTTTCCCTAATCCAACAACACTGCAACATAACATCTTACATGCGCATACATTACGTTCATACATTATAAACATCAATGACACAAATGTATTGCACTATGCATTTCATGCATCATGGCATTACATACAACTAACTCTTTACCTTTTTCAGGAAAGATCAATCAACAGAAAATTATTATCAAATTTTCAATGAGACAAGACAAATATCTATGAACAAATCAATCATAGATCAAGTCTTGAAACATGACTAAATTGACTATCTACATGACAAATACTCCCCTTCAGGTCTCTGCTGGTTCAGTTTAAATATCTCAATGATTTATCCTGATTCTTTCCCGCAAATATATTCTCTGGTTCAGATAAGTCGCTCCAAGATTTATTCTGATTCTTTTCCAGATCCATGTTGGTTCAGTTTGAATCTCTCAACGGTTTATTTTGATTCTTTCCCTTAGACATCTTCTCTGGTTCAGATAAGTCTCTCCAAGATTTATTCTGATTCTTTTCCAGACCCCTGCTAGTTCAGTTTGATCTCTCAACGGTTTATCCAGATTCTTTCCCATAGACATCTTCTCTGGTTCAGATAAGTCGCTTCAAGATTTATTCTGATTCTTCTCTAGACCCTATTGGTTCAGTTTAAATCTCTCAAAATGTTATTTTGATTCTTTCCCGCAGACATCTTCTATGGTTCAGATAAGTCGCTTCAAGATCTATTTTGATTCTTCTCCAGACCCCTGTTGGTTCAATTTAAATCTCTCAATGGTTTATCCCGATTCTTTCCTAGTAGAAACTTTCTCTGGTTCAGATAAATCGCTCAAAGATCTATTCTGATTCTCTCCAATTAAAGAATACCCAAGAACACTTTTGGTTTAGTTTAAACCTCTCAACGGTTTATTCTGATACTTTCCAAGTAGACATTTTCTCTGGTTCAGATAAATCGCTCCAAGATTTTCTCTGATTCTTCCCCATCAAACAACATGCAAGACTTCTACTAGTTTCAGTTTAAATCGACCAAAGGTTTATCCTGATTCTTTTCCAGTTGAAGTCAAGTTTAGACTTAGTCTAATTTCTGTCAACAATCACCTTTGGATGGCATCTATAAGCCCATCTCCGACAATTCTCCATCATTTCTCCAAATGGGATCTTTAAGCCCATTCCCTACACAATCAACCAACACATCATCGAGTGCAAATTTCTGGGAACTCTAGTGTTCAATCATCTTCCACTTTCAAGCTACGAACGATAAACATGCCGATCTCACTTTTCAAGTTTATGAAGATTTAACAGGGGCAATTGTTGTACCCCAAAATTTGCCCTCTCATTTTTCATGCAAGATACTATCCTAGGATTTATCGAATACCCAATTTGGCTCAAAAGTTGATCAGACAGATTCTCATCCCAAGCAGTAAGTCAACAATTAGGGTTTGTTATTTCCCAAAGAAAATTGAGTTTCCAAGGTTTCAAATGGTCTTCATAGATCTTCATGTCTCCTCAAGGATGTTCGTGCCAAGTTTCAAACCTCTCATTGCAAGTTTGCTCAGTCAATGGTTCAAATGACTGAAAATGACTCTATTGACCCAAAAGTCGACCTTTTGCGAGACCAAGTTCAAATGATTTTAACTTCTTCATTAATCGATATTTTTGAGCGGTTTTGTTTGCGTATGACCCTTCTTGACGTCATCTCCAATTTCTCTTCACAAGTCAAGAGCTGATTATGTGCGAAAGATCATCGAAAATTCGAATATTTTAGAGGTCACTTTTTGTTTCTGACCTAATTTCAGATAATTGTGGTCTACTTTCCAGGAGTCGTAATGTCCTCAATTTTCAAGATCTCGAGACGACTATTTTTGTACATTGTCATGAGCAATGTCATCTACAAATTATTTCCAAGAATCAAAAGAAAATTGTGTTTAGTAGACCTTGAAAGTTATCGAATCGTCATAGGTCATTCGCTTGATTCTGAATGCTCTTAACTTCTAGGTTATGTTTATTCCTGTTGTACCCCAAAATTTTCCCTCTCATTTATCAAGACTTTTCTCACAAGACTTCTTGGACTCAAGACAAGATTAGGGTTTGGTCAGCTCAAGACATCTCATCTTGCACTGATAACCCAAAATTAGGGTTTGAGTTTGCACAAGGATTTTTGGACCATCAATGCTTCATGTGACTTTCATACACCATTTTGGACCCCTAAGATTGCTCATGATAAGTTTCAAGCCTTGTATTACACTTTTGCTCAGTCAATTGGACAGTTGACCTAAAAATCAGCTTTATTGGGGAAAAAGTCAACCATGGCCAATTTACAGTCAAACTTCATAATTTTAGATCCACATCAACATTTTAGACTCATATGTACCATTTGATCAAGTTTGGATTACAACTCCTCAAGAAATTTGATCAAATCATCAAAAGGGAAAAATGGTCAAAATTAGGTTTTGACTGAGAAAGGGCAATTTCTGATTTTTAACCTAGCCAATGACCAATTGAGTTCAAGCATGATTTCAAGGATTCAATGGCATCATCTTGACTTAATTACATGGTTCAAAAGATCTCAAGTTCATTGGATTGACATATGAAATTTGCAGTCAACTGATCAAAAATCAACTGTATACGGAAAAATCAAACTTTGACTTTTTGGTCAAAATCAAGTACCAAGAGTCATAATTCATCAAGATATGTCAAAATATGAAACTTGTTCACCAAGAAAACCAAATTTGAAAATTAGGGTTTGAATTTGAAAATTTTCATAACTTAGAAATTTTCTAAGTATAAAAAGTTTCTTATTTTTTCTCAACTTTTCACCACTTTCTCACCATGATGCATATTGATTCAAGGAAAGTCCCCAACATGAAAGTTGTAGAACTCCATGAAATATAAAACTTTTATTCACAAACTATTCCCTAAAGATGCTGGGATCTCAAGTTATAAATTTGTGAATACATGGTCATGAACTTCTTAACTTAGTGAAAGTTTGCCCTAATTTAGGCAGGTTTTGGACCCAACTTCATGGCCATTTTTCACCTAGTTACAAGAGGTATCTCAAAATTCATTTCAAATATGGATTATAGAGAACATTTCAAGCTTTCCAAAATGTCCAAGAACTCTCTAAGATCATTTTTGAGTAGGGAGAATCGAAGAGAGGAAATTGGCATTTTTCACTTTTTGTTCAAGCCATTTTCATGAAGAACCAAGTTGCAAACCAATCCTATGCTGGCTATTTCATGCTTTACAGATCCTAAACTTGCTACAAACTCCTTAATTAAATTCTTACTCAGTTGACAAATCCTCTATCCATGCTTTTGAACCTTTATCCAATTGATAGTTCCACTTATTGCAAAAAGGTTCCATTGCCATTTTCATAAAGAGCAACTTTTGCAAACTTTGTGATCTTGAGCATTGGACCTGTCCCCTTGATACAAGCAAGTACCACATACCAAAGGCAACTTGTATGGAAGAAATACCAACCCTAAGCAAGCAGGTACAAGCATGTGAGCTTTGTCTTATCACTTTGCTTCAAGTACAAGAAAAGTGGCAAAAAGGCTAGGGCTTGCACAACTGATAGAGAACTGACTTTGGATCATTTCAATACTAATATGCAAACAATATGCAACACATAACACGCTTGGCAAGGACCTGAAACTCTCTCAAGAAGCAAAGCACCAAAATTTGTCCAAAACACACAGTTTCTGCACAAACACATCCAACTCTCATTTGGCTCATGCGTTTTGTGTTTAGATCATTCAAACACATTACATACTTGATACCTAGTCAATCCAAACCATCATCCATGTTCTGTAACCTCTATTTCACTACATGCCATTGTTAACTTTGAAGCTTGTAGTTGGACTTGGTCAGGGAGTTCCAGCCACTTTCAGAGCAAGGTAAGAGTTGGAATAGATTCAGGGAAGCTCAAGGAAGCTCAAGCAATCATCAGACCTCCATTAAAGTCCCTGCATTTCCATACACGATTCCAGCTGAAGGAGGTATTTTTTTCAAACTCTATCTCTTTGTACAGGCAACCTCAGGCCACGATCTGTGAATGAAAAATGTAGTTCTCATCATAACGAAGCTGTACATATCACTATCTTGCATTTATATTACTTGTGCTAAGAGAATTTGGAGTTTGAAATCTCTGAAAATTTTAGGTTAGGATTTAGGGATTTCAAAATTCTCTTTGATCTTTGATAGTTAGATTACATAATTTATATGGTTGGAATCGTGAGCTCAAATGCCACATTTTTCATGTTATAAGTTTTTATTTTTATGCAAGCATGAGAAAGTTACAGGTTGAACCGACCATGGCGTGAGAAAGAGAAGGCAGGACATGGACGAAGCTTGTCTTGGGCTTTTTGGCTTCTTGGGCTATTTGTTTTTGCTAGCATCATTACCACTGTTTTACTTTCTCACCCCCTAACTCTTTTCATATTTTTATTTTTTTTCATTTTTATATTTAATACTTTTAATTATTTTCTTTAATGATAAAAAATCCTAAAAAATAATTTAATTATTTTTACACTTTTATTTTATTTTTTTTATTATTTCTCACATAAAAATTTAATTTATTTTGTTAAGATTTAATTTATTTTCTTAATAAACTTATAAATATAATTAAATATACTTAGTATTTTTATTTTACATTCCATATTTACAAATACTTATTTTTTGCACATATTTAATTTTTTAATATTTATGTATAATATTATTTATTTTTTATACAAAAAAATGCACAAAATAATAATATAGAAACATTATTTTCTTTTAAATGAAAATTAGGGTTTAATCCCTTTCAAAAGAATTAAATATTTTTCCTTATATTTCTTAGGTTTAAATTAAATATTCTTTTATACAAAAACAAGACATAAAACATCTTTTTTTACATATACATTGCATTACATTTTAAATATTGTATTATATTTATCTTAATTCGCACAAGTTCGATTTGGTTGTAATAATGTATTTAGCTTTATATTTGTGCAAATCCCCATTCAAACTTGTATTCCCCCCTCCCATAAAATTTTTGTAATAGATTAGTATATTTACATTACGCAATTTATCGCTTTATATGCCATGATTAATAATTAGGGTTTGTATGACAAGAACCAAACAAAGTAAAATAGAAAAACCCTAAATACAAGACAATCAAAAGCATGAAAATAATGCACTTTGCACACAAGCACCCTTAGGGTTTCTCCCACTTGGTTGCCTAAAATAAAATGGCCATGTTACGCATGCGAAGTATCTTGGCAAAACAAAACAAAATATAAGATCATAGTCCCTCGATGACGCTATTCAAAAGTTGCCTTACAAAATGATCTTGGCCCCTAAAAATGCTAAGATACTTGGCAACATTGCTATCATGGTTGTACGATGACCCACGCCCGTCCCACTTACACCCAAAGATAGGGTTGCTTACCAAATAAATGGTAAGCCAACAATGTCAAAGGAATAGAAAATGCACAAGAAAGACATTTGAGTAGGTAGATAGCTTCTAAGTTACTTGCTCCATTTCAAACAATCCTTGCTATTTTCAAAAACAAACACACACACATTTCAAAAATATCTTACAAACATTGAAAACATTTTCAAAAGACAAACATCTTTGTATACATTTTTACGAACGAGAATCATTACAAAGATTGCCTAAACAAATGGCCTATTTTACAAAATACTTTCAAAACCACACCAAACACCATTTCAAACAAACCAAAGCAAGTGATCTAAGCAAGTAACTAAGAGCCCATGGAAAACCATAGATGAAAAGGGTGCTAATACCTTCCCTTTTCATAATCTACCCCCCGAACTCAAGAAAACATCTCAAAGGTCTTTCCTTTGCTTTTTCACCTTTCCTTTTGGATAAAAGAAAAGTCGGTGGCGACTCTTGCTAACCGCGACATTTGCAAACACAAACACAAAACCTCAAGTCAGTTCTCCCACTGTATCACAGAACTGGCGAATCTGCTGGGGAAAATTATAAAAGTGGGGTTACCTTAGGGTTTAGATCACATTTATTTGCTTACTTTGTTTGACTTGTTTGCTTTACATTTTGGTTCTTTGTTTGGGTTTGAATCCTCCACCCGGATTTGGGAAACATTATAGGTAAATAGCAATACATTATGGAAATTGTGCGGGGAATACCGACATGGTCTAAGAAATAGCTATGTTAGTGTGACATATTTGTGGGTACCGGTAGCCTTCGAGTCAATCAAAGAGAATACGGGGCCGCTGAGTGATGTCATGAAGCACTAACGAACTTTTAGAACCCTTTACTTGACCAACTTGGCCTTTAGGATATAGTGAGATGACCGGCTTTGGTGCAGTCCGAAGTTGGTAGATACTCGATACTACACTCATTGAGGGTTGGTTTCTTGGGATATTTCGGTCTCCATTAAAGAGGCTTGAACTGAAACAATGAACAAGGAAACAATCCAGTGATATTGAGCTCCTTAGAACCCGATTACTATTGTTAGGACAGGTTGAGCCAACTAAACTTCAAGGGGGTACTTACCTATAAAACCCCATGCAAGCCTAAACTAAGAACTTGCTTGATTTGCTTGTACATATATACTTGTTGTGATTGGTGGATTTAGAACTGACTGTTTTAAAGCTGGTTCGCGAAATGTCGCGGTAAGAAAGAGTCGCCACCGCCTTTTATTTTCTCCAACATGGACAGGACAAAAGCACAGCAAAATTCCTTATGAGATAGTTTCTCAGTTCGGGAGGTAGATTTATAGAAAGGGAAGGTGTTAGCACCCTTTCTATCCGTGGTTATCCACGGGCTCTTAGATACTTGCTCTTATGTTTTCAAAATGTTTGCTTTTCAAAATGTGCGTGGGTTTTGCAAAAGTTTTTTTGAAAGATTTCTGAATAACTCTTGTATCTGTCCTCAAGAGTGTTTGAAAAATTGTTTTGAAAGTCTTTTGAAAGTGTCAGTGTGAAAAGATTTTGTTTTGTTTTTTAGAGAGAAAGTATCCATGAGTCATCTACCTACCCTAAGGAATTAGGCTGTGGAAATGTCCTTAAGGTAGTGCCATCCCACCATTGAGAGGTAGGTAGCACCACCGTTGGAGGGGTTCGGGTCAATTCGATTGTAGGGACAGTGTGATCACCAAAGCAACAGCAGGACACCTTAGAAGCTACCCTTATGTCCTTGATCCTTTTTTAATCCGAGGCGACCGTTTCGAGGCAACTGTTTCGAGGCAACTGTTTCGAGGCAACCGGATCATGGACATAAGGACCGCTAAAACGTCCTATACTTGACGACCACATTTCGAAGGCAACGAGTGAGGCGTACCCTAGAAGTGGTGTGTGTATTTGTGTGTTGTTTTCAGTTCAACAATTATCTTTGATCATGGCATTGTGAGCTACGCTTGTTTTTAATTAGCATACATTCTTTCATGCAATTTAGAGTTTAAGGGTGCGGAAAATTAAAAGACGGAAAGATAAAAGCTACGCTATTACAAGGCGCGGGTCTATACATCGCCAAAATACAAAGACCCGTTTTTGATAAAAGATGCGAAAAATAAAAGAATACCCGATTACTATTACATCCGGAAAGCAGTTACATAATATTCAAAAGAAAATAATGCGCGAAATAGAAATTAAAATGGAACGTCCGAGGGTTTTGACCCTTTGCTTGAAATTAAGTTAAATTAAAGTCTAATTATTATTTAATTAAAGGAAGGTGTTTTTTTGTGTTTTTTGTATTTATGAAAATGAAGAAAATTAAAATTAGAAGGAAACCCTAGTTCTAAATTATTTTAATTATTAATAAAACGTCAAAGTTGACCTAATTTAAACTAATTAGTTAATTTACATATTTATGTACAAAAATAATAGTTAATAAATAGTAATAATGAATAATGATGCAAATAATTAATTAAGAAAAAAAAAGTGTCAAAAACCTAATTCTATGTGATTTTTATTTAAGAAAAAATTGAATTTTAACCTAAATTAAACTAAAGTTAATTGTTAGAGTTTATTTACAAAAAATATGTTAGTGATGAAATTAATAATAATTAAATATATTTTACAATTTTGACTTTCTGTTTTTATTATGGGAAATTATTTTATGGTGAAAAAACAATTAAAACAAAATAAAAAGAATTAGAAAAGAAAAGAAAATAAAAAAAATGCAAACAAAGGGGGGGTGTCTGGCCCATGTGGAGGTGTGATTTGAGAAATTCAGGCCCATGAACACAAGGCCTTTGTTTGACTTTCCAGATTGAGTGCACATGGTTGACTGGGGTATACCCTGGACTGCATCATCTGGCCACCGGATGGAACATCAGGGGGCACTTGGCAAGCCAGCATGTTAGGACGTATGGTAGTCCTTTGAGTGAACGCTGCATGGGAATAGGTTAAGAAAAATAACAACAATTATATGGGGGGACCTGGGAATCGAACCCAGGTCCTAGCACTCACCAAGCGTGTCATCCACCATCCAGCCATTCAAACGCGTTTGTACATATAATGGATAGTAAACATAATATATGAAAAAGTAACCACTACACTGGGAAACGCGCGCAAATTCAAACCTCCCAACCACACAGAGCCACGTATGTTTCTTCTTCGTTTTCATGCAATTATATAAAACAAGTAGCGGGGGTTTTAAACCCCCACAAACTGAAAGTCCTAGAAATAGCGATTAGCCCTATGCATTACATAAATTGAGCGCGAGTAGTTGGTTGAATTCGTCTGGCCTTGACGAATTCAACCATGGTCATGGCTTAATCCAATTTTCCTCCTGTAGAAAAACCCAATTTTCAAGCTTATGAACCCTAAATTTTATCCATGGTGGATTTCGATTCAGGGGGCTATAATTCAATTGAATGGTACCAACAGCTTCAGAAGGTCCCTATGAGCATGAATCAATCCAAAAAAATTGTTAAAAGCGCATGAATGATGATATACGAATTTAGAAAATATAGCAAACCGTGTCACTTGTATCTTCTGATTCTTTGCGTGTTTGGACTGGTTCTTGATTGCAAAAGCTTCCTGGAGACTCAAGCAATACGTTTGGATCACTTTTAGGCTTCGAAACGTACTGCAAATATGATTTCAGTTTTCAAGTTTCTCTCCAAAATTTGCAAATTGGTTATGAGTTTTCAACAGCTTTTTTCGTGTATGTCTCAGTAGGGTTTCCTTGTGCATATGTATATGAAGCAAATTAGGTCAAAACAAAGCCCATGAATCCATGAATTGATGACTTGAATCTTTGATTGCTAATCATATCTTTTTTCAATCTTTTTCCATGGAAACTTTGCCAATTATGGAAGATCTTGTCTTGTTGATTGATGCACGAAATCCTTAGCATGTGTGGAGTATATTTGCTGCATAAAAAGATTTGACAACCATTATTTGATATTTTTCTACAATTAAAACTAATTAAATGAATTAATAAGAATAAAAATTCAATTAATTAATTAAAAATAAGAAAATAAATTATTTTGAGCTCAATGGATCGTGCATAGGCTTTGGGTAATGATTCAAGAAAGAATTTGAGGTCCATTAGCAATTTTGAAGTTTTTTGGCAATGTTGACTTTTGAAAGTTCCCAAAAATTTCCCAACTTCTCCAATGCATATCTTGCTCAATTTTGAAGCTATGATCATGTTCTTGGACATTTTGGAAAGGTCTTGAAGTCCTCTAACCAATGTCTTTGGTCCCATGTCATTTTGATTTACCAATCTCAAGTTATGGTCTTTGACTTAAAGTGCCTTTTTGTTGACTTTTGAAAATGACCTATAATGTTGAAATTGATAACTTTTTGTGAGAGCATTTATTGGACTTGGAATGTGAATATGAGTTGTAGGAAATGTCATCCCCTTCAAAATGAGCTTTGGATGGGATTTTTCTGATAAACCATGAGGAAGTTATGCCCTGGTCAATTTGCAGTTGACTTTTCAGCTGTCCAAAAATAGAAACTTTTGCATCTTGAGACTTTTTTGAGCCATGCTTGTGGAATCATGATCAAGAATTGATCAAATGATGATTGTGGCTTCAAAATAAGATGTTGACCAAAATTTTTGACTTTTGACTGTCAAATGACCATTTTGCCCCTGTAGTTGACTGTGGAGCATTTAGGGTTTTTGACTGTGCAATTTGATGTTGTGAGTCTTGAAACTTGACATATGGATGCTTGACAATATTTATAGGCATATGGGACTTGATTGGACCCTTGGAAACCTCAATTTCTTTGCAAGAACCAAAACCATAATTTTGACTGTGTTAGGAGGCAATTGGACTGTGCAACCCTTGAGAGATTTTGAACCTTGATCTTGACAAATCTTAAAGAATATGGGAGGGAAAATTTTGGGGTACAACAGTTGCCCCTGTTCAATCTTCTTAGACCTGAGGATGTAGATTGGCTGGCGTGCCTTTCGTAATCCGAAGGTGGAAGATGATTGAACACTAGAGTGCCCAGAAATTTGCGCTCACATAGAGTGTGTTAGCAGTGTGATGGCGGGAATGGGCTTACAGATGCCATTTGGAAAGATGATGGATAGGAGGATGGGCTTATAGATGCCATCGGGAGGTTGTCGATCGCGTAAGAGATTCCTTAGCGAGAACTTGCGTACCTGAGAAAGAAAGATAATTACCTGGCCTGTTACCGGTGTTGATCTTCAAACTCTTTATGTAGATGTGCCCTGGCTGGATACAGGAATCGAGTCTTCAAACTCTTCAGACGTGCCCTGGAAAGATACAGGAATCGAGTCCGGAGAATAGTCGTCAACAGATACACCCTGGCAAGATACAGGAATCAGATCTTCAAACTCTTCAGACGTGCCCTGGCAGGATACAGGAATCGAGTCTGGAATTTAGTCGTCAACAGATACACCCTGGCAAGATACATGAATCGGATCTTCAAACTCTTCAGACATGCCCTGGCAGGATATAGGAATCGAGTCTGGAATATAGTCGTCAACAGATACACCCTGGCAAGATATAGGAATCAGATCTTCAAACTCTTCAGACGTGCCCTGGCAGGATACAGGAATCGAGTCTGGAATTTAGTCGTCAACAAATACACCCTGGCAAGATACAGGAATCGGATCTTCAAACTCTTCAGACGTGCCCTGGCAGGATACAGGAATCGAGTCCGAAATTAGTCGTCAACAGATACACCCTGGCAAGATACATGAATCGGATCTTCAAACTCTTCAGACGTGCCCTGGCAGGATACAGGAATCGAGTCTGGAATTAGTCGTCAACAGATACACCCTGGCAAGATATAGGAATCAGATCTTCAAACTCTTCAGACGTGCCCTGGAAGGATACAGGAATCGAGTCTGGAATTTAGTCGTCAACAGATACACCCTGGCAAGATACAGGAATCGGATCTTCAAACTCTTCAGATGTGCCCTGGCAGGATACAGGAATCGAGTCTGGAATTTAGTCGTCAACAGATACACCCTGGCAAGATACAGGAATCAGATCTTCAAACTCTTCAGACGTGCCCTGGAAGGATACATGAATCGAGTCTGGAATATAGTCGTCAACAGATACACCCTGGCAAGATACAAGAATCGGATCTTCAAACTCTTCAGACGTGCCCTGGCAGGATACAGGAATTGAGTCTGGAATTTAGTCGTCAACAGATACACCCTGGCAAGATACAGGAATCAGATCTTCAAACTCTTCAGACGTGCCCTGGCAGGATACAGGAATCGAGTCCGGAATTAGTCGTCAACAGATACACCCTGGCAAGATACAGGAATCGGATCTTCAAACTCTTCAGACGTGCCCTGGCAGGATACAGGAATCGAGTCTGGAATTAGTCGTCAACAGATACACCCTGGCAAGATACAGGAATCAGATCTTCAAACTCTTCAGACGTGCCCTGGCAGGATACAGGAATCGAGTCTGGAATTTAGTCGTCAACAGATACACCCTGGCAAGATACAGGAATCGGATCTTCAAACTCTTCAGACGTGCCCTGGCAGGATACAGGAATCGAGTCCGGAATTAGTCGTCAACAGATACACCCTGGCAAGATACAGGAATCGGATCTTCAAACTCTTCAGATGTGCCCTGGCAGGATACAGGAATTGAGTCTGGAATTAGTCGTCAACAGATACACCCTGGCAAGATACATGAATCAGATCTTCAAACTCTTCAGACGTGCCCTGGAAGGATACAGGAATCGAGTCTGGAATTTAGTCGTCAACAGATACACCCTGGCAAGATACAGGAATCAGATCTTCAAACTCTTCAGACGTGCCCTGGCAGGATACAGGAATCGAGTCTGGAATATAGTCGTCAACATATACACCCTGGCAAGATACATAAATCAGATCTTCAAACTCTTCAGACGTGCCCTGGCAGGATACAGGAATCGAGTCAGGAATTTAGTCGTCAACAGATACACCCGGGCAAGATACAGGAATCAGATCTTCAAACTCTTCAGACGTGCCCTGGCAGGATACAGGAATCGAGTCTGGAATTTAGTCGTCAACAGATACACCCTGGCAAGATACAGGAATCGGATCTTCAAACTCTTCAGACGTGCCCTGGCAGGATACAGGAATCGAGTCCGGAATTAGTCGTCAACAGATACACCCTGGCAAGATACAGGAATCGGATCTGGAATCACGACAGTTGATAGTAATTATCTTTGTATTGACCTTTGTCCTGAAAAGACAAAACGTTAGTTGTATGCGATGTTATGATGTATGACATGCGTGATGTTCTCAAAATAAATGAGATTGTATGTTCATGATGCGTATGTGCATGCTATGATGTATGAAGATGTGATGTTTATGAGGTATTTTTGGCTAGGAAAGTAAATCCTTGACGAGTGCCGGGAAGTCAAATCCTGGGATGATATTTGAGGAGAAGAGTTCTTTGTTTCCGTTGGGGATGATGGTTGCAAGAATACCGGTAGGAGAAGATGACTCCGTTGGGGAATAAACTTGGCGAATAGATTACTCTGCGGGGAGTGAACTCTGTGGGGAAAGAGAGGTACTTTGCTGAGGTTGATGATAACTCCGCTGGGGATACTATTGTTGAGCTCTGTTGGAAGTTTTGATGAACTTCGCTGGGGATAGGAAGACTTCACCGGGGGCGATCTTTCCGTGGCAATTGGCTGAGGATAACCCAGTTATATCCTGGTGGGGAAATAACCTTTGAATAAAGCCGGGGGGGCGTTCGTGCTCTGCAGGTGATAAGCTTCCAGAATCTACTGGGGATAAGCTTCCTACTAGGGAGATTGATTCAACTTTCCTGGGGAAACTTTTGAAAAAGCACAGTAAAGACCTTTCGAGATGTTTTCATGAGTTCGGGGGGTAGATTATGAAAAGGGAAGGTATTAGCACCCTTTCCATCCATGGTTTTCCATGGGCTCTTAGTTACTCGTTAAATCACTTGCTTTTGTTTGAAAATTATGCTTTTGTGTGGTTTCGAAAGTATTTTGAAAAGGTGCCATCGTTTAGGCGAACTTGGCAATGATTCCCGTTCGTAAGAATGTATGCAAAGTGTTGAGCTTTTGAAAATATTTCATGTTTGGAAAGTGTTTTGAAAGTGTATGTGATTGTTTTGAAAATAGCAAGGATGTTTTGAAATTGAGCAAGTAACTAAAAGTAATCTACCTACTCAAAAGGTTTTAGATGTGTTTTTCCTCCTCCTTTAGATGTTGCTACCTTACCATTGATTTGATAAGAAGCCCCATCGTTGGATGTGAAGGGACAGACGTTGGGTCATCGTATGACCATGATAGCAATGTTGTGAAATGACTTAGCACTTTTCTGTAGGGACTAAGATCATTTTGAAAGGCAACTTTGATAGCGTCATCGAGTGACTATGATCTTTTTCGATTTGTTTGTGCTAAGACATCCCACATGCATAACATGGCCAATGATGGCAAATGATCTTGACAGAATATGATATCCAGTACACAACTCAAAAAGCAATCAAGGGAAGTGTATTGGCAGATCATTTGGCACACCAACCTGTGGATGATTACCAATCGTTGAACTTTGAATTTCCGGACGAAGATATCATGGTAGTAACAGATTGTGAAGTGCCTAGACCGGATGAAGGACCTGAGGAAGGATCCCGATGGTCTATGCATTTTGACGGAGCCTCCAACGCTTTGGGTAATGGTGTCGGCGCTGTAATCATATCCCCCAAAGGCACTCATACTCCACTCACCGCCCGACTGTGTTTCAACTGCACCAACAACATGGCGGAGTATGAGGCATGTATCATGGGTCTTCAAGCTGCAATCGACTTAAGGATCAAGTATCTGAGTGTCTTCGGAGATTCCGCTCTCGTGATCAATCAGATCAAAGGCGAGTGGGATACGAAACACCCAAATCTTATTCCTTACAAGGAGTATGTGTTGACTTTGCTTCCCCACTTTGAAGAGATAACTTTTGAACACTTCCCAAGAGAGGAGAATCAGCTAGCGGACGCACTAGCTACGATGTCTTCAATGTTCAAAGTCAAATGGGACAATGAGGCTCCCCGGATCATTATCTGGAAATTGGACGAACCAGCATACTGCTGCGATCTTGAGGCTGAAAAAGTGACTGAAAAACCCTGGTATCATGAGGTGAAGAGATACTTGGAAGCTCAGGAATACCCTGAAGGTGCATCTGTCAATGACAAGAAGTTCATGAGAAGGTTTGCGGCCAAATTCTTCCTCAGCAACGGCATTCTCTACAAATGGAATCATGATTCAACTCTACTGCGTTGTGTGGATAAGGCTGAAGCAGAGAAGATCATGATAGAACTGCATGAAGGTACATTCGGGACACATTCCAGTGGACATACCATGGCAAAAAAAATCCTTAGGGCAGGATATTTCTGGTCCACAATGGAAGCCGATTGTTACCAACATTCTCGAACTTGTCATAAATGCCAGATCTATGCTGACAAGGTGCATATCCCTCCGGTTCCTCTGAACGTCCTGACGGCACCTTGGCCTTTTGCAATGTGGGGCATCGATATGATCGGCGAGATCCGACCAACGGCGACCAACGGGCATCGCTTCATCTTGGTAGCAATCGATTACTTCACGAAGTGGGTTGAGGCGGCTTCCTACGCAACGGTAACCAAGAGCGTCGTGGCACGTTTCATTCGGCACAACCTGATCTGTCGGTATGGCGTCCCAGAAAGGATCATTACGGACAATGGTACCAATCTTAACAACAAGATGATCACTGAGCTCTGCGAGCAATTTAAGATACAGCACCACAACTCTTCTCCCTACCGGCCGAAGATGAATGGGGCTGTAGAAGCAGCTAACAAGAATATCAAGAAAATTGTGCAGAAGATGACAGTGACTTACAAAGATTGGCACGAAATGTTACCGTTTGCTCTTCATGGGTACCGTACCTCAGCAAGGACGTCAACCGGGGCAACACCCTTTTCCTTGGTCTATGGCATGGAGGCAGTCTTGCCAATTGAAGTCCAGATACCCTCTCTCCGGATAATGAAGGATGCAGACTTGAGTGAAGATGACTGGATCCAGACTCGGCTTGATCAATTAAACCTGATCGACGAAAAGAGACTCACTGCTATCTGTCATGGTCAGACGTATCAAAAACGGATGATCAGGGCATTTAACAAGAAAGTCAGACCACAAGAGTATCAAGTTGGGGACCTGGTAATCAAACGCATCATCCTTCCTCAAAGTGATCCCCGGGGCAAATGGACCCCTACGTACGAAGGGCCATTTGTGGTTAAACATGTGTTCTCAGGAGGAGCCATGATTCTGACCACCATGGATGGTGACGACCTTCCTCACCCCGCCAATGCAGACATAGTAAAAAGATACTACGCATGAATAAAAGACCCGCTAGGTTGACATACCTAGGCAAAAATAAGGGCTTCCCGGAGAACCAAAAGGGTTGGGCAAAAATAAGGGATGAAATGAAAAAATCTGTACACCCAGCAAGTCGAAAACCTAAAAAGGCGGCTTGGGCAAAAATGGGTATCCCGGTGGACTGAAAACCCGAAAGGGCGGTCCAGGCAAAAGTTAGGGATAAAGCGTAACACTATGTCTCATTGGATCACCTTGCATCCAGAATTCGGCATCAACTATCTGGCTCAGATCTCGGCATCGATCAATCAGCTTCATCTTCAACCAAGCAGCAAAGTGATGAGACGCTTGAAGACATAAAGGCGATAGCAGAGTTGGAACCCAGTGGGAATATTGTGCACATAGCTGTTTTGTTTCCTTTTCAAAATTGTAAACTCTATGTTATTCGGCGGCATTCTCTTACTAGGATGTCAGCCTCTTGTACAAAAATGCCTATTCACAGGCAAATTTCAAAATCAATACAAGTTCACTTTTCCAAACAAATTGCCCATTGTTTTTCCTTTTTCTGTTTTGTCTTGCGAAGAACGTCCAATGTTCATTTTTGATATATGCATTTGACATTAAACTGCTGATTCATAAATATTTGCATATGAAACAAAAGACTAATTACAGGTGACATCAGAAACAGGGGCAATGTAAAGTTGTCTGATGCAGTCTGGTTGCTTTGTCCGCCAAGGTACCAAGATAGATCTAACTGAAGGATGTGATCAAGTTCTCTCAACTCCCCACAGAGTAAGACAAGATAGCAACATTCCCCAGTGGAGTATAGGCATTCATTAGCAAGCATCCCCGACAGTCTTGACCTAAGATTGTTCCCTGGCAGAATATCAATACCCCAGTGCAATCCCAAAAGTCTCCCCAGGAAAGCGGAATTCATATCCCCAGCAGGTCTTGAAGCTTATCCCCAGTAGATTCTGGAAGCTTATCCCCTGCAGACTAATTGCCACGGAAGATCGCCCTCGGCAAAGTCCTTCCCATCCCTAGCGGAGTTCATCAAAGTTCCCCAACATAACTTATCAACACAATCCCCAGTGGAGTTTATCTTTGGTATCCCCAGCAGAGCTTATCGTCATTATCCCCAGCGGAATCCATCATTGAAATCCTCAGCGGGCCTCTCATCAAAACTTCAGCAAAGTATCTCTTCCACAGAGCATTTCCCCGCAGAGTAATCTCTCCAACAAGTTTATTCCTCAACGGAGTCATCTTCTCCTACCGGTGTATTCTTGCAACCGTCATCCCCAGCGGAAATGAAGAGCTCTACTCTCCAATGTCAGCCCAAGATTTAATTCCCCGGCCGGTCGTCAAGGATTTATTTTCCTAGATGAAAATACATTCATAAACATTTCACATTTCATACATCTTGCTTACATACATGATAAAGGGCATACAACACTATCTCATGTTGAACATCATGACATCATGCATTTCATACATCATGACATTGCATACAACTGATGTTTTGCCTTTTCAGGGAAAAGACAACCCCAAAGACAACTACCTTCAGCTGTCACAATTCGATACCTGTATCTAGCCAGGGCACATCTGTGAGTGATCAGTTTCCAGACTCGATTCCTGTATCTAGCCAGGGCACGTCTGAAGAGTTTGAAGATTCGATTCCTGTATCTAGCCAGGGCATATCTGTTGACGACTATTTCCAGATTCGATTCCTGTATCCAGCCAGGGCATATCTGTTGACAACAATTCCAGATTCGATTCCTGTATCTAGCCAGGGCACATCTGTGAGTGATCAGTTTCCAGACTCGATTCCTGTATCTAGCCAGGGCACGTCTGAAGAGTTTGAAGATTCGATTCCTGTATCCAGCCAGGGCATATCTATCAACTATCACAATTCCAGATTCGATTCCTGTATCTAGCCAGGGCATATCTGTTGACCACATTTCCAGATTCGATTCCTGTATCCAGCCAGGCCATTTATGTTGACCACATTTCTAGACTCGATTCCTGTATCTAGCCAGGGCACGTCTGAAGAGTTTGAAGATTCGATTCCTGTATCCAGCCAGGGCATATCTAGCAACTATCACAATTCCAGATTCGATTCCTGCATCCAGCCAGGGCATATCTGTTGACTACATTTCCAGACTCGATTCCTGTATCTAGCCAGGGCACGTCTGAAGAGTTCGAAGATTCGATTCCTGTATCCAGCCAGGGCATATCTGTTGACGACTATTTCCGAATTCGATACCTGTATCTAGCCAGGGCATATCTGCATGAGGAGATTAAAGATCAAACACCTGTAACAAGCCAGGAAAACATCTGTCTTTCTCAAATACACAAGTTCTCGCTAAGGAATCTCTTATGCGATCAACACTTCCGAATGGCATCTATAAGCCCATTCCCGACAAGGTTCTGTCACATCTCCAGATGGCATCTATAAGCTCATCTCCCTATCCACCATCTCTCCAAATGGCATCTATAAGCCCATTCCCGACATCACATTGCTGATACTCCAACATGCGAGTGCAAATTTCTGGGCACTCTAGTGTCCAATCTCCTTTTACCTTCGAGTCACGAAAGGCAAACTTGCCAATCTAACTCTTCAGGTTCAAGAAGATTGAACAGGGGCAACTGTTGTACCCCAAAATTTGCCCTCCCATTTCCTCAACATTTTCTCATCACAAAACCCTTGGAGCTCAAGATCCAATTAGGGTTTCCTCTGCTCAAGACTTCTCCTCGCACTGTTGACCCAAATTAGGGTTTGTGTTTGAACAAAGATATTTTGACCTAAAATGCCTAAGATGACTTTCATACTTCATTTTGGACTCCCAAGTTTATCCATACCAAGTTTCAAGTCTTGATTCCAAATTTTGCCCAGTCAACTGGACAGTTGACCTAGAAATCAGCTGTATTGGGGAAAAAGTCAACTGTGGCCAATTGACAGTCAAATCTCATGAAAATTGACCCACATCAACATTATGAACTCACATGGACAATTTGATCAAGTTTGGATCACAATTCCACAAGAAATTTGATCAGATCACCAAAAGGGCAAAATGGTCATTTTTAGGGTTTTGACTGCACAAAGGCAATTTTTGACTGTTTGACCTAGCCAATGGCAAACCAAGCTCACATATGGACTCAAGGACCCCATGGAATTATCTTGACATGATCAACAAGTTCAAAAGATCCCAAATACACAAGATTGACAGTTGAATTTCCCAGTCAATTGATCAATTTTGACTGTATACTGAAAAGTCAAACTTTGACTTTTTGGTCAAAATCAAGTGTCAAGATTCATTTTTCACCAAAACATGCCAAATCATGAAACTTGTTCATCAAGAAATCAAGAAATGCAAATTAGGGTTTGAAATGAAGATTTTTCATAACTTAGAATTTTTCTAAGTTATGAAAAACCCTAATTTTTTCCTAACTTTGTCCCACTTTCTCACCAAGATTCATTTGGATTCAAGCAAAAGTCAAAACATGAAATTTGTAGCCTATTGCATAATCTACAACTTTGATTCACAAAGTTTTCCCAAAAGAAGCTTGTAGCTTAAGTTACAATTTTTGGAACAAGGGTACCAAACCATTCTTAACTTAGAGAAAATTTGACCTATTTTAGGCAAGGTTTTTACCTAACTTCAAGACCATTTTTCACATGCTTCCACTTGGAATTTTAATTTTCATTTCAAAGATGGATTGTAGTACACATTCCAAGCTTTTCAAAATGTCTAAGAACTCATCAAACAACCTCATGGTTAGGGAGAATCATATTTGGCAATATGGGAAAAACTCACTTTTGATTTGGCCAAGTTACATGTTCATACATTTGTGCCATTTTGAATTCAGCATGCTTTCCTTGATTACAAGTCTTTTATCTCAATTACACTCATAAATTTAATGCCAATCCTTTGTGCCAAGATGTTGTTCTATGAGTTTGGACATTACATGTTAAACTAAGCCATTTATAGAAAAAACAAATTAACCATTCTTGAAAAGTGAACTTTATGTCAATATGCAAATCCAAGCAAGTACATTTGAAATCTCTTTGGCACAAGTTTATGAGTTAATTACACTGATCAAGACTGAGTTATGCAGCACATTAGGGGGGCCTCTACCTATCTAGAACACCAACTTGCCATCTCTTGCTTAAAGTGTAAGAAACATAGCATATCATCCACCAACTTTCATCTCAGCTAACCAAGCGTTAAGAAAACTTGTCAAGCATATTCTAAACATCCATTCTGAGCTAGAACACGAGTGAACCATCTCTAATACCTCCCCATTCCCAGAATCACCCTCAAACTGCCCAAACAGAGCATCTGCTGCAGTTTGAGTTCCATAGCTCAAACCTTCCATGCATTCTTGCTAAAAACACTTCAAACACATTCCATAATATCTATATAAACTATTCCAAACCTTGAACTGAGACTGTAACAGCCATAGCACCATTTGCCATTTCCATTTTTCTATCTTGCAGGTGGACTTCTGCAGCTTGATTTGGCACGATTCAAAACACACCAAGCATTGGAATAGCATCACTACACTTCAGGCAAGCTGTACAAATCATCATCTTTCCCTGAAAGCTCCTTCATTGCAAGACATGATTCCAACTGAACATGTATATTCATGAAGTTCTATCTCTCAATATAGGCATTGTTAGCTTTAGGTTTGTGAGGAAAACATGTCACATTCATAGCCCTGAACATGCCCATGTAATTAGATTTCATTTATATTATGTATGCTTAGAGAATTTTAAGTCTGAACATTGAACAAAAACTAGGTCAGGAATTGGGGGAGAAGAAATTCTCTCTCATCTTAGAGAGTTAAGTCAAGTTCTTTATATCCCTGAATTCGTCTCTTAATGCTCTACATTTTTCATGTTATGAGTTTTGCTTGAAAGTCCAGGAATTGAGAGATAAAAAACGCGCGTGGATTGTGTTCAAACATGTTCTGAGGTTGAAGATGACAGGATTCTGGGCTGGGCCTGTTTCCCTTTTCTTTTTGCACCATTTTTTTCACTTTCACACCCCCTAGGCCCATTTTGCTTATTTTTATGACTTTTTGACATTTTCTTTTTTGGTCTGACTTATTTATTTTTTCTTATGATATTAAAAATATAAAAAATATTTTTTACACCATTTTCATATTTATTAGGTATTTATTTGTTTAGGTTAATATTTGTACATAAATAAACAAATAGATATACTCTTATTTAAAAAATGTTAAAATAGTGCAAACACATTTATTTTCCATTTTTTTATTTTATTTTATCTTCTGAAAATATTTTATATAAAATATACCTTTTTTATAAATATTAAATATTATTATTTTGGTACATATAATATATATTTAGTAAATAATACAAATATTTATATATATTAGTATATTTAGGTTAAAAATACAAAATATATACATTTTATTTTTTTATTAATATTTAACATAAAAAATATTTTTTTGACAAATATACTTCATTTTTATTTTTATTTTTGTATATAATAAATAAGTATTGTACATGTTAAATAATTAATACTTTTATTTAATAAAATTAGGGTTTTGCCCTAAATATAAAAAACTCCAAAAAAATAATACTCTTTATTTTGTTTATTTGCCATATAAAAATACTTTTTTTTCATACATATAAAAACATTTTTTGCATCTCGCATATTTATTCTTATGTTATTTAATTATTGTACATTAATTAATTTGTATAATTCTCAATTGATGTAATAGTCTAGGTTTAAATTCCTTGTCAAAATACCCCCCATTTGAACATTTGTACCCCCCTTCCCATATATTGTGTTGTAATAGCTTAGTAATTTTATTTTTCGCACTTTAACGCTTCCTAAATATACCATGTTAGAATTAGGGTTTGTATGCGAATAAAAAACAACAAAAATAGTTTGACCTAATTTCAAGATAAACAAGCATGAAAATGGACAACACTAATCACACTTGCACCCCTAGGGTATTCCACTTGTTGCCTTCAATAAATGGGCCATATTGTATGTTAGGTCTCTTTGGGCAAAATAAAACAATTCAAATGATCATAGTCCCTCGATGACGCTTTCAAAAGTTGCCTAAAAATGATCAAGTCCCTTAAAGAAAATTGCCCAAAGATACTTGGCACCATTGCAATTATGGTCTAAACGATGACCCGCGCCCGTCCCTTTCACATCCTAACACAAGATTGTCCACCAAATGCAATGGTGGAACAAAATTGTTAAAAGGGTTAAAACCTAGCAATAATCTTTGAGAAATTTAGGAGTAGATAACCTCTTAGTTACTTGAATCAAACTTGCAAAACAAAACACTTGCCTATTTTCTAAAACCACACATCATTACACTTTCAAAAACAACTTTCAAAAACAACTTTCAAAAACAAATGAAAACCTTTTCAAAAGACATACACCTTTGTATACATCCCAACATGGATCATTACAAAGGTTGCCACCACATTGGCCTCTTTTCAAAAATATTTTCAAACCCACACACAAAGCACCATTTCAAACAATTGAAAAATAAGGCAAGTTGATCTAAGCAAGTAACTAAGAGCCCATGGATAACCATGGATAGAAAGGGTGCTAATACCTTCCCTTTCTATAATCTACTTCCCGAACCCAAGAAAACATCTCAAAGGTTTTTTGTTGTGCTTTTTAACCTTTCCTTAGGATAAAATAAAAAGTCGGTGGCGACTCTTGCTCAACCGAAACATTTGCAAAAACAAACGCAAAACCATAGTCAGTTCTCCCACTGTATCACAGAACTGGCGACTCTGCTGAGGATAAAATTTAAAAGTGGAGTAACCTTAGGGCTTAGATCACCTTTGTTTTCAATTGTTTGCCTTGTTTGCTTTTATATTTGTGGGCTTTGCATCGGAGTTTCATAGATCCTAACCCGGATCTGGGGAATACCCTTTTTTAGGTAGCATAATCTGTGAGGGACCTGTCCGGCGTAGACTTACATGGGTGAAGCAGTGGCTACGTTGGTGTGGCACCTTGGTCTGTACCTATATCCCTTGTGTTGCAACGAGGAGAATATGGGTCTTCTAAGGAGTCATTAAACACCAACCAACCTTAGAACCCTAAATTGACCAAACTTGGCCATAGAACAGTAGCAGTATGCTACACTCATTGAGGCTAAACTCTCGCGATGGTTCTGGCTGCAAGAAAAGATTGCGATGCTGGAGTTATGACCGATTGAGGGTAGTCAATGATTTGAGATCCTCTAGAAACCGATTACTTTTGATAGGACAGGTTTTAACCAACGAAACCAAAAGAGGGTAATACCTAAACTTCATGCTGGCCTGAAACCTAAGGGTTGTCTTGTGTGACTTGTGTGCCTTATCATGCTTGCCTGTGTGAATACTTGTGGTGTGCTTCATCATAGCATCATGCCATCATACCATTGCATGCATCCTGTATAAGGACTAACCCATTTCAAAGACAAAAAAGTTTCATCTTTGCTCTGTTTTGTAGGACATCATGATGCCCGTGCGTAGGAATACTATCCGGCTCAACTTTGTTCAACCACCAGCTCTGCTCAAAGATTTGGTTGGTAGGATTCCAAACACTACTTCCTTCATCAAAAGGCATGGTTCTCTCCTTGGCTTGATCACTGCAAAGTGGGACCAACAACTGATAAGTGTCCTGACCCAGTTTTATGACCCCCTGTATCATTGCTTTACCTTTCAAGACTTCCAGCTGGTCCCTACCCTGGAAGAATTCTCTAATTTGCTTGGGATCCCTGTTTTGGAGCAAACTCCATTCACTGGTTGGGAAAAGACTCCTAGGCCTGAAGAGGTTGCTGCAGTCCTCCCCTTGACCAAAGAAGAGGTATTGGCTAACTGGGAAACTAGAAGTGGAGTTAAGGGCTTTTTGGTCAAATTTCTGGTTGGCAAAGCTAATGATTTCTGGAATGACTTAGACTTCAAGGCGTACGAAGACATTCTGGCTCTTTTAATCTATGGTCTGGTATTGTTCCCAAATCCTGACACCTTTATCAGTATCTATGCCATAAGGATCTTCATGTCTCGGAATCCTGTACCCACTCTTTTGGGTGATATCCTGCAACAACTCTATGCTCGTACTGCTCGAAAACAGGGAACTCCGTGGTGTTGTGCTCCTTTGCTAGTGAGGTGGTTTATTTCGCACCTTCCTAAGTTCGTGCTGAAGAATGAAGAAGGAAAGGGTTGGGCTCATAGGTTAATGTCTCTCACTGATAATGACATCACTTGGACTCTCAGAGGTTTGGATGAGGTAGTTGTTATTGATCGTTGCGGAGAATACCCTAATGTCCCATTGATTGGTATCCAAGGAGGAATCTCTTATAATCCATGTTTAGCTCTCCGCCAGTTTGGAAGAGCCAGAAGAGCAGGGCCTCGTGAAATGTTGGTTCCTCACTTCCATTTTGAGTTTCAGGCAGACAGTGACAAACTACGCCATGGATTCATTAAGGCTTGGGACAGAATTCACAAAGCTGACCCACATGAGTTGGGACCAAAGACTTCTCTACCAATGGAACCCTATTGCAGATGGGTCCGCATCCGTGCTCAGAAGTTAGGTATGCCGTACGAAGCTGTCAGACCTATCATTCTTGAATCTCCTGATGAAGATGGGGTTCCTCCAACTGTCCTCCCTCCTCAGATACCCACTGATTTTGACACAATGAAGAGATCTTGGGCGCAGCTAAAAGAAGAACGAGATTTTTATCGGGAAAAGTTCAACGAACAGGAACGGAAGATCCAGAGGCTGACTAAGCAATTGGAGGAGGAGCGGGTCATGAATAACTACATCCACACTGAGAAGAGGAGGCCATGGGAGCACTGATGGGCTTTGGATATTTCCTTTTACAGCTTTTATTTCCTTTTCAGTATTTTTCATTCCTGTAATGCCTAAGGGCAAGTTGTTGAACAATTTAAAATTTGAATCTAATGAAGTGTGTTTCCCTTTTGTCTACAAAGTTGAATCTTGTTTGTCTTTGAAAACATAAAACATACGCATCTCATTGCACCATATGCATAGCAGGTACCCTTTTTCACAGGTTGCTTAATCTTCTTCGCTGTTTATTTGAACAGTCATCATGAATCCAGACTCATCCAGTGAGCAAGCAATCAAGGCCCTTCAGGCCCAAAGTGCCCAGTTTGAAGAAATGGTCCTGAGCCTGGCCCAAGGTCAGCAAGAGTTGAAGGCTCTACTCCTGAAGAAGAAGAAGAAAAAGAGGACTGCGTTATTCAACACCGGACGCAGGTTTAGGAACACACTCCATAATGAAGCTGATCCAACTACTTCTTCTGCAGAGAAAGATAGTCCCCAAGGGGGAGGAGCTCCTAGTCCTGCAGTCTCTGACAACGAGACGGACTACAATGACGAACAATACCCATATGCTGCTGACAGATACAAGCAATTAGAGGACCGCTTGAGCGCCATGGAGATTCAGAATGTGCCGGGGCTGGATTTCAGAGATTTGGGCTTATCTTCTGGGGTAGTAATCCCACACAAGTTTAAGGCGCCTGCCTTTGCCAAATATGACGGGGCTTCCTATCCAAAGCTGCATCTAAGGTCGTACGTAAGGAAGATCCAACCTTACACGGCAGATAAGAACCTTTGGATCCACTTCTTCCAAGACAGCCTTTCGAGGTCACAGCTTGAGTGGTTCTATCAACTAGATGGAACTAGTATCCGACACTGGGAAGATTTGGCAACCGCATTCTATAGACAATATCAATACAATTCTGATCTCGCTCCTACGCGTACCCAACTTCAGGGTATGTCTCTAGGAGCGGGCGAAGGGTTCAAAGAATATGCACAAAAATGGAGAGATTTGGCTGGCAGGGTGCAGCCTCCATTGACTGATCGTGAGCTGGTGGATATGTTTCTAGGGACCTTGTCTGGTCCATTTTTCAATCATTTGCTTGGTAATTCCTCCGCTGGGTTTATGGATTTGATCCTAACGGGTGAAAGGATAGAAGTTGGCATCAGGTCAGGAAAGATACAAAAAGCTGCCTCCGCAAGTACTGAGAAGAGGCTTTTCAAGAAAGAAGCAAGTGCCGTCTATGGTCCTAGAAGACAAGTCAAGCCAGAAAGTCGCCAAGCCATCAATGCCTTAGTCATTTCAAAGCCTGTTGTTGCTCCTCAGCAGTACAATCAACAAAGAGGTGAAAGGCCCAAGAGGCAGTATACTCGGCTGAGTATGACCTTGTCACAAATCTTACCGCAACTGTTATCAACCAACTTGGTGACCATCAAAGAGGCTCCAAAGGTCGTGAATACTGCATCTCCTAAGTATAACCCAAATGCCCGTTGTGCTTATCATTCCGATAGCCCCGTGCATACTACTGATGACTGCTGGGCCCTGAGAAATAAAGTGCAAGACTTTATCGACGCAAAGGAAATTTAGTTTGAGGCGCTTGAGAGGCCAAATGTTGTAACTGCTCCTATGCCCCAGCATAGAGTAAATGCCATCGAGGAAGATTTGTATGCTGTTTAGGTGAATGATGTTGTTACCCCTCTGTTGACTGTTAAGAGGAACTTACTACTAGCCGGTTTATTTCCGGGTTGTAGCAAGGGTTGCCTCCTGTGTGCTGTTATCCCTACCGGTTGTCCGCTGCTGAAATCAGGCATCCAAAGCCTGATGGATAGCAAGGAAATTCTGTTCAAGAAAACTGCTGTTCCATTTGTTTCCGCTGAAGAAGTATCTGTTGTCACAATTTACAATCCTACCAAAGCTCCCCCGAGGAAGCCAGTCCAAATTCTGTCTGTTGCACCCATTACTATTACTGTTCCGGGGCCTCTCCCCTATGAGTCTGATAAAGCTGTCCCATGGCATTATGGAGCCGACGTGTATGTGCTTGGAGTGAAGCAGGAGTTCAACACTGGTACCAGTATCAGTAACATCACTGGTCCCTCTAAGATTACTCGCAGTGGCAGGATCTTCTCGCCTGACATTGCACCGCCAGTTATCCGAAAGCCTCTTATCATCACACCCGCAAGTGTGCATGTTCCAAATCAAGTTCATGTGTCTACTACTGCCACCGAGTCCTCTGATGCTCGGGGCAAAGAAGTTGCTACCGATTTGCCTGCCAGGACGGAGGCACCAAAGAAGACTGCTGTTGAGGCCTCCCAACAAGAGATGGAGGAAATCCTTAAAATCATTAAAAAGAGTGACTTCAATGTTGTTGAACAGCTGGGGCATACCCCGTCCAAAATCTCTATGCTATCATTGCTGCTATGCTCAGAGGCCCATGCAAAGGCCCTGATTTCATTTCTGAAAACGGCCCATGTGCCGCAAGAGACCTCTGCAGATCAATTCACTGACTGTGTGGCTAATTTGACAGCTGACAATGGTTTGGGGTTCTCAGATGCTGACCTTACCGCCAAAGGGAAAAATCACAATGATGCCCTGCATGTTTCCATAGAATGCAGGAGCACTACTCTCGCACACGTATTAGTGGATACCGGTTCTTCCCTGAATGTTTTGCCCAAGAAGGCATTGGATTGCTTGGATTGTGAGGGCCTGGAATTGAAACCTAGTAACATCATTGTTAGAGCCTTCGACGGTTCTAAGAGGATGGTGCACGGTGAGGTAGACATTCCTATTCGTGTGGGTTCCCAAGTCTTCGACTCAACGTTCTATGTAATGGATATCCGTCCATCTTATTCCTGCTTGTTGGGCCGACCCTGGATTCACAAGGCTAGGGCTGTAACATCCATTCTACACCAAAAGCTCAAATACCCTGTCAAAGGGAAAATTGTTACTGTGCAGGGTGAGGAGGAATACATGGTTAGTCACTTGAATTCATTCCGGTATATCGAGATGGACGGGGAGTTTATTGAAACCCCCTTTCAGCATTTTGAAGAGGTTCCTCCAACGTTGGCATCGGCTGAAACAATGGTTGAAGAAGACTTTCCGTTGAAGATGGCTTCCCTGAAGGATGCCCAGGCTGTAATCGAGAAAGGCAAATGTGCAAATTGGGGTCAGCTTCCTGACTTCACTCAAAAGACCGACAAGTTTGGGTTGGGCTTTACTGCAGAGGCTCAGAGGGCTGTGCGCAAAGAAAGGATCAGAAAGGCTCCGGTGTTCATCACCAATCCAAGGGTGAATGCTATCGAGGAGGACGTAGAGGAAGCAGAGTTTGACAGTTGGATCTATCCAACCACCAGCAACGGACCAAGCAACTGGACGACAAAGGATTTTACACCTATCACATTTGTCACGCAGTAATTAACTCTTTTGATTTTCAATTTGTAACAAACAATATGTTAAAACTTTGTTGGCTCGGTGTCCTACCCGGGGCATCGTAGCTCCATTTGTGAGGGCTTTTTTGTATGACATTTCCATATATCATCAATCAAAACATTGGACGTTTGTTGCATTTCAAATCTTGTGCTCTTTTTATTTCTGTGTTATATATTGCAAAACAGCTATATTTACACACACTCACTTATACAGGTTTCAATCCACTCTGGATCTCACTGGTAACAGCTCTGCTACCACCAGTTATGACTTCGAAAATCCGATCAACTTGGCCGAAGACGAAGGTGAAGATGATTGCAAAGTGCCTGGTGAACTCGCAAGACTGCTACTCCAGGAAGAGAGGGCCATTCAGCCGCATGAAGAGCCCGTGGAAACAGTGAACCTGGGTACTGAGACAGATAGAAAAGAAGTCAAGATTGGTGCCAATCTAGAGCTCAGCATGAAGCAACGATTGATCCAAATGCTACATGACTACATGGAAATCTTTGCTTGGTCCTATGAAGACATGCCTGGTTTGGATGCCGACATTGTAGTTCATCACCTGCCTACCAAGGAAGACTGCCCTCCGGTAAAGCAAAAGGTCCGCCGCATGCGTCCAGAGATGTCTGAAAAGATCAAAGCCGAGGTTATGAAGCAATTCGATGCCGGGTTTCTAGCAGTGACTTCTTATCCTCAATGGGTTGCCAATGTGGTGCCAGTGCCAAAGAAGGACGGTAAGGTCAGAATGTGTGTCGACTACAGGGATTTGAACAGGGCCAGCCCCAAAGATGATTTCCCTCTGCCTCACATCGACGATCTTGTTGACAATACTGCTCAACACAAGGTGTTCTCCTTCATGAATGGTTTTTCAGGGTATAATCAGATCAAGATGGCTCCGGAAGATATGGAAAAGACTACCTTTGTGACTCAGTGGGGGACCTTCTGCTACAAGGTCATGCCATTCGGGTTGAAAAATGCTGGGGCAACCTACCAACGTGCCATGGTTGCTTTATTTCATGATATGATCCATCATGAGATTGAGGTATATGTTGATGACATGATTGCAAGGTCTCAAACTGAGGAGGAGCACCTTGACCATCTGAGGAAGCTGTTTGACCGACTAAAGTTATACAAGCTGAGGTTGAATCCCAACAAATGCACCTTTGGGGTGAGGTCCGGAAAATTGCTAGGTTTCATTGTAAGCGATAAAGGTATTCAGGTGGACCCTGCCAAGGTAAAAGCCATACAAGAGATGCCAACTCCAAAGACAGAGAAGGAGGTCAGAGGCTTTCTGGGACGACTGAACTACAATGCCCGATTCATCTCACATCTAACTGCTACATGTGAGCCAATCTTCAAATTACTGAAGAAAGATCAAGTAGTACGTTGGAACGATGAATGTCAGGCCGCTTTTGAAAATATAAAAGAGTATCTCCAAGAGCCACCCATTCTTATGCCACCAGTAGAAGGGAGACCTCTGATACTATATTTGACAGTGCTTGATAATTCAATGGGGTGTGTGCTGGGGCAGCATGACGAGTCTGGCCGAAAAGAGCACGCTATTTATTACCTGAGCAAAAAGTTTACCGACTGTGAGTCTCGGTACTCACTGCTCGAGAAAACTTGCTGCGCTCTGGTATGGGCTGCTCGCCGGCTGAGACAGTATATGCTGACTCACACCACTCTTTTGATTTCAAAGATGGATCCCATCAAGTACATATTCGAAAAGCCTGCTCTGTCTGGAAGAATAGCAAGATGGCAAATGATCTTGACAGAATATGATATCCAGTACACAACTCAAAAAGCAATCAAGGGAAGTGTATTGGCAGATCATTTGGCACACCAACCTGTGGATGATTACCAATCGTTGAACTTTGAATTTCCGGAAGAAGATATCATGGTAGTAATAGATTGTGAAGTGCCTGGACCGGATGAAGGACCTGAGGAAGGATCCCGATGGTCTATGCATTTTGACGGAGCCTCCAACGCTTTGGGTAATGGTTTCGGCGCTGTAATCATATCCCCCAAAGGCACTCATACTCCACTCACCGCCTGACTGTGTTTCAACTGCACCAACAACATGGCGGAGTATGAGGCATGTATCATGGGTCTTCAAGCTGCAATCGACTTAAGGATCAAGTATCTGAGTGTCTTCGGAGATTCCGCTCTCGTGATCAATCAGATCAAAGGCGAGTGGGATACGAAACACCCAAATCTTATTCCTTACAAGGAGTATGTGTTGACTTTGCTTCCCCACTTTGAAGAGATAACTTTAGAACACTTCCCAAGAGAGGAGAATCAGCTAGCGGACGCACTAGCTACGATGTCTTCAATGTTCAAAGTCAAATGGGACAATGAGGCTCCCCAGATCATTATCTGGAAATTGGACGAACCAGCATACTGCTGCGATCTTGAGGCCGAAAAAGTGACTGAAAAACCCTGGTATCATGAGGTGAAGAGATACTTGGAAGCTCAGGAATACCCTGAAGGTGCATCTGTCAATGACAAGAAGTTCATGAGAAGGTTTGCGGCCAAATTCTTCCTCAGCAACGGCATTCTCTACAAACAGAATCATGATTCAACTCTACTGCGTTGTGTGGATAAGGCTGAAGCATAGAAGATCATGATAGAACTGCATGAAGGTACATTCAGGACACATTCCAGTGGACATACCATGGCAAAAAAAATCCTTAGGGCAGGATATTTCTGGTCCACAATGGAAGCCGATTGTTACCAACATTCTCGAACTTGTCATAAATGCCAGATCTATGCTGACAAGGTGCATATCCCTCCGGTTCCTCTGAACGTCCTGACGGCACCTTGGCCTTTTGCAATGTGGGGCATCGATATGATCGGCGAGATCCGACCAACGGCGACCAACGGGCATCGCTTCATCTTGGTAGCAATCGATTACTTCACGAAGTGGGTTGAGGCGGCTTCCTACGCAACGGTAACCAAGAGCGTCGTGGCACGTTTCATTCGGCACAACCTGATCTGTCGGTATGGCGTCCCAGAAAGGATCATTACGGACAATGGTACCAATCTTAACAACAAGATGATCACTGAGCTCTGCGAGCAATTTAAGATACAACACCATAACTCTTCTCCCTACCGGCCGAAGATGAATGGGGCTGTAGAAGCAGCTAATAAGAATATCAAGAAAATTGTGTGGAAGATGACAGTGACTTACAAAGATTGGCACGAAATGTTACCGTTTGCTCTTCATGGGTACCGTACCTCAGCAAGGACGTCAACCGGGGCAACGCCCTTTTCCTTGGTCTATGGCATGGAGGCAGTCTTGCCAATTGAAGTCCAGATACCCTCTCTCCGGATAATGAAGGATGCAGACTTGAGTGAAGATGACTGGATCCAGACTCGGCTTGATCAATTACGAAAAGAGACTCACTGCTATCTGTCATGGTCAAATGTATCAAAAACGGATGATCAGGGCATTTAACAAGAAAGTCATACCACAAGAGTATCAAGTTGGGGACCTGGTAATCAAACGCATCATCCTTCCTCAAAGTGATCCCCGGGGAAAATGGACCCCTACGTACGAAGGGCCATTTGTGGTTAAACATGTGTTCTCAGGAGGAGCCATGATTCTGACCACCATGGATGGTGACGACCTTCCTCACCCCGCCAATGCAGACATAGTAAAAAGATACTACGCATGAATAAAAGACCCGCTAGGTTGACATACCTAGGCAAAAATAAGGGCTTCCCGGCGAACCAAAAGGGTTGGGCAAAAATAAGGGATGAAATGAAAAAATCTGTACACCCGGCAAGTCGAAAACCTGAAAAGGCGGCTTGGGCAAAAATGGGTATCCCGGTGGACTGAAAACCCGAAAGGGCGGTCCAGGAAAAAGTTAGGGATAAAGCGTAACACTATGTCTCATTGGATCACCTTGCATCCAGAATTCGGCATCAACTATCTGGCTCAGATCTCGGCATCGATCAATCAGCTTCATCTTCAACCAAGCAGCAAAGTGATGAGACGCTTGAAGACATAAAGGCGATAGCAGAGTTGGAACCCAGTGGGAATATTGTGCACATAGCTGTTTTGTTTCCTTTTCAAAATTGTAAACTCTATGTTATTCGGCGGCATTCTCTTACTAGGATGTCAGCCTCTTGTACAAAAACGCCTATTCACAGGCAAATTTCAAAATCAATACAAGTTCACTTTTCCAAACAAATTGCCCATTGTTTTTCCTTTTTCTGTTTTGTCTTGCGAAGAACGTCCAATGTTCATTTTTGATATATGCATTTGACATTAAACTGCTGATTCATAAATATTTGCATATGAAACAAAAGACTAATTACAGGTGACATCAGAAACAGGGGCAATGTAAAGTTGTCTGATGCAGTCTGGTTGCTTTGTCCGCCAAGGTACCAAGATAGATCTAACTGAAGGATGTGATCAAGTTCTCTCAACTCCCCACAGAGTAAGACAAGATAGGAACATTCCCCAGTGGAGTATAGGCATTCATTAGCAAGCATCCCCGGCAGTCTTGACCTAAGATTGTTCCCCGGCAGAATATCAATACCCCAGTGCAATCCCAAAAGTCTCCCCAGGAAAGCGGAATTCATATCCCCAGCAGGTCTTGAAGCTTATCCCCAATAGATTCTGGAAGCTTATCCCCTGCAGACTAATTGCCACGGAAGATCGCCCTCGGCAAAGTCCTTCCCATCCCCAGCGGAGTTCATCAAAGTTCCCCAACATAACTTATCAACACAATCCCCAGCGGAGTTTATCTTTGGTATCCCCAGCGGAGTTTATCGTCATTATCCCCAGCGGAATCCATCATTGAAATCCTCAGCGGGCCTCTCATCAAAACTTCAGCAAAGTATCTCTTCCACAGAGCATTTCCCTGCAGAGTAATCTCTCCAACAAGTTTATTCCTCAACGGAGTCATCTTCTCCTACCGGTGTATTCTTGCAACCGTCATCCCCAGCGGAAACGAAGAGCTCTACTCTCCAATGTCAGCCCAGGATTTAATTCCCCGGCCGGTCGTCAAGGATTTATTTTCCTAGATGAAAATACATTCATAAACATTTCGCATTTCATACATCTTGCTTACATACATGATAAAGGGCATACAACACTATCTCATGTTGAACATCATGACATCATGCATTTCATACATCATGACATTGCATACAACTGATGTTTTGCCTTTTCAGGGAAAAGACAACCCCAAAGACAACTACCTTCAGCTGTCACAATTCCAGATTCGATACCTGTATCTAGCCAGGGCACATCTGTGAGTGATCAGTTTCCAGACTCGATTCCTGTATCTAGCCAGGGCACGTCTGAAGAGTTTGAAGATTCGATTCCTGTATCCAGCCAGGGCATATCTGTTGACGACTATTTCCAGATTCAATTCCTGTATCCAGCCAGGGCATATCTGTTGACAACAATTCCAGATTCGATTCCTGTATCTAGCCAGGGCACATCTGTGAGTGATCAGTTTCCAGACTCGATTCCTGTATCTAGCCAGGGCACGTCTGAAGAGTTTGAAGATTCGATTCCTGTATCCAGCCAGGGCATATCTATCAACTATCACAATTCCAGATTCGATTCCTGTATCTAGCCAGGGCATATCTGTTGACCACATTTCCAGATTCGATTCCTGTATCCAGCCAGGGCATATCTGTTGACCACATTTCCAGACTCGATTCCTGTATCTAGCCAGGGCACGTCTGAAGAGTTTGAAGATTCGATTCCTGTATCCAGCCAGGGCATATCTAGCAACTATCACAATTCCAGATTCGATTCCTGCATCTAGCCAGGGCATATCTGTTGACTACATTTCCAGACTCGATTCCTGTATCTAGCCAGGGCACGTCTGAAGAGTTCGAAGATTCGATTCCTGTATCCAGCCAGGGCATATCTGTTGACGACTATTTCCGGATTCGATACCTGTATCTAGCCAAGGCATATTTGCATGAGGAGATTGAAGATCAAACACCTGTAACAAGCCAGGAAAACATCTGTCTTTCTCAAATACACAAGTTCTCGCTAAGGAATCTCTTATGCGATCAACACTTCCAAATGGCATCTATAAGCCCATTCCCGACAAGGTTCTGTCACATCTCCAGATGGCATCTATAAGCTCATCTCCCTATCCACCATCTCTCCAAATGGCATCTATAAGCCCATTCCCGACATCACATTGCTGATACTCCAACATGCGAGTGCAAATTTCTGGGCACTCTAGTGTCCAATCTCCTTTTACCTTCGAGTCACGAAAGGCAAACTTGCCAATCTAACTCTTCAGGTTCAAGAAGATTGAACAGGGGCAACTGTTGTACCCCAAAATTTGCCCTCCCATTTCCTCAACATTTTCTCATCACAAAACCCTTGGAGCTCAAGATCCAATTAGGGTTTCCTCTGCTCAAGACTTCTCCTCGCACTGTTGACCCAAATTAGGGTTTGTGTTTGAACAAAGATATTTTGACCTAAAATTCCTAAGATGACTTTCATACTTCATTTTGGACTCCCAAGTTTATCCATACCAAGTTTCAAGTCTTGATTCCAAATTTTGCCCAGTCAACTGGACAGTTGACCTAGAAATCAGCTGTATTGGGGAAAAAGTCAACTGTGGCCAATTGACAGTCAAATCTCATGAAAATTGACCCACATCAACATTATGAACTCACATGGACCATTTGATCAAGTTTGGATCACAATTCCACAAGAAATTTGATCAGATCACCAAAAGGGCAAAATGGTCATTTTTAGGGTTTTGACTGCACAAAGGCAATTTTTGACTGTTTGACCTAGCCAATGGCAAACCAAGCTCACATATGGACTCAAGGACCCCATGGAATTATCTTGACATGCTCAACAAGTTCAAAAGATCCCAAATACACAAGATTGACAGTTGAATTTCCCAGTCAATTGATCAATTTTGACTGTATACTGAAAAGTCAAACTTTGACTTTTTGGTCAAAATCAAGTGTCAAGATTCATTTTTCATCAAAACATGCCAAATCATGAAACTTGTTCATCAAGAAATCAAGAAATGCAAATTAGGGTTTGAAATGAAGATTTTTCATAACTTAGAATTTTTCTAAGTTATGAAAAACCCTAATTTTTTTTCTAACTTTGTCCCACTTTCTCACCAAGATTCATTTGGATTCAAGCAAAAGTCAAAACATGAAATTTGTAGCCTATTTCATAATCTACAACTTTGATTCACAAAGTTTTCCCAAAAGAAGCTTGTAGCTCAAGTTACAATTTTTGGAACAAGGGTACCAAACCATTCTTAACTTAGAGAAAATTTGACCTATTTTAGGCAAGGTTTTTACCTAACTTCAAGACCATTTTTCACATGCTTCCACTTGGAATTTCAATTTTCATTTCAAAGATGGATTGTATTACACATTCCAAGCTTTCCAAAATGTCCAAGAACTCATCAAACAACCTCATGGTTAGGGAGAATCGAATTTGGCAATATGGGAAAAACTCACTTTTGATTTGGCCAAGTTACATGTTCATACATTTGTGCCATTTTGAATTCAGCATGCTTTCCTTGATTACAGGTATTTTATCTCAATTACACTCATAAATTTAATGCCAATCCTTTGTGCCAAGATATTGTTCTATGAGTTTGGACATTACATGTTAAACTAAGCCATTTATAGAAAAAGCAAATTAACCATTCTTGAAAAGTGAACTTTATGTCAATATGCAAATCCAAGCAAGTACATTTGAAATCTCTTTGGCACAAGTTTATGAGTTAATTACACTGATCAAGACTGAGTTATGCAGCACATTAGGGGGGCCTCTACCTATCTAGAACACCAACTTGCCATCTCTTGCTTAAAGTGTAAGAAACATAGCATATCATCCACCAACTTTCATCTCAGCTAACCAAGCCTTAAGAAAACTTGTCAAGCATATTCTAAACTTCCATTCTGAGCTAGAACACGAGTGAACCATCTCCAATACCTCCCCATTCCCAGAATCACCCTCAAACTGCCCAAATAGAGCATCTGCTGCAGTTTGAGTTCCATAGCTCAAACCTTCCATCCATTCTTGCTAAAAACACTTCAAACACATTCCATAATATCTATATAAACTATTCCAAACCTTGAACTGAGACTGTAACAGCCATAGCACCATTTTCCATTTCCATTTTTCTATCTTGCAGGTGGACTTCTGCAGCTTGATTTGGCACGATTCAAAACACACCAAGCATTGGAATATCATCACTACACTTCAGGCAAGCTGTACAAATCATCATCTTGCCCTGAAAGCTCCTTCATTGCAAGACACGATTCCAACTGAACAGGTATATTCATGAAGTTCTATCTCTCAATATAGGCATTGTTAGCTTTAGGTTTGTGAAGAAAACATGTCACATTCATAGCCCTGAACATGCCCATGTAATTAGATTTCATTTATATTATGTATGCTTAGAGAATTTTAAGTCTGAACATTGAACAAAAACTAGGTCAGGAATTGGGGGAGAAGAAATTCTCTCTCATCTTAGAGAGTTAAATCAAGTTCTTTATATCCCTGAATTCGTCTCTTAATGCTCAACATTTTTCATGTTATGAGTTTTGCTTGAAAGTCCAGGAATTGAGAGATAAAAAATGCGCGTGGATTGTGTTCAAACATGTTCTGAGGTTGAAGATGACAGGATTCTGGGCTGGGCCTGTTTCCCTTTTCTTTTTGCACCATTTTTTTCACTTTCACACCCCCTAGGCCCATTTTGCTTATTTTTATGACTTTTTGACTTTTTCTTTTTTGGTCTGACTTATTTATTTTTTCTTATGATATTAAAAATATAAAAAATATTTTTTACACCATTTTCATATTTATTAGGTATTTATTTGTTTAGGTTAATATTTGTACATAAATAAACAAATAGATATACTCTTATTTAAAAAATGTTAAAATAGTGCAAACACATTTATTTTCCATTTTTTTATTTTATTTTATCTTCTGAAAATATTTTATATAAAATATACCTTTTTTATAAATATTAAATATTATTATTTTGGTACATATAATATATATTTAGTAAATAATACAAATATTTATATATATTAGTATATTTAGGTTAAAAATACAAAATATATACATTTTATCTTTTTATTAATATTTAACATAAAAAATATCTTTTTGACAAATATACTTCATTTTTATTTTTATTTTTGTATATAATAAATAAATATTGTACATGTTAAATAATTAATACTTTTATTTAATAAAATTAGGGTTTTGCCCTAAATATAAAAAACTCCAAAAAAATAATACTCTTTATTTTGTTTATTTGCCATATAAAAATACTTTTTTTTCATACATATAAAAACATTTTTTGCATCTCGCATATTTATTCTTATGTTATTTAATTATTGTACATTAATTAATTTGTATAATTCTCAATTGATGTAATAGTCTAGGTTTAAATTCCTTGTCAAAATACCCCCCATTTGAACATTTGTACCCCCCTTCCCATATATTGTGTTGTAATAGCTTAGTAATTTTATTTTTCGCACTTTAACGCTTCCTAAATATACCATGTTAGAATTAGGGTTTGTATGCGAATCAAAAACAACAAAAATAGTTTGACCTAATTTCAAGATAAACAAGCATGAAAGTGGACAACACTAATCACACTTGCACCCCTAGGGTATTCCACTTGTTGCCTTCAATAAATGGGCCATATTGTATGTTAGGTCTCTTTGGGCAAAACAAAACAATTCAAATGATCATAGTCCCTCGATGACGCTTTCAAAAGTTGCCTAAAAATGATCAAGTCCCTTAAAGAAAATTGCCCAAAGATACTTGGCACCATTGCAATTATGGTCTAAATGATGACCCGCACCCGTCCCCTTCACATCCTAACACAAGATTGTCCACCAAATGCAATGGTGGAACAAAATTGTTAAAAGGGTTAAAACATAGCAATAATCTTTGAGAAATTTAGGAGTAGATAACCTCTTAGTTACTTGAATCAAACTTGCAAAACAAAACACTTGCCTATTTTCTAAAACCACACATCATTACACTTTCAAAAACAAATTTCAAAAACAAATGAAAACCTTTTCAAAAGACACACACCTTTGTATACATCCCAACATGGATCATTACAAAGGTTGCCACCACATTGGCCTCTTTTCAAAAATATTTTCAAACCCACACACAAAGCACCATTTCAAACAATTGAAAAATAAGGCAAGTTGATCTAAGCAAGTAACTAAGAGCCCATGGATAACCATGGATAGAAAGGGTGCTAATACCTTCCCTTTCTATAATCTACTCCCCGAACCCAAGAAAACATCTCAAAGGTTTTTTGATGTGCTTTTTAACCTTTCCTTAGGATAAAATAAAAAGTCGGTGGCGACTCTTGCTCAACCGAAACATTTGCGAAAACAAACGCAAAACCATAGTCAGTTCTCCCACCGTATCACACTAGCATATATTGAAAGCAATAACCGTGCGGAAATGTAAAGTCCTATGCTATTACAATATTTAAGGGGATGGGGGTACATATTTATGAGTGGGGGTTGCAAGTTAAAATTCTAGGTTACTTATTACAACCATATTGAAATAGACAAGAATGTACAGGAAATGTAAAATGTTTGTCTGTTCAAAAAAAGAAAATAACTTTTGTTTAAGAAAATACTTTTTTGTCTTTTTTATATTAAAAGAAAATATATCATGAAAATGTAAAATATTTTTGGTGTTTTTGTTTTTGATTAGAAATAAAATAAAATATAATGGCAAAGATAAAAGAGAAGAAAACATAACCAACGCAAAGTAGAAGAGGTCAGAAGTTCTGACGTTAACTTGCTGCACAAACAGAAACATGTTAGAAAATATGGAAGTTCAGAAGTTCTGGACCTTCGCAACTGTCAGAACTTTGCCTCTCTCCTGGCCAATCAGAACATCTGCAGCTTTATCATTTACAGAACAGAAGTTGCATGCATAATAGTTATGACAATATTTCATGAAATATCAGAAGCAAGAATCAGAGGCAACATGTATTTGCTAGTTCTAATTCTGAGTCCTATTTTCTTTATGAAACTCTGAACTGGGATTTCTTTTACTCAGGCAAGCAAATGCATGAACTTTCAGAATATGTACATCCTCAGGATCAGAATATCTACATTGTGTTGAATATGCAAAAATCTGACAATGCTTAATCAGTTATGTAGAGAGTCAGCAAAACTTACCTTACAACTTGAAAGGATTCTCTAAACTAGAGGTTATTCTTGAATTCTGGTGATGTTCTGAGTAGCTTCTTCACGTACTCAGCAGGATGGAAGTTTGCAACTTCTGAAGCAGGCAAAGGGGTGATATCCTGACTCCTTTATGGTGAAAGTGAATGGAGAATGTGTTACTGTTTGATTACAGAATCTGGGATGGCTTAAATCAATAACACTTGAGGAAAAATGGAGTTTGAATATAATGAATAAATGCTAATATTTTGGTATTTTGTGCTTATAGTTTCCTGGGTTCTTAGCAATTTTGCAGTGGTTTAAAGCTTTCTTTCTCAATTCTTTCGTCTCTTTCACAAATTTTCTGGTAAAAGGGGAGAGAGAGAGGGGCTTTCAGTATGCAAATGATGTTCCATTTATAGGGAAATTTTTGCAGTTGGGGCGGTCAAATGGCACCAACATCACCTGCTTGATGCTGACTTACTCTTGAAGTAAGCTTAAACAAGTGGTGGTTCATTGCATTCAAGTTGGATGGTTAACAGTGCTTCAGCTGGATTTGGCAGCATGAATTAATGAAAAGCAGAGACATCGTATGGGTCTAACATACTTTTGTACATAAATTTGTCTTCCCAAGATAGTAGGGGTACATGTGGGTAAAATCCCTTGAATACAAACTCAGAGGCGGTTGTGAGCATTAAATAAGTTCCCATGTGATATTCTGGATCCTTGCTTGACTCTGGATCAGAAGTTCTGCTTCAGCGTGGCATCTCATGTTCTGATCCTCTTATCTTCTGATTTCAGCACGTTCTAAGGGATCCTTCAGAACTTCCAGTATACTTACAACAGGCTTTGTTACCTTCTTTGACTTAAACTCTGACTGGACCATTATGAACACTGGCTCAGAAGTTCTGACTAAACTCTGTCTTGAGAACATCCAGAATTTGCTGACTGTGAATAATGGCTCAGAAGTTCTGAAATTGTCATATTTCTTAAATACTTAGAAAATTTTCTAAGTCTTTAAAATTTGATTCTTCCAAAGTAAGATTTGACTTTTGAAACTCTTGATGAAGCAGACTTCATATTCCAACATGTCTTGATGAAATATGATTTTTGATTTGATTTTGATCCAGAAGTCAAAGTCAGACTTCTTTAGCGTGCAAATGACCATTTTTCCCTTGTGAATGGCTTGCTTGGAAAAATTGTTAATTCAAGGCCTGGGGACTTGATGAAAGCTGTGATACGGTGGGAGAACTGACTTGAAGGTTTTGTGTTTGTGTTCGCAAATGTCGCGGTTAGCAAGAGTCACCACTGACTTTTCTTTTATCCAAAAAGGAAAGGTGAAAAAGCACAGGAAAGACCTTTGAGATGTTTTCTTGAGTTCGGGGGGTATATTATGAAAAGGGAAGGTGCTAGCACCCTTTTTATCCATGGTTTTCCATGGGCTCTTAGTTACTTGCTTAGATCACTTGCTTTGTTTTGTTTGAAATGGTGTTTGGTGTGGTTTTGAAAGTATTTTGTAAAAGAGGCCTTTGTTTAGGCAATCTTTGTAATGATTCTCGTTTGTAAGAATGTATACAAAGATCTTTTAAAAATGTTTTCAATATTTTTGTAAGATGTTTTGAAATGTGTGTGTGTTTGTTTTTGAAAATTGAGCAAGTAACTTAGAAGCTATCTACCTACTCAAATGTCTTTCTTGTGTGTGATCGATGGGAACGAGAACTGACTGTTTTTGGAATGTTGGTTCGCGTTTGCGTTTGTTTTTGCAAAGTGTCACAGTAAGCAAGAGTCGCCACCGTCTTTTATTTTATCCAACAAGGAAAGGACAAAAGCACAGAAAAATTCCTTTTTGAGATGTTTCTCGGGTTCAGGAGGTAGATTATAGAAAGGGAAGGTGTTAGCACCCTTTCTATCCGTGGTTATCCACGGGCTCTTAGGTACTTGCTCACTATGTTTTCAAAAGGTTTGCTTTTCTTTGTGATTGTGGGTTTTGAAAAGATTTTTGTTTTGTTTTTGAAGAAAGTGTAAGTGCGAAAAGTTTTGTTTTGTTTTTAAAAGGAGCAAGTACTTAAGAACCTCTACCTACTCAAAAAGGAATTTAATTGTGCAAATTTCCTTTAGACAGTGCTATCCCACTCTTGAGGAGTAGGTAGCACCGTCGTTGGAGTTTTCGGGTCAATTCGATTTTAGGGACGTGTGGTCACTAAAGCAACGTTGGGACGTCTTAGTGGTAATCCTAATGTCTTAGATCATTTTTATCGAGGCAACCAATTCGAGGCAACTTTGATCTTTGGACAGAAGGACGACCTTTAAAACATCTTATACTTAATGACCACGTTCGAGGCAACCAAGTGAGGTGTACCCTAAGAGTGGCATGTGCAAGTGTGTCAATTTTCAGTTATTTTACTCTTGCATGTCATGGTGAGCTATTGTTGATTTTAAGTTAAGAGTTAATCTTGTCATGCAATCCTAGTTAGCATACATCTAAGCAATTAATATATGCACAGGAATTTAAAGTGCGGGAATTGTAAATCCTACGCTATTACAAGGCTTTCGGGGAGGGGGATTATTTACATGTCCAAAAATTGGGGAAATAAAAGCAGTAAAGGGTCTTAGTTAAGCTATTACATCCCAGTAGGCAATTACAATAAAATAAACGCGCACGAATCTGAAAATAAACTCTAAAAATCCTAAGAACGAAATCTTTTTGTTGTTTTATTTTATTTTGTGAAAATGATCTAAATCTATTTAATTTTAGTTTTTTGAGAAAATGTTAAGATAATTATGAGATTAATTAACAAAGTTAATTTCAATAGAAAAACTAGCCTAATGTTTTTGTGGTTTTTGATTTTAATGTTAATTAAAAAAGATTAAAAAGATGTCAATGAAAACAAGAATAAAATACAAGGGGGGATCCTTCGATCCAGGCAAAAAAAAGGGAGTTTCGACCCAGGGAGGGAAAGGAAGCTTCGATCCAGAGAGGGTCATGGTCCTTTCGATTGGGCCAGGAAGTGGGCATGAACAACCTTCGATCCAGGGAAGGGATTGTCTTTTGATCACGGAGGTCATGGCTTTCGATCCAGGAATGAGATGCCTCCTTTGATCCAGCATGCTAAGGGGTTCGATCCAGAGAAGGTGTCTCCTTCAATCTGGAATGTTATTCCTGCAAAAGTATGTTAGCGAAATAAATTGCAGGGCCTGGGTATTGAATCCCAGGCCCTTCGATCCTATGCTTGCTGGGTCTCTTCAAGCTATGTCTGCAGCAAGTGTTGGCAAACGAAGAATATAACCTGGGCGCCAAACCCAGGCCTTTCGATCCTGTCTAAGATGGCAGATCAAAGGTAACAACAAGTAATAATGTGTTTATGCAAATGTAAAGTTGGACAATTTACCCTTTCTTACCTGCAGATTGAGTCTTTGATTTGGGCACTGGCTGGATGGGAGCACTTTCAATCTAGGATTTCTGGGCGCAGGCACTTTCGATCTGGGCACTTCCTGGATGTAGGCACTTTTGATTTGGACACTTCCTGGATGTAGACAACTTTTGGCAGCGTAACTCCAATGTTTTTTTGTTCTCCTGTTGTGTGTTTTTTCGTGCAGAGTTTTTTGTTCGTTTTTCGTGTATGTTGGCCCTGTATTTATAGGGGTGTGAGGGTGCAGTAATGGCAAGAGGCAGCCATTAAACAGGCCACTAAATGCCATGAGACAAGAAATGGACACATTAAATAACTTCCTTTTTTGAAACATTTGTGTCTCTTGAATGAACCTGGACATGTTGATTTGGGCGCCCTCTTGATGACCTCCTTCGAATGGGCTGATGGCATCCTTCGAATGCTTTTCGAAAGCTTCTTCGAATGGACCCTTTGAATGCCTCTTCGAATGGACCTTCTGGAATTCCAATCGAAGGACACTGTTATAATTCCAATCGAAGTACTTGTCCATAATGCCAATCGAAATGCTCCTTCAGAATGCCAATCGAAGTGCTCCTTCAGAATGCCAATCGAAGGGTTTTTCAGAATGCCAATCGAAATGTACTTAAAGCACCACTCAAAAAATTTCCTTTTCCTTAGGCAAGAGTTTGTGATCAAACATGCAGGGGGAAGACTTTGGAAAACATGAGAGTGCAAATTTTGGGGTGCAACATTGTGCATTTTCATTTCTTTGACATTGTTGAGTTACCATTGATTTGGTAAGCAACCCTATCTTTAGATGTTAGCGGGACGGGCGTGGGTCATCGTATAACCATGATAGCAATATTTCCAAGTATCTTAGCATTTTTGAGGGACCAAGATCATTTTGTTTAGGAAACTTTTGTATAGCGTCATCGAGGGACTATGATCTTATATTTGTTTTGTTTTGCCAAGATACTTCACATACGTAACATGGCCGTTTTATTTTAGGCAACCAAGTGGGAGAAACCCTAAGGGTGCTTGTGTGCAAAGTGTGTCATTTTCATGCTTTTGTCTTGCATTTAGGGTTTTTCTATTTGTTTTGTTTTTGTTCTTGTCATGCAAACCCTAACTACTAATCATAGTATATAAAGCGATAAATTGCGTAAAATAAACTAAGCTATTACAACAATTTTTATGGGAGGGGGGATACAAGTTTGAATGGGGATTTTGCACAAATATAAACCTAAATATATTATTACAACCAAATCGAATATTGCGCGAATTAAATAAATAGACCAATATTTAAAATGCAATGCAATATGTATGTTAAAAAATGTTTTATGTTTTTGTATGAGAAAAATAATTAATTCAAACCCTAGAAAAAATAATATTATTTTTGGAGGGATTTAAAACCCTAGTTTTTTCAATTAAAAGAAAATAATATTCTATATTTACTAACTTGTATATTTTTGTATAAAAAATAAAAAATAATATTATGTTTAAATATTAAAAATTAAAAATGTATAAAAAATAAGTATTTATGAGTATAAATAGTATAATAAAAATATTAAGTATTTTTAAATATATTTACAAGTTATTTAATAAAATAAAATCTATTTATCAAAATAAACTATTTTTCATGTAAAAACAAATAATAAAAAAAATAAAATAAAATTTTAAAAATAAAGAAATTATTTTTAGGATTTTTTTATTATTCAGAAAAAATAATCAAAAGCATATAAATATAAAAATATGAAAAAATATGAAAAATATAAAAATCAGCCAGGGGGTGCAGTAGCAAGTCAGGGTGGTGCAAATAGCAAAAACAAAAAGCCCAAGACGCCAAAAAGCCCAGACTTCATCCCTGTCCTCCGTTCAAGCCTTTGCGCGCGCTTCCATGTTCAAACCTGTAACTTGCTTATGCTTGTATAAAAACAAAAACTCATAACATGAAAAATGTGGCATTTGAGCTCACGATTCTAACCATATAAATTATGCAACCTAACTTTTAAATATCAAAGAGAATTTTTGAATCCCCAATTCGTGACCTAACTTTTTCAAAGTTTTCAATCTTCAAATTCTCTCAGCACAAGTAATATAAATGAAAAGTAAAGATATGTACAGCTTCGTTATGATAAGGACTACATTTTTTCTTCACAAATCATGGCTTGAAGTTGCCTGTATAAGGATATAGAGTTTAAGAAAATACCTCCTTCAGCTGGATTCGAGTAGGGCAATATAGGGACTTTAATGGAGGCCTGATGATTGTTTGAGCTTCCTTGAACTTCCCTGAAGCTATTCCAATGCTTATCTTGCTTTAAGGATGGCTGGAACTCTCTGAACAAGTCAAGCTGCAAGCTTCCAAGTTGAAAATGGTGGATGCTGAAACAGGGGTTACAGAACCAGGGTGATGGCTTGGATTGATTAGCTATCAAGTGTATGAGATGTTTGAACCGTTTAAACACAAAACGCACGAGCCAAATGAGAGTTGGTTGTGCTTTTGCAGAATATGAGTGTTTTGGCAGAATTTTGGTGTTTTTTGAGTTTGAGAGTGTTTCAGGTTCAATCCAAGCGTGTTATGCCTTGTAACAAGTTTGTATATTTGTATAGAAGTGATCCAAAGTCAGCCCTTACTAGCTGTGCAAGCTTTTGACCTTTTTGCAACTTTTCTTGCATTTGAAGTAAAGTGAAGTGACTATACTTGCCATGCTTGTACTTGCTTGCTTGAGGGCTGAAATGAGCTTGTACCAATTGCTTGAGAGTTGTGTACATTGCTTGTATCAAGGAGACAGGTTCAATGCTCAAGATTGACAAAGTTGCAAAAACTCCTCTTTATGAAAATGGCATTGTGAACTTTTTGCCCAAAATGGAAATACATCTTGTGTAAAGATTCAAAAGCAAAGATAAAGCCTTTGTCAACTGAGTTTGCATTTAATTATGGAGTGTATAGCAAGCTTAGGACCTATAAAGCAAGATACAACCATCATAGATTTGATTTACAACTTGATGCTATGTGAAAATGGCTTGAACAAAAAGTGAGAAAATGCCAACTTCCTCTCTTCGATTCTCCCTACTAAAAAATGATCTTAGAGAGTTCTTGGACATTTTGGAAAGCTTGAAATGTTCTCTATAATCCATCTTTGAAATTCATTTTGAGATACCTCTTGGAACTAGGTGAAAAGTTGTCATGAAGTTGGGTCAAAAACCTGCCTAAATTAGGGCAAAATTTCACTAAGTTATTTAGTTCATGAGCATGTATTCACAAATTTATATCTTGAGATCCAAGCATATTTAGGGAAAACTTTGTGAAGAAAAGTTGTATATTTCATGGAGGACTACAACTTTCATGTTGGGAACGTTTCTTGAATCAAAATGCATCATGGTGAAAAAGTGGTGAAAAGTTGGGAAAAAATAAGAAAATTTTCATACTTAGAAAAATTCAAGTTATGAAAATTTTCAAATTCAAAACCCTAATTTTCAAAATTGGTTTTCTTGGTGAACAAGTTTCATATTTTGACATATCTTGATGAACTATGACCTTGGTACTTGATTTTGACCAAAAAGTCAAAGTTTGACTTTTCAGTATACAGTTGACTTTTGATCAGTTGACTGCAAATTTCATCAGTCAATACAATGAACTTGAGATATTTTGAACCATGTAATTAGGTCAACATGATGCAATTGAATCCTTGAAATCATGCTTGAACTCAATTGGCCATTGGCTAGGTTAAAAAATTAGAAATTGCCCTTTCTCAGTCAAAACCCTAATTTTGACCATTTTGCCCTTTTGATGATTTGATCCAATTTCTTGGGGAGTTGTGATCCAAACTTGACCAAATGGTACATATGAGTCTAAAATGTTGACGTGGATAAAAAAATATGAAGTTTTACTGTAAATTGGCCATGGTTGACTTTTTCCCTAATACAGTTGATTTTTAGGTCAACTGTCCAATTGACTGATAAAAAATGTGGTTCAAGGCTTGAAACTTATTATCAGCAATCTTAAGGGTCTAAGATGGTGTATGAAAGTCACATGAAGCATTAATGGTCCAAAAATCCTTGTGCAAACTCAAACCCTAGTTTTAGGTTATCAGTGCAAGATGAGGTGTCTTGAGTTGACCAAACCCTAATCTTGTCTTGAGTCCAAGAAGTCTTGTGAGAAAAATCTTGATAAATGAGAGTGAAAATTTTGGGGTACAACAGCTGCCCCTGTTCAATCTTCTTGAACCTGAAGAGTTAGATCGGCGAGTTTTGTCGTTCGTGACTCGAAGGTAAAAGATGATTGGACACTAGAGTGCCCATAAATTTGGACTCGACGTAGTGTAGTTGAGGGAATGGGATTAAAGATGCCATTTGGAGAGGTGATAGAATCTTGTTGGAGATGGGCTTGTAGATGCCATCCGAGAATGTTTGTTGTAAATCAAAGAATAAGCATCAGAATGGTGTCCGTATCTGGAACGTATCTGAGATGTATCTGAACTTGAAGTTTGAATAAGTAACAGAATGGAAACCGTGTCTGGAGCGTATCTGAACTGTATCTTGAACTTTGTATCTGAATAAGTGACAGAATGGCAACCGTGTCTGGAGCATATCTGAACTGTATCTGAAAGAGTATCAGAATAGCATCCTTGTCTGGCGCGTATCTGAACTGTATCTTGAAGTTGAAAACTGAAATAGTATCAGAATGGCATCCGCGTATGGAGCGTATCTGAACTGTAGTTGTACTGGAAGTCTGAATAAGTAACAAAATGGAAACCGTGTCTGGAGCGTATCTGTACTATATCTGAAGTTGAAATTTGAATGAGTATCAGAATAACATCCTTGTCTGGAGCGTATATGTATTGTATCTTGAAGTTGAGATCTGAATAAGTAACAGAATGGCAACCGTGTCTGGAGCGTATCTGAACTGTATCTGAAATCTTTGAACATTTGTTAATGGTAGTTGTTAATATTATCCTGAAAAGGGTAAAATTTTAGCTGAAACACAAAGTTATGTTGCATGAAATGTATGATGCAATAAATGTGTTTTATCAATGTTTATGATATATGGATGTAATGTATGCGCATGTAAGCTGATTTGCTGTATTGCTGAGGAAAATAAATCCTTGACTGCTGAGGATATGTGGATTCTTCATGTCTTGAAGTTGGAGCTTTGAAAAAAATTATGTTGTGAGAGTAATGTTAAGTACTGCTTGAGGAATCTGTTTAGGGAATCCATAGAACTTTGATGACTTCTGTTGGGAATTAATAAGAACTCTGTGGGCAAGAAACTTATTCTTGTTTGGAAAAATTTTAGGAGTTTCGGTCGTTTGCCATTCTACTGGGGAATTATCAGGTTTTAAGACAACTTGCTAGGGAATTTGAGGAAACTGGAGGGTTTCCACTGGGGATTAATGGTTGAAGTTTCAGCTCCGCTGGGGATCTTAATGATGTACTGTAGGGATTGCTCATGGAATAACCTAAAGACGCTTTCCTATTCTTTCAACCTGTCAATAATTGTTCTTTTTCATTTCGTTCATTTGTAAACAGTGATTATGTTCAAATGCATATGTTCATTAATAAATCATTGGACGTTTTTGTAAATAAAACACAAGTGTAGAAAGGAAAAGGGCAAATAGTTTTCTGTACTTTAAAGAGATATCTTTGTATTTACTTTGAATAAGTATTTTGTACAAAAGAGACAGACATCCTAGTAAGAGGATGGTGTCATAAAAGTAAGAAAAAATTATACAAGGTGTGATACGGTGGGAGAACTGACTTGAGGTTTTGCGTTTGTGTTCGCAAATGTTTCAGTTTAGCAAGAGTCGCCACCGACTTTTTATTTTATCCAAAGGAAAGGTCAAAAAGCACAGTAAAGACCTTTGAGATGTTTTCTTGGGTTCAGGGGGTAGATTATGAAAAGGGAAGGTGCTAGCATCCTTTTCATCCATGGGCTCTTAGTTACTTGTTTAGATCACTTGCTTTTGCTTTTCAATTGTTTGAAATGGTGCTTTGTGTGTGGTTTTGAAAATATTTTGAAAAGAGGCCTTGTCTAGGCAACCTTTTGTAATGATTCTTGTTTGAATATTTACAAAGGTGTTTTTCTTTTGAAAAGATGTTTCAATGTTTGAAAGTTTGTTTTGGGAAATGTTTTGAAATTAGCAAGGATGTTTTGCAAGTTTAATCAAGTAACTAGGAGTTGTCTACCCTACTCAAAGATCTTTCCTACACGTTTTTAACCCTTTGACATTGTTGTCTTACCATTGTATTTGGTAAATAAACTTGTGTTTGGCTGTTAAACGGGACAGGCGCGGGTCATCGTATTGACCATGATAGCAATTGTGCTAAGTATCTTAGCAAATTTTGAGGGACTAGATCATTTTTGTTAGGCAACCAAGATAGGATCATCGAGGGACTATGATCTTTTTGTTTTTTGTTTTTGTTTTGCCAAGATACTCAACATGCATACCATGGCCATTTTAAAGGAACCAAGTGGATGAAACCCTAGGGGTGCATGTGTGCATTGTGTTGTCAATTTACATGCTTTTATGTCTTGTATTAGGTCTAGCTATTTGTTTGGATTTTGGATGTTGCATACAAACCCTAATCTCTATCATGGCATATTTGAAAGCAATAAGTGCGTAAAATTAATCTAAGCTATTACAACATTGATATGGGGAGGGGGATACAATTTTAAATAGGGGATTATTTGCAAGAAATTAAAACCCTAAGATTATTACAACCAAATTGAATTCTTTGTTCAAATAATAAATAAGCAAATATTTAAATGGACAATTAAATAAATATGCAATATATTATAAATATGAAAAAAATGTTTTTTGTATTATTTTTATGTATGTAAAAATAAAATATTTAATGTATCAAAAATAAGAAAAAAAAAATTATTTTCATTAAGGGTGAAAACCCTAATTTGTTTTAAGAAAGTATATATATATATATTATGTATTATTTATTTATGTTTAATAAAAATAAAAATATATACAAATGTCAAGAAATAAAAATATGTTAGAATAATATTATTTAAGTATATAAATAATAAAAAATAAAAATGTAATATTTTTATTGTAGTATTTACAAGTTTTTTTTTATTAAGAAAATAATGTATATATTATTTAATAATTATTTCCATGTCCAAAAAATAATAAAAAAATAATAAAAAAATAATAAAATAAACTGTGGAAATTAAATAAAATATTTTTGGTAATTTTTAAAGTTTAGAAAAATAAAATAAAGTCAGAAATTAAAAAAGAAATGAAAAATATACAAAAATAGATTAAATGGGCCAAAGGGGTGTGAGAAGCAAATCAGGGGTGCAAAAAGTAAGAAATAGTCATGCCCAGCCCAAGTCTAGCTTCGTCTTCAACCTTGTGACAAAAACGCGCGCCTATATGTTCAAACTGGGAAATCCTGCATACGTGCTCTAAAGCAAAAACTCACAACACAAAAGTTATAGCATTTTTCAACACGATTCCAACCATGTAAAGAACTTAATCTAACTCTCAAAGACCAGAGAGAATTTCTCTGGCCCTAATTTCTAACCTAACTTTTTTCAGAAAGTTCGTCAATCAAATTCTCCCAACTCAGTTAACTTAAATAAAATCTATGCATATGTACAGCTTAAGGGCAATGAGTACCACATTTTTTATTCACAAACCTAAGCTTAATGATTCCTAAATAGAGAGATAGAAAGTTGGAAAATACCTGCTTCAGTTGAACACGAGTATGGGAATGTAGAGGTTTTCAATGAGACCTGAGATGCTTGTGAGCTTGCTTGAACCTCCTCTGACCTTCCCCAATGCTTAGTTGGCTTTGAACTTGCTTGAATAAGCTTGTAGAAGTCAACCTGCACAAGCTGAATTCAAAAATGGTGAAGCTTGAAAACAAGGTTACAGTCACTGGCTAATGGTTGGGATAACTTAGGTGGGTTGTATGAAATGTATTGGAAGAGGTTTGGGGCAAAACGCACGAGTAGTTTTTGCTTTAGAGGTGAAACTGCAGAAGCTGCCCTGTTTTGCAAGAAGATGGTGTTTTGTTGTTTTGGAAGGCTTGAGAAGTGGATAGCTCGTGTTTCTGGCTCAAGGCAATATGCAAAAATTGTTTGGAATGGTTACAAGAGTTGGTTTTATCAGATACCCAAGTTTTTCCCTTTTTGCAAGTTGACTTGGCTTTTAAGAAAAGTGTGAAGTGATCAAACAAAGAGCCTGTACATGCCCCCTTCCTAGATGCACAAAGTTGTTGTACTTTGCCCTGAGTTTGTGGAGTTGGTATGCTGCCAAAAGCATGGTGCAATTCTCAAGAGAGACAAATTGACATAAAGCCAACTTTACCAAAGTGGCAATGTTACCTTTTTTCCATTTTTAGGTTAATTCAATGTGTAATCTTCCATTGATCAGAATAATGCCTTAAACCATTGATTTTGCATTCAATTTTTGAGTGTGGAAAGGTTTAGATACCTGTAAACAAGTACAAACAAGGATGGATAGAAATTGCAATTTGTAGCATAGTGAAAAATGCCATGGACCAAAGTGATTTTTTGCCAAATTCAAACCTTCGATTCTCCCTAACCACAAATGATTTTGGAGAGTTCTTGGACATTTTTGAAATCTTGTAACATTCTCTACCATCCATATTTGAAATTCATTTTGAGATTCCAAGTGGAACTATGTGAAAAATTTCCATGAAGATAGGTCAAAATCCTGCCTAAACTAGGGCAAATTTTCACTAAGTTAAAAGTTTCATGGACCCTTATTCCAAAAATCCTAACTTGAGATCCAAGCATCCTTTGAGAAAACTTTGTGAATCAAAGTTGTAGATTTTGTGGGGGACTACAACTTTCATGTTGGAAGTTTTGTTTTAATCCAATTTCATCATGGTGAAAAAGTTGGGCAAAGTTGGGGAAAAATAAGAAAATTTTATAACTTAGAAAAATTCTAAGTTATGAAATTTTTCAATCTTAAACCCTAATTTGCAAAATTAAGTTTCTTGATGAACAAGTTTCATGTTTGGACACATCTTGATGAAAAATGACCCTTGGCACTTGATTTTGACAAAAAAGCCCAAGTTTGACCTTTCAGTGTGCAGTTGATTTTTGATTAGTTGACTGGAAAATTCATCTGTCAATCCAATGCATTTGAGATCTATTGAACCTTGTGAATAGGTCAAGATGATGCCATTGAGTCCTTGAATCCATGTTTGAACCCAATTTGCCATTGGCTAGGTGAAAAATTAGAAATTGCCCTTATACAGTCAAAGCCCTAAAAATGACCATTTTGCCCTTTTGATGATCTGATCAAATTTCTTGAGGAGTTGTTATCCAAACTTGATCAAATGGTTCATATGAGCCTATAATGTTGATGTGGATCAAAATTATGAGGTTTGAGTGTAAATTGGCCACATTTGACTTTTTTCCCAATATAGTTGATTTTTAGGTCAACTGTCCAATTGACTGGGCAAAAATTTGATTCAAGGCTTGAAACTTGGTATGAGCAATCTTATAAGTCCAACATGAAGTGTTAAAGTCACATGGTGCATTAGAAGTCCAAAATTCCTTGTGCAAACTCAAACCCTAATTTAGGTCATCAGTGCAAGGAGATGTCTTGAGCAGAGCAAACCCTAATTCTGTCTGGAATTCAAAGAGTCTTGTGAGGGGAAATCTTGATAAAATGAGAGTAAAATTTTTGGGGTACAACAGCTGCCCTTGTTCAATCTTCTTGAACCTGAAGAGTTAGATTGGCGAGTTTTCCTTTCGTGACTCGAAGGTAAAAGAGAATTGGACACTAAAGTGCCCGTAAATTTGCACTCGTCAGAGTATAGTTGAGGGAATGGGCTTAAATATGTCATACATGAAAATTGATTGCATAAGAGATTCCTTTGCGAGATCCCGTATACCTGTTGTTGAGGAGGACTATGCCGAATGCTTGTCTCTGTCGTGGTAGAAATAGAACTTTAGTCGCCCGTTATTCTACTAGGGAGTCATCTCTTGGTTGAAGAGGTGAAAATGAATTGATATATGGTCGTGCTCCAGGTTTTAGAAGGAATTAAATTGTTATCTGGTCACCTCCGGGCTTCAACTTGAATTCAAAGCACACTAATATTCGGTCGATTCCTGGCTTCTTAATAATTAGCCAAGTAAACTACTATTTGGTCAAATTCCAAGCTTCATAGTATACCTTACTGTTATCTGGTCAAAATCCAAGCTTCACAGTCTTGTATTGCTATCTGGTCAAAATCCAGGCTTCACGATATCTTACTTCCTATCTGGTCAACATCCAGGCTTCAGAAGGAAATCAAATGGTTATCCGGTCGCCTTCGGGTTTCCCTTTGATTTTTGGGGCCTACTAATATCCGGTTGGATCCGGGCTTCAAAGTAATTGGCCGAGCAAACTGTTATTTGGTCAAAATCCAAGCTTCACAGTGTACCTTACTGTTATCTGGTCAAAATCCAGGCTTCACAGTCTTGTATTGCTATCTGGTCAAAATCTAGGCTTCACGAATAGAATAGGAATCTGCACACAAATAGGAAAGCATCCGTGTCTGGAGAATCTCTAAGCCGTTTTCTGAGCTTTGAATATCTGTTTCAGATAGCTGTTAATTTTATCCTGAAAAGGGTAAAAAGTTAGCTGAAACACAAATTTATGTTGCATGAAATGTATGATGCAATAAGATATGTTTTATTAATGTTTATGATATGTGAATGTAATGTATGCGCATATAAGCTGATTCACTGTCTTGCTGAGGAAAATAGTTCCTTGACCGCTGGAGACAAAAAATCTTTGACTGCTGTTGGGGAAAATAAATCCATGACCGCTGTTGGAGATTCAAGATCTTTGATTGTTGAGGATGAGACATCCTTGGACCCCTGCTAGGGAATAAGGGAAACTCTGGAGATCTCTACCGAGAATCAAACAAAGGAAAAACTTGATCTGCTGGAGAATAAGGAAGACTCTGATGGCTTCTGCGGAGAAACGAGAATCTTCAATCTGCTAGGGGGATTAAAAAATTCTGATGAATTTATGTTGGGTAGTAATGAAGACTCTGGCAATTTCACTAGGGAATTAAGAATGAGAATCTTCATTCTGCTAGGGAGTAAAAGCTCTGTGGGGAGTAGCTATACTGTTAGAGAGTTAGCTATCCTGTTGGAGAGTAAGTTCCGGAACCTGGGGGAAAAGCTTACTACTGGGGATAACAAGAGTTTGGGTTGTGTGCCAATCTACTGGGGAATTATCCTATCTTGGGGATAAGACAAAAGTTAACTGTTATCTGGTTGATTTTCAGACTTCAAGACAACTTGCTGGAGAAACTGAATGGTTTCCGCTGTAGATTGATAATCTCAGCTCCGCTGGGGATCTTAATGACATGCTGATTTGATCGTGTATGGAAATTTGAATCCGTTGAGGAGGAAGGTTTTAAAATAACTTTCTGGGGAATTATCTGGTTTTAAAGAGACTCTCCGGGGAAATTGGAGGAAACTGGATGGTCTCCACTGGTGTTTAAAGGTTGAAGGTTTGACTCCGTTTGGGGAAGAAAGTTTCATCTTCACTGAGGGTTTGTAGTTCAAAGTTTTGCTCTGCTGGGGATTGGAGGTTTGAAAACTCAACTCTGATGGGGATTTTGAAACTTAACTCCGCTGGGGATATGTATTTCAAGGTTTTAGCTCCGCTGAGGATCTGGATGATGTACTGCATGGGATTTCTCTTGGAATAGCCTAAAGACGTTTCCCTATACTTTCAACCTGTCAGTAATTATTCGTTCACATTTTGTTTATTTGTAAACAGTGATTATATTCAAATGCATATGCTCATTTAATAAATCATTGGGCGTTTTCAAATAAAACACAAGTGTAAAAAAGAAAGAAAAGGCAAATAATTTTCTGCACTTTGAAGTATCTTTGTATTAACTTTGTGTAAGTATTTTGTACAAAGGAGACATACATCCTAGTAAGAGAATGTTGTCATAAAAAAATGAGAAAAATTTATACAAAGAAAGGTGGCTATGTGTGAAAATTCCATGGGATTCCCATTCTGCTATAGTCTTTGTAACTCTGAATATCTTGTCCATTCGTTGCTTCGTCCGACGGTGATTGAGTTTATCAGAAGCCTAGAGTTTGTCTGTGAAGAGATTGTCCTTAAAGTGATCCGACGAGACATAGTCATACGCTTTAATTCCCTAACTTTTGCCTGGACCTCCCTTTCGGGTTTTCAGTCCACCGGGAAACCCTTTTTTGCCCAAGTCGCCCTTTCGGGTTTTCAACTTGCCGGGTGTACAGATTTTTTTATTTATCCCAAATTTTTGCCTTAACCGCCCTTTCGGGTTTTCGATTCACCGAGATGCCCATTTTTTCCCAAGTTGCCCTTTCGGGTTTTCAACTTGTCGGGTCGTTTATGCGTAGTATCTTTTGACTATGTCTGCGTTCGCAGGGTGCGGCAGGTCGTCGTCGTCCATGGTGGTTAGAATCATAGCCCCACCAGAAAAGATGTTTTTGATCACAAATGGTCCTTTGTAGGTAGGAGTCCACTTGCCCTGGGATCACTTTGCGGCAAGATGATCCGCTTGATTACAAGATCTCTGACTTGATATACCTGGCATCTGACTTTCTTGTTGAAAGCCTTGATCATCCGTTTTTGATACGTCTGACCATGACAAATAGCAGTAAGTCGCTTCTCGTCAATCAAGTTAAGTTGATCAAGTCGGGTCTGAATCCAATCGTCTTCACTCAAACCAGCATACTTCATGATTCTCAAGGAGGGAATCTGAACCTCGATAGGTAAAACAACTTCCATGCCGTATACCAAAGAAAAGGGTGTTGCCCCAGTTGATGTACGCGCTGTGGTACGGTACATGTGCAGAGCAAACGGTAACATCTCATGCAAGTCCTTGTAGGTGACTGTCATCTTTTGAATGATCTTCTTGATATTTTTGTTCGCAGCTTCGACAACACTGTTCATCTTTGGCCGATAGGGAGATGAATTATGATGTTGAATCTTGAACTGCTCGCACAGAGCGGTGATCATAGTGTTGTTCAGGTTTGTACCGTTGTCCGTGATGATCTGGTCAGGGATACCATACCGACATATGAGGTTCTGCTTGATGAAGCGGGCAACCACATTCTTTGTAACGGAGGCGAAGGAAGCTGCTTCGACCCACTTGGTAAAGTAATCAATGGCCACCAATATGAAGCGGTGTCCATTGGATGCCGTAGGCTTGATCTCTCCAATCATGACGATTCCCCATATTGCGAATGGCCAGGGAGCTGTTAGGACATTGAGAGGAACTGGAGGAATATGTACCTTGTCCGTATAGATTTGGAATTTGTGACAAGTACGGGAATGTTGATGACAATTAGTTTCCATGGTAGACCAGTAGTAGCCTGCCCGTAGAATCTTCTTAGCCATCGTATATCCGCTCAAGTGGGTGCCAAATATACCATTATGTAGTTCAGCCATGATCTGCTCAGCTTCAACCTTGTCCACACAACGAAGCAGAACGCAATCATGATTGCGCCTGTATAGGATACCATTGCTCAGGAAGAACTTGGCAGAAAATCTCCTCAAGAACTTTTTATCGTTGATTGAAGCTCCTTCAGGGTATTCTCGAGTGTCGAGATACCTTTTGACTTTGTGAAACCAGGGTTGGTCAACTACTTCTTCGGTATTAATCTCGTGACAATGTAGAGGTTCATCCATCCGCTCAATGGTAATTTGGGGAGCCTCATTATCCCAGTTAAGTTTAAACATGGAAGACATTGTAGCTAGAGCATCCACTAGCTGATTTTATTCTCGCGGCAAGTGCTCGAAGTAATCTGCTCGAAGTGAGGTAGCAATGTCAAGACATGTTCTTTATATGGGATGAGATTAGGATGTTTAGTGTCCCACTCTCTTTTGATTTGACTGATAACCAAAGCTGAGTCCCCAAACACAACCAAAGATTTGATTCCCAAGTCAATTGCAGCCTTGAGACCAAAGATGCAAGCTTCATACTCGGCCATGTTGTTGGTGCAGCTGAAGCAGAGTCTAGCAGTGAAAGGTGTATGGCAACCTTCTGGAGATATAAGTACCGCATCGATACCGTTGCCAAGTTCATTAGAAGCACCATCGAAGTACAGGGTCCATCGGGATCCTTGTTCAGGTCCATCACATGGTCCGTTATCTTCAATGTTGTCCAATGTTATAATGTCTTCGTCGGGGAAGTCAAACTTTATGGATTGGCAATCTTCGACAGCTTGATGAGCTAGATGGTCAGCTAGTACACTCCCCTTTATAGCTTTTTGGGTCGTGTACTGGATTTCATACTCAGTCAGGATCATTTGCCATCTAGCTATTCTTCCAGATAAAGCAGGCTTTTCGAAGATGTACTTGATCAGATCCATTTTAGAAATCAGTAGAGTGGTATGTGTCAACATATACTGCCTTAGCCGACGAGCAGCCCATACCAAAGGACAACAAGTTTTCTCGAGCAGTGAGTAGCGAGTCTCGCAGTCGGTAAACTTTTTGCTAAGGTAATAAATGGCATGCTCTTTTCGGCCAGACTCGTCATGTTGGCCCAGTACGCACCCTATTGAATTATCCAAAACAGTTAGATACATGATTAGCAGCCTTCCTTCGACGGGTGGCATCAAGATAGGAGGTTTTAGCAAATACTCCTTGATTTTATCGAAAGCATCTTGACAGTTATCATTCCATTCAACCACCTGATCTTTCTTCAATAGCTTGAAGATTGGCTCACAGGTAGATGTTAGGTGAGAAATGAACCTTGCGATGTAGTTTAGGCGTCCCAAGAAACCTCGGACCTCCTTCTCAGTGCGAGGGGCAGACATTTCTTGTATGGCTTTGACTTTGGCAGGATCAACCTCGATGCCTTTGTTGCTGACGATGAATCCCAAGAGTTTACCGAACTTGACTCTAAAAGTGCACTTGTTAGGGTTCAGTCTGAGCTTGTACTCCTTCAACCTGACAAACAGCTTTTGCAAATGGTTGAGGTGTTCTTCTTCTGTCTGTGAATGGCCTATCATGTCGTCTACGTAGACTTCAATCTCATGATGTATCATGTCATGAAACAAAGCTACCATGGCTCACTGATAGGTTGCCCCTGCATTCTTCAGTCCAAATGGCATCACTTTATAGCAGAAGGTACCCCACTGTGTAACAAAAGTAGTCTTCTCCATGTCTTCAGGGGACATTTTGATCTGGTTGTACCCTGAAAATCCATCCATGAAATAAAATACCTTATGTTGAGCTGTATTGTCAACCAAGATGTCAATGTGCGGTAGTGGAAAGTCATCTTTAGGGCTAGCCCTGTTTAAGTCTCTTTAATCCATGCACATTCTCACTTTTCCGTCCTTCTTAGGCACGGGCACAATGTTAGCAACCCATTGTGGATAGGAAGTAACAGTGAGAAACCCAACATTCAACTGCTTCATCACTTCAGCTTTGATCTTTTCAGACATATCGGGCCTCATTCGGCGGACTTTCTGTTTAATTGGTGGACAATCTTCTCTTGTAGGGAGACGGTGTACCACAATATCTGTATCGAGTCCCGACATGTCTTCGTAGGACCAGGCGAAGATCTCAACATATTCATTCAATAGCTGAACTAAGCGCTCTTTGACACTTGACTCTAGGTTGGCACCCACTCTAACTTCTTTTCTGCCTTCCTCTGTTCCTAATTTGATAGTCTCTAACAGCTCTTCATGGGGTAGAATAGCCCTTTCTTCCTGTTGTAGAAGTCTAGCCAACTCTCCCAGCACTTCACAGTCTTCATCACCTTCGTATTCAGCATGATTGACCAGATCTTCAGAGTCACTGAAGGCCATAGCAGAATTGTTACCCATGGAATCCGGAATGGAAGGGTACATGCATTTTGTGAGTGTAGGTGTGTGTAAGGGATAGCCACCTTTAAACAAATAAAATGTAAAAATAAAGAAAATGAACATAAAAGTTTATATGTGAAAACGTCCATGATTCATTAAAAATGGCATATGAAGATGAAAAATCAAGCCCTTACAAACGAACCTATATGCCTCGGGTAAGGCATAAGGCAAAAGTGTATGAATTGTTTAAGAATTATTACAGACCGATAGAAAATGTTCGAAAGATATATTACTGATTTATGAAAGTAATGGGAACAAAGTCTTTTGCCTTCCAGTTGTTCAGCCCTCCTTCAACAGTCGGAAAGATCCAGTCTTTAAAATTGCTCTCATATTCACCATCCTCCAAAGCATGAACTCCATGATGGGTGATCTTCAATGGCGGCCCTCCAGCTCGGGAGCGGCGCACAACCTTTTGAGCAGAAGCAGTGAAACCCAAGCCGAATTTGTCTGCCTTGAAAGGAAAATCTGGTAGCTGACCCCATACTGTGCTTCCTCCTTCCTTGATCACAGCCTTCGCATCTTTAAGGGACGACATCCGAGACACAGGTTTGGTAATGATGGGCACATAAGTCATTGTCTTTGCTGCCGCAACTTCAGGAGAAACCTCTTCAAAGTGTTGGAAAGGGGTTTCTATGAATTCGCCATCTAACTCCACATAGCGGAAAGAATTAAGATGGCTTATCATATACTCCTCCTCGCCATGAACTATTATAATTTTCCCCTGGACTGGGTATTTGAGCATTTGGTGTAGAGAAGAAGTGACGGCCCCAGCGTTGTGGATCCAGGCTCTTCCTAACAACCAAGAGTATGAAGGACGGATGTCCATCACATAAAATGTAGAGTTGAAAGTTTCCGTTCCCACTTTAATTGGGATGTCCACCTCCCCGTGGACCATCCTTTTAGAACCGTCAAAGGCTCTGACGATGATATTGCTGGGCTTCAGGGTCAAATCTTCACAGTCCAATCTGTCCAATGCTTTCTTCGGCAAGACATTTAAAGATGACCCAGTATCAACCAGAACGTGAGCAAGAGTAGTCCCTCTGCATTCCACCGAGACATGCAACGCGTCATTATGCTTTCTCCCCTTAGATGTTAGATTGGCATCGGAGAAGCCAAGACCATTGTCGGTTGTTAAGCTGGCTACACACTCCTGGAACTGGTCCGCAGAGGTTTCCTGAGGTACGTGGGTCGTCTTTAAGAATCTGATCAAGGCTTTGGCATGAGCTTCGGAACAGAGCAACAAGGCGAGCATAGAGATTTTTGAAGGGGTTTGCCCCAGTTGTTCTACGACATCATAGTCACTTTTCTTAATTATTTTTAAAATCTCCTCCATTTCCTTTTGAGTGGTCTCGGGGATGACCAAAGGCTGATCCCTCGTCCTGACGGGCGCTTCTTGGATCCCCTTACCTTTATCAGCAGCAACAGTAGAGGGTAAAACCACAGGAGTAATAATTTCTTCAATAACTGGAGTTTGCACAGATATATTGATCGGCACAGGAGTAACCTTAGGAGCATTTGAGGGTTCGAAGATTGCCCTTGGAGGAGCAATCTCCGGAGAGAAAATTCTTCCGCTGCGGGTGATTTTACTCATCCCAGCAATATTTCCTATGTCAGGAGTCTCTTCATCGGAACTTTCTTCAACTGACTCAATCTGTTTAACACCGTGGTAGAATATCTCTCCTCCATAATTCCACGGTATTGATTTGTTGGACTTGTATAGGATAGGCCCTGGCATAGTTATCTTCAGAGGTACAATCTTTGGATCGGATGTAATCTTAACAGGTCTTTTGGAGACCTTGGAAAGATTGGCGGAAATGGTAATTATAGCAACATATTTGACAGGAGTCGGAATAATAGAAGTTTTCTCAAAGAGGATTTCTTGATTATCCATTAGGCGTTGGATGCCTAATTTCAACAACGGACAGTCGGATTGTAAGGACGAACAAAGGTAACAATCTTTTTCACAGCCTGGGAAAATCCTGGCTTTCAACAGATTCATCTTGATTATTGGCAATGGAGTCATCAAATCATCAACAACAGCAACATACAGATCCTCTTCAATAGCATGGACATTGTGACCATGCTTTGGAATTGGGGAAGAAATCACATTCGGATTTTCGGGCGTGTCGAATTCCACTTCCTTAGCGTCTATTGAATCCTGGATCTTATTCTTGAGGGCCCAACAACTGTTGGTGTCATTCCCCATGCTATATGAATGATAAGCATATTTAGCATTGGCATGGTAAAAAGGAGAAGTTGTATTCGGATTTTGTGGTGCCTCTCTCAAGGTTGTAAGGTTTAACTTCAAGAGATGGGGGAGAACCTGGGCAGGTGTCATGTTTATTTTGGTGAATTGCCTAGCAGGCCTTCCCACTCTTTGTTGGTTGGTTCTGGGTTGATCGTTTCTGGGATGTTCAGTTGCAGACTTCTGAATCATTAGGGCTCCCACCGCTGGCCGACGCTCAACTCTTCCTCGACCTCTTTGAGAGTAGACAGCTGATACCTCTTTCTTTGCCGGGAAGGTCTTCTTGACGGCGGCAAAAGCAGATTTATCCTTTTGAATTTTCCCGCTCTTGATTCCAGATTCAACTCGTTCACCAGTCAGAATTAACTCGGTGAACCCCGCAGACGAACCCCCTATCAGGTGATTAAATAATGGACCTAACATCGTCCCTAAAAACATATCAACAAGCTCTCTTTCAGACAATGGTGGTTGCACCCTTCCAACCAAGTCCCTCCACTTCTGGGCATACTCCTTAAAGCCTTCATTGAAGACCATACCCATACTCTGTAATTGAGTATGAGTAGGTGCTAAGTCCGCATTATATTGATATTGTCTGTAGAAGGCAACAGCCAAATCCTCCCAATTGTACACATCAGACCTCTCAAGCTGGTAGAACCAATCTAATTGTGTCCCCGAAAGACTATCCTGGAAGAAATGAACCCACAGATCCTTATCAGAAGAATATGGTTGGATCTTTCTGATGTAAGACCGCAGATGCATCTTTGGACAAGACAAACCATCGTATTTAGCAAATGTAGGCACCTTGAATTTAGGGGGAATCACAATCCCAGCAACCAACCCTAGCTCCTCGAAATCCATCCCAGGCACTCTCTGCACTTCCATGGCTGCCAGACGTTCTTCCAGATTCTTATACTTGTCGTCTGAAGGAGGGTACTGCTGTTCAGAATAGTCTTCATCCTCTTCTTCTTCTTCTTCAGCCTCAGACTTAGATGGTACTGCAACTCCCTTTCCTTTACCTACCCCTTCATCAGATGTTGAGGGGAAATCCAGGACCCTTATAGCTTGACCTTCAAATCTTCTACCCAAAGTAGCCACACCAACTCTTTTCTTTTTCTTTTTCTCCCTTTCCTTCTCTAACAGTGCTTTAAGATCCTCCTGACCCTTTGCCAAGGTCATGAGGAGTTGTTGGAACTATGAATTCTGCGCTTGTAAATCTTTGACCGTCTTCTCTATATCCATCTTGCTGAAATAAACAGCAGAGAGATAAGGAAACCTGGTGTGAAGACCTGTTTATGCATATGATGAATGATATGTATTCATGTAATGCATTCAAGGATTCAGAAATTCAAATTTGTTGTAAACAAAAAGAACACATGTCATATTAATAAGATAGAATTTGTTAGTACATAAGTGCCCCATGGGTAAAAAAAATACAAAATTCTAATGTAAAAAGACGTTGCGCATCCTCTTCGGTGCGATGTAGGTGTTGAGAGTCTTCTCTTCGTGGAGTCGACGAGTAAGTTCTAAAACCTTCTTCTCATTGGCATAGAAGCTGGCTTCAAAAGTGTTTTGTTCTTCCTTGAGTTGTATCCAACTCTTTTGCAAATCTTCCAATGATGTTGGCATGTCAGGATGTAGGAGGGTGTATGGAACCTCTCCTTCCATAACAGGCTCTTTGATCACAGGGAGAATGTAGGGGTAAGGCATCATAAGACTCTGGGCGCGGGTTCGTACCCACTTGAGGTAAGGCTCAAGGGGGATGGAATTCTTGTGTCCCAGTGTCTTACTGTCCACTTTGTTGGGCATCCTCCAAGCTCGGATAAACCTTTGTCGAAGTCCTTGAGCGTCGTTGTCGAAGTCAAAAACCAAGTCCGAAATCAGCATGTCATGAGGGCCATCCCTTCAGGCATACCCAAACTATCTCAGATCCAAGCAAGGGTTATAGGTAATACCTCCCCTGATGCCAAGTAGTGGGACATTAGGGAATTCCCCATAACGATCAATGATGATGACATTTTCTCTGGACCGAGAACACCAATGAACATCAGAATGTGTAAGAGTCATCAACCGTTGTGACCACCTCAAGCCTTGCTCATTCTTCAAAACTGATTGGGGAAGGTGAGAAATAAACCACCTTGCTAGAAGAGGAGTACAACACATGAGAACACCTCTTTTCCTCATTGTTCGTGTGTGAAATGAGTGTAGGATGTCCCCAAGCAATGTAGGCACAAGATTCCGAGATATGAAAATCTTGACAGCATTCACATCTATAAGCTGATCAGGGTTTGGGAAAAAGACCAACCCATGGATGAGAAGTGCTACAATCTTCTCAAAAGCTTACAGGTCTAGAGAATTCCAACAGTCTTGTGCCTTCTCAAACATAAACTTTGCCAAGAAACCCTTGACATCACTTCTGGTTTCCCAATGACCTTTAATATCTGATGGTTGCAAGTGTAAGGCTTGAGCAACATCTTCAAGCTTTGGATCTCTTTCCGTACCATTGTAGGGTAGTTGATGGAGAATAGGAATCCTCAGGAGTTGAGAAAATTCCTCCAAAGTAGGCACTAGTTGGTAATCAGGAAATGTAAAGCAATGGTGTAGGGGGTCAAAGAATTGGAAGAGAACTTTCACCATGTCTTCTTCAATGTTGGAGTTGACCAAGTTGAGAAGTCTACCATGTATTTTAGTGAAGGGAGAATTCTCTGGAATCTTGGAAGCAAGCTCCTTAAGTAGAGGAGGAATTCTCACAAGGTTGACCTGGATTGTTTTCCTGCGAAGTGATTCCATTACCTACAAAACAGGAACAAAGATGAAAATCCAAACCCTTGAAATGGTTAGTGGATGCATATGATGTCTCATGATGTCCATGATGTATGCACAAGTATATGTACAAGCAAATCACACAAGATCCTAGTTTCAGGCTTGCATGGGGTTTCATAGGTAAGTACCCTCTTGAAGTTTAGTTGGCTCAACATGTCCTATAAATAGTAACTGAGTTCTAAGGAGCTCAATATCACTTGATTATTTTCTGTGTTCATTGTTTCAGTTTAGCCACTTTACTGGCGACCCAAATATTCCAAAAAAATAACCCTCAATAAGTGTAGTATCGAGTATCTACCAACTTCGGACTACACCAAAGCCGGTCATCTCACTACCCCTAAAAAGGCCAAGATGGTCAAGTAAAGGTTCTAAAAGTCCATTAGTGCTTCATGACATCACTCAGCGGCCCTGTATTCTCTTTGATTGACTCAAAGGCTACCGGTACCCACAAATATGTCGCACTAATATAGCTATTGCTTCAACCATGTCGGTATACCCCGCACAGCTTCCACAACGTATTGCTATTTACCTATGAATGTTTCCCCAAATCCGGGTAGAGGATTTCAAGCCCAAACAATAGAACCAAATGTAAAGCAATCAAAGCAAACAAGGTAAGCATGTAAAGGTGATCTAAGCCCTAAGGTAACCCCACTTTTATATTTATTCCCCAGCAGAGTCGCCATTTCTGTGATACGGTGGGAGAACTGACTTGAGGTTTTACGTTTGTGTTCGCAAATGTTTCGGTTTAGCAAGAGTCGCCACATGCTTTTTATTTTATCCAAAGGAAAGGTCAAAAAGCACAGGAAAGACTTTTGAGATGTTTTCTTGGGTTCGGGGGGTAGATTATGAAAAGGGAAGGTGCTAGCACCCTTTTCATCCATGGTTTTCCATGGGCTCTTAGTTACTTATTTAGATCACTTGCTTTTGCTTTTCAGTTGTTTGAAATGGTGCTTTGTGCGTGGTTTTGAAAATATTTTGGAAAGAGGCCTTGTCTAGGCAACCTTTTGTAATGATCTTGTTTGAATATATACAAAGGTGTTTGTCTTTTGAAAAGATGTTTCAACGTTTGAAAGTTTATTTTGGGAAATGTTTTGAAATTGTGTGTTTTGAAATTAGCAAGGATGTTTTGCAAGTTTGATCAAGTAACTAAGAGTTGTCTACCCTACTCAAAGATCTTTCCTACACATTTTTAACCCTTTGAAATTGTTGTCTTACATTGTATTTGGTAAACAAACTTGTGTTTGGATGTTAAACGGGACAAGCGCGGGTCATCGTATTGACCATGATAGAAATTGTGCTAAGTATCTTAGCAAATTTTGAGGGACTAGATCATTTTTGTTAGGCACCCAAGATAGCATCATCGAGGGACTATGATCTTTTTGTTTTTTGTTTTTGTTTTGCCAAGATACTCAACATGCATACCATGACCATTTTAAAGGCAACACGTGGATGAAACCCTAGGGGTGCATGTGTGCATTGTGTTGTCAATTTACATGCTTTTATGTCTTGTATTAGGTCTAGCTATTTGTTTGGATTTTGGATGTTGCATACAAACCCTAATCTCTATCATGGCATATTTGAAAGCAATAAGTGCGTAAAAGTAATCTAAGCTATTACAATATTGATATGGAGAGGAGGATACAATTTTAAATAGGGGATTATTTGCAAGAAATTAAAACCCTAAGATTATTACAACCAAATTGAATTCTTTGTTCAAATAATAAATAAGCAAATATTTAAATGGACAATTAAATAAATATGCAATATATTATAAATATGCAAAAAATGTTTTTTGTATTATTTTTATGTATGTAAAAATAAAATATTTAATGTATCAAAAATAAGAAAAAAAATATTATTTTCATTAAGGGTGAAAACCCTAATTTGTTTTAAGAAAGTATGTATATATATATATATATATATATATATATATATATATATATATATATATATATATATATATATATATATATATATATATATATATATATATATATATATATATATATATATATATATATATATATATATATATATATATATATATATATATATATATATATATATATATATATATATATATATATATATATATATATATATATATATATATATATATATATATATATATATATATATATATATATATATATATATATATATATATATATATATATATATATATATATATATATAT